>CM029473.1:30440315-31040315 GCA_017140325.1 Eucalyptus leucophloia subsp. euroa
GAACATCGAACCCTTATCGATAGGTGGACATCCCACCTAGCCTTCCTCTCTCTCAACCTCTCCTCTTTCTCTCCTTTAGGGTTTGTATTTCTCAATTTTTGCCTTATATTTAAGGCAAAATTAACCAAGTGCTAACACTGATGTGAATGGCCACGTCAATATTATCATTCATATATTTGTTGGAAAGATTAACTTGAACAAAACGATCAAATGGATTAAGCATCCAATTCTAAACAAAAAGAGCTTTTAAAGATGATAATGAAGAGTTTGGAAAAGTTCAAGGGCAAGTGGTCCTGGTACTCCACTTTATCATCTTCTAATCCGCTCTTGTGCCTGAATAAATTAGCTGAATATTTACTTGGTTGCACTAGTGCCTCCAAACATTGAATGTAATAACTTTTTACCTCATTGAATTTCTTGTCCATGCTACCAAATATGCTTAAAAAGATTTCACTAGAGGATTAGGAATCAATCACCTAAAATTTATCAAGATGCTCGTAATTTATAGGGAAACCACCACATTATCTAAAACACCAACACCTCTCGCCACCCCTCTTCCCCTTCCCTTTGCCTCCATTGGCTTGTTGTACTCGCCACATCGCCATCCCTTATTACACAACCGTCGTCTTCGTCATCTCTCTCTAAAAGTCGTCTCAAAAGATTGAGGCTGTGACCTCAGATCAAGGTCATAAGCCTTGGTTGATCTTTGATCTGGTTTTACCTAAGGCTTGGTGGCTATTCGTGTGATGCTTGTAATAACTACTTCTCTTTGTCCTCATTTAGAGAGAGAAAAATTATCCAAAAATTAATAAATCTATTATATTTTTTATCAATTTAGTCATAAATTTTTTAATTATACTAATTCAGTCCTAAATCTTTTCGTTTTGCCAATTGAATTCATCCAATCAATTTTTGCTAAAAAAGCGTTGATGTGAATGGCGGTCTTCTTACTTAGCACACCCGATGCTGATGTGGATATTTGTTAATAATATTTTAATAATTTTTTTTGAAATTTTTGCTTTTTTCTTTTCTTCCTCTTTTTTTTTTCCCTTCTTCTTCTAGTTGGTCATTGAACCTCAACAATGGCCAACATCTAGTCAGGCGAGTGCGGCAAAGTCGACCTCATCGTTGCTAGTGGTTGGCCAAGCTGTGAAGGGCCGATGATCTCTTTGACCACTACTTTGTCCATTTGTGACCTAACTAGAACAAAATAGCAAATCGTCCCTAGAAACTTGATTGAAAAAGAGCAAACCCCATATTTGCCAATGACTTACAAAGTTTCTTCTTGTTGCTAGTGATTAGGCAGGGCTTCCCAAGGCCAGGGAGGTCTCTTGCCCAATGACAACAAGGTTGATCTCATTGTTCCTCTCCTCTAGCTAGTTGTCATCCATCATCAAGGCTTGGCCAGCCAGGGAAGAAGGAAGGAAAAAAGAGGAAGAAAGAAAATGAAAAAAAAGAAAGAGGATAAAGAAAAAATTGAAAAAATAATTTAAAATATCACTTTAGTGCCGTCGTGCCATGGAGGATGGTCACGTCACATCAACGTTTCGATAAGCGTTGGCTGGATGGATTCGAGTGAAAAAGATCTATGACTTAATTTGAACAATTAAAATGTTTATAACTAAATTAACAAAAGTGATAGATTTAGATATTTTGGACAATTTTCACTTCAAAGAGAAAGTGGGAGGGCGAAAACCATAGAGCGGAGAGAGGTGATAAATAGGATTGGTGATGTCCTGTGGTAGAAGGGAGGTCAGTTTAATGACAACATAGCAGTAACAACAGCAATGTGGCAACACAAGTGTTTTCCTGAAACAAGGAAAAAGGATCAAAGAGGAAACAAGATAAAGAGAAAATAAATAATAAAAAAATATACTTTTCTAGATAACCTAAGATTAGTGCCGTGAAGATCAAGTTACTTAAAAATTCGTGAGATACCCGGAAAGCCCCGTTAATAGAGATAAAACATGGATATGACTCACTTAAACATATAACGTTTTGTGTTGAACTAGCTTGACACGAATGTAACATGCTTAATAAAGCAGATCACGCGACAAGACATGATTAACACAATTATCAAAAATGATACTAGTATCATGTGTTGACACGACATGATATATTAACATTTATACAATCATTCATCAACTAGAGTATCATAAGACACATGTATACATGATGGCTTGTTTTAATGCATTTAACATGTTTCTAGAAATATGAGTAATTACACTTCATATTAAATTGAAAGTATACTATCGAATTAGTTTTCCTTATGTTTAATGGTTATTAAATCCATAAAATATGTTATTTTTTTACCATTTATTCTCTTTGATATGTTGTTATCTTGATGAACTACTAAATATATAATGGTCTTTTTATATAAGTACTAAACGTGCTAAGACGTATTAGATTATATGACGTCAAAATAAATGACACGTTAACTTGTAAACTTAACGTGTCAATTCCTATCTAAAAAACTTAAGCATGCTATCCACGTAGCGTTTACGCCAAACTCAAACCTATTTAACTGTGTATCCTATCGTATCAAATGGGTCATGTCAAGAATTACAAGTAAAAAAATCGGTTAAATATTGATATTTGGCTTATATAAATAAGCTCGATCCATAAAAGTTTAAATGAAGTTGATTAGACTTATGAACTCTGCTGTTTCACTTTCTAACTTGTTATCCACTCATCCTTGACCGAAAGGATATGTGAAATGATCGTGTGAACACCACCAACAACCTTTGAGAAGAAACGGAAGAAAAACGAGGAAAGGAGGAATTATTTGTTGCTCGCGTGTCGAAAGGTAGTTGGGGAAAGGAAAGTAGGGTGACTAGAAAAAGATCACCCCACCCCACCCCTTTTCCCACTCTTTTTAAGGTTACCTCCGGAGGAAATCGAAAGGACGACCAAGCCCAAAAACGAACAGTCCCACGTTTGACGACAGCACTGCCACGTTCTCCATTTCGAGTTTAAGGACACGCACTGACAGAACAAGCTCCCAATCAGCACCTTATATCAGGATTCTTTGTTCCATGTGACAGGATGAATGTCAAGTTGCACTTAGATAATTCAGTAAGTGGGTGATCGAATGGTGGAGTCTGTTGATGGGCAGCCAAAAAGCTTGTCCCCAAGTTGCAAAATTTTCCTGATTTGCTTTGTGGTTGAGATAATATTTAATCGATAAACATACTGCTTTATTATATCCACTCCAATCCAATAATAGCATAACGATTACTGTTCAAGGACAGGTAATGCCAATATGTAGTTGGTATGTATTATGGGATCTTTCCGTATTTATGTAGTTATACGTACTCTAATGGTGAATAATCGCTTAAATAAGTGCATACTACGCAATCATAATCAAAGTCAAATCACCATAAACACTTTATTGTTGTTCTCACAGGCAAAATAAAGATAGAAACATAATTGCAAAAAAGCCGCATAATACGTATTAACTATATATTAATAGGTGAGTACTACAGTGTAGGATGAGATTCTAGTTAGTTGTATCCTATTTTAAGATAGTACTCGATCTCTCCTATTATATTAAGTAGTCGATCTTTTCCATCTTTCAAATAGGATTTTGAACCTTGAGAGATTATAAATAAGAACCATATATGATTGTTTCCTCTCCTTTCTTCTCTTGTAGTCATTCTCAGTTCATTGTGCAATTATTTATCAAGTAAATAGCGAGAGAAATGAGGAAAGGGGATTGTATATCGTATTGTGTGCTCAGCTTGGTAGTACTATTCGTCCAAAAAAAATCTTGGTAGGACTACCACGAGAGACAAAACCACATGGGTCATAGCTCATCCGACGGATTTCACACTGGAATCCACGGGTTCCTCGGAAACCCCGAAAGAGCTCATCTCAGTGCACCCACGTGTCGGTCAACACGTCAATAATGGGAAAGATTGCCCTTCATTTTCAGCTTTTTTGAGGCTTCCATATAAGGCAACGAGCCCCGCGTGCACGCACGTTAGTCCTCAATTTCGGTAGGAAACCAAAAAACGAGACCTTATCCCTCCATTTAGCTAATGTTTGACCCACTAATTCATGCGTTATGTCCTTATCAAGCCTACATAAAATTGTACTAGGAGGTCTTTCGAACCCACCTTCAAACCCAAATTCTTCGTTTGACAAGCAACTTGTTAGGAAAAGAGTAGGTTGGTTAGTCGAAAAATGGCTCGCCTTTTCGGCCTTCCATCGGTAGATAATAACACAGTGCGTTAGGTCAAACGTCTATTCTCATTTTGTGTACACCGATAAGCATGACGGTTTAGCTAAAGTGGCGCAGTTATTTTAAATTATCTCATCGGCATCTCATGCATAATTTAACATTCAACTTCGAATCAGTTCATCGGCCCCTTCTTATAAAATTGTTTGGTCTGATGCAAACGATGTGATTCTTTATGAACTCGAACCATTGACATGAGAATATTCTATAAGGTAGCGTAAGAAAGAAAGAAGATAGATGACCCATTCATCTCAACTATTTATTGTTCGTGTTGCCAAGGGAAAATTGTCTAAAAAGTCCTCAACTTATCACTTTTATCATTTCGTCATAAACATATTCACTTCTTGTCAATTGAGTCTATTTGGCTAATTTTGGCTGAAAAATGCTGACGTGAACCTAACAATGCCACGTAGGACCACACAGCGCTGACATGGACAATTTTAAATAATATTTTAAGATTTTTTTTAATTTTGAATTTTTTTTCTATTTTTTCCCTTTTTTTTTTCTTTTTGGCTTCTTTTTTGTCTTTTCGGTGGTCGGCCGGCCACAAGCGATCGCTAGGCCACCAGCCACAACCGGTCGGCCATAAGCGATGGCGGCCACGAACCACGGCCGGCCCGGCCTAGCCTCACCTACCATAGGCAAGGCAAGGCCAGGCAAGGGCTAGCCCTTGCCCAGGCGTGGCCAAGCAAGGGTCGCCTAGGCGAGGCCAACCTGCACCTAAGCTAGGGTGGCCTCACCAGGCAAGGCCGCCCTGACTTGGGCGAGGGTCGGTCTTGCTAGATTTGGCGAGGAGAACCCTCGTCGAGGCTCGCCCTCGCCCAAGTGAGTGTCGACCTCGCCTAGGCCGGGGCAGCCTTACCAAGTGTCGGTTGAGCGACCGCGATGCCAAGCGAGGCCGCCTTGGCTTGGGCGAGGGTGGCCTTAGTAGGTGTTAATCAAGCCACGACAACGCCGAGCGAGGCTGCCTTGGCCTAGGCACAAGTCGGCCTCGCCCAAGTGACCCTTGCTCGGCTGCACCTGGGCAAAGGCTCCCCTCATCGGGGCTAGCGCTCGCCTGGCCGAGCCTCACTTGCGGCAGGTGAGGCCAACAAGCTAGCTATGGCTGATGGCCAACCGGCCCTTTGGAAAAGGTAAAGAAGAAAGCCAACAAGAAATGAAAGGAAAAAAAAAGGGAGAAGGAAAACCAGAAAAAATAATAAAAATTCAAAAAAATATTAAAATATTATTTAAAATTGTCTATGTTAGTGCTAGCGGTCTTACATGTTAACGCCCGGTGTTCACGTCAGCATTTTCCGGTCAAAATTGACCGAATTGACTCAATTGGTAAAAAGTGAAAATGTTTATGATTGAATTGGCAAAGTTAAAAAGTTCAAGATTGAATTGGCAAAATGCAATAGGTTTAAGATTTTTTGGACAATTTTTCCATCACAAGCATGTGGCTCTACATTACCGAACCAATTATGTATATGTAGACAATAGAGCCCACCTTTTTGTTCTGAAACAACCCCCAAGAAAAAAGAAAAGAAAAGAAAGAAAACCCAGTGATTTATGCCATATGGTTCTCTCCTCTCATTTTTCTTCAGCATGAATTTTAACCTAAAAAGAGTAGTTCAATTAAAATGTCCAGTTGCCTAATAATGAAATGGATTGCTGAACATCCGCCTTTGCGTATGTACAAAGAGAAAGGGTCAAATCATGGTAACAGTTTTACTCAGTTAGACTTACTATAAAGATTGGGAGATGCACAAGATCCCCCCACTAAGCTACGAATAGTGTGTCATACTATATTCTAGAGTGTCCTTGGCATATGATGTTCACAAAGGGATCACAGAAAACTTGTCCTAAAACCTCTCTTCTTTAGTTTTCAGGGGTCGCCCTATCGGAATTCGCTGTTACCACGTCATCAAGAATGTAAGTTTCTAGAAACTTCTCTTTTAGATATGTGTTAACGCTCCTAGAAAAGTCCCCAATGACATCAATTATGTTGCTCACTCATTCCACCAATTATGTACTAGCTCACACCTTTTGCTAGTGTCGCTAATGAAGTCATGCGTGTATGGAAAATAATGTATTTTGCTCAGATTGGCACGAGACACAAACCTAGGACTCTGCTAAAGATGACTTTGGAAATGACAGTTTATCTACTTCTTTCCTGCTTCCTCGAGAAAGTTGTTAGCTAAGATTTAGTGCTCTATACAAATTCTCTGTTGAAGAATCCCCGCAAACCTGGGAAAGACAAAACGTTTTTTTTTTCCGTAAGGTCTTTCTATTATGAAAAGATTGAAGGTTCATTTCATCAACTGGCACGCACCTGCTTCTTCGAGAATAGAATATGTATTAATAAGGCTCGATGAAGGCAGTGATTGGTTGAACAAAGAAGACGCGTGAGTAGTATTTTGCGGCATGACTCACCCTATGTTATGCGAATATAAGAAAGGCTTGATTGGCACTGCATATTGTAACCAATCACTTACTTGATCTCCTCCATTGCTTTCACCAAAAGAAAAGGTGGGCTCTTCCCTTCCGATTCAAAGATCAATTAATTCAAAAAATATCTTCATTGTGATGCCCGTCATATTCATATAATACTCTCAACATGTAATGTCCACCTACCGCAATATGTGAGTATGATATGGTGAACTCCGATCAAAAACTTTACTCCATTCTTGTTCATATCCTGTCCATTGGTCGACTTGTGATCAGATGATCACACTTAATAAGCATGTATCAAACTTGGGTCATACTCATGCAAGGGCTTGTGTCGTGGACACCATGCACCCCATCAGGTACAGGTATGGGTCGGAGAATGCAAAGCTGTCGAGAATTTAGTTCCATTGCTATAATGGGGAATCATGTATCACTGACTACTGCGACGTCTAAAAAGAAGAATTTAACACAAGCAAAATCGTTTAACAAGGTTTGATGCTTGATGGAGATATGAGCTTGGACAGAGACATCGTTGACAAGTGAATGTTTTCTTGGCTAGAACGAATGTTCATGGTTGACACCACCGAATTGAAGGCAACAATGGCCAAGTTCGGTGGAGAGCTTAAACCATGACGGCAATAAGGTTGCGGAATTGAGCATGTCTGGTTCTTGATATCCTTATGAAATGCGGATATATGGCACCAGAGACCACCTAAGCGTCAATTAAGTGAGCTGGTATGACATGGTTACGGACCTTGCAGCCATTTGAGCCGTCGATGATTATATTAGGTCACTTATTGATGTGATCACATTGGTCAATAAACTTGAGATAAACGAATATGATACTTACATCATTTTATGTTTTTTTTACCATAATCGACCATAAAAAACTATACAGTATGTTATCTCATTTCCTTTCCCTTTTTTGTATAATCCTTTTTTCTGCTTAGATCTCCACCCCTCTTCATCTCATGGACCAACCGTGTCGAAGGAATTAGGAAAACCCTTATTCAGGAAGAGTATGTATTGCATAGATCTAGTTTACTAGACTAAATTAATGGCATTCTAAAAATATACAGTATCGCACCCAAAATCTAGAGTTTCTATACAATTCCATACATTGTGATTAGCCCTCGCACTATATTTTTCATAAACTAACTCTATGTAATATTTTATCCATCACCCAAATTTTACCTATCTTGACAATGGCCGACGACTAGCCATAGGGAAACAAGAAAACAATAGGAAAAAAAATCATAATTTTTTTAAAAAATTGCATTAGTAATCCACATCAGCACCAACTGTGTCATATAGGATAGTGATGCCCACATCAGTGATTTTCGATTCAAAAAATCATCAATAGGTTTATAACTAAATTTGTCAAATTAAAAAGTTTTGGACTAAATTAACTTTTGTACAATAGACTTAGAACTTTTTGGGCAATTATCCCTGAACGAGAGTATAACATAAATATGGCTAACCCAAATGCAACAAATTTAATAATTGCACTTCACATTGAATTTAAATTTTATATTGAATTGATTTTCCTTATTTTTTAATAACTATTAAATCCCTAAAATATGTTTTTATTTTATCATTTATTCTCTTTGATATGTTGTTATATGGATGAACTTTTAAAGATTAAAAAAAAAAGGTCTTTAGACGTAAGAATTGAGCATGTTAAAACTTGTCTAATTATGTTGCATCAAAATAAATGACACTTTTAACTCATTAACTTAACATATCAGTTCCTATTTAAATAGGCTAAATGGGTCAATCCACGTACCATTTGTGCCAATTTCAAACCTATTAATCACATATCTTGTCGTATCAAACGGATCATGTCAAAAATTGCCAGTTTAAAAACTAATTAAATGTAGACATTTTACTAATGCATATTGCAGCTGAACAGACTTTCTAGCACCTGCCGGTTCACTTTCTAGTACCTTATCCTCTCGGTCTCCATTTAGAGTGGAGCACATGTGACATGGTCCTGTCACCATCATTAAATGCTTTTTTAGAAGAAAAAGGAAATAAATAATAAATAAATAAGCCGCTACCTGCACCAGGAATTATTTGGTCTCCACGTGTCAAAGAGTAGTTGGATAAAAAAAAGTAGCGCGATTAGGGAAAGACGCCCACTTTTTCCGCTCTTTTTAAGGTTGCCTCGCTAGGAAATCGGCAGGGCGACCAAGCCCGAAAAAGAAAAGTCCCATGTTGGAGGACAGCACTGCGACGTTCTCCATTTTTGAGTTAAAAAAAAAACATGCACTGACAGAGCAAGCTCCCAATCAACGCCTTATACTAGGATTCTCTGTTCGATGTGACAGGATAGCATTATATTCAGCAAGTGGGGAGATCGAAAGGTGGTAGATGGGACTGTTGATGGGAAGCCCAGGAAGAAGTTTCCGAAGTCGCGATTTTTCCTAATTTGCTTTGGGGTTGAGAGAATAATTAATTGAGAGACATACCCACATTGTTATTTCCACTCCGATGATGGCATGACGATTATTGTTCAATCGCGGGTAATGTCAAATATATAATTAATAATGTATTATGAGGGCTTTCCTCAATCAACTTTTTATATGTAAACTAATTTCAATTAATCACTCATATAAGTCCATGTTACACAACCTTAATCGGAGTCAAGTTACCGTAAGTACTTTGTCATCATTCTCACAATCAAAGTGCAAATAGAAACATATTTGGGTAGGATGAAATTATATATTAATAAATGTAAATTGTAGTATCAAGCGAAATTCTAATTAGATGTATTCCATTTCAAGATAGTATTTGACCTACACATATTATATTGAGTAAAGTATATATTTTTCATTTTTTTCAAATAAGATCTTGAACTTTGAGAAATTATGAATAACAAAAAACCTACATGATTTTTCCACTCCTTTCTTTTCTTCTAATCATTCTAAGTTCATTGTGCACTAATTATCATGGAAATAGTGAGAGAAATGATGAAAAGGGGGACGACAGATTATTTATAGTATTGTGTTATCAACTTGGTACTACCACGAGAAGCAAAGCCACATGGGTCATGACTCATTCCCTTGGAGACCCCAAAAGTGCACATCTGAATGCGTCCACATATCGATAATGGGAAAGATTTCCCTTGAGTTTCAGCTTTTTTAGGTTTCCATATAAGGTAAGGAGCTCAGCGTGCACGCACGTTAGTCCTCATTTTGGTAGCTAACCACAAAACGAGACCTCGTCCCTCCATTTTGCTAGTCCTTGACACACTAAATCATGATGTACTTGTCAAGCCTGCATAATATAGTAACTTGTCGAGCCCACCCGCAAAACGTGATTCTTCATTTAACGAGCAACTTTCTAGCAAAAAAAGAAGTATGTCAGTGAATCAAAAAATGGTTCCATTTTAGTATGGAAAATGGCTTGCCTTTAGCCGTCTGTCGGCAAATAATAATATAATGCTTGCCTTTAGCCCTCTGTCCACAGATAATAATATAACGCGTTAGGTAAAGTGTCTAATCTCATCTTGTGTACACCGACAAGCGTGACAATTTAGCTAAAGCAGCACGGAAAATTCAGAGTGCCACTATTATTTTAAATTATCTCATTGGCATCTTATGCCTAATTTTCCATGACTCGCTCGAATCAATTTGTATTTTCGTTAAAAAATTGTTTGGTTTGATAGGAAATGATGTGATTCTTTATGAATTCGAATTGTCATCATGAATATATTTCATAAGATGGCATCATAAAGAAAGGTGATAAATGACCCATTCATAACAGCTCTTTATTGTTAGGATCACCGAGTGTGTGGCTCTATAATACCAAACAAATCATGAATATATAGACAATATGGTCCACCTTGTTTATTTTGAAACAACACCCCACCCCCCCAACCCACCCCCCAACCCAAAATGATTTGTGCCATATAGTTCTCTCCTCTCATTTGGCTTTAACGCGAACTTTAACCTAAAAAGAGTTGTTCACCTGAAATGTCCAGTTGCCTAATAAGGAAATGGATTGTTGAACAGTCACCTTAGCATATGCACAAAGAGAAAGGGCCAAAACATGTTAAATCTTACTAAATATGTATGACATATTGCCATATATAGTGTACTTGTCGTTCTGATCTGAATTGCAAGCAAACGGTTTTACTCTATAGACTTAGTAAAGGAATTGAGAGATGCATCGCTTGTTCTAAGCAATTACAAGATCCCCTTATTAAGCTGCGAAGGGTGCGTCATACTATATTCAAGAGTGACCTTGGCATGTCATGTTCAGAAAGGGATGACAGAAAACTTGTTTCTAAAATCACTCTTCTTAACTTCCGCATCAATCGCCCTACCGGAATTCGCTGTTAACAAGTCATCAAGAATGAACTTTTTACAAACATCTCCTTTTAAATAAGTATCAACGATCCTGAAAAAGTCCTTAATGACATCAATCATTTTGATCACTCGCTCCACTAATTATGTACTCCCTCATTCTGCTAGAATAGCTAATAAAGCCATGTGTGTACGGAAAATTATGTAATTTGGTCAGATAGGCACGAGACACATGACTCTGCTGAAGATGACTTTGGAAATTATGGTTTATATACTTATTTTTTCCTGCTTCCTCGAGAAAGTTGTTAGTGCTCTATACAAATTCCCTGTTTTGGACCCCCCAACAAACATAGGAAAAAGATAGAAGTTTTTTATAAGGGCATCAAACTCTTTCTATTTGTCTGACCCAAAAAAAAGAAAAAAAGAAGAAGAGAAAATACTCTTTTTATTAGAAAAGATTGAAGGGTGGTCAGTTCATCAACTGGTACGCATCTGCACCTTCGAGAATAGAATAAGTGTTGATAAGGCTCAGTGAAGGAATGATTGATTGACCAAAGAAGCTGAGTTGTATTTTGTGGCATGACTTACTCAAATCACCCGCATGTTATGCGAATATAAGAAAGGCTTGATGAGTACTGCATGGTGTAAGCAATCACTTACATGATATCCTTCATTGCTTTCACCAAAAGGAAAGGTAGAGATGGGGAAAAGAATAGGTTGGCTCTTCCTTACACCAAAACGAAAGGGAAAGATAGGGATAATTGCTATATATTTACAACACTCTCGATATGCAGGGGCTCTTACCGCAATATGTCACTTTGACATGGTGGACTCGGATCCAATGTTTTATTTAGTTCTTGTCGATATCCCGGCCATTGGTCGACTTGTGATCAAATGACCATACTCGTGCTAGAGCACCTGTAGCGGACACCACACACCCCGTCAGGTGCAGGTATGGGTCGGAGAATGCAAAGCTGTCAAGAATTAGAGGCTTTATTGCTATGAAGGGGTGTTATACATCACTGACTGCTTCGACGTCTAAAGAGAGGAACTTAATACGAGCAAATTTATTTAACGAGGTTTGATGCTTGATGGAGAGGTGAGCTTTGACAAACCCGTCGGAATTCATAGTTGAGACCATGAGCTTGAAGGCAAGAATGACCAAGTTCGATGGAGAGCTAAAACCATGACGACAGCCACCAGAGACCACCTAAGCATCGATTAAGTTAGCTGGTATTACAAGGTTGCGGACCTTGCAACCCTTTGAGTCGTCGATCATTAGATTAGGTCGCTCATTTGTGATCACATTGGTCACCTAACTTGAGATAAACGACTATGATACCCTTATGATCTGTTTTTTTTTTTTTTTACCATAATCGACCAAACTATACAATATGCCATCTCATTTCCTTTCCCTTTTCGTATAATCCCTTTTTCCATACTCAAATTTCCACCCCTTTTCGTTTCACAGCATGGATCAACCGCGTCGGAGGAATTACGAAAGCCCTTACTCGTGAAGAGTATGTACTGCATAGATTAAGTTTACCAGACTAAATCAATGGCATTCTAAAAGTATACGGCATCGCACCCAAATATTAGAATTTTTTTATACAGCTCCATATATTGCGATCAGCTCTCGCACTATATTATTCATAAACTAACTCTACGCAATATTTTATCCACCGCCCAAATTTGACCAGTCTCAGCAATAGACAATGACCGGCCATAGGCAAAAAAAAAAAAAAAAAATCAGAAATCTTTCAGAAAATTGCAAAAACCATGTACGTATATACGGACCATGACATGTAGGACAGCTGTCATCTATGTTAAGGATTTTGTACTATAGTCAGAAGAATTATATTGAAAAATCGTAACAAGGTTTAGGACTAAATTTATCAAATTAAAAAGTTTAGAATTAAATTAGCTGTCATACAACATAATAAAGACTTTTTTGACAATTAATTATAAATTGAGTTATAACATGAATATGGCAAACTTGAACATGGCACATGGAATAAACGTTTTGAAATCACCTGGCACGCCTAATAGAACAAGTCACATAACACAACATGATCAATACGATTATCAAACGTGTCATCATGTCAAGTTTCGACGCAACACGATATATACACCTCTTTGGAAATATACATTTACTAGTGTACATGATAAATACATAAAACACGTTTATACAGGATATCATTTTGTAAATATGTTTAACATGTTTTTAAACAATATGAATCGTTTCACTTTATAGTAATCTACAGTGTACTATTGAACTAGCTTCTTCTTATTTTTAATGACTTTTGTATCCCCAAATATATTTTCATTTTACTATTTATTCTTTTTTATATGGGTGTGATTTTTCTAAACTTCTAAACATAAAAAGGTCTTCAAATATGATATGAACTATGAACGTGTTAAAACGTGTCTAATTGTGTCATATTGAAATAAATGGCACATTGACTTAACATGCCAAAACCTGTTTAAATGGGTTAAGCAAGTCATTCACGTCCTGTTTATACCAAATTGAAACCTATTTAATCGTGTACCTTGTCATGTCTTGTAAAGGGGTCATGTCGAGAATTGCCAACAAGAGAATCAGTTAAGTTCATGCATTTAGTCTGCGCATATGACTTTAATCGAGAACAGTTTCATGTAGTTAATCAGACTTGTGCCGTTTCACTTATTCTAACACGTTATCCTCTCACAGAGAATAGATTGGGAATGTCAATTTATCTGCTAAACAGAAAGAGGTCTTGTTCTTGACATAAGATTGTGGGAACGCCAAACGTTAAGCCACTACCCAGACGAGTTTAAGGTTACCACTTGAGGAAATTGGAAGCGCGACCAAACAAAGGAAAACGAAAATCCCAAGTTTGACGACGACAATATTGTCGTTCTCCTTTTTGGGTTAAGGACATGCATTAACAAAGCAAGCTCCAAATTGGCACCTCCATGGAGATTCTTTGTTCAATGCGAGAGGATAAATTTTAAGTTGGATTAGATTATTGAGCAAGAGGGAGATCGATTAGTGGACATGACTGTTGATGAATATGTAAGACATAAATAATTCATATGCGGAAGCCAAGATCAATTGAAGACAAACCTCCAGCCATTGTTTGCATTCACGTTCGTCGAATCTCCGAAAAACAAAAAAGCAATAGGCGCACTCTACTAACCAAATCTCCTCACGTACGATGGTGTATTCTAAATGTGAGGATTTTGTGTTAGACCTTGATCACCCGTCAGAAATGAATGTACGTTCCTTATATATTGTCCCCCATCAAGACGAGCGGTTGTCACGAAAGAGTACGAAGCGTGTTGAATAGTTGCAACCTTTAGGAGAAAATGCGGATCTAAAATGTGGGATCACAAAAATAAATAACATTCTCCCACTTGATCCCATCATTTTCATCATACGAATCATTCAACTAATTCCACGAAAACTTTATGCTTAAAGAAAAGAAACAAAACACATGGATCATGGCGACATGTCCTCTAAGAGTGAGTAATACCTTCCATGTATCACAATGCATCTCATTTCTTTAATGTCAGCCAATATGTGACAACATATCTTAATGAATAAACCTCATGTTTATTCCAGAATCAAGGATAAATGTTATTCTCATAAACAACAAAATGTGTACACAAAAATTGAGAATCAACATTACAACTGAATAAGAGTTCCACACAACAAAAAAATTGTTCATATGTCGACAAATCACATAATGGGACCTATTCCCATACTAGTTACATGATCCTTATACTTCATCGGTGGCATGCCTTTAGTTAAAGGATCAGCTATCATCAATTCAGTACTAACGTGTTCAATGACCACTTTATTCTCCTTAACACGCTCCCTTATGGCTAAATACTTAATGTCGATATGCTTACTTCGATTTGCCACTTTTGGCATTTTTAGCCATAAAAACTGCAGCTGAATTGTCACAATATATTCTTAATGGCCTAGAAATAGAATCAACAATTCTAAGCCTAGCAATGAAACTCTTCAACCATACACCATGCAAGGTAGCCTCAAAACAAGAAACGAACTCAACCTCCATAATGGAAGTAGCGGTCAAAGTCTACTTGGCACTTCTCCATAACACGGCTCCGCCGGCTAACATAAAAATGTATCCAAATGTTGATTTTCGTGAATCAACGCAGCCCACGAAGTCCACATCCGAATAATCGACCACTTCAAAGTTGTCAGTCCGTCTATACATAAGCACATAGACTTTGATACCTTGAAGGTATCTCATCACTTTCTTTGCAGCTCTCCAATGGTCTAAACCTGAATTATTTTGATATCTTCCCAACATTCCCACAACAAAAACGATGTCAGGTCGAGTGCAAACCTGAGTATACATCAAGCTTCCAACAGCAGAAGCATATGGAATGTTGCACATTTGTTCCCTTTCTAGATCGTTCTTCGGGCATTGGTTCAAATTGAACCTGTCACCCTTCACAATGGGTGCTATACTTGGTGAACAATCTTTCATCCGAAATCTCTCTAGGACCTTATTGATATAGGTTTCTTGAGATAGTCCTAAAATTCCTCGAGTTCTATCTCTATGGATCTTAATGCCAATGACATAAGATGCCTCACCCATATCCTTCATGTCAAAACTCCTAGAGAGGAATTGTTTCACCTCATGTAGCAACCCTTTATCATTGGTTGCAAGTAGTATATCATCCACATACAAGCACAAGGAAACAAATTTTGCTCCCACTAACCTTCTGGTATATACATTGATCCATGACATTCTCTATAAAACCAAATGAAGAGATAACATCATGAAACCTTAAGTACCATTGGCGGGATGCTTGTTTCAAGCCATATATAGATTTCTTAAGCTTGCACACCAAATGCTCACCTTTACTAGAGGAGAATCCTTCGGGTTGTTTCATATAAACCTCCTCCTCTAGTTCTCCATTGAGGAACGCCGTTTTCACATCCATCTGATGTAAATCCATATCAAAATGGGCAACCAATGTCAAAATAATACGAAGAGAATCTTTCTTAGATACAGGAGAAAAAGTCTCAGTATAATCGATTCCTTCCTTTTGAGTGAATCCTTTGGCAACAAGTCTAGCTTTATATCTTTCAATGTTACCCAATGAATCTTTCTTAGTTTTGAAGACCCATTTACAACCAATAGCCTTCGCACTATCGGGTAACTCAACCAAATCCCAGACTTTGTTAGATGCCATAGAACTCATCTCTTCCTTCATGACATTGTACCACAAATTGGATTTATCATTATCCATGGCTTGTGAAAACGTTTCGGGATCATTCTCGGCTCAATATTGTAGTCGGACTCTTGTAAATACACAATATAATCACTAGGAATAGCCGATTTCCTTGTTCTAGTAGATCTTCTCAATGTTGGATCAACATTCTCTTGAGGAGCATGTTGCTCAACTGGTTGTTCAACAGTTTCGGTAATTGCTGAACATTTGGATCTCTTTGGATCAATATCAGCAGGTTGTGAAACTTCAACAATTGGTTGTTCAATAGCCGGCTGAACTGTAGGGGCATTATGAGCAACAACCAATCTTAAACTTGAAGTGGAAAGTTGAGTGTCTGAATGATCTTCCTTAGGAACATAATCCCTTGGTCGATCGCTCCCACTGATCAAGTCATTTTCAAGAAATTTAGCATTTCTTGATTCCACAATCGTAGTGGTATGAGATGGACAATAAAACCTGTATCCCTTGGACCTTTCGGCATATCCAATGAAATACCCACTTATGGTCCTTGGGTCCAACTTCTTTTCTTGTGGATTATAAATCCTTACTTCAGACGGGCATCCCCAAACGCGCACATGATGTAAACTCGGTTTCCAACCTTTAAATAACTCAAAAGGTGTCTTTGGGACAGCCTTGGTCGGAACTCGGTTTAATATGTACACTGCCGTCTTAAGTGCTTCAGTCCATAAGAATTTAGGAAGTTTGGAGCTACTAAGCATACTACGCACCATGTCTAATAAGGTTCGATTTCTTCTTTCCGCTACGCCATTTTGGTCCGGAGAACCAGGCATAGTATATTGGGCAACTATCCCATGCTCTTGAAGAAATCTTGCAAATGGACCAGGTGCTTGTCCATCTTCAATGTATCTACCATAGAATTCTCCACCTCTATCGATCTCACGATCTTAATTTGCTTATTGCATTGTTTCTCTACTTCCGCCTTAAATACTTTAAAGGCATCTAATGCTTCATATTTATTATGAATCAAGTAGAGATACATATAACGTGAATAATCATCTATAAAGGAGATGAAGTATTTCGACTACAGGAGTCCATATCCGGACTACAAATATCGTATGTATGATTTCTAATATTTCGTACTCCTCTTGGCACCTTTCTTTGACTTGTTAGTCTGCTTTCCCTTTATGCAGTCCACACAAGTATCACAATCAGTAAAATCTAATGTACTAAGTACTCCATCATTTACTAATCGCTTAATTCTTTCTATGGAGATATGTCCCAATCTCCGGTGCCACAACATAGGAGAATGTTCTTTCACAACACATCGTTTCATACCAGCTTTATCATGAACATGCATCGCATTATAATAGGCATTGTCTTGTAAATTAATTCAAAAAAGACCATCAGACAAAATACCACTCTCAACAATTTCAGATTTAAATGATAAACAAAAGTTTGAATCTGAAAAGTTAAAAGAGTATCCCAAAGGTACAAGTCTTGAAACTGAAATTAAGTTTCTAGAAAAACTAGGAACATAAAAGGTCTTTTCCAAATCTAAAACAAAACCACTATTGAGAACTAGTCTATATGTCCCAATAGCTTCCACATGCGAACGCATCTTGTTTCCAGAATAGATGCTTTGTTCACTTCCCACGGCTTCCGGTGGTTTTGAAAACCCTGCAAGGAATTCGAAATATGGATTGTAGATCCAGAATCAATCCACCAAGTGTTGTGACTTACATCAGTCATATTAGATTCATAACAAACACAAGAGATTGGATTACCTTTCTTCTCGAGCCAGGCCTTAAATTTGACACAATCCTTCCTTATATGCCCCTTCTGTCTACAGAAAAAACACTTGGATTCTTTCTTAATGTCAGCTTGGGGAGGTATTTTACCTTTTCCCTTATGCTTGCCATAGCCCTTATTCTTTCCCTGTGTTGCCAAATGAGCACTTTCTCCCAATTCCATAACCAGTCTTTCTTGCTCTTGAACACACATGGTCATGAGTTCATTAATAGACCATTTATTCTTATGTGTGTTATAAGAGATCTTGAAAGGTGCATACCGATGTGGGAGAGTGTTCAGAATATAATACACAAGGAATGATTCAGATATCTCAACCTCAAGGTTCTTAAGCTGAGCTGCAATGTTCCTCATTTGCATGATGTGCTCACGCACACCTCTAACACTAGTGAGCTTCAATGATGAAAACTTCATAATCGGGGTCATGGCATGCGCCTTTCGAACTTTCAAACTGCGCATCTATAGCCTCCAATAAAGCCTTAGCATTGTTATGCCGAGCAACTGAACCACGAATACTTGGAGATATCTTAGCTCTTATAAACATGGCACAAACGCGGTTGGACCGCTCCCATTGGTTATAAAGAGCTATCTCAGCTTGAGTGCTCGAATCGGTAGGGAGCAGGTGGTTCGTCTTTCCTTATAGCATAGTCAATGTCCATCCACCCCAATTGAAGAAGAACTGACTCCTTCCAAATTTTATAGTTCTCACCATTCAAGACGGGAACATCAAACTTAAATTCAGAGAAATTCACGGGTTGCGAAAGCGCATATCAAATAATCATGCTTATGTCACAAAATTTGAGGCAAATATAAATAAATCATGTTTTACCAATGTAAACATGTCACAATATGAATCACATAACATAAAAACTACCTGTGGGCTAAGTTTTTAATTTAAATAGATTCATAATTACTTCATGAAGAAACTACCATATTATATGCATTTTCTTAATCCCTGTGGGTAAATTAAGAAAAATAATATGATATTTCATCCCAATTAATCATATTAATATAATGAAAATTCCTGTGGGATAAAATTCATCATATTAATATAATTAATTACAATCAATGTCCATTTCTAAATATGATCCGGAGGCTTTTAATATATAATTTAATTAATTAAAGATGCTGTGGCTACTCCCTAATTAATTAAATATATGGATCATTGGACATTTAATTTCATGCATAAAATATTCATAACAATGCATGAAATAACATAATAAATAAATACATCAAGGGCAGAACAGTAAATAAATAAATTGGCCAAGGGCAAGATTGCAAAAATTTAAAAATTTTGGGGCAAAAGTGAAAAAATAGCCGCGGAAGAGGGGACGACAGGCGCGTGCCGAGCACGTGCGCGTCCAGCGCACGGGCGCGTGCTCGGCACGCGCAGAACCCCGCGGGCGCGTGCCCCGCACGCGCGCGGCGCGTGACCCGCACGCGCGCGGTTCGCCCGCGCGCGCGTGCGTCGCACGCCCGGTAACCGCGCGCGTGGATCCCACGCGCTCAACGGTTGCCGCGCGTGAGGCGCGTGGCGCGTGAAATCCACGCGCCTGCAACCGCAGCGCGCGCGTGGGCTCCACGCGCCTTCTTCCTCACGCGAACGAAGCCTTTCTTCGCCGTTTTCGCCGTTCCGCCGCGGTTTCGCCGGCCGTTTCTTCTCCGGCAGCCCATTTCAGACAAAAATAAATAATGGGTTTTGAAGAACATGCCGGCACGACCACATGGGTCCAAGTTTCGGCGAAAATGAGCAAAAATTGACCCCAAAATCAGACAAAAATTTCCCAAAACTCAAATCCTCAACCACCGCGACTTCCGCCGCTCGATTAGCCTCCGGCGAACACCGATATGCCGTAAAAACTCATGGCCAACGTTCCTTATGGCGGTGCGACCGAATGGGTCCGAAATCAAGGGGTGGGTAGTGCGGATTTTGCCCGGAATCGTTGAGTTTCTCTCTCGGCCTCAAAATCCGAGTTACTGTTCATGTACATAAATGGCCGAAAATTCAACAAAAACGCACCGAAAATACACCAAAATTTAACAAAACAAGGCAGAGGCTATAAACATGCTCGATACCAAATGTAAGACATAAATAATTCATATGCGGAAGCCAAGATCAATTGAAGACAAACCTCCAGCCATTGTTTGCATTCACGTTCGTCGAATCTCCTGAAAAACAAAAAAGCAATAGGCGCACTCTACTAACCAAATCTCCTCACGTACTGATGGTGTATTCTAAATGTGAGGATTTTGTGTTAGACCTTGATCACCCGTCAGAAATGAACGTACGTTCCTTATATATTGTCTCCCATCAAGACGAGCGGTTGTCAATCTAAAAGGTACGAAGCATGTCGAATAGTTGCAACCTTTAGGAGAAAATGCGGATCTAAATGTGGGATCACAAAAATAAATAACAGAATAGAGAACAAGCTTGTCCCAAAGTCGCAAGTTTTCCGAATTACCTTTTGGTGGAGGGAATAATCAATTGAGAAACGTACCCGCGACACATGCACTTTGATGATAGAATGTCGATAACTAGTCAATAGACTTTATTTTGGTAAAAATTTTGTCAAGTATTATTCTTGATACAAAGAGTAAAACTAGTAAGACGCACCACAAGAGGTGGGGTTGAGCAGAAAAGAGGATAGAATCAAACAATGAGTCGACAAAGGATACAGATCAATTGAATAGGGCAGACAGAATGTTGATCCGTTAGTTTTTTATCCTCGAGTTCATGCGGGAAAAAAAAAGAAAAAAAAAAAGACGAACACAATGTAATGTGATTAGGTATTTAGCCATTCAAGTTATATCGCCACTTATCCCTAGTTGGAGATTAGATTGATGGGTTACAAGTTCACAGATATTGGGATGTTGCTTCTTGCCCCTTGTGAGTGATTTTCATACATATGACTCGCTAATCAGAAGATCGGATGAAAGAAGATCCACAACACCACGAGTTGGATTAAATTTTTGTTATATGAAATGCTATAATAAATGTAAAATATATTTTAGGAAATAATACCGATAAGATTATGTTAATTACTTTTGTAATTGCTCCGTGTACAAAAGTGAACCAAAAAAAAAAGTGATGAGACGTGAACTAAAAGATTTTTAGAATCATCACGCCTCATTAAATTATAATTAAATTAAAATAAAGACACCCATGACCTCATATTTAGGAGGGGAAGAGACAAAAAGAGATTCAAAAAGTATTTGCTAAGAAATAAATCGAAACATACAATTGCAAAGGCATTAATTGATTCTTCCATGCATGTCATTATCTGATTAAGCATCAAAATCCTATGTAAATAAAACAGATAACACGCAAATGTGTCTACATGTTCTATCCTAATTAGCATTGACTTCACTTGAGAGCTCAATGATTAGTTGAGAAAAATTCACGTTCATTTCTCTAGCTACAAATGAAAAAACTTCGACCTAATAAGCAAGCCTTTTGGCAATTAATATTAAGCTTCGTTTGCTTTGCGGATGAAAAATGATTTGGAATTATTTTTCTAAAAATGATCATTTGTCTTGTTTACATAATAAATAAATGAAAAATATTTTCATCATCCATAAAAAATGTTTAAACATAAATAATTGTCAATGATGATAATATTTTTGATTAACTAATTATTGTAAGCGGTCATTTTTAGAAAAATATTTACCGAATCATTTATTTTTTTATGAAATAAATAAAGGCTTAATTATTTCTCATTTGACCCTTTATTGAACCCTCCATAGTATTCCTTCTTCCTTTTATTCCCATTGTAATGCAATGCAATTATTTAGCCATGATACTCGGATATAGTGAGAGAAATGACGAAAAGGGGGATGAGATGGCCATATAGATGATAAATTGTATTGTAAAATTCAAGTTGGTACTATCCATAGAGACAAAACCACATGGGTCATGACTCATCAACAGACCCAACACATGAATCCATTGGTTCCTCGGAGACCTCGAAAGAGCAGATCTCAATGCATCCACATGTCAATAATGGGAAAGATTGCCCTTGATTTTCAGCTTTTTGAAGGTTTCCATATAGGGTAAGGAGCTCACCGTGCACGCGCGTTAGTCCTTAATTTTGGTAGGAAACCAGAAAACGAGACGTTGTCCCTCCATTTAGCTAGTCTTTGACACACTAAATTATGATGCACTTCTCAAGCCTACGAAAAATAGTAGCTCTTCGAGCCCACCCGCAAGACCTAATTCTTCATTTAACGAGCAACTTTCTAAGAAAAAAAAAGTACTGGTTAATCAAAAAATGGCTCCATTCTACTATGGAAAATGGCTTGCCTTGACCTTCCGTCGGCAAATAATAATGTAACACATTCGGTGAAGTGTCTAATCTCATTTTATATACACTGACAAGCGCGACAATTTAGTTAAAGTGGCACAATAAATTTGGAGTGCCGCAGTTATTTTAAATTATCCCATCGGCATCTTATGCCTGATTTTCTGTCTAGCTCCGAATCTATTTGCCGGCCACCTTGTTAGAAAATTGTCTACTATGACATGAAACGATGTGATTTTTATGAATTTGAACCATCACCATATAAAATATTTCATAAGATGGTATTAGAAAGAAGGGTGACAAATGACCTATCCATAACAACTATTCATTATTAGTGTCACCGAGTGTGTGACTTTATGCTACTGAATAGATCATGGATACGTAGACAACAGGGTCCACCTTGGTTGTTTTGAAACAACCCCCCTCCCCAACCCAAAATGATTCATGTCATATAGTTCTCTACTCTCATTTGTCTTCAACATGAACTTTAACCCAAGAAAAGGGGTTCAACTGAATTGTCCAGTTGCCTAATAAGGAAATGGATTGTTGAACATCCACCTAAGCGTATGTACAAAGAGAAACAGTCGAAACATGTTACGTATTACTAAATATGACTCTGACCCAATGCCATATAGTGTGCTTGTCGGTCTGATACGAATTGCAAGCAAACAGTTTTACTCAATTAGACTTACTAAAGGAATTGAGAGATGTATCACTTGTTTTAAGCAATTACGAGATCCCCTCATTAAGCTGCGCATAGTGTGTTATACCATATTCTAGAGTGGCCTTGGCATGTGATGTTCAGAAAGGGATGACAGAAAACTTGTTCTAAAATCTCTCTTCTTTACTTCCGCATCAATCCTCCTACCAGAACTCGCTGTTAACACATCAAGAACGAACGTTTTACAAACATCTCCTTCTAAATATGCATCAACGCTCCCAAAAAAGTCCTTAATGACATCAATTATTTTGCTTACTCGCTCCATTAATTATGTACTAACTCGTTCATTTTGCTAATGTAGCTAATAAAGTCATATGCGTACGGAAAATCATGAAATTTGGTCAGATAGGCACGAGACACAATCCTAGGACTCTGCCAGAAATGACTTTGGAAATGATGGTTTATATACTTCTTTTTTCTTGCTTCCTCGAGAAACTCGTTAGGTAGGGTTAAGTAGTGCTCTTTAAAAATTTCTTGTTTTGAACCCCCCACATACATGGGAAAAAGAACTAGGTTTTTTATAAGGGCATCAAACTCTTTCTATTAGGAAAAAATTGAAGGCTCGATTCATCAATTGATAAGCACCTGCATCTTCCAGAATAAAATACGCGTTGATAAGCCTCGATGAAGGAGTGACCGGTTGACCAAAGAAGATGCGTGAGTAGTATTTTGTGGCATGACTTAGTCAAATCACCCGCATCTTATGCGAATATAATAAAGGCTTGATTGGCAGTGCATATTGTAAGCAATCACTTACATGATCTCCTTCATTGCTTTGACCAAAAGGAAAGGTAGAGACTGGGAAAAGAATAGGTGGGCTCTTCCCTTCAAATTCAAAGATCAATTAATTCGAAAAATATCTTTGTTGTGATGCTCGTCATATTTATATAATACTCTCGATATGCAGTGTCCAACTACCGCAATATGTGAGTATGATATGGTGAACTCGGATCAATAATTGTATTCTACCGTTGTTCATATCCCGGCCGCTGGTCGATTTTTGATCAAATGACCACCGCTTCCCGTCCGCATGCATCAAACTTGGGTCATACTCGTGCAAGGGCTCCTGTAGTGGACACCACACACACCATCAGGTACAGTTATGGGTCGGAGAATGTAAAGCTGTCAAGGATTAGAGGCTTCATTGCTATGAAAAGGTGTTATATATCGCTGGCTATTGCGAAGTCTGAAGAGAGGAGTGTAACATGAGCAAATTCATTTAAAGAGGTTTGATGCCTTGTTGGAGAGATGAGCTTGGACAAAGGCGTCGGAGACAAGTGAATGTTTTCATGATTCTCTTTTTTGGCTGGAAGGAATGTTCATGGTTGAGGCCACCGAATTGACGGCAACAATGACCAAGTTCGATGGAGAGCTTAAACCATGAAGACAAAAGGGTTGCGGAATTGAGCATGTTTAGTTCTTGATATCCTTATGAAATAAGAATACATGGCCACTAGAGACCACCTAAGCATCGATTAAGCATCGACAGTAGGGTTGTGGAATTGAGCATGTTGAGTCGTCACTTATTGGGTTGGGTCGGGTCGCCTATTGATGTGATCACATTGGCCATCATACTTGACATAAACGACTTTGAGACCTGTATTATCTGCTTTTATTTACATAATCGACCATTAAAAACTATGCAATATGCCATCTCATTTGCTTTCCCTTTCCCTTTTCGTATAGTTCCTTTTCCTACTCAGATTTGCACCCTCTTCATTTCATAGCATGGACCGACCATGTCGGAGGAAGTAGGAAAACCCTTTTTCGTGAGGAGTACGTACTGCATAGATTAAGTTTACCATTCTAAAAGTAAATGGCATAACACCCATATACTAGAATTTCTTTACAGCTCCATAGATTGCGATTAGCTCTGGCGCTATATTATTCATAAACTAACTCTATGCAATATTTTATTCACCGCCTAACTTTGACCAGTCTCATTACTAGTCAATGACTGGCCATAGTCGAGGAGTGCCCTCGCACCACGACCGGCCATTCAATTTTTTTTTAAAAGTTGCAATAATCATCTACGTAAGTACCAGCCGTACCACATAGAATAGTCAATGTCCATGTTAGGGATTTTCGGCACTAATTGGAAGGATTGGATTGAAAAATCGTAAAAGAGTTTAGGATTAAATCAGTCAAATTAAAAAGTTTATAATTGAATTAGCCATCATCCAATACATTTAGGATTTTTTGGACAATTTGGTTCGTTTCGCCATCCCACCTAATGAATTATTAGGATTCATTTTTCAATAGAATCTTACGATTCGACTTTGATCGTTATGGACTGGTACCAAGATTTCTTAAACTGAGGTACAACAAAAAGATAGTTAACCTGAACAAACATTTTGAAATAACTTGGCATGCCAACTAAAACGGGTCACATGACACAACGTGATCAATACGATTATCAAATGTGCCATCCTGCCAGGTTTCAACACAACACAATGTATACATCTCTTTGGAAATACACATTTACTAGTGAACATGATAAACACATAAACCATGCTTATACAGGATATCTTTTTGTAAATATGTTTAACATGTTTTTGGACACTATGAATCATTTCACTTTATATTTTGCGACAGTATACTGCTGAACTAGCTTTTTATGTGTTATATGATGAACACAAAATACGTTCATGGCTAAATCCCATGTGGATATGGCTGTTGATAAGTATAGAACAAACTTCTCCCAAAGTTGCAAGTTTTCCTAATTTCCTCAGGTTGGAGGGAATAATCAATTGAGAAACGTACCACAACATATCCACATGGGATTTAGCCATGACAGTCGGATATAGTGAGGGAAATGATGAAATAGGGGATGAGATTGCCATATAGATGATAATTGTATTGTAAAATTCAAGTTGGTACTACCCCAAGAGACAAAATCATATGGGTCATGACTCATCAACAGATTCAACGCATGAATCCATTGGCTCCTTGTAGACCTCGAAAGGGCACATCTCAGTGCATCCACATGTCAATAATGGGAAAGATTGCCCTTGATTTTCAGCTTTTTTGAGGTTTCCATATAAGGTAAGGAGCTCAACTTTGTTAGGAAACCACAGAACGAGACCTTTTCCATCCATTTAGCTAATCTTTGACAGCCTACATAAAATTGTACTAGCAGCTCTTTCTAACCAAACTTCAAACCTTCCGACCAAAAAAAAAAAAAAACCCAACTTCAAACCCTAATTTCTTTGTTTGTCCATCGACCTGTTAAAATAAAAAAATAATAATAAAAAAAAAAAGAGTAGGTTGGTTAACTGACAAAAAGCTCATTTTGAGTATGGAAAATGACTTGCCTTTAGTGCTCTGTCAACGGATAATAATGTTGTGCGTTAGGTCACATTGTCTAATCCCATTTTGAGAACACCAATGAGCATGATAGTTTAGCTAAAGTGGTAAGAAGAATTCTCAATGCCACAATTATTTTAAAATATCCCATCCATGTCTAACACCTAATCTCCTACTTGGCTCCATATCTGTTCATCAACCCCCTGTAAGAAAATTATAATGTTTAATACGAAACGATATGATTCTTTATATATTAAAACTGTCACCATAATTTTTATAAAATGGCGTTAGAAAGATAGATGACAAATGACCTGTTCATAACAGTTGTTTATTATGAGTATTGCCGAGTGTGTGGCTCCACCTTAGCGTGTGTACAAAGAAAAAGTTATATTTACTAGATATGACTGTGATACAATGCTTTAAGTAGTGTACTTGTTGGTTCGATTTGAAGTGCAAGCAAACAATTTCGCTTGATTAAACTTACTAAAGGAATTGGGTGATGCTTCGCTTGTTCTGATCAATTACAGTATGCCCTCATTAAGCTGCGGAAGT
Source organism: Eucalyptus leucophloia subsp. euroa (assembly GCA_017140325.1). Lineage (NCBI taxonomy): Eukaryota > Viridiplantae > Streptophyta > Magnoliopsida > Myrtales > Myrtaceae > Eucalyptus > Eucalyptus leucophloia. The sequence goes on from CM029473.1 coordinate 30,467,193, forward strand.
GTGTTATACCATATTCTAAAGTGGCCTTGGCAGTGATGTTTGATAAAAGGATGACAGAAAACTCGTTATAAAAACTCTCTTCATTATTTCCGCATCAATCGTCCGGTCGGAATTTGCTGTTAACACGTTATCAAGAAAGAACATTTTACGAACTTCTTGTTTTTATTATGTGTTGATAAACCTAAAAGGGATCCTTAATGACATCAATTATGTTGCTCCCTCACTCCTTTATCTTCCAGCACTCTTTATGGTCCTCCACTCACTCCTTTCGCTAGTGTAGCTAATAAAGGCATGTGCATATGGAAAAGTATGCGTTTTGGTCAGATAGGCACGAGACAAAAACCTAGGACCGTGCTAAAGATGGCTTTGGAAATGATGGTTTAGGCACTCTTTTTTTTTTGGCCTGCTTCCTCGAAAAGTTGTTAGCTAGGGTTTTAGTGGTCCCCTGTATGAATTCTCTGTTTTGGACCACCCACAAACACAGGAAAGAATAAAATAAGCTTTTTTCTCAGAGGGCATCAAACTCTTTCTATTAGAAAAAGATCGAATGGTCAATTCATAACTGGCACGCACCTGCATTGTCGAGAATAGAGTATGTATTCATAAGGATCCAGGACGGGAGTGATTAATTGACGAAAGAATCTGTATGAGTTGTATTTTGCGGAATGACTTACTCAAACTCACTGCGCGGAATGACTTACTCAAACTCACTGCCGTCGCATGGGAATTTAGAAAGGCTTGATGATTATCGCATGTTGTAAGCAATCACTTGTGTGATCTCCTTAGTTGCTTTCACCAAAAGGAAAGGTAAAGACAGGGAAAAGAAAAGGTGGATCTTCCCTTCCAATTCAAAGATCCATTAATTTGAAAAGTATCTTTCTTGGGATAGTCATTATTTCATATAATACTCTCGATATGCTGTGTCCACCTAACGCAATATGTGAGAACAATATGGCGGACTCAGATCTATTATTTTATTCCATTCTTGTTCATATCCCTGCCACTGGCCGATTTGTGATCAAACGATCACACTTACCTTCCGTACGTTTCGAACACGGGCCATATTCATTTACCAAACGGATTGTGTTTTGCACACCATAGACCCATTGGGTATAGGGATGGGTCGGAGAATGCAAATCTGTCGAGAATTCTCATTCCAATGATGGGGCGTTATATATCATCGACTCCTGCGAAGTCTAAAAAGAGGAATTCGACATAAGCAAATTCATCTAACGAGGTTTGATGCCTTGATGGAGAGATGAGCTTGAGCTTGGACAAGGGCATGCAAGTTAATTTTGTTCACCGTTGAGACAACCAAATTGATGGCAAAAAAGGCGAAGTTCGATGAATAGCACAAACCAAGACGGCAGAAGGTGCTGTCCTTGTAGTTCCTGACAGTGCCAAGAGAGCCAAGACCCATTTAAGAGCTTTTTCTTCTGATTGACTGTTCATAAATATCCTTATCAAATGCAGAAATATGGCCACCAGAGACCACCTACGCATCAATTGAGTGAGCTGGTAATACATGGTTTACAAACCTTGCAACAAATTGAGTCATCAAAGATTAGGTTAGGCCGCTTATTGATGTGATCGCATAAGTAACTATACTGGACATAAGCAACTTCGATACCTACATTATCTTCCTTTTTACCATAAGTGAACATCCAAAACTAAATGATCTGCCATCTCATTTCCTTTCCCTTATTGTATCATTCCTTGTTCTTGTGTACATTTCCACCCCTGTTCGTTTCATGGCATGAACCAACCGCTAGAGAAATTGAAAAAACCATTTTATGTGAAGAGCTAGTATTGCATACATTCAGTTTATCATATCGGTTCAATCACATTCTAAGAATATATGGGGATTGCACCCAAATACAAAAATTTCTATACAATTTCGTACAATGCAGTTAGCTCTATGTGACATATTATTCATAGATTAATTCGATGCAGCACTATGTTGAGAAATCAAGTGGATGTGCAAGTAAAATAATCACTTTATTTTATATAAGCAATATTGCAAACTCTTTACACACACCACTCTCATACACCTCTCACACCTCACATGAACACAATTTCTTGCACACATCCACTTACTCTTTCTCACTCTACACTTCACGCCACCTACTCCCACTCACTCACACACTCACATACACACCCCACACTTTACGTACACACACTCCCCGCACTTCACACACTCCTCACAATTCACACCCACACACAAGGGGCAAGAACCCCTATTTATAGGGTGTAAAAGTCGGTGGAAAAAATCTGGAGATGGGGGAGAGAAAATTCTAGAGAGAGGGAGAAAGTTCTGGTGCGGCAAAGGGAGGAAGAGAAATCTGGAAAAATCCAGAGAAGGAGAGAGAGAGGCGGTGCCCTTCTCAACACTCCCCCTCACCGACTACTCTCTCTTAATTTAGATATGGTAGCCATGCCGATATTGCTTTTGGACTCTTCAACTATCTTCCTCCGTTCAGCATATTGCGAAGCTTCCTCGTACGTGGATGGCTCTATGGCTCCATCTTCAGTTGCTTCTCTTGCGATTTTCCATTGAGTTTTGTGATCTTTGAATTTTTGCAATGCCAATTCATTTTGCCCTTTGGTCTCCTTTTCCTTCTTCTCACTCAATTCGATCTTTGTATTCGACATATCTCCTCTAAGAATTTTGAGATTGGAACTCATTCGATCAAGCCTCTCATTTGTGACTTTCATTTCGTGCTTCAACCGATTCAATCCCATCCGAAGCACTTCAATGTAGACCTCTTGATCCTTTTCCTCATAAAATTTCTTCCCCTTGATCTTATTCCACCGATCCTTACACCACGGGATGTAGGGTGTAGATGGCCTCCTTTTCTCAAAGAAAACTTTTTTTTTCTCCTTCATTTGCTCATTGTCTCTTCCGATATGATTAATTCGGAACATCATAGTGGGCTTGAGGTCCTGAAGCTTCTGCGGCTTCTTGAACTCACATCGGAGCTTCTCTAGCTCCCTTTCTTTTGCCTTGAGCTCTCGATCCTTTTGCCTTATCATCTCATCCCTTTTCTTCAACATATTCTCCATCTTTGCATTCTTAACTTTTAGCTTCTTTATCATCTCCTACATCTCTTGCAGTTTCTTTTCACGACTGCTTGTTGGCGTTGTTAGTTGCTTCTTCAAGTTCTCCCTTGGCTTGCTCTTATTCGGGGTCGTGATAGAACCTGTCGAATTATCCAACTCAACTATACAAGCTGTTGCAAGCTCTTCTCGTTCCTTCATTGCAACAGGTGCTTGAAAGTCCCATTCTTCTTCACTTTCAATCTCCTTCTTGCAAGAGGTGATGACATTTCCTTCTTCCTGCTTGTACCAACAGAATCTGGCAATATGTCCTACCTTGCCACAAACGTAGCACCGTTTGCTACGCCTTTTGTTGCTCTTATCTTTGTCGTTGTCGTCGTCACGATCTTGACGAGCTCCCCCTGGCTGATAACCCTTCTTTTCGGGTTGCCTCCACCAATCTCCATGATCTTTCCATGGTTTGCCATCTCTTGCACCTGCTCTATTTCTATTTTGGCCCTTGAACCCTCTTTTATTACTAAAGAGGGCATTTTCATCATATTTAATTGAGACCTTAGGCATTTGTTTATCTAAGGCCTCTTGATTGGCCAATATATTTTCCAACTCAGTTAGAGTTGGTTCATTTGCCCATCCACGAGTGGCCGTAACAATCTTTGTTATACTCCGGCCTTAACCCATGAATTATTATTCTTCTCATTTTTGTCTCAGAGATGGCATTCTCAGGATCTAATTTTGAAATTTCTTCACAAATAGATTTAACTTTAGAAAAGTATTGACTTACCGTCATACTTTGTTGCGAGATTGAGAGGAGCTCATTCTCTAGGCATTGTAACTTGGCATCGTTTGTCCTTGCAAACAGCGTCGCCAAGTTATCCCAGGCCTCCTTCGGGGTCTTCGCACTCTTTATGTGTAGTAATAATTCATCATCAACAGTCACAACAAGAACGTAAAGAGCCTTACTCGACTTGACGTTCCACTTTCTTAAATCACTATCATTTGTGGGTGGTGTGGTGTTGTTGCCGCCAACAATATCCCATAAATCTTGTCCAAGCAAATAATACCGCATGCGGGTACTCCAATTATTATAATTAAAGTTATTGAGCTTCTCCATCCCATTCACCGGACTCGAGAAATCCACCATGATGACTTGAGTATAATGCCCTGTACTATACCAAGTAAGCCTGGTCCCAGACCAACCGATTTCACAATCCCAGATTGCGCACTAGTAGAACTCCGACGTCCTTCGCTTCTTCGCTCCTTGGCTCGACGATCCCTGACCGTCTTGCTCACTTACAATGGTCCCCGACCACTGTTTTCGCACGGCCTTCAACGACCTGCTCTGATACCACTTGTTGAGAAATCAAGTGGATGTGCAAGTAAAATAATCACTTTATTTTATATAAGCAATATTGCAAACTCTTTACACACACCACTCTCATACACCTCTCACACCTCACATGAACACAATTTCTTGCACACATCCACTCACTCTTTCTCACTCTACACTTCACGCCACCTACTCCCACTCACTCACACACTCACATACACACCCCACACTTTACGTACACACACTCCCCACACTTCACACACTCCTCACAATTCACACCCACACACAAGGGGCAAGAACCCCTATTTATAGGGTGTAAAAGTCGGTGGAAAAAATCTGGAGAGGGGGGAGAGAAAATTCTGGAGAGAGGGAGAAAGTTCTGGTGCGGCAGAGGGAGGAAGAGAAATCTGGAAAAATCCAGAGAAGGAGAGAGAGAGGCGGTGCCCTTCTCAACACACTATATATTCACATCATTGGGAAACCTCGAATGCAATGCCGGCCAATTAGCATCCTTCCAAGAAGTGCGATAGGGTTTTCAACCCTTGAAAAAATAGTTGTATTATACAGGGACCACATCCAAAATACAAATTGTTTTAAAGGATTTCGTATGATGCGGTTAGCTCTATTCAACATATTATTCATAAATCAATTGGATGCATCATTATATATTCGCGTCATTGGGAAACCTCGGATGTAATGTTGGCCAATTAGCATCCTTCCAAGAAGTGGGATAGGGTTTTTGGCCCTTGAAAAAATAGTTGTATTAATGGGGGACCACATTCAAATACAAAATTCTTTATATAATTTCGTATGATGCGGTTAGCTGGGCGTGACATATTATTAATAAATTAATTGGATGCAGTATTATATATTCGTGTTGAGAAACCTCGGATGCAGTGTCGGCCAATTGGCAGGGTCCTTGAAAAAATAGTTGGTAGACAAGGGTCGATCATCGGCTCAATCACATCACATTGTTCGAGAGAATGGGAAAGCACAATCTCCAGAAACCCCCCTTTCAGTTCCCATTTCGCTTGCTCTCCGATGACCAATAAGAAACCAAGTGTTCTTTTTTCCGAGACACCGCGACGAGGGACGTCCAGCGTCGTTTGTGGTTGGTGGATGTAGCAACGCATTGGATTAAGGGGGATTATGACATCTTCAAACACGTCGAGATTCCTTCTATAGCACAGAATATTGAGAGATTCCTTTTATAGCACAGAATATCGAAGCGTGTGAAAAAAATGACTCTCGTCCACATGCACGGAATAAAGCTTTACGCGCAGAGTCACGCGCGCATGTGATCCGTCAAATTACTTCGAATGAGAACCATTCAGGTAGCTCCTTAGGAATCTTAGAAATCTTTTTTCACGCGTATATTATTGATTTTAGGAATAAGTGTAGCAGAAGTTTTAAAACTTATTAAACTTGATGCAATCAAATCAATCCGTCAATTCCGTCTTATTTGGCAAATAAAAAATGTTGATATTTTTACTGCTTTCTCAAGACATGTGGTGCCAATGTGCCCTGCTGAGCGCCGCATCAGGAAAAATCTTGAAAAAATTAGAAGGAACGAAGAAGAAAGGATCAAAATGAAAAGAAACGGGCATTGATCGAAAAAGAAAAAGGCTAAAATTTGGAAAATTAAATAAAGAGAAAATGGGGGTGTTGAAAGGGGCGGCGGCATGGGCCTGCAAACCCTCATTTGTTCCGTCGTTTGTGGCGAGGGTAGCGGGCAGAGGCTGCCAGCTCTGGCCGGCAATTTAATTCAGGTTTGGAGAAGGCAGTGAAGGTCTGGGTGGGGGAACAACATGATTTTGGGCATTTCTGCACCCTTTAGTTAACATTGGCAGTCCCGTAGAGAGAGAGAGAGAGAGAGAGAGAAATTAAACAAAACAAGGTCAGCATTTTTCACTAGTCAACTCCGACAAGCTTAACTGGCTGAGTTGATTGCAAAACATATAACAACAAATAAAATCAGAATTCTGCTTAGTCATCACAAATTAGAACAGACATGAGGAATATTTGGTTTCTCTATGTCAGTTTTCTCAGTGAGTTTTTCATGAGAAATTGTTAGATCACATTTGCGGATTTTGCCTCCAATGTAATTTAAGGCTGGAAAGTACTTGAGCGATTATAATCTATAATTCTCTGTATTCATAGTGGAATTCTATGCAATTGGCTCTCTTTACGGAATAGGTACCATAACTCCTTAACCATGTAAATTTCTTACATCCTTGTCGTTTTTCGTTGATTCCTCTAGTAATTTCTTCTTCTCAAGTTAAACTTAAGTTGCAAGATTGGTCAGATTTCGTATTTTTTTCACAACAAAAAAAACCTACATGATATTGAATTTTATCATACTCGTAAGTGTAAGACCACCATATAAATGACTGAAATAATCATTGACCCCCGTAAAAAAAGCACAAAAAAAAAAATTCAAGATTCGCTCTTGGTCATTTCAGCTCCATAATATCAATCCTCAGAAAAGGAAAACAAAAAAATACAGGCACACCAAACTATTAAGAAGATCCAGTTAAAATGCTTTGGGCCGATTTTTGGGGTTACTCTTTCTTAGTCATTGAGCCCAAGAGCCTGGTTAAGCAATGAGAAGCTCGAGAACAAATGAATCCATCGATATAATTCAGCCCAAGAATATTCCATGCTGTGTCAGTTTAGTCTGTAAAACCCAACTTCAACGTCCATCAATTAAAAAAAATATTGATTAGGACGTTTGCATTTTGTGTTCTTGTCCAGTTTGTTCTGAGTCAAATTTCCAAGAGCAGAAGCATTTAGGTCTCTTACTGCTATGTATAGAAATAAAATGGAAAAATAAAGAAACATGCGTTAAAGGAGAAAACATTCCGTATAGGATTTTTAACCTAGTCCATTGTCGTCAATGCATAACTTTATACTTAATCGGTCGATCTCATGGCACATGTGAAATAAGCTAACTTTTGACATTGAATATTTATAGGTACCTGAAGTAATCAACAATGCTTGATATGTTAAAAAAAAAAAAATGTTACCCATCAAGGATGGGCACCTATTAACAATTTTTATATGTAATTAAATTAGCAATTGGTGGTCTTGTATTAGGTTCTTCCAATTCACATCTAAAAAATCCATTTTTATCTAGATTTTGTTTGAAAATTGAAAATTCATCCTTAGAGTTTCATCGTTTTTCCCCCAAGGACTGAAAATTACATTTGGTCCTTTAGTATGCACATAACCAGTGGGTTTTTCCAGTTTGTGCAAACTTGCGAGCTCAGTCTCTCTATTTACCCGTCTTTTCTGCTATCTAATCGGAGGTTTCGCACGGAAGGTGAAATCCCAGCCAAACATCTCAAGCAGAAACAACCCTAGGTGTCCTCGAACAGCTTCGGTTTGCACTTGCTCAAGTCAGAACTGAATTGGTGTTTTGGGGTGGCAATTTGTCCATTGTTTGGAAGCCAATCGGTGCAGCTCAAGTCACATGGCATGAACATTTAGGGGCTGTTTGTTTAAATCTGTTTCTGTTCTCCGAACACAAATTTTTGTTCTTTTGTTAGGAACGAAAAAGAATAGAAACGCGTTTGTTTATACATTTATTCCCGGGAACAAAAAATCTATTTTTTTGCTTCCTAGAACAGATTTAGAACGGAAATAAGAAGTAGAAAAAAACTTGTTTCTTTTTTCCGGAAACAATTCCGAGAAACACTTCTTTTTTTTCTCTTTTTTCTTCTTCTTTTTTCTTTGGCAGGTCGCCGGCCTTGGCCATGGCCGATGACCGGCCATCAAGGGACGGTGACCTCGCCGGAGTGTCACCGGCCCCCGGCGAGGCTCGGCCTCTCCTTGGCTGGGCGAGCTCGAGCTCACCTAGATCCGGCGAGGCCGTCGGCCCTCATCGGCTAGTCATCGACCATGGTTGAGGCCGGCGACCGGCCAAAAGGAAGAAAGAAAAATAAAGAAAAAAACAAAAAACAAAAAAAGGAAAAACAAAATTAAAATACTAAAAAATTAAAATAAAGAAAAAAATTATACAAGTTTACCATACGTGTTTCAATCCTTTTTCAATTCCAAGAACATAAATTTTGTACAGTTACCAAACGCATTCTTTTATTCAAAAATTGTTCCCAGGAACAAAAATAGAAAAAACTATTTATGTTCTAAGAAACAATTTTTAAATAGAAACATTACAAAAACGCACCCTTACTTTTCAAAGGGTGCTCAAACCTATTCATCTTCTTTTCCCAAACTCACTTTCGCCCATTGCTCGAGTCCAAAATAAGATTACGGATTGGGTCGCTAAAGCCCAATTTTGTAACACTTTCCCTCAAAATTAGGTTTCAATCCCCCTTACTTTTGGATTTGTTATGTCCTGAAACTCAAACTTTTTACTCCTCTTATGGCACGCTTTGAATGAAATGAGCTTTTGCAATAAAAAAAAAAATGTAAGGTTCATGAATTATTTCTATAATTCATCTAATTCATTACGTTTTGTAATCCTCGTAAATGGGATATGCCTACATGGAAGGGTAAAGACCATCACCGGGTCGGACTCCCCGTACCCACTTAATGCTTACATTGAAGAGTAATGATTTGAAAATAATCATTGCAAATTATTTACTCGCGAAAATTAACATAAAGCGCAAGCCTTTCTTCGATTTTGCTCAATTGGGTTAGTTAAATTACTTGATATACTCCAATATGTGAGACCATCTATGTTCTCCTTTGGGGCGGGTTACAAAGAATTCTTTGGATTAAAAATTGAGGGGACGAGGTAAGTTCACCGGTTGACTGCTAAAAAACGACACAGTATGAAGGCGCAAACTTGATGATGAAGCGACCGGAAGACGACGGACGCGAGCACGTGGTGACCCCATTTCTGAATGATATTTTGCATTCTCTAATTATTTTTTAGCTTCTTTTTTTTTTTCCCTTTGTGCACCAAGATCACGTACATTATTTGCCCACTTACTCATTCTGTGCCAGGGGTGCGACAATAGGGTTTCCAAATAAACGATAAGCCCCCAGCCCAAATGTCTCATTTAGACCCATAAGACCATTTTGTAAGCCCTTCCGGTTTCGCTTCCGCCGGCTGCAAAGGGAAAATAGAAGAGTAGAAAAAGTCAAGAGTTTGTAATCCTATGAACAAATTCTCTTAATTAAGCTATAACTTCATGCCAGCTCGGGTTTTAGACTGCTGGGTGGATTCAAGAGGATATAAGAGTATGAAATGTGTTATGAAGAAAGTTTAGGATTTCGTGAAACTGTGAGATTTGACAGAAGTTGATCCTGGGGGTTGCAATCCGGTCAGGATGATATTTTAAAGTTCGTTGCAGGCTAATGAAACTAGATTCAAGCTAATGTGTTTGGCGCTGGTTTCCACCCATCTCTAGCCATCTTTTGGATCGGAGGCGAGTTTGCCTTCTAAGTATGTCGAGTTAACTATTCAATTATTTTGGACCCACTCAAAATAGGTGTCAATAGATTTCCAAATGGACCTTTCAAATTTGGCGTGTGAGTTACCGACATATCAAACAATAGTAGTTGTCATACTTTGGTGAGCTTTTTCACCCGTGTGTTAGAGGTGTTTTGATACCGAATAGTCTTAAATAGTGAACTCTTAGTTAGGGTAATTATCTATTTGATTTTTATATTTGTTTAGAATTTTTGAATTTTTTTCACTAAAGGTAGGTTTGGTTGTTTGGTTTTGCATTTTCAAGTAAGTGGCACTTATCTCTTTCATGATTTGTAAAGAGGCATCAACGGATATAATATTCATTTAAAAGAAAAAGGTAGCGTTTAAAGCATATTGCATCAAGCTAAATCGATCATTTGATACCTTTTTGGTTATTTAAAATGACATGGTCAAGTATCTCTTGAAATAATTTAGAAGTGGATTATTTGTCAAATGGTATTGAGCAATGCTTTATAAAATATATTCTTCTTGACGAAGGAATTGCGAAAAGTTATGTAAATATTGATTGATGAACCTACTTTATAAAATAAAAATAATGAAATGTTTTATAGCTGATTGGAGGATCGTGGTAGAGATTTTATGCTCCCGTCATCATGATATGTCCTTATTGAAAGGTCATAAGTATGCATACTATTTTCAAAATGTTTTACTTGGTTGAGCCACCCACTAATATAGGTGAAGACCTATGTCACAGGGAATCTTAGTAATTTGTCAGGGCAACAAGAGTGACAATATTTTAACATTGAGCACTCGATCGATCAACAGATGGTCATGGGAAATTGGTTTGTCATGAGCTTTAAGAGTGATAATATCTTGTCATTGAGCGCTAGATTGATCAATAGATTGGATTATTGATATTACTTTGATATTATTGATTGAATGAGTATTTCTAGTATAAAACTTTGTTAAAGTAATGTAACTCGTCTATGTTCTTGTTCATACAGTGTATGCTAGATCTGGATATATCTATATCTAGTACTATTATAAAAGTGCAATTTGGATGTCCAATTTGCTTTAAATGGATTTGTACTACTTACCAAGCAACAATAATTTGTTCTATAGCTACTGGTGATAAGCACAAGAGCGAAGTCGGTGAGGGATTTCTAGGAGTTGGAGTTTGGATAAGTTGAGATGTCTACACATATGTTGAAATGGTATTTGTTGGATTAACATCGTTAGTCACTGGAGATGTATACATCTATTTGTTGGGTATATATATAGTTAATAATGGTAATTTGTAGGAGGCAGCGTCGGGGAGGAGGATGAACGTGTCATCTGCCCCATACTTACAAACTTATGGGAAATTGTTCAATTAGTCCTAAATTTGTTGTTCCAAAGCCAACTTGATCATAAATTTTTTAATTTTATTAATTTAGTTCTAAACGTTTGTGTGAAATTCCAATTTAGTCATTCAGATCAATTTTAATCAAAAATTAATGATACGATTATATACCACGTAAGATTCCTAGCAATGTTCGGGTTGCCACCTCAGCAATTGGCAGTGAAATTGATCGGAATGACTATATTGGGATTTGACGCAAAAGATTAAGGATGTGTTTGGTTCAGCTTTACAAATGGACTTTAGATGTAATGCAAATATTAAAAGCCAAAACCTTATGAAGAAATGCAAATTGTGTTTGGTAAAAATTCTTTATAGATTGGCTTTGGATTCAAGGAGTGTTTAGCAAAAATCTTTTTGCAATGGGCTTTGACTATATATATATATATATATTTTTGTGCCGGAGGAACCACTTTGGCTGATAGCCGCCACGTAAACCCCTAGGTGACGCTAGCCTAGAACCCACCACTAGTGTGCCACGCATAATACACTTAATGGTCTGCCAGCCTCCCTGCAACGCAAGTTGCAGGGACTTCAAACACCTGACATTTCCCTTTAAAGGCAGGAACTTACCCAACAAAGCCACCACGGTCGGTGGTATGGGCTTTGACTATAGTTTTTATTAAAAAAAGAACTTAAACCCTTTGCCACAGCTGACGAAAGGCTATGGTCGTGTGCAAGCCAAAGCTAGCGTTAGCCGCTATCGGCTGAGGTCACTCAACCTTGGGCAACCTCCGACAAGGGTCATGCAACCAAGATGGCACGCAACCCAAGCAATCACCACCTAAGTCGCAAGGATCACCACAGACCCAAGCAATGGTTGCCTAAGGTCGCACAACCCAAGTGACTGCCCTCACCTAGGTGTCATAAGGGTTGTGCAACCCCAGGCAATGGACGCCTAAGGTCATCAAAGGTTGTGAGACCCATGTGACGATCACTCGAGGTCATGCAACCTCTAGCAGAGATCGCTTGGATTAGGTGACTCTTGCTGACCCTTTGCTAGCCACTCGTTGGCCCTTCGTTGGTCAGATTTGGCTTCGTCAACTGCCGTCGCATGAGGAAGATGAGTAGTTACACAAAGGGGCAATATTGAAAAACTAACAAATTGACGAGGGTCGTTTGGAAGAAAAAAATCTAGTTTTAGCATTTGGCCAAATGCTTACTAGTATGAGGCTTTCAACTTTCCTAAAGCTAACATTTGGCCAAAAGCTCCCTGGAAAAACTAAATCAAAGATTAAATTGAGAAAACTGAAAAGTTTGAAATCGAATTGATATTCATAAAAGATTTAGGGCTCATTAGATAATTTTCATAGAGTTATATGTGTAAATTTGACTTTGGGCATTATTCATCATAAATTTATTTATAGTCACCAAGTAGGGATGAACATTTGAAAAGGTCAGCATTTACCAAAAAAAAAAAAAAAAAAAAAAATTGGTAGGGTCAGCCATATGCAGCACTACAGTAAAATTCATTTTTCCTGAATAATTAAAATAAGTACATGGCCGGCTTGGTTTCGATGTTGCTATTGGCAAGTGCATCTCTAATTTTCCCCTTCCTTTTGTACCCATAACGTTCAATCCACTAGAAGCTCTTCGGTTTTGCATGTCATTGACTGTTTTTTTTCTTAGAAAAGGAAAGGTTGGATCCATTTTCATTTTCTACATCGAGACTGTTCGGCTTTTCGGTTCAAGTTCTTTGAGGGGATGGGTCTCAACCCGGGTCATAGTGACCATGCTTATGACATGTTCGGGTCTCGTAAGAACCCTACTTGAGCCGTTGATACCCCTAATAAGAGAGCGGACACCGAATACCGCGAGAGATCCTCTTGCAAATAAACTATACGAGTTTGAATTACTTCAATCGACGGGGAATCTCGAGCACGACTTTCAAAAGGGTGGTTGGATCAACTTGGTGGTCTCCGTCGCCTCTTCGCTTTGCTTCCACCTTCCCACCATTTGTCTTTTCTCTCAACCTCGCCGTTCGACTTAGCAACATCATTTGTATATTGTTGAATTTTGTAACTTTTTGACGTTAAAAACATGAAATCTTGGTAATTTCTAATTTATGCTTATCTTACTTTTATAATTGCTTTGCATTGTTTCGAATTAAAGTGTCCTGGAAAAAATTTAAGTCATGCAGAGAACCGCGTGCAAGGCACAGGTAAGAACACTAGTCTGTATATAAGAGGTTTTTTTCCCCCCGGTAAATAGAAGATACAAAACTAAGAAAAATCATCTTCTAAAGTCTACATTCCCAACTTATCACTAAGCAAAACATGAGATAATTTTCTAGGAGACTGCGAGTCCAATGCTAGTTTTGTTGTGCCAACATTGGCAAGCATATCATCTGGCCAAATACCTCCCCGAAAAATGTAATGAATGTTGAACTCAATGTAAGTGGGCTTTTTAGATTCATGATGGGGAGGCTTTGGCCATTGATGATGTAAAATCAATCGATAACATTTTAATTTTCAATATCTAATTGAAGAGAAGTGAACACGAAATGAAATATAAAAAGGTTTCTATTAGCTTAGATTGTCGTCGGTGAATTGTCGTCGGTGAAGTTCTTCAAAGGTAAGCGGAAAAAATTGTCCAGAAAATCCTAAACATCTAATATAGTAGTCAATTTAGTCCAAACTTTTGAATCGCATCAATTTAGTCTTGTATTTTTTTGACGATTTGGCAAATGTAATCCTAAACTTTTCAATCTTGCCAATTTAGTTACGGACCTTTTGACAATTTGCTAATGTATTATTTCAGGCCAATTATCCAAATAATAGATTTAGGATTGAATTGACAAATTTTCAAAAAGTTTATAACTAAATCACAAATTCAAAGGTTTATGATCTAATTGGTAAATCGTCGAAACATTTAAGATTCAGTTGACACAATTAAAAAGTTTAAAACTAATTTTGTTGCCGTACAATAGATTTATGGCTTTTTGAATAATTATCCCTAGGTTTTGAAGAACAATTTGATTATTAAGAGATAAATTTAGTTGAGCTACGGCCAAACTCAAATTGTTGAAGCTCTTTCTTTTTTTTTTGTTTATTTTAGTATTAATTCTTACTACTTTTACTTTTTATTGATTTCTCGGTGTTGTTTAGCCATCAACAGTTTTTTGGGTTTCTTAATAATTATCGGTCAATCAAAATTCTGTTTTTTTTCTTTTTCTTTCTTTCGGAATCGAAAGGGTGGGCAACAAAAGACCTTGACTAACATCTCATCAAAGCTGTGAAGGAATCGAAGGGGCAGGCAACAAAAGACCTTGACTAACATCTCATCAAAGCTGTGAAGGAATCGAAAGGGCGGCAACAAAAGACCTTGACTAATATCTCATCAAAGCTATGAAGGACAAGGCACTTACCTTCAATCACGTTCTCGACACATCGAAAAACAGGAGGATCCAAAGAGGTTAGGGACTCGACCCCACTATCTTCTCTTCGGCAGTGTCTATTCTCTCTTTGTAATTTTGTTGAGGATTGTCCGTGCTTGACTTCCCTTTTCGTTTCTTTTTTTTCCTCACCATTTCACTCATTATGACTTGTATGCTATTATGAGTATAAGTTTTAGTGCGGAGACCCTTGCTGTAAGCCTGTATAGCCGTGTTTGGTTAAAAGTTAATACAATGCTTACATTACCAAAAAAAAAAAAAAAACAAAAAACAAAACAAAAGACCTTGACCAAATGGATGGGGCAGGCGATCGGCTTACCGCGTAGGAAGGACAAGGATAGGGAAGGGTGGTCCGACCCGAATGTGGAGGGTCCGACCCGAATTTATCCATAATTTGTCATTATTTTCCTCTGCTTGCACGTGCTTTCTCTTACCATCAACTTCACCGAACTCTATATTTTATCTACGGTTCTATATACAGCTAATTACTGATAAAAAAATAAAATAAAATGATTTTCTCCACTTTCTTGGTTTCACCTTAACGGGTGTTCTTTTGGGAATATCATATTCGGATGAAGAGTCTTAATTTCTTATTTTCATAGGGGGCTGTGATCATGTTTAGTATGTTGCTAATGACTTAAGATAATTACCGAAGATGGTAGCAAGACTTTGATTCCATTTTTCTTCCTGTGAACAAATTGAACATAAATAAGGAATGGCAAATGGTAGTGCCCTATATTATTAATCTAAACAAGATGATAAGGTTGTGTTCGCAAGTTATTTTTACGTTCTCTTTCTTTCGCTATGCTTCCTAAATGAAGCTTAATAGTTGCTCCTTCTTTTAGATCGTGGATGGTTCCTGAATTTAGCCTGAGAGCATACCAGTCGATGTATATTTTGCCCTTCAATTTGGATAGATAGAGAGGGAGGTTAGGGCTCTTGATTTTTTTATTTTTTATTTCCATGTTATTGAAGAGTTGAACAATGAAAATAGATGGCAATGTCTGATCGAATTGATCGGGTCATGTAGGAACAAGGTTCAAGTCTAAGTAGTGGACAATTTTCTGTTTTCGATGATTTTTCTATTTTAATCTTTGAAAAAGCTTGTTACAAGAAAAAATATTACGGTAGAAAATTAAAAGGATATATTTGTTTTAGGGATAAATGTACCAAGAGATCTAAAACTTGTTACAGAAATAAAATCGAGTCATAAAATTTACAAAAATTGTAATCAAGTCATGAAATTTATCAAGTTTGTGCAATTGAGTTATCCATTAACTCCATTCAATTTAGTTAATGGAAAATATTATCATGACTTTTTTTAAATATTTTCTATCTTTTATGTGGCGATGACGTCATTAAAACACCTAACGTAAGGTTAAAACGACATTGTTTTGGTTTAAATGTAATTAAATGCAAATTTCATTTAAAATAAATTTAAAAACACTAAAGAAAGGGAGTTTTGAGAAACTAGGCTGGCAAGGTTGGGGATGGCCAAAATGATGGCGCCATTTTGTGAATTAAAATAAAAAATAATTTATAAAAAAAATCACATTTAGACCAAAACGATGTTGTTTTAGCCATGTATAATAAAATAAATAAATAAACAAGCCACATTGTGTCATCTGCATCTCCCGTCAACATGGTAAAATGGTGATAGCGTCATTAAAACATGTAACAAAAGTTAAAATAACGTTGTTTTGGTTCAAATCTAAATTTTAATGCAAATTTTATTAGAATTCATTTTTTTATAAAAAAAAAAAAGAGAGAGTTTTGAGAAACCGGGCCGGCAAGGTTGAGGATGGCCAAAATGATGACGTTGATTTTATAAATTAAAATAAAATTTTTATTAAAATCATATTTAGATCAAAACGACGTTGTTTTAACCACCTCTAATAGGAAAAAATAATAAACAACCCACATTGGTATCTCCTATCAACTTAATTGGATGGAGATAACGGAATGACTCGATTACATAAATATAATAAGTTTCATAACTTAACTATACTTTTTATAAATTTTAAAATTAAATTGCACTTTCACGACAAGTAAATTGGGAGAGCAATTCATTTTCTATTCATTTGTTATTCTATAGGTAAATAAATCGGAGAAGGAAAGACATGCAATTACTTGTGGTGAGCTGGAACGGGTTATACGCAACATGTACTTTTACCAATAAAACTCAGTGGTGTTATGCCGCATCCTTAAATTAGAGGGTTACTATAGTCATTTAGAGAGCAGGCGCCGAATTTTAAAAGTGATCTTTACATATAGCACAGATATTTAATATTGCCCAGTTAAAGGATAAACGTGATGGTCGACATTATTCATTACACATCACGAGAAATGGTCAACATAGCATTTCTATTTGATTGTTTAATTAGGGTTAATACCATGAAAAAGTTTAAACTAATTTTTGACTACAAAAAAAAACCCATCGATATATACAGTAACAAATTTATCCCAAAACCCCTAAATTAGTACACTTATGATAAATTTATCCTAAATTGGTACAGTTACAATAAATAGAAACTCCATTAAATTAGATTAATACTATAAAAAATCACAAATCTAGACAAATAAAGAGTAAAATCACCTATCATCCAACTCAGTAATTTGATGGTAAAACATAATAGAAACTAACAAATGATAAAGTTGTTACAAATGTATTGATTTAGGCTAAATTTATCAAATATGTATCAGTTTACAATTTTTTTATAGTCAAAAAATTAATTTGAGGTAAACTTATCATAAATATACCAATTTGAGGTTTTTCATAATATTAACCATTTTAATTGGCATTTGCTCTACAAAATCTTATAATAAGGACTTTTAGGAGTTTTTTTTTTTTTAATTGAGTGCCCTAAGGACACTAACTTGGTGAGTAAATAATGTTGAAAGCTTACCATTTTTCAATGTACCGATTTTTCTCATGTGTTTGTAATCAACATATTCAAAAATAAAATCAATTTGTATAAACATACGTAAGAAGGGTATTGGAAATAGGAATAATATTTAGGCTTAATATTATGAAAAATCACAAATGGTACCCCAAGTCAGTACACATGTGACAAATTTACCATTTATTAATTTTTGTTAAATTTTAATGTCAAATTACCAAATTAGTTTTACCATACATTTGTCACAGGTGTACTAGTTTTGAGTTTTTCGTTGTGTTAAATTAATTTAACGAAAATTAATAGAGGATAAATTTATCATAAATGTATCGGTTTAGAATTTTTGGTAATTAAAAAAATTAGTCTTGAGTAAATTTATTACATGTATATCAATTTGATGTTTTATTGCAGAATTAATCCTAATAATTTTAGTAATAATAGTAACGCTCAAGCTAACAACTTTATTAAAATAACACGATCACCATCGACTCTACACCTCTTTCCATCGAGAAAAAGGCGATATAGCGTGCCCAATTTAATTTTCTTTTTCACCCAAAAGGGTTGAGAAAAAAAGGTGAGAATTATTCTAGTGGAGCGTTTGATTCCATTCAAAAGATCATAGCTTCTCCACGTATAAGGATATCCATTCTGGAATAAATTATCAAAAAGTTAATATTTTTCTAGTGACGTTGCATAGTCAACTTTATAAAGATTAGAAAGAGGGAGATGGTGTTGATAAGACGTCAATCAATTTCATTTTTAAAATACGAAGAAAAGGAGAGAAAAGATATGTAGTTAAGCGAATGTTCAGATAAATAAGAGAATATTCCATGGGGCTCGCATCTGCTTTTTCTTTCGTAGGGTCCGTGGACAATCGCAATCATGGAGCTCGCTTTCCCTAGGTTTTTGCCCCTAATTTTTTTTTTTTTTTTTGCTTTTACCTCCCCAAATTTTTCTTGTTTTTATAAGAAATTGACCCAAAATAATTTGCAAGAAATTAGATGAAATGATACCTGCGATTTCTCATGTTCTCGTCACTCATTTGTCGAGCCTTTGATAGAAAATAATTGAAATTTGAATGAAAATTGAGTTTTGCTATTATTCGACTTCAAATAAGATTTCTTGATCAAATGTCTATTCTAAGTCTAAAGTAGTGGGGATATGATTGGCTCTATTATTATTGTTTGCGCTTACTTAACAATGGCAAAAATAAGCGTGGACCACGTAACGTGGTAATCTTGAGATAAACCACCAAGGGAAGGCAGTTATGAGGATTATGATAATTTATATTCTAAATTTTTAAAGTATGACATGCTTTATTTGTTGCAAAATTCATTAATTTTAAAGAATCGCTACAAGCATGTGAAAGACAATTGTGCTCAAACCTTTTTTTTTAAGACTTTTTTCGAACGCCTCCCACGACTTTTTCTAAGACAACAAAAAAGTAAATGTTCATACGTGTATTAAATGATAAATCTTAAAGGTGCGGAACATCCTCCAACTTTTTAAAAGTGATTAAAAAAATTTTGGAATAAAAATGCTATGAGTGCCTTAACTTTTTCACGACGCTTACTTAAGTGTAAAAACTTGAGTATCATAACTTTAAAAAAAATGTCAATTTAAATGTCATGACTTTCAATTAATCATTTGAAATATTAAAGATTCGGTTTACTTTCAAAGAATATGTTTGCCCATTTACAATTATACTACTTTTTAAGGAAAAATCTGCTTTTCATCCCTATAACTTTGAATTTGCTTTATCAGATAAAAGGGCTAGCCAAATAAAAAAATTTAGGATATTTAAATGTTTTTTCTGTTCATAATCACGACGTAAATATAGTGAAATAATCGTCTGGCAAAGCTTCTTGCCAAATAGATAGGAGTGACTCGTTGCGTTTCAACTGTTGATTCTATTTTTCACTATTATTATTTTATAGCAGTTCTATAATACCATATATCGACAATTTAAACTACACATAATGTTTAAGTAAATAAAATAATATGAAATGATTTTTCAAGCTTCACCCGCGTAGATATTGCCAAGAAAAATTGCAAATGAAAGACTAACGTTTTTAAAGCCACAATAAAGGCTACAAGGTGGAAAAAGATTTCGTAATAAAATCCTCATATACGTAGAAATCATACATATACGAGAAAATAGAAAAATTTATTGATTCTATTGCAGGCGAAGTCAGAGTCATAGTGGGGGGTCAAATCCCCATCTTCTCAGAGGGTTGGGGTGGGGACGACTTAGTTTCAAGTATAGATTTCGACTCTTATACCTTACAAGGAGGCATGACAAAAGTCTAAGGGTAAGACTTAGAATAAAAGTAGAGTATGACCGATAAAAAAAAAAAAAGTTAGAGTCACAGTGGCGCCCCTTAAACACCCCTCATCAATTGCAATCTCTCTGTGGTTCCAATTTTGCATTTTTTTTAGTGTGTATCGGCTCTTTTTATTCTTTTTAATCGTTTACCGGGAAAAACCTAGAACTATAAAAACTGAACTTTTCTAACTCAATTACACGTAAAATTGAAAATAATGTCTATTTCACTTGCATTATGACTTTTCCTTAATCTAATTGATGGCTGCATAAGAAATTATGCCCTTCCTTCGCTCATCCATCTATGCATTTCATTGCTCCACCGGAAATTCTCACCGCCTCTGCCGTACTCAAAATTGGTAGTTTTCGCAATCTGGGAAACGTTCATGACCCCCGCTCTCTCTTTCTCTTGCTAGCTCTTTCTCTATCATTTCACATTTCAACCATTCACGTAAGCATTCTTTTAATTTGACACACGTGATAGTTGTGTAAACCTTATGCGAGAGTTAAACCCTAATTCAAAGAAAGGTAAAGCAAAGAAAAAGTTGGAAGAGTGAAAAAAAAAAAAAAAAAGAGACAAAAGAAAAGGGAAAAAGAAGAAGAGAATCTTCCTACTTTTGGCCGTGAAAGTAAAAAGGGCATTGAAAACAAGACCTTCTCGAGGGGGTTATCAAGAGCCGGGGAAGTAGACACTGGACCCCAACAGATTATTACCAGACCTTCTTAAGGAAGTCATCCAGCCACTCAGCTAGGAAATCTGTGGATTCCATCGATGTATCAACACTTTTCTTGGGCTACTGACAAAGTTGGTCCATCTAATATTGTCGCTTTCAATTTTGATCCCATACTTCATTTCGCGACGGACTTTAATGCGAAAACTGATCCTCCATCGCTATTACATGACACATTTCATATTCTTTCCAATTATCCACAGAAAATGCCGACTAAGCACCAGAGATGAACATGTGGCCCCAATGTAGTATGGACAAAAAAAAAGTCAAGAGAAATTACAAAATTGGCCCTTGTACTCTCTTCGGTTCAATTTGAATTCTTGAACTAATTTTCGATTCTGATTTTAGGACACATTTTTTCCCATCCAATTGCAAGCAAAATAATGTTTACTAAGTGCCAAAGATTAATATATGGCGCTGAGACATTATTGTTAGTGCAAAAATTGAAGTGACTCTTCCTAAATGATCACAACATCAGCATTATTTTCAAGAGATTTGGCCCATATAATTGGAGGGGCATTACAACTCTAGGCTAAGTTGCCCTCCAGTATGGTTAGTTCGGCAATAGCTAGGACAATTGCACTGGTGGCTAGCAGAAGCAAGGTTGCTAAATACCTATAAGGAAAGTTGGGTTAGAATTGTTGGAGAAACATCTTTAGGAATTTTGATGATTCCAAAATTATCATTGGTATAATATTTATTATGATAAGTGCATATGTTCATGATGTTTTCATAAGGATAGCAATGATATTCATGACGACTTTAAAGCCCAGCTTGTACCAACACTAATGATGAAGATCTTGATAAAACCTAAAGTAAGCAATGTGGTGAATCCATCGTCATTAGCTTTTCATCACAAGACCTCTCGTAGCTGAGTTGCTCAGTAAGTTCAATAGAAAAAGAGATTGCAAATTGTCCTTATACGACCTGTCTGTAAACGACATTGACTGACTATTATAATTGGCTCGTGATGATGTTGATATCAAACACGAGAATATCAAGTCATTGACGATGCTAGTGTAAAGTAACGTATACTAGAGGATGCTCTTGGAGACTTAAATATAGCCTTTGGCAATTGGAATAGTGCATTAGAAGAACCGGAAATTGTTAGAGAACTGAAAACAGCTTTTGCTGGTGCTATTAGAGCAGCTGGCAATGTAATAGCAACGGTGGAATCTACTTCGGGAAACCTTGCTCACATTCACAAAAAAAAAAAAAAAAAAAATGCATCGATAGTCTAGCTTTAGAACAGCGACTTGCAAAGAATCCTGACGGCACAAAATCTATTTCAGGAAACCTTGCTAATGTTCACAAAGAAAAAAAAAAAGGGAATGTATGGATAGTCTAATTTCAGAACAGCAACTTGCAAAGAATCCTAATGGCTCCTTGCTTCTTGGGACTATCTCTAATGGGAAGATTGAAGATGTTTATATAAAAGAAGACCATTGAAGCCAAAAGGATTGGACAAAAAATTTTAAACAAGCTGAAAGTGTTTGATGCTACATTCCAATCATATATAGTTTATAGAGTAGATATAGGCTTGGCGATAAAACCAAATCATTATAAGTTGCTAAATGATTGTTTTTTTTATCTGACTTATTGCACATCAACTTCGCCACATCTCGTTAATATATGCTTCTTCTGGTTTTCGCATTTTGATTGCTGATTTCCGCGCAATTTTCAAATTTTGTTAAACTAATCTATTTATCCCTTCTATGATGCTTAATTTGGCCCGATAAGAATCACAATTTTAAAGTTTCCTTGCATGTGCTCATACATGAAATTGTTTAAATTTTTTCGAACTAGCTTATGTATATTGCTTTATAATTTTTTTCCACATGTGGACACAAACATCTTAGAATCAAGATAAAAATTCAAAGGATAAGTACAATAGAAATCCTAAAATTTGTCATAAAAATAGAATTGAGCCTAAAACTTACTTAGTTAATACAATCAAGGCTTCTGTTAGCTTTGTCAAATTTGATTAATAGGAAATGCCGACATAACATTATTAATATTTTTCAAGTATTAATGATGCTAGTGCCAAGCAAGTGCCACATCAGAAAAACATTCAAAACGAAAACGAAAATGAAAATGAAAATAAAAAAGAACTTGGAACTAGGAGGAGAGAGATATTGTAGGTAGTGTTTAAGGGGCACCATCGCCTTTACAACTTTAACAGCAAGGGTTGCGCGGACCATGAACGCTCATTGGCAGAGACTTTTAACTCCTAGTTGCAAAACCTACCAAATCAAATTGAACCAAAATGTCCAGATCTGGGCGTGGTCGAGGCGAGTGTTCTACATGAAATTCTCTAATCCCATGGCAACATCCACGTGAATGTTGGCCGGCACTCGCCAATGGCTGGCAAAGTCGGAACGGTGGTGGCTCCCCCTCAAACACTCTTGACCATATGCAATATCTCTCTCTCTCTCTCTCTCTCTCCACCGTTCCAATTTTGTTTTCCCTTTCCTTTTAATCCTTTTTTGACATGGCGCTGCGTTAGCATCACTTGTCCTAAAAAACACATTAATAATGTCAAGCGGCATTTTTCTGTCAATCAAATTTGACAGAGCTGACAAAAATACTTGATTAGTAAATAAGTTTATGACTCAATTATACTTTCGTGATAATTTTTCAAACTTTTAATGTACCGACTCTAAAGTAAAATTAATGATGAGAGCAATATGCGAAACTTTATCGGCAATTTTGACTAGCGAGCAGTGCGTGCCAGACCACGAGTTAATAAAGCAATAGGGACAAATAAAAGTCTGAAAAACAATGTCGATTGGTGCAACATTTCGAATCCATTTTCATTTTTTACAAAAATCTAAAAGATCGAGGAGTGGGGCGAGCATTCAATGAGCCCTCAAATTGCGTGGTCGTTACAATCTCATTTTTTAAAAACTCAGGTCTAGGTCTACTGGATTCCTTAACCTAGCCTTGGAACTACCAGAATTGGACGAAATAAATGGATGAACTTTCATTATTATTGATACTTATACTTTGATTAAACTTGCCTTATTGCAATTTATTTTCCCTTTCGGATTTAAGTGGCCATGTGGTTTCCAAACCAGCTTTCACGTATTTTGACCGGTCCATATTTTTGGCCAATATTAAGGTAACTTTTCTTCACATCAACCTGGGGCATTAATTGACCAAAAGAAAAAAACTGGGGCATTAAAGAATTTACTCGTTTAATGCTTCCGACAAGATTTGAACCAAGACTACAAGGAGAGAATAAACTCTCTAAGTCGATACGGCTATACTATTCTTGCAACCCGAGTCAATACCTTGCTAACTTGCCTCCTTGCCATTATATAAAGTTAAGAAGACGATTCACTAATTTCAATTTTAAAACTTGAATCTTTTATAATTTAAAGTAAGATTCGAAAAAGTTCAAATTTTGAAATATTTCTCTCTTTCCACGCAAGATCATCCTTTCATCTGTTGTTCTTATTAGTGATATTTGTAACAGACAAAGCGCGTTTGAAAGAAATTCTTTGGTTACTAAAATATTTGTAACAGACAAAGTGCATTTCAAATTACTTAAGTTACTGAAATATTAAAAGAAATTGTAAATGCTTTGAAGTATTCACTATCAAGTAACGACATAATGTGAAAGCGAGAATTCTAAAAATTAAAACTGAAGGAGCCGCCTACCCATCGACATGCCCGTAAGCATTGCGAAATAGTAACACTAGATGCATTTAACTAGATGCATTTAATTTCCTATTTTTAAATTTTCATTTGTCAATTTATGACATACATATAGGGATATGCAAAAGAATCAAGAATCGTTCTGAAATGGACTAGACCGGCCTAGAACTGACGATTTTTATGGGGACTCATCCGATTCTTAATTCTAATTTACTAGAACCGGTGAGTGTTGATCTGATTTTCGGTTATAGGTGTGGAACAACCCACCTAATCACTTAGACCGAATTGGTATATATCTATTATTTTTATGTTTTAACTTTTTAGACTTAAACCTTAAAATCCTCTGCTTCTCACCTCACTCATCTCGTGTCCTCACCTCCCTCTCTCGCTCTCAGTGTTCTTTGGCCTTGTCGATCCCTCATTCACTCTGGCTCTTGATCACCTCTAGCCCCTGACCTCATCACTTACTCTTAGATCTCACACCTCTTTTGAAGTGGGGACAATTTGACCGATTAGTTTTTATATTTCGAAACCGGCTCTTAGTGGTCAAATCCTGGTTCTAGGGTGGGAATCTTCCACCCTCGAACCGATCACCACTAACAAAAACGCCTAGGCATATTTGTTAGCTTTTGTTTGCAAGCACTATTATTCTTTTAGAACTAGAAAACAAAATCCTAAAAAGATTACTTGACCCTATCTCGAAGTAATCAACTGATTTATACCCACGCAGGTATCACCTTTTAAACTTATGATGTAGGTAACCACCTTCCACTCCCTCCATTTTGAACTCATCTTTATCTTTATGTAGAACTTTGCTATTCCTCTTCTTAAAAGTCATATCATCTCTCTCCATCGTCCATCGTTCTTAGGATCAAGAGCAAAATCTATTTTTTTTCTCCCAATGTGGGATTACCATTGTGCTATCAAATGACATAAATAACGGTGATCATTGAAATATAAGAAAATCGTGCACGTAGCGGCATGAATCTAAATATCAATTAAAATATTAGTTCAAAACCGCTCGATTATCATTTCTCATCGTTACTAATTCGCGACACAAATATCATTTTGTGCCGCCTAGACGCTGAAGGAAAAAGATATCCCTGGTAAGCCTCCGATGTGACAATCGACATTCATGCCCGGACATAGTCAATAGAGGTGCTAGAATAAGCACACGTCGCATGATTAGGCGAACCAAATCCCGGCACTATCCTCCATGCGCAAGCGTTCCCCCAATCATAAATCAGCAACGCCTTCTTTCATGGGGAGCAAAAGGGGAAGAAAATTCAAACGTGGAAAAGGGGAGACCGACTTCCTCCTTATCGAAACCGACTTTGCTTTCCGTGGGGGAAAAGAAGGTGGGGGACCCGACCCGACAGGATCCGACCCGGCTGCATCCCCCTCTCGGCCCGAGCGGAAAGGGGGCAAAAAAAAAAAAAAAAAACCCAAATATTATAAAAACCAAAGGCGAAGGAGGAGGGAGGGACGGCGACGACTCCACCCCTCCCCTCTCTCCTCTCCTCTCCTCTTCCCTTCCCTTCCCTTCCCCCTTTCTCCCTTCACACTCGACACCAAAACGCAACCTCCAAAGTCTCTCCCTTTCTCTCTCTTCGGTCTGGGGTTTCGCTGCTTTCTCTCTCTTCGCTCTTCTGGTGGGCACAGTCGAAGCTTCGGATGTGCGCGCATCCGCTTCCTCCTCCTCTCTCCTCTCTCAGGTTCCTATTCCGTCTCTCTCTATCTTGTTTCTCTCTCTAGGCGTGGTCTGATCTGTGCGTGGTTCGGGCGGCGCCGATTTTTAGGGATTCGTTCGCGGCGGCCGTCCCCGATCGCCGCCGCTATTTGGGGATTCTCGCGGTCGTAGGCGCTGACTCCTTTTTTGTTTCGGTTCGGGTCGGGTTTGCAGGTAGCTGCGAGTAAGAGGCTCGGGGCGAGGCGAGATGGCGTCCCTGAGATCGAGCCTGCCGTCGAGGCTCCGCCAGCTCTTGTCCGGCGAGACCGCCATCGGTCCCTCCGTCAGGATGGATTCCGACACTGTGAGTCGCTTTCTTTTTCCAATCGCTCTTTTTTTTTTTCCTTTTTTTTTTTTTTTTTTGCGCCGGGGGGGGTTTGCCCTATGCGAGCGTGAGTGGAGGCGAGGTTGTTTGGGCTTTTGCTTGCTTGCGTGAGGGCGTCTGTGTCCGCCCTTTCGAATTCGTTCGTGTTGTTCCGTGTTCCCCCGGGGGGGGGGGTGTTTTCCGGCTGAGTTCCTTACGTTGTGTATTGTTCATTAGTTGGAATAGGGTGTTCTCTGATTGTCCCCTATCCGCAGCCTGTGGGCTCTGTTAGTCATTTTCTTTTGGCTGGTATTGGTGCTTCGTTTTGTTTATTTTAGAGGCTCTTGTAGGGTTCTAGCTTTGGCTCTGTGGTCATGTCGTCGTTTTTCCTGACGCATATAGAAATGAAACATTTCTGGGTGTGGAGAAGGCTCTCGGAAAGTCATTCAATGGAGGAGTTACTTTTCTGTTGGGCACCCTATTCACAAAAATTGCACTTTCACCGGTATCACTCGTGCAAATATAAAAAGCTTCTTCCAGAAAGCCCATTTTTTGACCATTTTTGCATTCTAGATCCTACAATATTTTGCAAAACTTCAAAACAAGCAAAATCTGTTCGAATAGATCATACTGGGTGTCAAGATGAGTTTTTAGAATTTTTTTTTATCTCCTACTCCAATTAAATGAGAGCTAACATTAGTAGAAAATATAATTACAACAAAAATAAAAATTTTGAACATGTACCAGAAAATGAATAAAATTTTTGTTGAAAAGAATTCTTGAGATTTAGGGCATGAAAAGTTGTGATTTGTACTTTGCTGTATAGGTCTCCAAAGGGTCTTTTGGCTTCATAATGGTTTTGTTGTTTTGTTGTATTTTATGGTTAAACCACAGCTGTATCTGATGTTATTCATCGAATGTGGTGATTAATTTGGCTGTGTGAAGTAATAGGCAGATCTTATGTATGCAGTAGAATAAAGACTTTTTAATGATTTATTTTGCCTAAAATGGAAGTCATTTCTAGTAATCCTTATTTTAAAATTTTTTGAGGTTGATAAATAAGGCCTGTGAGCAATTTTTTGGAGCAGACCGTCATGGACTAATCCTTGCAATCTATCCATATTTTCTTTTCCAATGAGTAGTGTATCATTGGATTCCATCTGGATGACTTTGTATGTGATTCATTTGTTTAGAGAATTCTTGTGTAACCCAAGAACCAAACCTCGGCGGGATTGCATAGACTGATTTCTTGATTATTTTTAGTACTGGTGGTAATTAAAGCCGGTTGCACTTAGAATAGGTTTACATAGGTTGTGTAATTGTTATTATATTTTCCCATTTGAGGCATATGGGCATAAGATTGAGGGTATGTGTCTATTCCGTGAGCGCAGGTACATGTCCCATGCCTGCTCATAAGCTGTTGTTTTTTCATCAAGTTATGTGGCCTCTATGGTGTATCACATAGTTGGTGATTATATGCACTAAGGAGATATCTGAAGTGAATAGGAGAAAGTAATGGATAGCTAGACATCTAAAAATTTGATCATGTCCAGCAAGTTACACTTTTATGCATTTACACTTTGTGAAGCACCGACTAGAACTCATTCCTAAACTGTTAAAAATAAAACTAAATATGAGGGGTCCAGGACTTAATTTCTGCTTATTGAATGTTAATCTATCATCTCTATTGAAAATCCGTTGAAATTTAGCTGTAGGTCTATGGTAATTCAAGGCCATGTAGTATGGTTTCTTTCATATGTTTTAGGTCATATTCTAGTTCATCTTGCACTGTAGTTGATTGACCAATATTGGTTTAGACATGCTAGATCTCTTATTATATTTGTGATCAATGCATTTATCACTTCATATTGTCTCCTACTCTGGACATACTGCAGGTGCCTTTTTCAATATTTTTCCAGGCCATGTAGTATGGTTTCTTTCATATGTTTGAGGTCATATTCTAGTTCATCTTGCACCATAGTTGATTGACCTACATTGGTTTAGACGTGCTGGATCTCTTGTTATATATGTGATCAATGCATTTATCGCTTTGTTTTATCTCCTACTCTGGACATACTGCGTTAGTGCCTTTTTCAATATTGTTCCTTGTAGATAACTCAGCATCTTTCATGGGCTATGAATTGTGTTTGCGAGAATAAGAGATTTCTTCATTCTCATGTGATTGCTGGTATGGAGTGCTGACTGGTGATGGACCACTGCCTTGCTTACCTCACTAATGATTTGAAATTTTATCAAACATCATAAAATTTGGATAATAGTGAGTTAATTGAACTCGTACGAGCATGAGTTTAGATTATCAACATATGCCTTTCTGAGAAGCAAAGCCAAATATATGGATTCAGTGCTGTTTGATGTGTGCTTCCTTCAATTTATTTTCTTGTCGATTATTTCTCTACCTTCTTTTGTTACACTGGCTTAGCAAATATGCACCGTTTTCCACACAAGAAGTAATGCAATACTTAGTTTATTCGTCTTGCTAGCCTGTACTCCAGTTAGGGTCACCTTTTCTATGGTTGCTTTCTAGCCAATAAATATTACAGCAGATGCTTGGTTGTCTTTCTAGCTTCTATTTCTAGCGATGGGTGGCATTACTATTTGTTTTTACCTAGGCAATTTGTTGAATTGCATTAGTAGGGTCCTTGTGGGGTTACTACTATTCAATGGTTCTATCATTAATATCTAGATGCAAATAGACCTTAACAACTCTCTGTTGTCTGTAGGAAATCTATATTAGAGTTGTTGGAGTGAACATTTCATTTAAAAAAAAAAATTCAAATTGCTGAATCTGTTTTGCAAGCATGGTTGTTAGGATCACGTTTTTGGAATGTAGGATTGGTGATCATATGACTTAAAAACCTCTGAATGATTCAGATCATAAGAAAATCGTAGTCTGCTGGTATTGGGGTGGGATCATGCTGCAGATCTTAATAATCAAGTAGGATCATGATCCCATCTACAATTCCACCGATCCAGCTTTATAGGGCAATTCTGCCTTTCAGCAGGAGCGCCACTTTCTTCAGTCTTGAGGCAATGATGAGATGGGTCATCGACCACCTCTGTCTCTCCGAACTGTACTGTCCGCTGGAGACAAGAGAGAAGAAGCTTCTGTCCTTATGCAACTAGATGAGAGTGATTACCTCTGGAACATTCTTAAGAAATTGTCACCAGATTTGACTTGGCCAAGTAGTGCGGTTTTTTTGGGTGTGTACTGATTGGAATGTCAGCTAAACTCTAAAGAGATGAAAACCCTAGAATAGTGAGTGAAAGTGAGGTTTGTTATGGACTATGGGAAAGTAAATCAGAGATTGTGGGTCCGACATTATGTAAAAGATTTTTAATCCCGTGAGATAAAGAAAGAGAAGGTATTTGTCTCGCAAGAGAGGAGAATACAGGATTTGAAATTTGGAAAAACTAGGACAAGGAGATTTTATGCTGTTACATTTTCTTGATTATTATTATTATTATTATTAATTTTTTTTTTAACCGAGTGCTTTGCTTGTTATTTGAAAATTGGCAAGCAAGAATTTAAACCTAAGCATCTCTCGCATGAGGGACTCTACCTTTGAGCTTCCCTGTTTTTAAGGTTAATATGCATCTTATTGCACTTATTTAAGTAAGAATTGCATATTTTAGGATCAATTCAACAAATTTGTAGGATCTTACGGTCTGCGATCCTATCCTATGATTCGATCCTCGAATATCTCCAAGTGATCCTAGATAGGATCCCAAACCTGACAATGTTGTTCGCAAGTTCCTTTGTGATTTACTTGCAGGAGAATCTTAATGAATCCTACATTAACTAATGGATGAGTTAGAACTTGGCTTGCATAGAAGAGACAAGCGGGGAAAGGATGCGATTAGATATGTTGGAACAGATGACTTGAATATGCTGAAAGTTATCTTTTCAAATTTATGACTCACTGCTTGTGTGGGCGGTTTTATTGAATTAGGCACCTCTTATGCTATTTTTTTCTTGCTACCTTGCCCTTTTCCTCTTCAATTTCATGACTTTCCCACTAAACATTTGCCCAATGGAGAGGAAAGTATTGCTTTCATTCTTCTTGCCGCAGTATATATAATGGTATTACTTTTATGGCTTGCAGCCTCCCAAGGTCAAATCATTCATCGAGAAAGTTATCCAAAGTCCACTACAAGATATAGCAATTCCCCTTTCTGGTTTTAATTGGGAGTATGATAAGGTGATACATGGTTTTTCTTTTTGCAATAATCAAAACAATTTTTTTCTACTTGTGGAATGAGGTTTCCATGCTAACCATTGGGCTTTGCGTTGATTTGTTTGTAGGGAAATTTCCATCATTGGAGGCCGCTGTTTCTTCATTTTGACACATATTTCAAGACTTATCTGTCATGTAGGAATGACCTCCTTTTGTCGGATAAGATTGGAGAGGATGAAAGTCCTTTTCCGAAACTTGCCGTTTTACAGATTCTGCGAGTGATGCAAATAATACTAGAGAACTGCCATAACAAAAGTTCATTTGAGGGACTAGAGGTAAGCAATCCTCAAATTTGATTACGTGACATGATTCTGTGTCGAGTTGTGATAATGTAACGTGAATGTCTGCTGCTGTTTTTGGGCAACATAACACGAGTCGTATTCGTGCAGCACTTCAAGCTCCTACTCTCCTCAACTGATCCTGAAATCCTGATAGCCACATTAGAGACTTTGTCCACACTGGTAAAAATAAATCCATCTAAGCTCCATGGCAGTGGAAAGTCAGTTGGATGTGGCTCGGTAAATGGCTATCTCCTATCTCTGGCACAAGGATGGGGCAGCAAAGAGGAGGGCTTGGGTTTATATTCATGTGTTGTAGCAAATGAGAGATTGCAAGAGGAAGGGCTTTGTTTATTTCCATCAGAAGCAGATAATGAATATGACAAGTCTCAATATCGGCTGGGCTCCACCCTCTATTTTGAGCTAAATGGTGTCTATTCCCAAAGTGAGGGAACTAGCGGGCGCTCACCCAATTCTAGTTCCAGAGTTGTGCATATTCCAGATCTTCATTTGAGAAAGGAGGATGATCTTGTTCTTATGAAACAATGCATTCAGCAGTATGATGTACCTCCCGATCTCCGATTTGCATTGCTTACTAGAATCAGATATGCTCATGCCTTTCGCTCTGCCAGAACATGCAGGCTATATAGTAGAATTTGCCTTCTAGCTTTCATTGTGGTAGTTCAATCTAATGATGCACATGATGAGCTCGCGTCATTCTTTGCTAATGAGCCAGAATATACAAATGAGCTTATTAGGATTGTGCGTTCTGAAGAATCTATTCCTGGAACTATTAGAACACTTGCAATGCTTGCTTTGGGAGCTCAGTTAGCTGCATACATATCATCTCATGAACGTGCACGGATTTTGAGTGGATCAAGTCTTAGTTTTACAGCAACCCACCGTACAATTCTCCTTAATGTTCTCCAGAAGGCTGTCTCATCTCTAAATGGCTCCAGTGATCCATCATCTCTTGCCTTTGTTGAAGCACTTCTTCAGTTTTATATGCTCAACATAGTTTCATCCTCAACTCAAGGTAATAATATCAGAGGCTGGGGGATGCTTCCAACATTCTTACCCCTTCTAGAAGACTCCTATCCTAGCCATATGCATCTTGTCTGCTTAGCTGTGAAGACCATTCAAAAGCTCATGGACTATAGTAGTTCAGCGGTATCTCATTTCAGGGAACTAGGGGGAGTTGAGCTGTTAGTGCAGAGATTGCAACTGGAAGTTACTAGAGTAATTGGCTTAACGGGTGGAAATGATGAGTCCGTGGTTGTTGGTGAATGCTCAAGAAACAGCGATGATCTGTTGAACACTCAGAAAAGGCTCATCAAGGTTTTATTGAAGGCCCTTGGATCTGCTACATACTCACCTACAAACCCCAGCAGATCCCAAAACACACAGGACACTTCTCTTGCTGCCACACTTTCGCATATATTCGGAAATGTAGAAAAATTTGGTGGTGACATTTATCACTCAGCTGTGACGCTAATGAGTGAGATTATCCACAAAGATCCTACTTGCTTGTCCACTTTATTTGAAATGGGTCTCCCGAATTCATTTATAACTTCAGTTGTTGCTGGAGTTATACCATCTGCTAAGGCTCTCACATGTATTCCCAATGGTCTTGGCGCAATCTGTCTTAATACCAAAGGTGTTGATGCAGTTAAAGAAACTAAAGCTCTACGTTTCCTGGTTGACATATTTACCAGTAAGAAATATGTTGTTGCTATGAATGAAGCCATTGTTCCTTTGGCAAATGCAGTGGAAGAGCTTTTGCGCCATGTATCATCATTGAGAAGTGATGGTGTTGACATAATCATTGAAATTGTCGATAAAATTTCCTCTTCGAGGGAGAGCTCTTGCATAGGAACTTCAGGAAAACTAAGTGGGACTGCTGCAATGGAAATGGATGCTGAGTACAAGGAAAATGATGGTGCTTGCTGTCTGGTTGGTTCGGTTGATTTGGCTGCTGAAGGCGTCAGTGATGAGCAGTTCATTCAATTATGTGTCTTTCACTTGATGGTCTTGGTTCATAGAACAATGGAAAATTCTGAAACGTGCCGGTTATTTGTTGAGAAGTCTGGCATAGATGCGTTGTTGAAGCTTTTGTTACAGCCTAGCATTGCCCAGTCATCTGAGGGGATGTCCATTGCCTTGCATAGCACCATGGTTTTCAAGGGTTTTACTCAACATCATTCTGCTCCACTTGCTCGAGCCTTCTGCTCTGCTCTGAGGGAACATCTGAAGAAAGCTTTGGCTGGTTTTACTGCCTTTTCTGGATCTTTTTTGCTTGATCCCAGGATGAGCCTGGATGAGGGTGTATTTTCTTCGCTTTCCCTTGTTGAGTTCCTTCTGTTCCTTGCTGCCTCTAAAGACAACCGCTGGGTTACTGCATTGCTGACAGAATTTGCCAATGGCAGTAAAGATGTTCTGGAAGACATTGGATGTGTACACCGTGAAGTTATGTGGCAGATTTCTCTGCTTGAAGATGCCAAACTAGAAATGGAGGAAACTGCGGGAACTTCCACTGAGCCACATCAATCAGAAATCAACTCGAATGAAACTGAAGAGCAGCGGTTTAATTCCTTTAGGCAGTTCCTTGATCCGTTGTTCAGGCGGAGGTCTTCAGGATGGAGCATGGAATCTCAGTTTTTTGACCTCATAAACTTGTATCGTGATCTCGGTCGTGCTACTAGTTTTCATCAAAGAATCAGCACTGACGGTCCTACAAGCCTGCGTACTGGATCTACCAGTCAGACACATCATTCTGATTCTTTGGATGCTGCTGGTAAAAAGGAGCTTGACAAACAAAGGTCCTACTATGCTTCTTGCTGTGACATGGTGAGGTCACTCTCCTTTCACATAACTCATCTGTTTCAAGAGTTGGGGAAGGTGATGTTACTTCCTTCTCGGCGACGGGAGGATACAGTGAATGTAACCCCGTCATCGAAGGTTGTGGCATCAACCTTTGCGTCAATTTCGTCTGATCATATGGCTTTTGGGAGACGTGAGAATCCCCCTGGATCAGAGGTTTCTGTATCAACCAAATGCCGCTACTTTGGTAAGGTCATTGATTTCATCGATGGGATTCTGATGGACAGGCAGGATTCTTGTAATCCGGTCCTACTAAACTGCTTGTATGGACATGAGGTGATTCAATCAGTCTTGACTACATTTGAGGCTACCAGCCAATTGCTCTTTGCTGTTAACAAGTCTCCTGCTTCTCCCATGGAGACCGATGATGGAAATGTAAAACAGGAAAAGGAAGATACAGAGAACTTATGGATCTATGGTCCTCTAGCTAGCTATGGTAAACTTATGGACCACCTAGTGACCTCATCGTCTATATTGTCTCCATTTACCAAGCACTTGCTCACTCAACCTTTGACAAGTGGCGAAGTTGCTTTTCCACGGGATGCAGAGACTTTTGTAAAAGTGCTTCATTCTGTGGTTCTGAAGGCTGTTCTTCCTGTATGGACTCACCCTCAGTTTACTGATTGCAGTAATGACTTTTTGGCAACTGTTATTTCTATCATTAGACACATTTTTTCAGGGGTTGAAGTGAAGAGTGTAAATAGCAGTGTCAGTTCTCGTATTAGTGGTCCACCACCTAGTGAAAGCACTATCTCAACCATGGCAGAGATGGGATTTTCTCGGTCAAGGGCGGAAGAAGCTTTGAGGCAAGTGGGATCAAATAGTGTAGAGCTGGCAATGGAGTGGTTATTTTCTCATCCAGAGGAAGCACAGGAAGATGATGAACTTGCTCGTGCACTTGCCATTTCCCTGGGAAACTCTGAATCAGACAAGAAGGAAGATGCATCGAGTGATAGTGCACGGCAGCTTGAAGCAGAGATGGTTCATCTACCTGCTGTGGAGGAGTTGCTATCAACTTGTGTGAAGCTCCTTCAGACAAAAGAATCGCTTGCTTTTCCAGTTCATGACTTGCTTATGACGATTTCTTCCCAGAATGAGGGGCAATACAGGTCTAGCATTGTCTCTTTTGTGATTGACCAGCTGAAGAATTGTGGTTCAGTCTCTGATAGTGGACAAAATACCCTCCTTTCTGCACTTTTCCACGTTCTTGCTCTGATTCTTCATGAGGATGTTGCAGCCCGGGAAATTGCCTTAACAAATGGGTTGGTAGAACTTGCATCAAATCTACTTTACACCTGGTGTTCTGTTCCTGAAGACAAGGAGAAACGTCAGGTTCCTAAGTGGGTAACAGCAGCTTTTCTTGCTGTTGATAGGCTGTTGCAGGTGGATAATAAGTTAAGTACGGAAATGTTGGATCAGTTAAAGAAGGATGATGTGAGCGTCCAGCAGGCATCTATCTCTATTGATGAGGATAAGAAAAGCAAATTGCCACCTGCATTGGGATTATCAGCTAAGCATGTGGATATCCACGAGCAGAAGAGACTGATTGAAATTGCTTGCAGTTACATTAGAAATCAGCTACCATCTGAAACGACGCATGCTGTTCTGCAGCTATGTGCCACTCTTACCAGAACCCATTCAGTTGCAGTGAGCTTTCTGGATGCTGGAGGTTTGAACTTACTCTTTTCTTTGCCTACACATAGTCTCTTCCCAGGCTTTGACAATGTTGCTGCCACAATCATCTGTCACGTGTGCTCGAAGATCCTCAAACGCTGCAGCAAGCAATGGAATCTGAGATAAGACACAGCCTTATGGCTGCTGCTAACAGGCATTCCAACGGAAGGGTCACTGCCCGCAACTTCCTACTAAATTTGACTTCTGTCATTTCTCGGGATCCAGTTGTTTTTATGCAGGCAGCTCAAGCTGTGTGCCAAGTTGAGATGGTAGGTGAAAGGCCATACATTGTCTTGCTGAAGGATCGTGAAAAAGACAAGAGCAAAGACAAAGAAAGGGAGAAGGAGAAAGAGAAGCCACAAGCTAATGATGGGAAGCTCTCCTTGGGTAATGTGAATTCAGTGACTCAGGGTAATGGACTGGGCAAACTTCCTGATTCAAACTCTAAGAGTGCAAAGGCTCATCGCAGATATCCTCAGAGCTTCCTAAGCGTGATTGAACTTCTATTGGAGTTGATTTGTACTTTTGAACCTCCATCGCAAGATGAAGGAACCCAGGGTGCCCCATCATCAACTGATATGGATATTGATGTTGCGGCTGTGAAGGGTAAAGGGAAAGCTGTTGTCAATGCAGTGGACGAGTCTGAAGGTTCTAATGTTGAAGCATCAGTGTCGATTGCTAAAGTTGTGTTTGTTTTGAAGCTTATGACTGAGATTCTTTTGATGTATCCTACTTCTGTTCAAGTTCTGCTTCGAAAAGATGCTGATCTAAGCAGCTGCAGGGGTCCTCATCAGAAAGTTGGTGGTGGAGGAATATATAATCATGTTCTCCGCAAGTTCCTTCCATGTGCTAAAACCTCCAAGAAAGATAAGAAGATTGATGGAGATTGGAGGCATAAACTGTCATCCAGGGCCAGCCAGTTTTTGGTGGCATCTTGTGTTCGCTCTTTGGAGGCAAGAAGGAGGGTCTTTACAGAGATCACTTATATTTTCAATGAATTTGTTGATACATCTAAAGATTGTAGATCAACAGGCAGTGAGATGCAGGTTTTTGTTGATCTTCTTAATGATGTCCTGGCTGCGCGTTCACCTACCGGCTCTTATATTTCAGCGGAAGCCTCTGCTACTTTTGTTGATGTTGGTCTTGTCAAATCACTCACACAATTTCTCAAGGTTTTGGACCTAGATCATGCTGACTCCCCTAAAGTTGTCACAGGGCTTATAAAAGCTCTTGAGCTTGTAAGCAAGGAGCATGTTCATTCTGTTGATCCTACCACAGGGAAGGGTGAAAGTTCACCCAAAGCTTCTGATCCCAATCAATCTGGTCAAACAGATAACAATGGTGTGGCATCTGAGTCCATGGAAGCAGCATTTCAATCAAATCATGAGTCTCTGGCTGCGGAGAATGCTGATCATAGCAATACTCTACAAACTTTTGGGGGTTCTGAGGCTGTGACAGATGATATGGAGCATGATCAGGATCTTGATGAAGGTTCTGCTCCCGGCAGTGAGGATGACTACATGCATGAATCTTCTGAAGAAGCTAGGGGTCTTGAAAATGGCATTGATACTGTTGGCATACGATTTGAAATCCAGCCTCATGTGCAAGAAAATATTGACGAAGATGATGACGACGACGACGACGACGACGACGACGAGGAGATGTCGGGTGATGAGGGGGATGAGGTTGATGAAGATGATGATGAGGACGACGAGGATCATAATGATCTGGAGGAAGATGAAGTACATCATCTTCCACACCCTGACACAGATCAAGATGAACATGATATGGATGATGATGATGATTTTGATGAGGAGGTCCTGGAAGAAGATGATGAAGATGACGAGGACGATGAAGATGGTGTTATACTTAGGCTTGAGGAAGGGATTAATGGAATTAACGTATTTGATCATATTGAGGTTCTTGGAAGAAATCATACTTTTCCCAATGAAACTCTGCACTTAATGCCAGTGGAAGTTTTTGGTTCCAGACGTCATGGGCGTACCACATCTATTTATAATCTTTTGGGTAGGAGTGGTAGCACTGCAGCTCCCTCCAGGCATCCTCTTTTAACTAGACCAACTTCCTCGGTTCACTTATCCTCTCAGAGACATTCAGGTGGGCAACCTTATTATAGCTTCTCAGTTTACTTTAAATTTTCTATTTTTTATTTTGATAAAACAGCTAGAGACTTCATTCCAGCTGTTGTTTATCTTTCATACAGTATCTTATTGGAAGTCTACATTATATGTGTCTGACAATTAACTATTGTTCCTCAGAAAGTGTGGCCGATATAGTTTTCTCTGAAAGGAACATTGAGGGTGCCTCAACGCGGCTGGATTCTGTTTTCCGGTCACTGAGAAGTGGACGTCATGGACATCGTTTGAACCTCTGGGTTGATGAGAACCAGCAAACTAGTGGTTCGGGTGCAGCTATGATTCCACAAGGTCTAGAAGAGCTGCTTGTTTCCCAGTTGAGAAGGCCAACGGCTGAAAATCCCTCTGAACAGAACACGGCTGCAGAGCTTCAACATGGAGGCGAAGTTACTCAGCGGCAGGAATCTGAAGGTGTCAGGCCAGAGATTGCTGTTGAAGGCAATGCTAATGATGAACATGGGGATGCATCCGCAACTGAAATGACCGAAGGCTCTCAAAATGCTGATATGGTAAATGCACGTGGTGAATCGATGCAAGAACCTGATGCTTCTGCTACGCAGGCTCAGCCTGTTGAGATGCAGTTCGAACACAGTGATGCCACTGTACGAGATGTTGAAGCAGTAAGCCAGGAAAGTGGGGGAAGTGGTGCAACTCTCGGGGAAAGTCTTCGGAGTTTGGATGTTGAAATTGGAAGTGCAGATGGCCAGGATGATGGTGGTGAGAGGCAAGGTGGTGCCGATAGGATTGCTTTGGGTGATCCACTGGCTGCACGCTCTAGAAGAACCAATTTGTCGATTGGAAATTCTGCCACTGCATCAGCTAGAGAGACATCACTTGATCGTGTAACAGAAGTTCCAGAAAATAGCCAAGAGGCAGAGCATGATAGTCCATCGACAGAGCAACAGGTTAACAGCGATGCTGTTTCTGGTTCTATAGATCCTGCATTTTTGGATGCTCTTCCTGAGGAGCTACGGGCTGAAGTTCTTTCAGCCCAGCAAGGCCAAGTTGCTCAACCTGCAAGTGCTGAACCACAGAATACAGGAGATATTGACCCAGAGTTTCTGGCAGCCCTTCCCCAGACATTAGAGCAGAAGTTTTAGCACAACAGCAAGCGCAAAGGCTTCATCAATCTCAAGAACTGGAAGGTCAACCAGTTGAAATGGACACTGTATCAATTATTGCAACATTTCCATCAGAATTGCGGGAAGAGGTAAGTACAATCTGTGTTAGGGAACTTGTGCAGTTATATTCTATCTCGATTAATCTAATTGTTCTCTGCAGGTACTTCTTACGTCATCTGATGCTGTTCTTGCCAATCTCACTCCTGCACTAGTTGCTGAGGCAAACATGTTGCGTGAGCGATTTGCTAATCGATACCATAATCGTACCCTCTTTGGTATGTATCCTAGAAGCCGTAGAGGTGAGTCATCTAGACGAACTGAAGGTTCGGGATCCAGCATTGAGAGAATTGGTGGAGGCCTTGGTTCCCGTCGGTCTTTGGGAGCAAAGCTCGTTGAAGCAGATGGAGCTCCTTTGGTTGATACTGAAGCTTTACAATCAATGATTCGCTTGCTTCGTGTTGTCCAGGTATGTTGTTTTCAGTATAAGGTCTGCTTGATATTGCCTAATATATGCTAATCTTCTGCATTTTTTTTGGTAGCCTCTCTATAAGGGACAGCTCCAGCGGCTTCTCTTAAATCTATGTGCTCATAGTGATACCAGAACTGCGCTGGTGAAAATTCTCATGGGCATGCTGATGCTTGATACCAGAAGGCCCATTGATGGTCTGAATGCTGCTGAGCCATCATTTCGTCTTTATGCTTGTCAAAATAATGTGATGTATTCTCGTCCCCAGTCTTTAGATGGTAATAATTTTATGTTGAGTTTCTGTGAGCTGGTCTTAGTCATGTCTTTTCTGGTGCTCTTAATTGATATGTTAATTGATCCATGGTGATAATGATTCGTTTGTTTCTTCTTTTTTCTGAACAATGTTCCTGATACTGACGTTCCTGTAGCTCTTGTTTTACTTTTGTGGTTCATATTGATTATGGAACATATCTTAACAATCTGTATTTTAGGTTGCCCTGAGAAATTTGGCCTTATGCAATTTTGCTTTCATTTATTAATAGTCAGTTTTCTGAGGATATAACCATACATGAATTTATCTTGTGTGCTCTAAGATGTCATTAGTGCCAATTTGCATGATAAGTTTCTTTGCTTTTTTCTTACTCGTATTTAAGTTCTTTCCATCTCTATGCATTTGGACATTGTTAATAAGCTTCTGGTGGGCCATCTTTCGATTTTTCTTCTATTCAACAAATTGGAACTTATTTAGTAGCAGATGTTTTTCTTCCATTGGAAATCATTTCCATGGTTCTTTTAGTTGATTTGTAAGGTGCAATTGCTGTTGCTTCATTACCAATAGGAGTGATACCTCAATTATATTTTAAATTCATTCACGTGTGCCTTCATTGTTGTAGGAGTCCCTCCTTTGGTGTCCCGGCGAGTTCTTGAAACCATGACTTACTTGGCCCGCAATCATCCCTTCGTAGCAAAGATTTTGCTTCAGCTTAAATTGTCTCGCCAAGTCCAGCCTGAATGTTCTGATCAGTCACGTGGGAAAGCTGTAATGGTTATGGAAGAGGAGAGCCAGAATCAGGATGAGTGTTTGCCTATTGAGTTGCTATTGAGGCTTTTGAATCAACCTCTGTATCTGAGGAGCATAGCACATCTTGAACAGGTAGTCCATCTTATAGTTTTTTTTTTTTTTTTTTTTTTTTAAAAAGAGAGAACAGTAAAGAAAAGAAAAAACACTAATTCTTCTTATGTTTTCACGTTGCAACCTAAAGGATCTGACAATGTTCATTCTAATCCTGTACAGCTGTTAAGTTTATT
The DNA here is from genome assembly GCA_017140325.1 of Eucalyptus leucophloia subsp. euroa. Classification (NCBI taxonomy): domain Eukaryota; kingdom Viridiplantae; phylum Streptophyta; class Magnoliopsida; order Myrtales; family Myrtaceae; genus Eucalyptus; species Eucalyptus leucophloia. The sequence continues at coordinate 30,507,554 of CM029473.1, forward strand.
GGAGGTGATTGTTGATAACATTGAGAGAAAACAAAATTCACCTGAGAAGTCTGCGGTATCTGGCACAGTTTCATCCGTGCCTGAGGTTCCTACTTTGGATACCACACACACTGAACCTGTTGCAATGTCACCTGGAGTTGGTGTCGCATCTGTTAAAATTGACAATGAGAAGCCTTCGACTTCTGCTGAAAAAGATGAAAATGATGCTCACTCTATACTTGCTAATTTGCCGCAAGCAGAACTTCGTCTTCTCTGCTCATTGCTCGCAAAAGAAGGGTATTGTTGAAACTACTTGTTTTTGCATTTATTTGCTTATTTTCTGTACTAATCTTTACCTAAATACATGACCACGTATGGTGCTCTGGATGTTGTCTTATCACCTCTCTCACTTGTATTCTTTTTCTGAAATCTTTCATATGGGATTTAGAACATTTTTGTTTTTCCTTTTTATCTTCTCTATTTTTTGTCTGCCTGCATTCTTTCCCCAGTGGAGGTCTGAAGGAGGGAGTCCATTAGCGTGTTGCACTATTTTCAGCTTTGGAGTCAATATAGGATGTTTAGATTTGTTTCTGAAATGTTATTTTAAACATCAAAGCCACATTCTCTCATGGTGTCTATGGGTTACTATTATCCTTTCAAGCATATGCTTGATAAGTTAAAATCTCGTTTCAACGATCCTTTTAAACTGCTAAAATATAACTGTTTCTGTTTTCTGAATACAGGTTGTCAGATAATGCTTACGGTCTTGTAGCAGAGGTTGTGAAGAAATTAGTTGTTGCTGCTCCAACTCATTGTCATCTGTTTATAACTGAGTTGGCTAATGCTGTTCAAAGCTTGACCAAATCGGCAATGAACGAGCTACATGCGTTTGGCGAAGCAGTAAAAAAACTCCTCAGCATAACTTCTTCTGAAGGAGCTGCAATCTTAAGGGTCCTGCAGGCCTTAAGCTCCCTTGTGGCCACACTGAGAGACAAAGAGAAGGATCAACAGATTCAGACTGTTCCTGAGGAGTATGCCACTGCTCTTTCCCAAGTCTCAGACATTAATTCTGCTTTGGAGCCTTTGTGGCTAGAGTTAAGTGCTTGTATAAGCAAGATTGAGACTTATTCCGAATCTTCGCTGGATTCGCATGCTTCTGGAAAAATTTCGAAATCTGTACAATCAGGCATGACGCCCCCTCTTCCTGCTGGGACTCAAAATATCTTGCCATACATAGAATCTTTCTTCGTGGTGGCTGAAAAGCTGCATCCTGGACAGACAGGTCCTGGTCATGACTTGGGGATCGTTGCGGTTTCTGAGGTTGATGATGTTGGCACAAGTACTGGTCAGCAGAGAGTCCTGTGTACTTCTGGAAGAGCTGATGAAAAGAATGTTGCTTTTGTGAAATTTTCAGAGAGGCATAGGAAGCTATTGAATGCTTTCATCCGACAAAACCCTGGGTTGCTTGAGAAGTCCTTTTCTCTCTTGTTGAAAGTTCCTCGCTTCATTGATTTTGACAACAAACGAGCTCATTTCAGATCGAAGATAAAGCATCAGCACGACCATCATCATAGTCCTCTAAGAATTTCAGTTAGAAGAGCTTACATTCTTGAGGACTCATATAATCAATTGCGCTTGAGATCCACTCTGGATTTGAAGGGGAGATTGACTGTTAACTTCCAAGGAGAGGAAGGTATTGATGCAGGTGGACTTACGAGAGAGTGGTATCAGTTGCTGTCCAGGGTCATTTTTGACAAGGGGGCATTGCTGTTTACAACAGTTGGAAATGAATCAACGTTTCAGCCAAATCCTAATTCTGTTTACCAAACTGAGCATCTGTCATACTTCAAATTTATTGGCCGAGTTGTGAGTATTTAATGCACTCCCTTTGTGTTCGTTTGTGATTTAGCAAGTGTTTAATTTTCTCTGTTTCTTTTGCTTTTAGGTTGGCAAAGCACTCTTTGATGGGCAACTCTTGGATGTCCATTTTACTCGATCTTTTTATAAGCATATCTTGGGGGCAAAGGTTACCTATCATGACATTGAGGCAATTGATCCTGGTTACTTTAAAAACCTAAAGTGGATGCTCGAGGTTGGGCACACTCTTCTTATCTTTGTTTGTGCTTCAATTATCAGGACTATTGTTGTTTTTCTCCCACTTTTTCTTATGCAATCATCCTTGTATTGCAGAATGACATAACTGATGTGCTGGACCTTACATTTAGCATTGATGCTGACGAGGAGAAGTTGATATTATATGAGAGAACTGAAGTAATGTCTCTTCCTGCCAACAGTTCATTAATTTATGGTTTTATGTACATCTCATATCATGTTTTATTAAATGCAGGTGACTGATCATGAATTGATTCCAAATGGGCGGAATATTAAAGTCACGGAGGAGAACAAGCACCAGTATGTTGATTTGGTTGCTGAGCATCGGTTAACGACTGCTATTCGTCCTCAAATTAATGCTTTTATGGAAGGCTTCAATGAATTGATTCCTAGGGATCTAATCTCCATATTTAATGACAAGGAATTGGAGTTACTGATAAGTGGGCTCCCTGATATTGACTGTATGTTTCCTCCAGAATTGACTTCTTTTCATCTTTCCTTTCTTAGTGGCATCAAGTTTAACAAAATGTAGAAGATTATAAATAAAAACTTTCATCAAGCGTTTTAACAGTTTGAATTGGTTGTTACAGTGGATGACTTGAGGGCAAATACTGAGTACTCAGGTTATAGTGCTGCATCTCCTGTGATTCAGTGGTTCTGGGAGGTTGTGCAAGGTTTTAGCAAGGAAGATAAGGCTCGGCTCTTGCAATTTGTTACTGGCACTTCGAAGGTACCTGTAGTCCTCTTATCTTATGAAGTTAGATGTTATTTTTCTTGGTTGGCATTATGGATGTTGTTTTTCTTAAGTCTGAATGGTTTATTGTTATATCTCCATAGTGTTGGCTTCAAAATTCGCAGCTTTGGTATACTTATGTAGGATTATCATTCTAGGCTATTTCATCAGTGGCTTTAATTTTTCATGCTGTGAACAAAGTTTTCCTACAGTCAAAAGCTGTTTTTTAGGTGTATCTTGAGTGTATTAAGGGTTAAGGGTAATGTGTGATAAGTCTTGAAGCAAATGTGGAATCAGCAGGAATTTACTTATTTGCATTGAGAAGCCTTATGGCTGTTGAGGCATGAGCGCAAACCCAGCAAACCACTTTTTCTTCTTGTGGAGGCTGGGGTTTACCTGAGGTTGTTCTCTACGTAGATATGTTACGTACTGTACTTTTTTATTCTCTTGGGAGAGTCAACCGATTAGGAGGCAAGAATGCTGACAGTAGCAAATCTACAGAAGCAAAGTTTCCTTTTTGGAAGTTCAACTGACTATTGGTATTCATTGTCACAATTGCAGGTACCTTTGGAGGGCTTTAGCGCTCTTCATGGTATTTCTGGCTCTCAAAAGTTTCAGATCCACAAGGCTTATGGAAGCCCTGATCACTTGCCTTCAGCTCATACTTGGTAATTATTTGAGAACTTAGTGCTCTCTCTCTCTCTCTCTCTCTCTCTCTCTCTCTGCGTATGCATGCCTAATGCCTCGCTCTGGATTTGTGTGAGCACTTCGTAGGAACGGTCCAGGTGACTTTTTCTCGGTAGCTAAAGCTTTTGCTTACATCATCTCTTGATATTTTACAGCTTTAATCAGTTGGATTTACCGGAATATCCATCCAAAGAGCACCTGGAGGAGAGGCTGCTGCTTGCAATTCATGAAGCAAATGAAGGTTTTGGGTTTGGTTAAAGACCCGTTCGGGGCTCAATTAGTCATGTAGATAAATGCCGCAGATCAAAAAACGATTGAAGGGAGAGAAATGAGCGGGTTGGAATTTGAGATGTTTGGTCATACATGTTTATATCACTGTACAGTTGTATAATTGCTGCTCAAAAGCATATGGCAATTTTTTTTTGCTTTGCCATCTCTTTCCTTGACATTTGCACTCCACAATTTGATTATATTTTAATTGTCAATTTCCTTTTTTTAATTTTTTGGCTTGATAATAATTATGCACTTACAATTCTAGTGCTTCTCCTGAAATTGGGATCAAGGCACCGCTAAGATTCTTATTTTGTGAATATATGATGTAGCTTTTGACGTTTGTTTTTACCGATTGGGTCCTTGAAGTGTATTATTTTTTCGTTCACGTTCGTTCGTTAAATCTGTAAATGAACACAGCAGATTTACCACATCAGCATAATGTTTCCGGTGTTTAATGGTCTATCGATAATGACATTGATTTGTAATCAAAGCATAGAAATTAAAATAACAGCAGGGAAAAATTACCATCATTCATGTCGGAGCGAACTTATGATTGATTTATGTCCTAGACATTTGGTAATTTATGTGAAGAGATGCTGGACATAAAAAAATTCTTGTAATTCATGTAAATCTTTTAACTTTTGAAAATAATCTGAGGATAACTATTTTATCAAAATTATAAGTTGGAAAGGGTGAAGGTTGGTGTTTATTGAAAATGCAAAACTCGCACATTGTTATGAAAATACAATGTGCAAGTTGAATTTTGTAAGAGATTTTCTGAAATGAGTTTGAACCTTATTGGTAATCTTTACTAATCAACATATCTCAAATCTAAATTATAGTTATATAGAGTTTAAAAATCAAAGAACTCCTCTCAAAATAGAACTTAAATCACGGAATTATACATGAAGGCAACGTCATTATAGATTTAACTTTAGATAGGGATTTTCGATAAATATTTTAAACATCACTTCAGTAATGTTCTTTTGAAACTGAATTCTGTTCATTAAGTTTATTAAACTACCCAAATCTTAGAAAATTCTTGTAAGAGAGCAACTATAAAAGAGAAAAAACAATAGTCAAGCAAACCGAGGTAAACTGAGGATAGTAAAGGTATGCTTTTCATCTTTCTTTAATCTCATTATCGACCATATGGTACCAATTTTAAAAATCTTTAAATTTTAGCATGTTTAGAAAGATATTGGAGGGATGGAAATAAAAGACGATTTAAAAATTAAGAATTTTGAGATACAGTTAGTACCCCTTAAATTACAACAAATTTGGGAAGAACATTGCATGTGTTACTTTGGTAAGGCACTCATTGATGTGCTATAAACTTTTTTTTTATCACTTAAACGTGATAATTTATGTATGGAACTCACTTGATTACAATAGTTATTTCTTTTTTTCGATAACTTAATTCTTACATAACTTTAAAATTACTCATTTGAGTATCATAAATTCTTATAAATGCACACTACCAATGCTATACCATGCCAAATTTTCGACACTTGAATAGACACTATTAAAAAAGTTAAGGTACTCAAGTAATCAACGGAAAATCATTCCATTTAAATGAACATAAAAAAAAAAAGAAAAATTGCAACCGTTTGTACATAAAATAGTGGCGTGGTCAAATCCGTCGTATCTCTCCCTCTCCCTCCTTCCTTTTCAGCCATTGATGGGATTCTTGCATTCGGCGTCGTTTCCGCCGCCGCCTCCCTCTCATCTCCTCCATGGCTCCGACCGCCCTTCTCTCCTCGCGATGTCGCCGCCGCCGTCGTCTCCTCTCCCTCGCCGCCTCCCTCCCTCCGCCGTTCTCCCTCCCAACCTCCCGCCGCTTCGCACCCGCCGCAACGTCGCTCGCCTCCTCCGACGAGCTCCGGCCCCGAGGTCCCGCGCCCGCGCCTCCGGCGGCGGCGGCGGCGGCGGCGGCGGCGGCGGCGGCCCTCCTCCGGCGTCTCCGGACGGTAGCCTGGCGATCGCCGGCTCCGCGGCGGCCACCGTCGCGCTCGCCGTCGCCAATCGCGTGCTCTACAAGCTCGCTCTCGTCCCCATGAAGCAGTATCCTTTCTTTCTCGCGCAGGTCACGACCTTCGGGTGAGTCTTTTCCGCGCTGCGCCAGTTCTGAAATGGAAAATCTTTGATCAGTTTGTAGTGCTTTTTTTCATTGCTGCTACCTGCTTCGTTAAATGGCGTGTCCACGTTATCCGTCAAACGCGACGTTGCCACTTCCAGTTCATAGAGCTGCCGTGCTGAGCATAGCTCCTTATTCCCGTCGCTCGCACTTTCCTCGACCAATTCGTAAAACCTACCCTTCAATAATGTGCGTGCCTATTGGTGAATCGCAGGTACGTGGCAATTTATTTTTCGATTCTTTACATCCGCTATCGAGTTGGGATAGTTACCGGCGAGATGTTAGCGCTTCCCAAATCGCGTTTTGTGGCCATCGGAATGCTTGAAGCCCTGGGAGTAGTTACTGGGATGTCTGCTGGAGGTACTATTTGGCATCTTCGCGAACTGACTGTAATTATTTAGACGAGTGACGCGGCTCTATTGGTTTTTAAAAAGTTGCAATTTATTGTTAGTCTCCAAAAGTGGTGTGGATGTTATCGCGGTCTACCATGCAGAGGAAGAATTATCTCATTCATGCTTGCTAGTAAGGAAAACAAATTGTCTTTGATTAATCCAACCAAGCATTGCCAAGAACTAGGGTAATTCCAACAGCTTTATTCTTCTCTCGGTTCTAATTTTGACTGGCACTGTAATTTCAAAATTTTTCATTTGAACTAGTATTGGTTGAGGTTGCTCGTTATGTTTCGATTACGGACCTAACAAGAAGCTGACATGACACATGACTGAGGCTTAATGTGGCACTTATATTCTGTGTCGTGCCATGCCATGCAAGCTTCTTTTAGGTTTTTGACAAAAAAGAGACAAGAGTTAGCACACTGAAAACCATGTTAGACTTACAGCAAACTGATTAGAAGTTTTGAAATTGTAGTGATCTGATCAAAAGTCATGAGAAACTTGAATGGCCAAGAAAGTAGTTTACCTTGAAGAATCATGACAGTGAACTTTGATGTGCTTGCTACAAAACCAAAAAGACAATCCTAGAAGATAGATTACTCTTTTTTTCTTTTTGAAAAGAGACAAAAAAGCTGTGCAGCCTACACAAAGTAAAGTAGAAGAAAATTCAAAGCGGTTGTTGAGTGGAAAGAGTCTATTTATGAAGCTGTTAATTACTAAAAAGTTGGAATTCTGAAACTTCATGTCTTATGCAGCAATGCTTCCTGGACCCGCCATACCCATATTGAGCCAGGTACTTTTGATTTTGTGAGGATATAAAAACTGAAATTCCCATCTGAACACATGCTTATGGAATTTGTTATGTCCATCTGGGTTTACAAGAGCCCATCTGTTAAATTGTTAATAACATATATTGGAAGATAGAAATGAATCAGTGTCCTGTCAAGTTTTTTGGACATCTGCCAGGCAATTACCATGAAATAGAAATTGTAAATATGATCTATTGACTTGTTCTGTTTTAATTACTCAAAAAAAGCGAACTACCTCTTAGAAAACCAAAGTGTCAATGGAATAGTTTGCATGTCATCTGGTAATGATGGCTTTCTTTTTATCCTCTCTGTAGAAGACATTTTTGTTGTGGCAACTGATTTTCTCAACTGTTCTTCTGGCTTTCATTTTTTATCCTCTCCGTTGCAGACATTTTTGGTGTGGCAACTGACTTTCTCAACTATTCTTCTGGGTAGGAAGTATTCATTAAATCAAATCGCTGGCTGCTTACTTGTAGCTACTGGTGTAGTAACAGCTGTAGCAAGGTATCCTAATCTCTTTTTGTTGTTTATGGCTCATGCAACTTATCCAATCATCATGTTGATATGAAGCATTGGGTTGTCCTTGTTGCAACATTGGCCCTATATATGCATGAAATACTATCCTATTAAATTGGACCTTCATTTTCTTCATTCAAATAAATTTGCAGTGAATATTTTCTTCCAACAGATAAAATAATCAAAAAATGTTTTCTCTGTCAAGTTTATAACTTTTAATTGATATTTTGCTTCGTTTTAAGACACTACTGTTTCTGGACTCGTTTTCAACACCAACATGAAGAAAGCTATCTCATATGTATAATGAACCTTTTGTCTAATTTTGGCATCTTCCTGCATTGTGCTTTTAGATTTTTAAATGTTAAATATGTAGGAAAGATGATTCGAGAAATTTTACATTCAATCATGTAGATATTGCCTTAAAAGCGTTGAACTGCTTGTAAGTAACTCCTAGGAGCTCCATCAGTCACATATAAATCAATCCACCATAACATGAAGTTACAGCACCTATTGCATTGAGATAACCATTACCCATATTATATTCTATTGAATTTTTATTTTTTTTTCTTCTGGGAAAGCTACCAGAATAGTCTATTGTAAGTTGTTAATAATCTCTCTACTCATGAATTTTTCCAGCTGTTTAATATGAACAATATTCACTTTCATCACATTGCTTCGACTTTCTGCCGGGTAATTTAATCATTAATAGTGAATGGAAGAAAAGCATTTGCTCATTGGTGTTCCTCATTTGTCATTTTAGCAATTAAATCTGGTTGTTATATAAATGACTCAAATGACTGGTCATGTTTTGTCGATGCACATTACGCAATAAATTCATTTAAGGAAGGAAAAGGAACCAGTACGTTCTGTGCCGCAATCCAAAGATAGATCCAACTTTGTCTCTAGGTAAGGAAGCATGGGTAGTGAAGTATTGAGGGACCACTGCCAACTTACTCAATAACATAAACAGTTAGGTAAAGACATGGTCGATATCTAAATACTCCAACTCTCCCTCTCATGTGTCGTTCTTAGTCTCCTGAAGATGGAACTTAACATATAAATACTAACAGTCAGTGCCATGGGTACGACAGATGCATCCATTGATATGATAGCTAGCCAAGAGCTGATATAGCTTTATTGATTGTATGATTCTACTTGTAATGCCATGGTTGTAAAGGTATAGTTACCTACCTGCACCTGGGAAGTCTTGAGTTTGAGTCGTGAAAGCAGCCTCTTTGGCAAGAAGCAAGAGAAGGCTGTGTTTGTTAGATGACCCTTCCCCACCCCTGCATTGTGGGGAGGGAGCCTTGTTGACCGGGGATACACACTTTTGTAAGGTTTTTACATGCAATAGACTATAAGTTACCAGCATTTTCCTGCTCTTTTTTCAGTGGGTCTAATTCTGGTCAGATTTTATCGGGGATTGAGTTTGCGTGGCCATTGGTGATGATTGCTTCCAGTGCTTTCCAAGCCGGTGCTTCTATTATAAAGGTCAGAAAAGGAAAAACTCTCTTAAGTCTTAACAGATTGTATTCTCGTGTGAGCAAAATGGTAAATGTTAAATTTTCTTCAATGGGCAGGAATCTATTTTTATTGATGCTGCAAGACGCCTTAAGGTAGATGATCTGCTGAATCCCAGTATCCAGTATAGGTGAAGTTGGCTAACTACTTATTGAATGTCTCCTAACTTGTATCCTTTCAGGAGAAGTCACTCGACATTTTTGTTGTCAATTCTTTTGGATCTGGGTTTCAGGTAATTCTCCTTGTCTCCATTGAACTTTCATGCTAGAACTTTGTCATCATAACATGTCGTGATGGTAACTACCAGAAGAAAACTCTCTGTTTGGTGTTGAGTCTCACAGTCTTGACATAAATTTATCAGTCAAGTGATGGAAACAGCTTTTTTTTGTTAAAGAAGAACAACAATGTAATATATCTACGCCTTAGAATTGAAGATGACCATGGTATGTGAGCGTAGAAATGTCATGGTGCAATATGGGTGCGTATCATGTCTATCTTTCGTTGACAACCAAGTATCGCACTTTCCCATGGGTAAACCTGTGCCAAATCTTATGTCAGAAGTAGTAACCCATTGGAGAAGTAGCAAATGAAGACTTAGTCATTTAGGGTAACTTTTGTATCACTTCGTATGTTGACTCTTTACAACCTTGATTATTGAAGTGTTTGATTGTTCATTTCTTTAGGCTTTTTCCATGAATTTTTTCAGACCTAGAGGGGAATGTGTGAGAAAATATATTGTTGAGGGGTAGACCATTACCATTTCTTGTTAATTTTGTTATGGTGCAATAACAATGTGACTGAAGGTAGGTACATGTACTGATTGAAAAGAAAAAGGATGGTCTTTACCTGTGACCATATCAAGAATTCTCATAGTGAATGAAAGTCATTCAAAGATTTTGCAGTGACAGATATAGTTCTTCTAATGATGCATCACTCGCTGTTCATTTTGATGTCCTTTTTCAGGCTCTTTTTGTGCTTCTATTTCTGCCTTTTCTGTCAAATTTGAGAGGCATACCATTTGCCCAGCTTCCTCAGTATTTGAAAGAAGGAGCTGGTTGCTTTCTAAATATTGGAGCCAACACCACAGGTAAAATATTACATCTTTACGTAGCCATCTGAAAGATATGTTGTTGAAATACGGAAGAGGGCACAACCATGTCTCTTGGTGATTATTTCCATAAACCCTATTACGTTGTCTACAATTACATGTCCGTAACCACTAACAGAACTCCTCATCCATCAGATGAGGGTAACTACTTATCCACTGTGGATAATCCTTATTTCAAATGGTGGTCATGTCCATCCATCTCATCTACCAAAGTTTTGATCTTTTTATTTTAAAAGGGCAAGGTTTAGGGACAATCATCATTCTCTTATTTCAGTTAATTTTGTAAATTTTCAACCTCTCTTTAGTAAGAACATCATTTTCTGATTTTTCACATTATCTTGAATTATGTACATTTGCTCTCATCTTTGAGAACTAGAATTTAGTTCCTTTTTTTCTGAGTTTGGAACATCTTGTGCATCTTCACATTATTTGTGCAAAGTATGCACGCTAATAGGTAGCATCCAGTTATCAGGAGAAAGACTATGAACTCTTAACCCTGTTAAAAAAAACTTTGGATTGGTTTTCTACACGGACCATTTCTCTATGTCTGTCTTGAGGCAAAATGGTAAAAATCCTTTGCTAGGATTATTATGCATCCCATTTTAGTGAGTTGCTCATGAATTTGTGTAATTGTCCTATACTAGATAGTCCTTTGACTTTTTACAACCTTTGTGTACCTCCTTTGATGTGTTCCCTTTCCAATTAACTTCTTTCATCTAGCTTATGTTGAATTCTTCTTTCACCTGTGCAATATGGTCAGGTTGTGATGGGGCACCTTGGCTTCCATTAATTTTTGTAACTACCAACATTATGTTCAATGTATCGTTGCTCAATCTGGTGAAGATTTCTTCTGCTGTTGTTGCTTCTCTTACTGTAATGTTGTCAGGTCATCTCTCTCTCTCTCTCTCTCTCTCTCTCTCTCTCGTGCACACAGATGCTTTTGTCATCACATGTTGTAAATATCTGACTGACTCTCTCTCTGTCTGGCAGTTCCCATTTCAATTTATGTCCTTTCCCGTCCATTGCCATATCTCCCCGAAGGTGCAAGCTTAAGTCCCTTTTTTGTGATTGGCGGAATCATTCTTGTACTAGGTCTTATTCTTTACAATGTACCCCAAAGGCAGGCTGCAAAAAGTGATTAGAACAGACTCATTGCCCATGAGAAAATGATAGCCTGGACCCTCAACTAATCCACTGGCATTGTTTTGTTCAATCGATCCGACTCTTTTTCAAGTGTAAATGTGGCAACGATAGGATTACTCTTTAGGTAAATTCACTCAAATGAAAGCTGCTGAACCTTCATATTGCATATCAAGTTTGTTCTTGTATAACTTCCATTTATTAGTCCATATATGCAGAGTGTTCATGAAGTGATGTTGTCTAGAGTATAATCAAATGGCTCTACTGTATTGACCTGATGTTGACGTCCTAGTCCCAGCTCTTCAAGTTTATGATTGACAAGATTTTATATGACAACCATTTCTAACTATGGTTATTATTATCCCGAATTAAATTTTAAATCCTATAATCAGTCCGCTTATATCATTTCTTCATTGATTCATTTTTCCATATCGATAGGACATGTTTGAAACATAACTGAGCACGGATCGCTCTAGTATGTCAAACGAAAACGATATCCCTTGTCAAGAGTATGGTTTGACAGGCGCAGGCTTCTTTTGAGCATGAAGTTAGAACAGGAAGTGATTTATTAGTTACGGTAAGATAATGTCGGTAGTATAATGTATTTCCAACACATCTGAAGTCACCAAATTTCACGTTCAAAAATTACTTTTTAGATATGTTCTCTAATACAAACTATTAACATAAAACATATAGCTTTGGTAAATAACATGATTATTTGTATTGAAAAGTTCAGAATGGAAAGTGCTTATTAAAATTCGGATAGCAAAAGAAATAGTACATGCTGGTACCTTGGTTTAAACGAGGGATGAGCGTGGCTTTAGGGTAAAACCAAATCGGTGGGAATTAGTGAGGTTTCGGGTAACAGGGTATGCAGGGTGAGTTTTGGATCTCAAAAATTAGGGAACTTGACAGACAAATTTCTGGATGAAACCTCATGCAAGTCTTTATATTTTTCTTGTTTTTTATGGCATCCGATAATGAGTATATAATCTACAACTACTAATTTAAGTTTTCATTTCCGATGATATCCATAATTAAGATTTCTGCTCTGTTAACATTTCATATTCTACATGTGTCTAAATACAAGTTATGGCTAGTAGATTATAATACTAAATGGTAGTCCTTAAGTGTGATAATTCTTTACAATCATTAAATAAAAAATAAAAAATACATGAGATGAATTGTAGAACTTGTGATAGGATAGATTCAAGGTTCTATGATAGGTTCCAACGTTCAAAAATTCTGAAATTGATTCCGATGGTAGGTTTCGGGTGGAACCTAATTGCTCACCCCAAGTTTAAACTTTGAAATTTCTACAAACCGAGATTTTATAGGTAAGAAAATGTTTATTTACTTTTTTAGATGCGACATAGGTCTTTGAAGGTCCACTTATTTTAAGTTCTAGTCAAATTTAACATAATTTATGACTCGAAAGTTTTGATCTGCAAATCCGAACTTTCAAATCCTAGACCAAGGAAAGAAAACGTTGCACACAATTTTTGGCAAAGTCATATTGCTAGGGGCTCTAAATATTACAAACTCATTTTTCCCCCCTAAAAGTATTCAGGGCAAATCCGTCAGCAGTGGATTGTGCAGCGAAACATTGCTTCTGATGTACAACATAGATCAGAAGGTGCTGGAAACATTAATCACAAAATTGCAGCACATGGACAGGGAATGTAGGGCTCCAACTGGGAAAAACGTTAATCACAAGATCTGCAACCTAACCTTGACAATGTCATGTTCCTGAGTTCCGACAATGGTTTGATTAACAGCACATGATACGATCATATTCAAAAAAATGGAAGTACATCAACCAGAAAAGAAGCAGCTAGAGTATTCACAACTTCACCAATTACTGCAATCGGAGAATGCAGTAACATCAATATTTGCCAGAAAATGCATCGATTGGGTACTTTGGCCGTGCTTTATGAGTAGTTTTTACAGGTGCTTAGACCCAGAATCCAAAAAGTTTACAATGGCTCAAAGGAGAATAACATTTAAAAAATTCAAAAAGGAGACATTGGTTTGATGAAGTCAAATCATATACGAAATTTACGTAATATTTGAGATCATAATCAACTAGCCTTCTGTTACATTATGAAACCTACAACTCTTCCAGTAAAGCAAAACTGCACCATCAACAAAATGGTATTCACTCCCCTCTGCCTCATTCTTGCTCAAACGGCAGCCATGCATCACAAGATATTTTCACAAAATGAAAAGCTCTCCTTCAATGCCTTCGCTGTAAATAGGCCCAAATAAAATGTCATGAGAGAGAGAGAGAGAGAGAGAGAGAGAGAGAGAGAGAGAGGATACTAGCAAAAATAGTGTATACTCTCTCATTTCAAACTTTCTTTCAGACGAGAAGGAAAAAACAAGAAACAATGTAAGAGAGAGGGAATCGCATGCTGCATGAATAACGGTTTGAAAAATAAGAAAACGGAAAAGGAAATGTCCTGCACAATAAAACACGACAAGTGACTAACAGATGTAATATCAATTTCCTCCCAGTCCTAAAAAGTCTTACGCACAAATTGGCTCAGTGGCAAAGGAAGTTGGTCATGGTGTGGGCAGACTAAAAATGAAAGCAAATACAAAAGCAAGAGTACATATTCAAGAGTACCTTGTGCTTCTTAAATTTTCTGATCCCGCTGCTACCACCACCAAAGCCAGACATCTTTTCACCACCATCATCCTCTAAAGGCAAGGTTTTGATTTCATCGTAAAAGCTGTCAGTAAGGCCAAGCAACCTGGCAAGGACAGGAGAAGAAAGGTCAAAAGCATTCAAAACATAAATATAATAACATTTTAAATTGAATTCCACCACAGGATGTAGAAAACCAGGGGAAAAGTCACAAACAAAATATATTAATTTAGCTCATTATAAGCATACCCATTTCTTGACTTCAATAAGTGCTTCTGCTTCTTTTTCTCCAACTTTGTAACAGGAGCTCGAGTGAAAAGCTCCTCTTCTCGCCGTGCACGCTCTTCCCATTTTGCCTTATATGTAGTAAGCTCCCTACTTTCGGTCCCAATAACTTCACGAATCTGCATATATCATCATCAGCCGTGTCAGAATCATAGAGTGACTAAATAAACAATCAAAGAATCTGCTACTTTATGGGCTGATATTACACAAGTAAATAATGTAATGATGCTTTTACATGATATAAAAAGATACTCAATGCAAGTGGAATAGCTCAATATAGCTACATAAAATATCACAAAAAGAATGAGGGGAAGATATTGTGCAAATTAAAAAAGACAGGTTAATGATAAGTACCACCCCACAACCCCCCCCCCCAACAAAAACCCAACCTGTGGAGTATGTTGCAAACACTTCATCTTTAATATTTTCAAAGATATACCATTTCAAATAGATGAAAATACCCACCCCACCCAAAAGGCTTAGAAAAAACACTTCAATAATGACCCAGATAGGCTGAAAATAATAAAATAGTGAAATGCCCTTTGAAATTCATTAGAGAAAGAACTGCGCATTTTTTTTTTAGCCAAAATAAGATTGATTTTGAAGATTAACTATTTATTGATTTTGAGATAGTTCCAAATCTCAATTCTTTCTTTGGCTAATTACATGAATCAAGAGATAGTAAATAGAGCTACACAACAAAGTAAATAACATCTTAAATATGTTAGAGCTCACATCAATTGTTATGTAAAAATGCACGTTTCTTCGTCTTGGGGAATTCTTTTTCTAAGGGGACTAAAAGAATGTCCAAATAATTGTGTGCCTATTTACAACAATTTGAAAGGTCATGCATGTATTTGCAAAAGATTTGGAATACATATATCCGGCAAAAGAGAACTTCATCCTCCCTTATCCAAATGAGGATATGCTGCTCCACCAACCCAGGAAAAGCACTACTGAGGACGATAATCTATCACATCATTGAAGGATTCAGTCTTACCTCTTCAGGTTTCCCCTGCAAATCATCCATCAATTCTCTCACATAGTCACTCTGCCCAGCTTGCCGTAGAGTCTCTTTCTCCTTTCTTAAAGCATTTCTTTCTTGCCTTGACATCTTGTCCTCCCCCATTGAAGCCGGGGCAAACTTGGGAGGCTTATAAACACCACTACCGCCCTACACCATATGGCAGTTGATTTAGAAGTCGGACAGCATATTCTTTTCTTCAATTGGGTTGCCAAATAATATATAAAGCAGAGCTCAAGTAGAACTTTTGGTTAGAAAATCACCTCAGCAGTTATATCTGATTTGCTGACAAGCATGTCTGGGTTTGGACGATATTTCAACAAATCTTCAGTTCTCCGAGGAGCATCTGTTTCCTTTTCATTCAAGGCAGTGCTCTCTGCAGCACCTCTACCAATCGTCGTGAGTTTCTGAATTTGGTATTGGAGTTTCTTGTCAATGGGTCGGATCTGATTCAGCAAGAAGATAGCGATTTCATAAGTACCATATTTTAGGCGGTAGAAACTTAGACAAGAAGCAACAGGGAATATGAACCTTTTCCAAAAATAATCTTATCTCTACAAGGCTCCGAACAACCGGATGACCATCAATTGAAAGTCCTTTTGCCTTCCGCAGCAAATAATACACGAGTGACTGGCAATAGCTTAAAAGAAGTAGGTGTTTCGCTTCAAGGTAGCTTATCCCTTCTGCTGTTGGAAATTGACTTGCTTTTACCTGGTATATGGTACAACTCCATATCAATTATAGCATCATATCAAGGAGATGTATTACTTCGGCACTCAAACTAAGTTCCAAAGGAAAACACATGATCACGCGACGATGGCCTGATGATAATGTAAAGTCCAAATAAAATAAAATCAAAAGAGAGAGATAATAAAATGAGACGCGCGCGCACACAAAAGAAAACTGATGAAGTGCTCCATTCTCAACCATTCGTGCACTGAAAGAGATCATATAACACAACCCAATTGGGCTCCTAAATCTCGCCTACCTTTGCAGTTAAAGCTTGCACCTTTGCTTTCACCGTATCCAGCCCTTCTTTCATTTCCTTCAACGCTGCAGCCAACTGAGGGGCATCTCTGAAAAAAAAAAAAATAAACAAGAAATTCATCCTCACAAATTGTTGCTAGACCCCACAAAACCCACCAACTATCTCAAAGGGAAACACACACAAGAAAAGACGAAGAAGAAGAAGAAGAAGACATAATCGTCATAGCTAACTCCATAAACATGGGTTCTCATCAAATCTTGTTTCAGAAACCTCCTGGAGAGAAACAAAAGGCTACCCGGAACAAACTAACCTGTCCACGGTCTCCTTGTCGGGTGAACTGCTTGTCTCCTCCATGGTGGTTCGTCCCGCCAGTCTGGCTCGCGAAAATTCCCCCGAACGAACTTCGGGGCGCCACGGTAAGCAAAGCGAGAGAAGACCCGCGACGCTGCCTGCTCTGGCTCGCTCGAATCGTGGGCGGCGCGACCTGGGGAACGGAGACCGGATGGCTCGGCGGGGTGCTTCCCGATTCCGCTCGAGAGCTTCGATGGCGGCGGCAGCGATGGCGGCTGGCAGCCGGCTTGTTGCTGCGTATAGAGAGAGAGAACGGAGCAGGATCGCGCGAAGAGAGAGAGAGACTAGGGTCAGAACCGGTTCCAAAACCGGTCCGACTAAAGCTACTTCGCAACATATTTAAATAATTATCAGCTACACATATTTTTCTTAGGGTCCAATATACATATGTATATAATTATATAAATTTACGCTGGAAAAAAAGAAAACAAACTCATCAAAGAAATTAATGAAAGATTACTACTAGGGAGTTTCCTTCATAATAGATATTTCAATACAATCCCATTCTGTCTTTTTGGTTATTTCTGAAGTTAAAGTTGATTGATGATTTTTCCTGTATATCTTAACTTTCATACAAAGCTTACTACAGTGTCATAATTTTTTTTGCTCGCTTGAGTGTCATATTTACGTAAAATTGTTTAGTTGAGTGCCTATTTTGGCAATCCGTTACACTTGGCATTTTAAATTATATTTTCAATCACGTTACTTTAATTTAAGTGCAAGTGAAAAATTCTCTGTGTGAAAATTATAGATTCCATAAAAAAAAAAAAAAACACTTATGAAGCTTTCTCTCTATCTCTCTCTACCTATCTCAGGCTCTATTCGCAATTATATGTCTTCTTGATGTCTTCACAATTTTGTTCTCTCGACTTCGCCCAAAAAAGGCTTTATAGCGAATTAAAACTAGTGTCACACCTTATTTGGCACATTACCTTATCTTGCCCATGCAATATGAGATTCGGCTCATTCTTGACCCCTTTGCTCCCATCCCTCGGAAGACCGAGTTGTTACAATTTTGCCTACTCTTGCTCTGTCTTTTCTTGCTTCGACTTGGAAGCATAATCCGGTGACTTCGGCGATAGCGACGACGACGCTTTTCTTGTCATCCATGAACATCGTCTCTTCTCTATCCCTGCACTTGCTCTGAGAGCTTTAGATCCGTCGGTGGAGGAAATAAAGAAACGGCCATGGGATTCCTAAGGGAGAGTGTGTGAGTCTCTTTGTGAGTCAGGGTTCTTTACCAATGAAGGGCACAAATCCTCTCCCTCTCATTGGCTTGCGCCAAGAATCCCAATTTCGGCTTTGACGGATTTTGCCATAATTTTAGAGTTAGGGTTCTTCCCCAATTTTGATTGAATTTTGCTTTATTTTCTTCAAATTAGGTTAGGGTTATTCGAATATATCTTTCATCTCAAGTGTTGAGATCGACTTGTCGGCACCCAACATTGGATGTTCTAATTTATTTTAATGCAACATTAGAGTTTCCAACGAAGCAAGTTGCCAATGGCACACTTAAAGTTATTGATTTATCAATAAGACATTGGCTGAATAACAAGGGTGAGCTCGTCTGCAATGGCAAGACTTGCTAGCCAAAAGAAGAAGAAGAAGAAAGGAAAAAGAAAAAAAAAAGGAGAAAAATTAATTAAAAAATTTGAAAAAAAAATATTATTATAAAATTGCCACATCAACGTCAACTAGACAGTCAGCATTTATTTTAGCGTCGGCTGGTCAAATTTGATAGGATGGAACTAAATTAATATAATTATAAAAGGTTTAGAACTAATTTGACAAAAATTAAAGTTTAAAACTAAATTAGAAAAATCGCAATAGATTTAAGACTTTTAGTAGTTCCCCCATTTTCTTAGTCAAAAGAAAATTATATTTATTACTCAAAAGGAGGCAAAAGTACATAATTTTCTTGATAAAGCAAATCGAAACAGAGTATGAATACTGAAAGACAAAATCAAATCCAAAACCCAATGAGGATTGATGGAGCAATTGCAAAGTTAAACAAAAACTCATTTCACATGAACAAATTTACCAAACAATTATTGGATCTCATGTCTTTATTAGTGATGAGCACATGCCGAAAATTCCTTTCTCAATAATTTACGATGTTGTTAGTTGGTGGTGCGCACCTAGGTTCGGCTTCCTTCACACCATCATAGTACGAAAACAACCATAATAAGTTAAATAAACACAGATCTAACATATGTAGGAGTAAATTTTTGTGATTCAACAAGATGACAAAACTCTTGCAATCATCATTAAAACTAGAGGAGAGAACCCATATACAAATAGAGTAGAGGGGCATCGAATCCCCAAAAGAATATTTATTAAACTCACAAATCTAGATCGAGAGAAGATAGCATCCAAATTTAGAACTAGATCAAAAGAGTTCAAACTCTCTAATTGAAAACTAGACCGGGAGAAGAGAACTCTCGAATCTAAATCAGGTGAGAAATTAAGTCTGCAAAGAACAATAAATGCAAACAAAATCAACGAAGACTATGTACTTTTGACGTGAAATTTATGACCATATGATCAAAGCTTTTGAATCATGTAAATACTATCGTCACAAGCTACAAAATTAATGAAACTATGTTGCGCTCATAAGTGCCCTATGCCCCTACGAAAGACCTTCTGTAGCTCAGGAAGGCAAAATGCATACCCAGCGGCTCAAGATTCGCTTAAATCGAATATTGTCAAAGAGAGAGTCGTAAGAAATGAAGTATCCAGCCACCCCATCACCAAACACATCACTTCTGGTAAAGACCAATATTCTACTCCACTCGACAAAGCCTCATTCCAAGCATACCAAAGGAATCAATCATGCTGCATGCTGCACTAAAATTTGAGGAGTTCTCTGGTTTAGAAAACTAGTCCAACCAAACAACTATGTACTTCTGATGCCTGAATAGATGAAAGCTAATTCAGAAACTTCAAGGTCAACCTCGGAGAGCGTTTAACATCGGACTAGTAAGTAAAAAATATAATCATCTAGTGGGAATCTCTTATGTAGGTGCATCTCTGCCAGCATGCAGTTCCCAATGTAAAATTCATCTCCCATTATCACTAAATAGATCCAGCCGGAAGCATGTACAGAGGCAGAATTATACCTCTCAATAAAGATAAGCAGAAACTCATATCGATTTGATAATGCAAACCATACATGCTCAGCAACCCTTTAATCTGCCTAGCATTATTACATCTTGAAAACTTAATAAAATTAATGCTAGGAATGAAAATTCAAGATTTCCATTTTCCTTCTTGTTCGTTGATCGAGAATCGAGACAAAATCTGGCACTAAGATGAGACGTGAAAACACTTGATCTTGTACCTTGATACGTGAGCTGGCCTTGTGCCCTTTAACGAGGTTGATGGGGGAGACGTGATCCAGTCCGGCAAAGAAATGCAAATTTCAAAAATTTTGCTTCTTGTTGTAGAAGGCGGGGGCAACCACAACGGAAAGAGAGATGGACAACAAATGAGATTCATGAGCTGTCTGTGCTTAGCTCCATAGTTTTGTATTAGGTTATTTCGGATGTCTGCTGGGATGAGGACTGGCTATGATGATTACCACTAAGAGCACGGTGCTTCTTGCACTGTTTCTTTTCTTCTTCATTTTCCAGTTCGACCCCCTCGCTTTAAATTCATCTCAATTGGTCCTCGCACCTGCAAATCTTCGTCGCATTGGTTCTTGAAAGGTAGAGTCGATCAGGGGTCCGGTGGCTTGCTAACCACACAAGCTCAAAGTACAAATCCTAGGCAAAAGAAAATTTCTTCTAGGGTTGGAGTCTTTCATTGAGAAAATTCAAAGCTCGTTCAATCACGGACGAATCTGACCAGGAGTCTCCAGGCTTGACGATCCACTCAGCCCATCCATCGCTATCAAATGATCAAGTCTATAGATGGCTGAAGTATAGATGGAGAACAGATAAAGCTTCATGTGTGCCAGTTTGGCCGGTGGAGGCTTGCCACTAACGGGTCTGCAATGGGAACCGTCTGAACCAAATTGGACCAGCCGGTTCTGGGCAGTTTCCACATGCGGTGGTCCGGTTCCAAGTTCCTATTTTGGGAATCGGTGACTTGTCAGTCCAATTCTTGGTTCTAAAGTGGGATCTAAGCCAACTACTCATATAAATATATTTTTTAATCTAGTAATTAGAAAATTTTCATGCCTAAATGGAGAGCTTCAATTGCTGCACCTTGGGTAAGTCGCACAAGATTTTTTGGATTGCGAGGAGGAAGCAAGCCTCACGAAGTTCCTGCTCAGGCATGGGAAGTCCTTGAGCAAGATGATCCCGTGCTTAGAGGATGGCAAGGTCAAAGATTCTATTCTCAAAAATAAAATCATATCCCGAATCGTGCCATTCTCCAAGGCGGCTTCTAATGAATTCTATAAGCTATTTCATAGGTCGAGTCTTGACTGTTTCATACTTCATATTTGTTTGCATTTTGCTGAAACAAAACTTTTTTTTTTTTTTTTATCTCTTGAATGCGTCAACTCATCACAAAAAAATTGCTGCCGGTATAGTAAACCAACTGGTTCCCAGTTTCAAGATTGGCTAGTCCAACTCCCGATCCCAAAAACTTGGCAACGGACTGGATTAAGAACTGATTACCTCTGCTTGCCACAAAGAAGGCACATAAATAGGTCTAAAAATGACGTCATCATCAGTTTTGATCAACACTTTTGGTACACCATTTTTATTTTCCCTTTTTGAAAAATCGATGGAATCATCTTTCCAAAAAAGTTCTAAAATCTATGTAAAAGAGCTAAGCATTGATCTAGAGTCAACTCTGGATTAGCCCAACCCCGTCAATCCTGATCAAATTCCCAAAAAGATTGGGTTAATCCAACTTGGACCAACCTTATATTATATCTAATATATTATTTATAATTTTTTTACATAGAGAGACCATAAAATAAAAGGCGTCAACGATATGAAATAACTTCTTAGTGATGAGTTCAAGTGCTTTTACACTATTCTCTAATAACTTAAATTTTTAATGATTTTTATGATATCAACAACCATAATTTACAAAAGAAAAAAATGTTTTTTTGAGGAGTCCTCATAGTGTCCAAAATGGCATAAAAAGCTCCTTACAACATTCTCTTCTAGTACTCGTTCTATTTTATCGTATTTGTCATCTTAGTATTCAATTTGCAAAAATAAAAAAATAATAAAAAAAAAACTTTTTCGCTCTTTACTGGACACTTGCCTCGCTTGTTTTGGGTTACTCGTGCCGCTTATCGCTCGATGCTTGCTTGACTTGTTGCTCCCCGCTTGACGCTCGACGCTCACTCTACTTGACATTTGACGCTTGCTACTCACTTCTCTTAGTTGATCTCGCTCGTTATCAAATCCATTTGGTCGATCAAAACCTTGATCGCTTTTTCAAGGAACATAGAAAATTAAATAAAAAAATTTCTGTTAGTCTTGGGTTGACTCTCGAACCGGACCAAACCTATTGGGTCTCCGGTTCGATCATTGGTCGCATTTTTAGGAAGTACAAAAAATGAAAGAAAAAAATTATCAATTAGTCCCAAGTTTACCCTAGAATTGAACTGAACCCATTGGGGTTGCTATTCGTTGCCGGTTGCTGGCAACCGGTCTGATGAGCTCGTCGAAGACTCGCCAGGCCGGGGAGGTCTGGTCTAGCGACACTTTGGTGAGGTCACCGGCCCTTGTCTAGCTAGTTGTTGGCCGGCTTGCCGATGATCAACCACTTGAAGAAGAAGAATAGGAGAAAGAAAAGGAAAAAAGATAAAAAAAAGAAAAAGTAATAAAATTATTTAAAAATTAAAAAGAAATGATTTGGAGTAGAAACTTTGGGTATGTTACCAAACGCAATGCTATTATGAAATGAAATTTTGAACAGTTACAAAACAGTTTAAAATACTTAAAAATTATTTCCAGTAACAGAAACGTTATCAAACGCACCCTTATCCCTCACTTGTCGTAAAGCATATACTTGCCAAGCATCTATTTCCCCAATACACTTTACACAATTTTTTAGACAATGACAATTCTTAACCAATTCCATACACCGAAACATGCGTCCCAAGAACTAACCCTAGAAAATCCCTCGAAGAAATCATGACCAGTGACCACCAACTGAGCAGCCATCATCAACCCTTCTCCACTGCCAAGGGAAGCATTAATAGTTCGAGCTCTTGACAGATATTAGTCAGTAGAATCACTTCAAACGGTTTTCTAAACAAACTTTCACTTAACGAGACTTGACAGCAAAAGTCGCCGAAGAAACATGCTAATCCAAGAGCAAGACAAACTCTTAAATATCATTTCATTGTCAAGCCGATGGGGACCTAAAAATGTGTTTTGAATCTGGGGCAACTAGAGGAGCTAATTTGTAAGGAACCCCTAATTAGTACATCAAAGAGCAAATAGCAAAGGAATAACAGTAAAATGATTTGTATTCTGCAAGCAGTTCGATAACTGTACATTTAATAGCACAAGCAGAAAAAATTACTGGACACGTCCCACTTGACCAACCCCTGAAGCAAGTAGTGTCCACTATAACTTGTAAACCAAACTTGGTTCAGCGTTCAGCTATCAAAGCTCCAGAGTCAGCTTTTGAGAAACTAACGAGAGTGTTGTTTGGATGAATGCCAGTTCCAGAATCTGAGTTGTTTACCTCGCCTTCACACTGATTCAGAATATACATCACATTAAAAAAATACGATCACAAGATAGCAGTAATAAAACTTGTTCGAACAAAACATGCCTGTTCAGCTGAGGTAAGAGGATGATCCTGGGTCCTCTTGGAAAGATCCCTCAAGGTCCCCTGCAAAGTCCATCAGGAATATTTGGCCCCAAAAATAAGTCCATTATGAAAGATACTGCGAAAGCTAATTGATGGATAATAAATGGGAAGAACACAATCGGTAATTCAGAATCAAAAAGACCACACTCCAGCACAAGTACGGGAATCAGAAGAAAGCCTATTTGAAGTTTAACCCACTTTAATTAATGCCTTTTTTCTAATGCCACAACATCTTACTTAAGTCAACCCTATCAACTTTGTCTAATTTTACCCAGCATGTAGTATACAGTGAAAGCTAGTAGAACCAACAAATCCCAGAGCAATATCAGCATAACACTTAGTGTAGACTATAAAATAGTGGGACAAAGAACGACTCCAAAAGCATGGAGTACTGAAAGCCAAAAGTGCTGTAGACTGCATGCAGTTCAATTGAGATGTAACTGTGCTTCCCCTCAACACTGAACTTGTGGTAATTTCAATAGCCAGCTTAGGTGAAGAAGATAATGACAGAAGATA
Organism: Eucalyptus leucophloia subsp. euroa; assembly: GCA_017140325.1. Lineage (NCBI taxonomy): Eukaryota > Viridiplantae > Streptophyta > Magnoliopsida > Myrtales > Myrtaceae > Eucalyptus > Eucalyptus leucophloia. Next base: position 30,531,567 of record CM029473.1, read on the forward strand.
TGAATTTAGAAATGCTAATAATAAAATGGCATTGGTTAGACGATCAGCAAGAACCACTCTCCGTTTGCTCTACAGCCTTAACTGCAATCATCTCTCAACTCTCTTAGATATTTAATACATTAATCTATCAAAAAGAAATAGACAGGCATAACACATTTCTTGAAAATAATGTTATAAAGAAATTATTGACGACAATATAAAGAGCCTGTCCATAATATCCAGGGCTTGGAGATATGAAAATTGTGATATTATTTCCAAAAGATTTTCTATGCTCAAGAGAGGAAATGCATTAAATTTGAGAGCCCTAACATCTGCATTACAGTACTTCAGTGACAAATTTGCAAATAATATTTAAGAATTTTGGCAAATAATGCACTGCGAAACATAGCATCCTTGAGTTGAATCTCGTATGGAGGCATCAATATCCAAAAGAGAGCTCAAACAAGTAGCTCGTAGCGCACTCGACAAACTATAGCCAATTAAACATCCTAAATGCCATTACAATGTCAAAAACAGCACGACAAGCCAAGCAGTTGGTAGCTCAGCAAAGCCATCATTGCAGCTCGAATTCATGGGTAGATAACACAAAACGTTAAAAGTCAACAAATGACATTTTCCCGCAAACCCTTTGTCTAATTGAATAATTTCAACAAGACAATCAAGGCATTTCAGACCGTATTTGGCAACTCAAAACAGTTCCGATAAGAAAAAAGTGCGAACTAATGCAAGAGCATAGCTATGCATGCTCTCACAAATGCAACCATGCTGCGCACATATACATGCATATACAAGCACATGCAGTGCCGACATAAGAAAAGAATTGACAATACGAGGTAGGAAAGCTACTAGCAAGGCAATTACAACTTGCTTTTCCTAAGTCCTAAAGGCCAGATTAATGCAATTCTTGCAATGTGCTAGCCCAAGGCATTTTGTGATGACAAGAAATCAGGTTCACCAAGGCTCAATGAAGTATCATAAATTCATGCAACATATAATGTTAAATTTTAATAACAAAATATTTGCTAAGAGATCACAAGCGTGCAATGACAATCTGAATAATGGATAAGATACAAACCCTGTTTGCCCAAAATAGACCACAAGCATTGCAAAGAGACCTTGGACCTGATGGTCCACGCCGCATCATTGGAGTACATTTTGAGCTTATACCACAATGCGTACAACTGATAGAATCACCACAAGTATACAATTGTTAATACAAACAGTATATGAAAACAAAAAAGTTGTTACTTGAGGTAGAATCAATAGAAGTCAAATATTAACAGTGACCAACTCACCATGTTTCTTGTGGTGTCTCATCTTGTCCAGAATCCTGTGCTGAGCCCCAACCAGACTCCCCTTCGGACTTCTTGGACGATGTGAATTGACCCTTGTTTCGCTGCATCCTGATGAATGAGATCATTATAATTATGGTTTGCATGTAATGGCCGACAGCAACAATAGTGAGAGTATTACAAAGAAAAGTAAGTTCTCACTGAAACAACTTATTCATTGAGATGAGTCAGCCTAGCATGTCAAACCAAATTCACAGCATGTTAAACCATATTGTTACAAGGGAAAATTTGTGAAAATAGTATCACAACATAAAAGAGTTCATGCATGAAAGTGCATCTCATGAACAAAGGAGACATAAGATACTTTCACACACAAGATAACTTAGCCATCTCTGACTGACATGGTCTTCAGAAGAATTTCTAGTGGCAATGGTATAAAGAGGATTCCAGTCATGATTTGGTTTAGGCTGATAGCAAGTAATGCACCAAAATAGGATATTCTCATAGTTCAACAAGAGAAAACCTTACTTTAACCATATATTGTACAATGAGCTACTATTTCAGCCACAGAAAATATCTTCCACAAAAAGACCACATTCTAAGGTGACCTAAATCAAGTTATAACATAACCTACTGATAGGACTCCTGATGCTGATTCGATTTTATAGAACTAAAAAGTTGAACAACTTAATGACTTATGAGAAAAAGTGACATGTTTATCGATCGGCACATGGAGAATGCAAATGCAGGACTGGGAACCAAATAGATTATTAACTAAAACTAAGAACTTCCCCAGCTCAAACACATAGGATCAGCATTCATACTTCCTTAATAAAGATGCTTTAGAAAATCAATCAAACATCAACATGAAAAATATATCAATTATTCAATAAGCATAAAAGAAGCATAAAGGTAAAGGTACACACCTACCTTCTCAATTATTTCTAGTACCAAATATTTGCTGCTTAGCAGTAAGATTGTTCATTCCTGACTAGAAAACAATGTCGCCAATATTTTAGCCGCATTAGTGTTACTTTCTATACCTTTGATAAGGTTAAAAAAGGGTAATTGGCACTTCCTTCTAATTATGAGGAAGCCATGACCATGAGGTGTCTAATGTCCAAGAATGCATGATGCACACACAACCTTTCCCTAAAGATAAGGAGACACCATTTCACCATTTCGAAGATGCCCAATCAAGATATGTAAAGAATACTTTATGCTTCAAGAAGGCCTGTTTCAAGAGAGAGAAAGAGGATAACCTTGCTGCATTACGATTCAACACTTTCACTGAAAGTATCCTCTCAATATAGATTCCCCATTTAACTTCCATTTATCATGTAATTATCTTTGTGTGTAATGCCCAATTACGCTGCGATTTCAGTTCCTCCATATTGTGGTTCTTAATTAATTCAATTCATCCATACTAGCTTTTTTATTTGGAGTTGCAATTGCAAACAATTTTGTGTCTGCGGGATTCAAATCAAATGCAAATCCTGAAAGTTACCTGTTGTTGCTTGATTTGGAATAAGAACTTATAAATAATCATAGAGCAGTTATTTCAGAATGAATTGAATCCTGGGAAAATCACTTTGCTTTCAGAATAATCTCCTTCGGGCTTCAAATCCACCATAATTAATTTCTGCTAGTAAATTAGTAAAACCAAGTATATGTGCTGATAAGCAAAATTAGTTGTTGGCATTTCCAATGGACTCAAGAAATGAATTTACTTGCAATTGCATAGAAATTAATATAATTTAATAAGGGATAGAACAGATTCCAGGATGGAGCTTGTCTTTTTCTCCATTCGAAGCCACCTTAAAAGACAACACTCAGATGCTTTAATGTTTCTTTTCTTGAAGTTTTAGCTGAATATCAACATAAAGAAATAAAAAAAACTCGTTTACTAATAGCCCACAAGACGACAACATTATCACACTGATACTCATTCATCTTCAATGATAAACCCACCCAACAGGCAGGACCCATTCTACATCCAATGTTGGTCTTATAGAGTACAAAAGGGCATGTAAAACACACACCAGCTATAACTGCAAAGATGAACTCTAGTAGAGTGAAAGAAGGATAGGAACAACACGTGGAAGAAGGTATTTGACAATATCCGGAAAGAAAAGACATTCGAATGATAAAGGTAAAGGTTCACTGTTAGTCCCTAAATATGCTAATGATTCCAATCAAGTTCTTAAACTCTCAATTTTTCTAATCAAATTCTTTAACTTGCGTAACTTTTCTAATCAAGTCCCACCAACTCCAAACCCAATTAATTGAAGCTAAAATATATGTCGAACCGGACAAAGGTCTCACGTGGAAAGTTCAATTTGCTCTTTTTTCTTGAAAAATCTCATTGCTAAAGGCCTGGCTGTAGTCTTTGAATCGTCATCTTCAAAATGCTTTATATAATAAGGACCAAAACCCACGATTTGCTATAACGAACCCTGAAAATAGGTTGATACCTTCACAAACGTTCTTGTGGAAGTGAGCATAAGTACATGTGTAAACATAATAAAAATTCCCCTATATGTAACTTGTACCTCAAGATATCCATAGCACAACTTTGCACAAAACCAGTAAAGCCTTGAAAAGGGCAACACATGGGTCCAATCACCACAACATATAAATTAAGAGCAACACGTAGGCTCACTAAAATATACTTTGAGTAACACAATCCCAGTGATACTAATATTTCCAGCACAGGCAACACATAGGATTGGAAATCACAACAAGCATATATACAAGGGGCGACACATAGGCTTTAGTCCTACACACTAGCTGATAGTGGAAAAAGTTCTCCCCACATCTGACTCACAGTGCTTCTATTAACACACGGCTCTAGTAAATAGGACGCAGAGCCGGCAGCACTTGGTCAGAAGTGTTGTGCCAGATAAAAGACTTTCATTAGACAAATTAAATATTCAGGACATCGACATGAAAAAGGAGCTAGTCAGGCTAAAGGTGAACTTCCACTGCTGGCAAATATTGCATAGACATTGCATAAAACTGCATAGCAATAGAAAATCTGAAGTCTAGTTCAAAATCTGTGAGAGGGTGACCAGATACAATGGTGGTTGGGCAAGTATTCCACCACCGTCTAATGGTTCATGACATCCCTCTTTCAAAAATGCAGCAGGGAATCAACTAACCCCTGGGATAGGATACTAAAAAAAAAGGATCATCAATTATCAATAAAGCCTGGCATGAAACGACCAAATGAAAAAACTCAAGAAATGATGCATGAAACTAACATAAAACCAGGATTATTTATACCGATACCATACAACAAAGATTTTGTCCAAATTATATCTTGTAGCCCAAAACTAGTGATGGAAAGAGCTACAGGTCTAATGGCAAACAAGTGTCCTTCCCTAGCAGCAGATCCCAGTTTGATGCTCACAATCAGATTATGAAAAGTTTCACCTTCTACTGAATTACAGCTCATTCTTCACAGAAACTTCTATTGCACCAAAGAGTTTTGTAATCATTACAAGATATGCTGAATGAAAATGGAAATCTATCAGATACCAACCTGAGTGCAACTTCTTGACGCACACTGTATCGAACTTTCTTGTCAAAGCACCTCTCTTTTCTCTTCTGACGAAACCTATTCAAGGAAGCTGCCCTTTGTGGTAGACTACACCGAGGAGGAAAGTCCACAACGCCCTATGGAACACACACTTTAATTAAATCAAGCTACTGTGAAAAATACAAAAATGCCATGACTAAAGCAAACCACACACTCAATGGAACTACCCGTTGATTCTGCAAGGCCAAGTCCACGCCCTGCGTCCCAGATGATAATTCACATCCTCCCAACAGTAATAGCACAGCATGAACCTGAAAGTTAATGGAAAGAGACAGTTATATGTTATTAAAAGAACGAGCATCACAAACCCACCTCTCTTTAATGGCAATGAGAGAGGTCACAAAGAAAGCATTCTTTCTCTCCTCCAGTAATATCCTCTACAGTTTGTACAACAAAACACGAATTAAAAAAAAAAAAAAAGCTAAAAGGCAAGATAAAAAAACGACCTTCCCACTGTTCCCTCCAGAACTCAAAACTGGAAAAGAATTCGGCTTTCAATTCCATATTCCCCCATCAAGCTTTTCCCAGAACCCAAAACGCATACCAGAACCAACTACAATAGGCAATCCTAATCACATAATGGGCACCACACAAACAAATCAGCACCTTTTTGGGCGTGACGGCATCGAACACGTAGACCTGGCCCCGGAACGACAGCGTGAGCTGGCTGGCCTCCTCCCCGCCGGCCATCCCCATGTCCGCCCCGGAGCCGGGGACGTAGACGGCGTCGGGCGGGATGTCCTCGATCATGCCGCCCATGCTGGCCCCGGCGGTGGCGCCGTCATCCAGGGCCTGGGGCTCGTACCGGATGTGGGAGCCTTCCATGGAGTCGCCGCCGGAGTTCCCGGAGCCGTCCTCGTCGCCGGCGATCGGCTTGGGGAGGTTCACGTGGTGAGGGTGGGCGTACATTGGGGGGAATCGATTCCGGCTGCGCAGGGCGGAGTCCGGCGCATCACAGGGCGGGGTTGGCCCGAATTGCGGTGCGGGGCGGGGCGGGGCGGGGCGGGCGGGCGGGCGGAACCCTAACGACCGCGGCGGGGCGGAGAGGAGGAAAGCTTCGATTTTTATGGGGGGGGAGGACGGAAGGAGAGAAGAAGGGGCAGGGAATGGCGGAATTTGTGGGGGGGAAGGGGGAGGAGGACGGATTTGAGGGTTTGCGAATGATGATGATTTTTTTGAAGAGGGGGCTTATTCTGAAAAACTGTGAAAATGAGAGTGTGGAGGGGTGGTGCTCCCTGTGTGTTTTGGACACAGAGAGAGAAAGAGAGGTATTATTTAGAGAGAGAGAGAGAGAGAGAGAGAGAGGGGTCTTGGGACAGTGCCCGAAAGGGTGCCGATGTTCACGAGTTACTGCCCCCCCTTTCCTCTTCTCAAAAACGTATTCTTTTACTGTTCTGACAAAAAAAAAAACAAAGAACAAATTTGGATCGTGTACTTGAAGAGAGATTTGTATCGCACCCAAAAACGAAAAACAAGACAAGTTCCTACCCAACGATGTGATGAGTCGGGTTTTCCTCCGACCTTGGCTAGAGGGAACCTCTTGGCTTTGCACTTCCGATTAGTGAGTTACAGTTTTATATATATATAAAATTAATTTTTACACGTAGGGTGATGTTTGCAATTCCTTTACTTGAGGATGTATCTTGTGCGACGGTGTCACTTGATTTTCCTAATTACCAGTCGAGTCTGATTAATTTGGTGACTTGATTGCATGGGATAAGGGTTTATTGTGCTTGGTTCGTACTAAGCGACATGCTGATATAGAACCATTAACCAATCGAGTGTTTTTATGAGTCGTGTGGCATATGGTGGTGCATGATATGTCCTGGTAGCGAAAAAGATATGTTTGGTAAAATTAGGTGAGCATGTCACTCTATTTGTGGCTCTATGGACTTATTCCACTAGGCCCCACGAGCCTTTCTCACTGCACAATACGTCATCATTGGTTTCTCTATCTTCACACTATAGTCTTAGTTCATTTGCAAAGGTTCGTAACTCCTTTTGACTTACTCTATCTCATTGCAAGTCTATCACTCTAATTATCTAAATCTCCTTGTCGTTACTCAACGCTAGCTGCCTTGGTGCCACTCTACCCCCGACATCCAATGATTCCTCTATCTTAGTTCTTGACCTCGACATCTCCGATGCTGATCACAATTGCTCAATTATGGATCTGGTTGAAAATATTCTAACTTATATTTTTCATAATAGTTATTTGTTGTCTTGCACTCACTAGAGCTCAAGCTGTCAAGGTTGCCACTAGAGGGAGTCAAAAGAGTTTAATGTAGTTAGGATTTCCTTCGTAATAAGGGAGTCGGAAAGTTTGATGTGCTTAGGATTTCCTTCGTAATAAGTCATTAGGGATAATTAGCAATTTAGGTTCAATTTGAGAACCAACCAAGATTGGCCTAACTTGTTTGAGTCAAGGGTGACTCCTAAGAGAGCCGAGTAGGTTCGTGGGTTACAAACTTGGGAACCAGCTAGAATTTTACTTTTTAAAAACAAGTTACTAACTAAAATCTAAAATGAATAAAAAAAAACAAAAAAGGGCCATGCTTAATAAACTCACACTACACCCACGCTTAAACATGGAATTGCGGAAAAGAAAAATGAAAAATTTAGGGGATTTGTTCGGAATTCAATCCCGAAACCAATTGATTTAGATTTAAGATGGACCGGTTTGGTTTTGAATACGATCTAGTCCATGATCACCCTTACAAAACCCTTTCTAATTCTTGGGTCATTTTCCAATCAAGTGGGCCAAGAGAATGGAATGCGGTTTTCATGTGAGAAACACATGATGCTCTATGCCGCTGGTTAACATGTGTTAATGCATGTTCTCCTTTGGGAACGCGAGAGAAATGCCCCTAGTTGCTTGTGTTGAAGAATTATGGGAGGCCTAGTCAGTGATGTCCTAATTTGCAAAATCTAGGGATAGTTGCAAAACATCCCAATGTGCTTCTTTGGACTAAAGACGTCCTTCACTTGGCGTGGTTTGTAAACCTAAGGACTTTCGACTCGAACATCAAGGTTCCTATGATCTTCTCTAATCTCAGATTCAAAGTCTTCACATCTATTCACTCTCTTCTCAGACTAGGAGTCTTAACTGAGTGCAAGAAAGGGGCCAAAAAGTCTTTTTTCTCTTCCCCTCTCTTCTCTCTCTATTCTCTTCTTCAACCTTTGGCCATTAGAGAGAGTTTAGCTAGTCTCACCCTCCCCTCCCTCTTTTATTGATTTTGTTTATTTTATCGTTCATTTCTTATTTTTTTTCTCTATAAATTTAAATTTGAAAGCTCTCTTGTCCCAATTTAGTTTTAGATTTAAGAGTTCGAACACTTCCGACTTAGTTTTAGATCTGAGAGTTATCCTCTCTCAATCTAAATCTAGGAGAGGATTTGACACCCCTCTTATCCGTCCATGTATTGGTCATCTACCTCAAGCTTTAACAGTAATAATAGGAACTCTTACGTCTTGCTAAAGTGAAGAAATTTGCTCTTCCAAAAGTTATATCTATATTTCTTTATGATAATAATTTAAAGTTTGCCGAATCTAGGTGTACACTACCAACAAGTAATGCGGTAGTTATTAGAGAAGGAATTTTCAATGTATGCTCATTATTCACGAAGATACAAGGTCCAACAATTAGCCGTCGATTATTTTACTTAATAAATCTATTCTTGTTAAACGATTATATCCTAAATCTCATTGTTTTCTAGATTTGACTTTGCCTTACAGTATTCTGAGTTTTACTCTATTTCAATTTGTTTTGCCATGAAGTTTATGTTCTTCTCATTTGAACTTATCGAATTTAGTCCCACTATCAGGAAGTGGCCTCTCCACCACCTCTACATACACTTTACTTAAAAGGTTTTGCAGCCTACACTCACAAGCATACTCCTACACCTGCCCATATTCCTTACCATACTGACCAATAAATATCTTTATCACCTTTTACTTTACTCTTTTGCACTGACTCCTAGATATATTGATGCCTACACGCTCCTTCACCAGCATCCTAAAGTCAGTATTTTCATCTCAGGCATCAACTTGATCAAATCAAAGAAGTGCTTGGACAACTATGTGCTTGTTACCATTTTGTTTTGAAAATTAATGGAACAAGTGTGTTTCTCTTGGTAAGCTCTAATCTAGAATGACTCACTCCTCTTAACAAATGCGTCGTAAATCTTCTATGGATAATTTTGCTACGAACACCTAGCTTTTACAAAATTCTTAGTGTTTCTAATGAAATCAATATTTCTTTGTGCAGTAATGGAGTTTTTCAGTATAGCTTCCCTAAATTGTATCACATCTAGAATTTTATACCTACTGATAAAGTAGGAGAGGCAACAGATGGATCATAGGAAAGAAACTTACTTTTCTTTCTATGCACAGCTCATTGATCTTCTTCAAGCTCGTCCTAGGAAGTAGCAATGTCGATGCTTTCTTCATAATCTGTCTCCTGGCCAGCAACACCAGCATTTGCAAGGCCTTCGTCTTTGTTTGGAACTTCATCAGCTACTGCAAAGTTGCAAATCTATCTGACAAAAAGTCTATTTATTTTTTCCTTGACTATGTAAACTCCTCGTCATCATCATCACTTAAGATTAAGAAATTTTCAGCAACCAACCATTCATCGTCATCATCATTGTCATGCCATAATCCTTCGAGCACATGCCCATTCCTCTCTGGTCAATTAAATAGCGATGTTCCATGACGCATCGCCGACCCTGTACATTTTAATCTACATGTAGAAACAAATAATAATCCCCAAATAATAACACAATAGGACAACAAATTAGAACCATAATTTTTCAAACCAACAACGCACTTATATATACATAGCAAACCAAGTTGTATATATTACAAGCTAAGATATAAAAGCCAGGTCTACAAAACAGGAGGGGTTTCCAAACAACTACGGGTCGTCATCCTCCTCGTCATCTCCCTCTACACTCTAACTAGAGCCTAATGCTAAATACACAAGGGATCTTGGATTTTCAAGGTCAGGGTCCATTGAGTCTACCATCGAACCTCCTCGCGGGTTTGAAGAGCCCTTTCCAAAAGCAACTTTCAGCACATACAGATGTATCTTAGATTCTAGTATATAGGACCCTCTCTTTGGCCATCCTGAGCCTCGCAATACCATGACATGTATCTATGGGGTACATTTTTGGGTAGACCCGCATCGACCTAGACTATGGACCTTACTAGCTCATAGGTCCAGCCCCTAGGGCTCTCATGTAACGGAATGTAAGATGTCTGCTCTGTGACCTTCTTACGCTGTCCAAAATGCTTTCGGGGAGTTGCTATCTAGGGACTTGAAAATGTTAGTCCACAATGGAGTGAGACAATGTCTCAGCGAGTTCACCCCTTAAGACCTAACCAAGAATAAAATATATCCTAAGGGCTACCTAAGCACAGACACAAGTCGGAAGACTTACCTTGGTTTCAGTCTCTTCGTACAAATCAGTTTAATTTATAAACTCAATCAATCATCACAACATTTCAATTCCTCAAAATAGATCAAATCATCAATCAATCGACTCAGTCAATTACATGTCATCACGACCTTCCCAAGATCGGCCCATTCAATACTATCTATAAGGTTATATCAAATCAAGACTACTCACCTTAAGCTGAAGATAGATAATATAGCTCGCCCAAAATTGATAAATTATTATTCGTCCAAAGCTGATAAATTATTGCTCACCAGAAGCTGATCATCTAACATTTTCACAATTTTTATCATACCCGATAAAAATAATCATGTGTGGGTACACGGTCGATCTTAGCCAAAATACAATATTAACACTTTTTAAAATCCCACTAATTTCAACAGTCCACAAATCCATTTTTGGCATTGTAAACCGACACTTGGTGATTTTCTAATTAATTAATGAAATTATTAAATTTTGGAATAAATACCTCCAATCACAAATCACACTCAATTTGCACAAAATAACAGTCAATTAAATAAACAGATAACAGCACTGCAATTAGCATGAAATTCTGGTCATCGATTATCCCGGTCTAATTTCTAGAAAATAAATCATTAATTAAATAATTATGGCAAATAAAGCCTAATTAAAAGCTGAGTCGAAACCGGAAATTTTCTGAACTACTCTAAATAAATACTAAAGCTTGTCTAGGATCTCATTACACTACTCTAATCACCTAACATGCAATAACAATTAATTAAATTACTAATATAATCTAACTATCCACCTAATCTAAACTTAGTCAAAACTAATCAACTCTTAAGCATCATTAACTTACTAAGCAAAGATTAGTGAGTTAAGCTCACTTGATAAGTGATCCACTTAGATCAAAACAACGGGAACGCGACAAGGCTCGACTAACTCTAAAGCGGGATTGACTTTAAAGGTCGGGAAAGCCTTGAAAATGGGTTCGATAGCAACTTAAAGACCCACTGGTTCGGCTTCTATTCTGAGGCTGAAAAGGCTGGCCGGTGGTTTGGCTGAGGTTGAAACGGGCAGGCGAAGGCTACAGCAGTTTTGGCGAGGGTTCACGGCAGTAGGCGGGCGATCGGGTGGCTCTAGCGACGACAGGGCTATTGCAACTAGCTTAAGGGGTCACTTGGGTTCACGGCTGAAGCAAGACGGTGGCTAAGGACGGCGAAGATGAGCGTAGGCAGGGCAAACGCACGACGAGCAACAACGGGGATCCGGCGAGCTGACAGAGGACGGATGAGTTGGTGGCGGCTTTGGCTGGCTACTAGCTCTGTCCTCTCGAAATTTTTGAAGCTTGAAGAGGTTGGGAAAGGCGCTGCTCAACGGTAGCTAGGAGGAAGGAGAGAGGGGGGACAAATTGGCTTGGAAGAGGCCACAATGGTCTTCCTTCTCATTCTCTCGGTCCTCTTGGTGTATCCCATTTGCAAGCTATCCTCCATAGCAACATTTCCAGCACAAAATCCCTTATAGAAGCCTTTTGAAATGGTCCACAAGTCACGGCCATGGGGGCGCACGAATTTGTGCACAATTTCCTTCAATTAGATCTCAATCCTTCATGAATCAACTCAATTCAGCTTTTAAAAATTCCAATATCGAGACCTCGATCAAATTGACATTTTTCCTCGCTAATAGAACCTACTTGCTTCCCAATTTTGCAATAAAAAATAGTCCTATGATTTTCCTGGATAAGAACGGCTCTTGCTCAACTTTTTTGCCAAAAATCTCGGTTTGCATAAAAATCTTCGAAAATTGCGTTGACATTCCTAAAATGACTTATGACATGATAGAACTTTAAATTTCTGAAATCAGATTCAATTTTGCGGTTAATTTTGATCTGGTGCGATTTTAGCGTGACCTAGGATACCGGATAGCTTTCATAAATTTTTAGTGCAAATGACTCGTGGTCAATTTTTTTCAAGCCACAATGAACCTCTTCGACACATTGGCGATTCTCGATGACCATGAAAATCTCGAGATTTCAAATATTAGCACAAGGTACCAAAATTATAGAAAAATCAATCTAATACCGATCGATGATAATTTTGCAATTTAATGGAATCACCCACGTTTAACCACATGTCTCAATTGAACCGACTTATCTTTGATTTTTTTATCGATCTTACTGTGCCAAAATGATTTCTGCAGATGAGCACGATCGAGTAGTCGATTCTTAATCAAATTCTCAAGTCTATCGCATTAAAATCTCTTAATGACTCCCCTAGATAGTCTAGTTATCTCACAAGTGATCGGTTTTGAGAATAACACCATAAGTGTGTTGATGAAAAGCCCGATTTAATATAATTGAAAACAATATTGAAAATTCAGGATGTCACAATTCCCATCACTGGATTCAGCTACTTCCCATTCTAATTCAAGGATGGTGACATCACCTATGTCGCCATCACTTTGGTGAACAACATTTTGCCCCTCTCCTCCCTGTCTTGTCCATCATGCTCTCCTTCATCCCTAATCTCAATATTAGCTTGAATACCATCTCCTCCTTATCCTACTTGGATGCTATCTCTATCATCATTTTCGCCCTTACTATCATTATTATACTCAACATATACTTCCGTATCTTCGCCATAAAGATAATGATATAGGACATCTCTAAAACTATTATCATCTTCTAAATTTCTCAAACCATCTCTCAAACCTTTCCTAGGAATACAGTACAGCAACTTTTGTACTTTATAAGAAAAATATGTCACTATATCCCTAACAAATCCAATATAAGATGCATTTTTTGTATCCACAAAAATAATACCCTCATTCCCCCCTCATAGTCTCACTCATCCTCCCTAAACAATGACAGCAATATAGTCTTTATCATAAGTCATTTCTGCAACAAAAGAGGAAAAAAATACAATTAACTTTTGGAACCACATTCACAAGGAACAACAGACAATTGCATGTGGAGGTCCTTACACTCTTTATTAAAGAAAAGAATAAAAAGAAAAAAGATACACAGGTCAGACGACAACGACCTTGATTGGAAAAATGCCCTTAGGACAAATAGAGTTCCCCACCTGACAGCTACTTTGATTATGTCGCATTTCCTTAAAGTATGGAGAAGTCCCCTAGATAAGCATAAGTCCTCATGACACCAATTTCAACACTACAATTAAAAAAAAAAAAAAGCCTAGAAGTCCCGACAACAACTACTCCGAACCCTAACAATCACCATTAACATCACATTTCACATCCAACGCTTACAAATTACTTTCACAAATTACAATTTTATATCCGAGTCCTAAATCACACATCACAATACCAAGCACCACATCTTTCCCTTAATTTCCCCCCCGTCGAGCCTTACGTTGAGCCCTACATTTCGAGGTCGATCCTAAATTGTCAATCTAAACTCCCAATAGGGTTTTAGCACCACATTTGAGCCCTAAATCTTACATCAATATCATCCAAGGCTAAGATTTCCTAGCCAACCCCCAAATTTCAAGTTAGAGCCCTAAAAACAAATATAAGCGAGCGACGACGGCGAGCGACAACGGTAAGCGACGACAATGGGTGATGACGACAAGCGATAATGATGAGCAATGACCTGCAAACTGTGAATGGCGATGGAGAGAACATCGGATCTGGTGTGAACGCGAGCAACGACCGGTTAAACCCTAAATAAGTTAAACGACGTCATTTAGCTTGGTCAAGGTAGAGTGGATGGGGCGACATTGTTTTCCTCCTCCACGTGTGCATTTTTTAAAAAAAAAAAATTACCACGTCGATTAAGCATGTTGCCGAAAAATGCAACATCTGCATTTTGGCCGGATTAGCACTTAAGTAATCAATTTTGCTCCGATTTTAGCATTTAAGTGTACATTTCCAAACTTTTGGCACTAAAATATCCCTCCGTGCCAAATTTTGGCACTTCAGGTGTCCGCATAGCCAGAGGCCACTCAATTAACTCCAGAAATGTTATTTATCTCTCTCGACAAAGCACTTGCATCTCCATAAAGGACAAGGAGCGTGCCTTGAGTGTTGATGTTGCCTTGATTAGTATTGGAAGTTGGGCACTGCAAAATTTGAAAATTAGGAGCATTCACATTAGCATTATCCACACAACTTTTATTTTCATTTCCATTTGCATTGAGCCCCAAGTCCCTTGCCAACGGTCCAAATGCACTTTCTGAGACTTTAGACGGAACAGTGTCATTAATCCTAAGATTTATATTTCTCATATTCTGAATTTGATTATTACATAACTTATCCACGGAGAGCTTCCTTTTTGATGATTTCTTTTTGAAGTGCGCTTGCTTTGCCTTTGGAGGATTTTCGGTGTCCTCAGCATTAGTAGCCGTCTCTGTCCCTCTCTTTTTGCATGGAACGACCGTCGACTGAGAGTTAGTAATTGGTTTCTCACATAATTCGAGTGTATTCGACTATATGGCAAGAAGAGCCATTCGAGCAGCCTTAATCTCTACTTCTTTCTTGGTTCTTGTAGTGGCACCAATATAATTAATTCCTCCAATCTCAACAATACATGAAAAAAGAGGCACTCTCCTTGGTACCTCATCCTTTCGGCATTCGTACAGAGGAATCACATAACTCATCTTTTGTGCATATTCTTGAATAAGATTTTTGCATAACCCTGTTTTATGATGCAAAGAACAATCATTATTAAAAGTCCAACTCATATAATCATAGAAATGGATTACAACTAATATAAATGCAAAGAACGATCTGGCCAAAAAAAAGAAAAGAAAAGAAGAAGAAGAAATACAAAGAAAACAGTCACATGGGAAACAAAGAAACAGAATCAATCTTACAATCGTAAACTATGGAAAGATAAAATGATCAGAAACATCCCTGAAAGATTTTACATCTGCATCAACATGTATTATGCGTAATGTAAAAGGTCAAAAATAGATGAGAAAATTCAACCAGACTAAATGTATTGACATCAATCTTGTTAATTGCTAAGGCCAATTCCAGCGAAAAATGAAGAGAATCAAGGAACTAAGGATGAATTTGTTATGAATTCTCATTACTACTTATTAGGCGTGTATACAGCAGTACAACGGACCATATATCATTCAACTACATCCTTGAAAGGTTTCACATCTGCACCAACATATATTGTACGTGATGGAAAATGTCGAAGATGGATGAAAAAATTCTAACCAAACTAAATATATTGACATCAATCTTGTTAATTGCCAATACCAATTCCAGCAACAAAAGAAGAAAATCATGGAACTGAGGAGGAACTTATTATGAATTCTCATTACTACTTATTAGGCATGTATACAGCAGTACAATAGATCATACATAATTTAGCTACATCATTGAAAGACTTTACATTTGTACCAACATGTATTGTATGTGATGGAAAATGCCGAAAATGGATGAAAATTTTTTAACAAAAATAGATGTACTGACATCAATCTTGTTAATTGCCAAGGTCAATTCCAGCGACAAAGGAAGATAATCATGGAACTGAGGAGGAACTTGTTATGAATTCTCATTACTACTTATTAGATATGTATACAGCAGTACAACAGACCATACATCATTCAGCTATATTTTAGGCTTGCAAAAATGAATTTGAAATCTGAAGAAATGCAATTTAATTTTTTAATGAGGCCAGGTAGGATTAAATTTTTTTTCCCGCTAACCAAGATAATCATACAGCAGCCGTTAAACAATCAAATCTTCTCCTCAAATCGAGTATGTACATATACAGCAGAATTCTTATGCATGACACATAGAATACTATCAATATAATTAGAGTAGTCTGAATACTAGTTTAATTGCTTAATAAGGCCTTGTAAGCGCCTTAGCACACCTATGACTTAACTATTCGACAATCATAATATTAAATCAACTCCTCATGTCTAAACCATATGTACTAAATCTGCAAATCCTTATATGACTTCAAACAAGCTTCTCGGTAATAGTATATGAAATTCACCATAACCCTTACAGTCATCGATTTCAAATAATCCAAGCATGTTTATACTCTATTCACATGGACAAAAGGTATGCCGTCAACTATCTAATAATCTATATTGATGATATACTTATTATAGGGAATGGTGAATTGGCGATCTAGAGTTTTAAAGAGTATATGCGCTCTACTTTTGGTATTAAAGACATTGAACCAATATAACGAATTTCTCCAATCTCAACAGTGGATGAAAAGAGAGGCACTCTCCCTAGTATATCATCCTTTCGGCATTCGTACATGGGCGCATAACTCATCTTCTGTGCATATTTCTGAAGAAGGATTTTTGCATAACCCCATTTCATGCTACAAAGAACAATCATTGTTACAAATCCAACTCATATAGACACAGAAATGGGTTACAACTAATATAAATTCATAGAATGATATAGCCAAAAAGAAGAAGAAGAAGAAGAAAAAGAAATACAAAGAAAATAACCACAAGGGAAACAAATAAACAGAATCAATCTTGTAGTCGTAGAATATAGAAAGATAAAAGGATCAGAAACATCTCTGAAAGACTTTACATCTGCACCGACATGTATTGTATGTGATGTAAAAGGTCGAAGATGAATGATAAAATTCCAACCAAACTAGATGTACTGACATCAATCTTATTAATTGCCAAGGCCAATTCCAACGACAAAGGAAGAAAATTATGGAATTGAGGATGAACTTGTTATGAATTATCATTACTACTTATTATGCATGTATATAGCAGTGCAACAGACCATACATCATTCAGCTACATTCTTGAAAGACTTCACATCTGCACCAACATGTATTGTACGTGATGAAAAATGTCGAAGATGGATGAAAAAATTCCAATCAGACTATATATACTAACATCAATCTTGTTAATTGCCAAGACAAATTCCAGCGACAAAGGAAGAGAATCATGGAATAAGGAGGAACTTATTATAAATTCTTAGTACTGCTTATTAGGCATGTATACAACAAGATAACAAACCATACATAATTTAGCTACATCTCTGAAAGACTTCACATCTGCACCGACATATATTGTACATGATGGAAAAGGTCAAAGATTGATGAAAAAATTCCAACCAGATTAGATGTACTGACATCAATCTTGTTAATTGCCAGGGCCAATTCCAGCGACAAAGGAAGAGAATCATGGAACTGAGGAAGAATTTATTATGAATTCTCATTACTACTTATTAGACATGTATACAACAATACAATAGACCATACATCATTCAGCTACATCCCTGAAAGACTTCACATATGCATCAACATGTATAGTACGTGATGGAAAAGGTCGAAAATGGATGAAAAAATTCCAACTAGACTAGATGTACTGACATCAATTTTATTAATTGCCAAGGGCAATTCTAGCGACAAAGGAAGAGAATCATGGAATTGAGGAAGAACTTGTTATGAATTCTCATTACTACTTATTAGGCATGTATACAGCAGTACAGCATATCATACATTATTCAGCTACATCTTGGGCTTGCAAAAATGATTTTGGAATTTAAAGGAATGCAATTTAATTTCTTAATAAGGCCGGGTAGGATTAAGTATCTTTCTTCTACTAACCAATATAGTTATATAGCAGCCACTAAAATATCAAATCTTTTCCCCAAATTGAGTATGCACATATATAGCAGAATTCTTATGCATGACACATAGAATATTATCAATATGATTGGAGTATGTTGAATAATAGTTTAATTGCTTAATAAGGTATTGTAGGCGTTTTAGCACACCTATGGTTAAACTATTCGGCAATCATAATATTAAATCAACTCATCGTATCTAAATCATATGCACTAAATCTGCAAATTCTTATATGACTTCAAACAAGCCTCTTGGCAATAATATATAAAATTCACCATAACCCTTACAACCATCGATTTCAAACAATTCAAGCATGCTTATGCCCTCTTCACATGGACAAAAGGTATGCCATCAATCTACCTAATAATCTATGTTGATGATATATTTATTATAGAAAATGATGAATTGGCCATCTAGAGTTTTAAAGAGTATATGCGCTCTACTTTTGGTATTAAAGACATGGAATCAATATAACGAATTCCTCCAATCTCAATAGTGGATGAAAAGAGAGGCACTCTTCCTAGTGCATCATCCTTTCGGCATTCGTACAGGGGAATCGCATAACTCACCTTCTGTGCATATTCTTGAAGAAGGTTTTTGCATAACCCCGTTTCATGCTGCAAAGAACAATCATTGTTACAAGTCCAACTCATATAGGCATAGAAATAGGTTACAACTAATATAAATGCAAAGAACGATCTAGCCAAAAAAGAAGAAGAAGAAGAAATACAAAGAAAACAGCCACAAGGGAAACAAATAAACAGAATCAATCTTGTAGTCGTAGACTATGGAAATATAAAAGGATTAGAAACATCCTTAAAAGACTTTATATCTGCACTGACATGTATTGTATGTGATGTAAAAGGCCGAAGATGGATGAGAAAATTCTAACCAGACTAGATGTACCGACATCAATCTTGTTAATTACAAGGTCAATTCCAGCGACAAAGGAAAAAAATCATGGAACTGAGGATGAATTTGTTATGAATTCTCATTACTACTTATTAGGCATGTATACAACAGTATAACAGACCATAGATCATTCAGCTACATCCTTGAAATACTTCACATCTGCACCAACATGTATTGTACGTGATGGAAAAAGTCAAAGATGAATAAAAAAATTTCAACCAAACTAAATGTACTGACATCAATCTTGTTAATTGCCAAGGTCAATTCCAGCGACAAAGGAAGAGAATCATGAAATTAAGGAAGAACTTGTTATAAATTCTTATTACTACTAATTAGGCATGTATACAGCAGTACAACAAACCATACATCATTCATCTACATCCTTGAAAGACTTCACATATGCACCAACATGTATTGTACATGATGGAAAAGGTCAAAGATGAATGAAAAAATTCCATCCGGACTAGATGTATCGACATTAATTTTGTTAAATGCCAAGGTCAATTCCAGCGACAAAGGAAGAGAATTATGGAATTGGGGATAAACTTGTTATGAATTCTCACTACTACTTATTAGGTATGTATACAATAGTACAGCAGATCATACATCATTCAGCTACATTTTGGGCTTGCAAAAATGAATTTAGAATCTAAATGAATGCAATTTAATTTCTTAATGAGGTCGGATGGGATTTAAGTATCTTTCTTCTACTAACCAAGATAGTCATACAACAGCCGCTAAATAATCAAATCTTCTCCTCAAATCGAGTATGCACATATATAGCAGAATTCTTATGCATGACGCATAGAATACTATCAATATGATTGGAGTAGGTTGAATAATAATTTAATTGCTTAATAAGGTCTTATAGGCGCCTTAGCACACCTATGGTTCAACTATTCGGCAATCATAATATCAAATCAACTCCTCATGTCTAAACCATATGCACTAAATCTGCAAATCCTTATATGATTTCAAACAAGCTTCTCGACAATAGTATATGAAGTTCACCATAACCCTTACAGCCATCGATTTCAAACAATCCAAGCATGCTTATGCCCTCTTCACATGGACAAAATGTATGCCATCAATCTACCTAATAATCTATGTTAATGATATACTTATTATAGGGAATGATGAATTGGCCATCTAGAATTTTAAAGAGTATGTGCGCTCTACTTTTCGTATTCAAGACATGGAGCCTTTCAAATATTTCATTGGTATTAAGATTGCTCGCTTAAACTTAGAAATTTCTCTCAGCCAATGGAAATTTATGTTAAAAATTATATCCGAAATAGGATTATTAGGATGTAAGCTAGCCGTTATCCCTATCAAATAGAATATTAAGTTAACCACGATTGATTACGATATCGAATCATCTTTTTAGATTGATTACCTACTAATTGAAGATCCATCCAGCTATCAGAGGCTTATAGGGAAACTCATGTGTCTTACCATGACCAGATTGGATATACATTATACAGACAAACACTCAGTCAATTCATGCATAAATCGAAGAAGTCTCACATGAATGCGGTCTTAAAGGTCAAAAATATTTTGAAAGATGTCCAAAGTTTGGGATACTTCTCTCTCGAGATTGTGATATAGAAATTAGAGTTTATTGTAACACAAATTATGCCACATGTCCCATTAGTCGAAGATCAATCATTGGTGTTTGCATTAAGCTGGGAAAGTCCTTACTCTCATGGAAAACGAAGAAGCAGTCAACTATATCATTATCATCTATTAATGCTAAATATCAAACTGCGAAATAGTTTGGATATAAGGATTGCTTTTCCGACCTCAAGGTACAGGTTAAGGGACTAGTAGATTTATTCTACGACAATGACGCGGCACCAAAACTTGCAGCAAATCCCATATTTCATGAGAGAACGAAATATATTGACGTAGATTGCCATTACACTTGAAACAAAATCCAAAAAAGGATAATCAAGACAAATGGAATTGGAATCTGAGAACAACCTACCGATATCTTTACCAAGCCATTATATTAAAGATAGCACACAAATCTACTAAGCAAGTTAGGTGTCTTTGATATATATCAACCATCAGCTTGAGTGGGAATGTTGAATTATCTAGGATTATGATTAATTAATTATATCGATCCAAGATTGGATTCGATTCCTTATATCTCATTTCATCAATTCCTTAGTTAAATCATTTATTGTATTATAAATAGGAGATTGTATATTGTAAAGAGGCATGTCGAGTATCTACAAAATATACATCGTTTCCATCATTTTCCCTTTTACTTCAAATTTCGTCATGATTAGTTGTAGATTTGAGAGCTATCATCTTCCGATTTAGATCTAGGAGGGGATTCGACACCCATCTTCTCCATCCATGTACATGTCATCAGCCTCAAGCTTTAATAGTGATAATAGGAACTCTTACATCTCGCTAAACTAAAGAAATTTGATTTTCCAAAAGTTAGATTTGTGTTTGTTCAATATATTTTGGTTGTCTCTTTACAACAACAATTTAGAGGTAACCGAATTTAGGCATGACCACCAACAGGTAATGCGGTAGTTATTAGAGAAGGAATAACCCACGTGTGCTCATTACTAATGAAGATACGAGGTCCAACAATTGGCTGTTGATAGATCCATTTTTGTGAAATGAGTATATGCTAAATCTCATTATTTTTTGGATTTGGCTTTGTTTTGAAGTATTCTGTGTTTTGCTCTTTTTCAATTTGTTTTACCATGAAGTCTATATACTTCTCATTTGAATAATGAATATTATTTTCTTTTGACATAAAAATAAATGTCATTATCATTGTTATTTGAATGAATCCTATGCCAATTATACCTATTACCCAAACAACGCAAAAAGTTCACCCCCCTCAGATTAAGTTACCGATTGCAAGCCTAAGCAAGCAATTTTAAATCCTAATTCTAAAAGAGCAATGCTTAGAGGACAGTATTGTCACTTTTCATAAAGTGACGGTACTATCCTAACCACACATTCCTGACAAAATTTATTATTATACCATATAAAATCTATTGCTTGACAACACACTTGGGAATGTGTAACTAGGAGGGTATCGTCACTTTTCACAAAGTGATAATACCTCTTCTAATCAATTTTCTTTCTAAAAATAGCTCCATATCATCAATATATCATTATTTATGATTGAATTTTATTCTTAACCAGATCCTAACTCTAGAAAGTTGCGGTAATATACATATTGCATCCCAAATTTCTATGATTGTGGCAAATTACCCCCACATTTCAACTTTCGCAATTTACTTCCTGCAAATCGGTTACAATGTGTCCTATACATTTTGCTTTGAGGTCCGAATACTGAGAGCACATGATCATTATGCGGGGTTGACTTGGTCATAAAAAACACACATTGCAGAGCGCATGACCCTATTTCCGACAACAATTTTACAAAAGTCAATGCCAAATGCCCCTAAATATATAGTTCTAAAATATGTCTGAAATATCCCTATATTTTTCCTCACATATATAGATGATTGCCTTCCATAACTAGTTGCGCGATGACCAGACTTGTAAGAAAAATTTAACCAGTCAATGCTGGGGCACATTCCCACCGATTTTAAAAGGCCAGGGAGTAAATTGTAAAAAGTGAGAATTCAGGGGTAATTCGTATACGATCCCAAAGAACGTAGGGGGCCAGATGTATAATTCAATCTAAGCAAGGGAGTAAATTGCAAAAGTCAACGCCAAATGCCCCTGAATATATAGTTCTAAAATATGTCTGAAATTCAAGTAAGGCGGCGTGCTTTGAATTTTTAATTCGCAAAATTCTGTGCATCAACCCAAAAAGATAACAAAAATAAAATGAGGCAGAACTCCAAAACCACAGACCAGAACCAGGATCGCATCTGCTAGCTCCATCGCCATGGCGGAGACGACGATGACGACCACGACGAAGCAGAGCGAGGGGACGGCGGCGCCGCTGCACGTGGCGATGTTCCCGTGGCTCGCCGTCGGCCACTTCATCCCCTTCCTCCGCCTCGCCACACTCCTCGCGCGGCGGGACCACCGGGTCTCCTTCCTCTCCACCCCGCACAACCTCTCGAGGCTCCCCAGGATCCCCGCGCACCTATCCTCCCTCGTCGCCCTCGTGCCCCTCCCCTTCCCCGACACCCCCGCCCTGCCCCCGCTCGCCCAGTCCTCCGCCGACGTCCCCAACCGCCACCAGCAGCTCCTCAAGCCCGCCTTCGACGCCCTCCTCCCCGCTCTCCGCTCCTTCCTCCAGTCCTCCCGCCCCGACTGGATCCTCTACGACTACGCCTCCCACTGGCTCCCCGCCCTCGCCGCCGAGCTCCGCATCCCCCACGCCTTCCTCAGCCTCTTCGCCGCCTCCGTCCTCTCCTTCTTGGGCCCCCCGCGGGAGCTGGCCTCTGGCAGGAGGTTCCAGCCGGGCGGCGGCGGCGGGGACATCACCGAGGTCCCGCCGTGGATCCCCGCCGGGTCCGGCCTGGCTTTCCTCCCGCACGAGGTCGCGAGGGTCGCGGAGCGGTCGGAGGCGAGGGTGGAGACGACGGAGGACGGGGTGCGGTTCGGCGTCTCGATCGGGGAGAGCGACGCGGTCATGGTTCGGACCTGCGAGGAGTTCGAGTCGGAGTGGCTCGGCCTGCTGCGCGAACTTTACGGCGACAAGCCGGTCTTGCCGGTCGGGCTCTTGCCTCCGACGGACGAAGAGGATGATGACGAGAGCGATGACGTGGAAGGCAGAGCGATTTGGGAATTTATAAAAGATTGGTTGGATGGGCAGGAGGCCAACTCGGCGGTCTACGTGGCATTCGGCACGGAGGCCACGCTCACCGGAGCCGAGCTGGCGGGGTTGGCCCTCGGGTTGGAAATGTCCGGGCTGCCCTTCTTCTGGGTGCTCCGAAGGCCGCCCGGGTCTGGGTCGGATCGGGACGACGGGCTGGGGAGCCTGCCGTGCGGGTTCGTGGAGAGAGTGAAGGGCCGAGGGCTCGTCCACTCCGGGTGGGCCCCGCAGGCGAAGATCCTGCGGCACGAGTCGGTCGGGGGGTTCCTGACTCATTGCGGGTACAACTCGATCATCGAGGGCCTCTCGCTTGGGCGGGTCCTGATTACGTTCCCCGTGATGAATGAGCAAGGGCTCAACGCGAGGCTGTTGCGCGCGAAGGGGGTCGCGGTCGAAGTGCCAAGAGATGAGATGGACGGGTCTTTCACGGGAGAGTCGGTGGCCGGGGCGGTCCGGTTGGCCATGGTGGATGAGGCGGGCCAGCCGGTGAGGGCGGCGGCGAGGGAAATGAAGGGCGTTTTCGGAAATAAGGACAAAAATGATGGCTACGTGGATGAATTCGTTCGTTACTTGACAGAGCATAGGAAGCCAACTGACAAGATTTACCTGTAAATTTGAGATGCTGTATCTTTCCACGAATTTATCAATGAAAAGAAAAAAACGATTCTCACTCTGTTGTAACTTTTTTATGCGCTCCACACTAAAGAATCCTGGCCCAAACTTTTGTATCTATCTACCTTATCGCAAGTGAATTCACGGTGGAGCAACGCTCAACAGGGTGGTGCAGCACGGCTTGATATCGGGGTCACGAGACCGTGCATAGGAGTTGCACAGCCCAGTGATCACGGTGAGATCTCGAACAGAGATCGCGCCGCCTCGATTCGTGGTTGCGCGATCTCACTGAAGCGAATTTTGTCACTGTTGAAGAGAGACCGAGCGAGAGAGGCAATGGTGGTGGTGATAAAGAGAGAAAGCGAGGGATGATGGTGGTGAGTCGAAAGAAAGCACAGCTTTACCATTCTTTGGCAGCGGCCACAACGCCGGCTTGCAAATTTAGTGATGGCGGCGGAGGAAATTTGCAGGAAGATATCTACGCAAATCTCTTGCTCAGGAGCTCTTGATATTATCTGCAGAAAGGCCTTGCTATAAGACCTAATATGCATTTGATAAATTTGGATAAAGACCTTCTCAAAGCATTCTAGGATGCTTTTGCAGGATGAAAACTAGAGATGAGAGAGTTACTTTCAAAGTCGCTATATATATAATACACACGTACATACACATATATATGTACATTCAAAAAGGATTCAAACATTTGGCATTAAAAAGCTACGTGAGATTTAAAAATGAAAAGATCATTCCAAATAGACTTATTAGATGATCTCCTTTTCTCCTTTGGGCTAATTCTAGAAAAAAGGGTCAAGTGACAATTTTGGCCGTAACTTTTATTTGTCTTGTAAAAAAACACCAACCTACCAACTTTAGGTTGAGCGACAATTCTTGTTTAATTTTTTTTTCTGTTCTCCTTAAAAATCACCAACTTTCAACCTTATCCTAAATCTAGCCCCTTGTTGACTCTCTTTCTAAAGTCACCTTTATTCGTTAGGAAAAACAAAAGAAGGTATTTACTTGTGAGCTTGGCGGATCTTGTCCATGGCTTCTCTCGATGGGCAATGGTCTATAGCTTTAGATTACAACAAAACAGCGAAATTTGGCCGAAAAGATGAGGAGACCTTTTTTACTTGTCAATGAGTGTAGGAAACAATGAATAGCTTCGCCATTATTCTCCAAGCTATGGCTTAGAGAAGAAGCTAGTTAATATCCAGCCAACAAGTCACTTGGATATATTGCTGAAGTAGAATAGTTAAATCAGACAATCAATGGTCCTAAGTTGAGGGGGACTGGATTTGAGATTTAAGTTAAAGTTGGTGATTTTTTACAAGACAAAAAATAATGGGGCCAAAATTGTCATTCTGACTTAAAGTTGGTATTTTTTTTGGAATTAGGCACTCCTCATTTTCATTCAAAATTGAACAAGAATATGAAAGAAGAAAAAAGGGGAAACTGGGCTTGCATCCGGATCCACAAGTTTGTTGATCCAACAAAGAAGCCCATCGAAGTGAGAGTTGACTACGTGCTCGGCAAGGCTCAGATTCTCCATTATCTTAATTTGATGCTCAGAAGTCATAACACAACTGGTGGTGGGGTCACCTTGCACCTCAAGTACATTTTTCTGCAGTTTATGATTTGGTAGCTCTCAAAACAAGCTTCAAAACACAACCAAACATTAATTAAATTCAAGCCAGTTTTGACCAAAAGCATCAGCATCATCTATAAATATGGGACTCTTGGTGGCCTTGAAGAAGCAAGAGAGTATGTGCTCGCTTATAATCTCCATCGTTTTGGCTGATTCGAGTACAGCTAAAACCAGCAAAAGACAAGGACAAAAGAGAGGAGGATCAGGCTTCTGAGATTTGATGATGGCTCTGAAATTCAACAGGAGGGTTGACAGAGTCACTGCACTCTCAGGCCTACTTGTGGGTGGTCTTATCAGCCTTTGCTTAAATGGGCCTCAACAGACCACGGAGAAGAAAGAGGCTGAAGGTTACTTGCGGCTTGCAGAGCACTTCGGTATGACCACTAAACATAGCAATCAATCCAGAGAGATTATTGTGATCCTATCATTTTGGCCACTTAGAACTGCTATATTGTATCGACTAGTCCCTGATAAAATTTGTCTTACGGCATTTAAAATCCACTTTTGCAGGTAACTTGCTTGGAGTTGCCGGGAAGAGAACGAGCAATGAGCTCTTCACTTTGGGGATCAAGTCTCTCCATCTCTTCATTGCACGGTTGTTGCAGTTCAGATTTGTGTCACCTCTGCAACAAGAAACCTCGACAATGCCACTTGTGTTCTGGGTCGCGCTTAGCAGGTCGATTTCTTCCATGTCTATGGACTAATGAAGAGATCAGAACTTCCAAAACATTCCCAACACCCTCAAAGCAGTCAATACAGAAGAGAGCACGGCTGGGAACAAGAAAATATGAATCGTACCCAAAAAGGAAAGAAGAAAAGAGAAACGTTTCTGCTCGGGTTCTATACGGTCCATGTACTATGATGTATTATGCCTTTACTTTTGACCTTGAGGCCTGAACAACGTGATAGCTTCAAGATCACAGGAACTTTTTAAGGTGCATTTCTACCTTGAGATGTTATTGCCTTGTACATCTAAATCTTTCAGAAGGAGAACGAAATGAGAATCACCCAGTCAAGAGATGCAAATCGAGAGAAACTTCAACATAACAAGACATGCAATACATCTAAATTTTCTTCTCGTTGAGAATATTGTTAATTGTTCAGGAACAAGCATTCACACCCAAAACAATAGCACCTATGTGGCTCCAGACCAAGTTTGCTAATAACTTAATTGTTCAGTCAAAAGATGACAATAGCTCTATCCTTAAAAGAATAAGAAAGTAAGCTTCCACTGAATAATTATCTAGTTCCTAATAATGATCTGCAATATTTCAGACAGTTTCTTTAGATAAGTCAAACCCAAAAATGCCACTCGAGTTCTCCATGTTAGCACAGCCAGAAGCCACTTCATCAACTCCAGAAATGTTATTTGTCTCCCTCGACAAAGCACTAACATTTCCATGAGAGACAAGGAGCGTACCTTGAGTGCCAAGGTTGCCTTGATTGGTATTGGAAGCTGGGAACTGCAAAATTTGAAAATTAGAAGAATCCACATTAGCAATGTCCACACAGCTTTCATTTTCATTTCCATTTTTATTGCGCCCCAAGTCCCATGCCAACAATCCAAATGCACCTTCTGAGACTCCAGACGGATTATTGCCTAACTTATCCACAGAGAGCTTCCTTTTCGACGATTTCTTCTTGAAGCGCGCTTTCTTTGTCTTTAGAGGATTTCCAGTGTCCTCAACATTAGTAGCCGTCTCTGTCCCTCTCTTTTTGCATGGAACGACCGTCAGCTGAGAGTTGGTAATCGGTTTCTCACATGATTTGGGTGTACTCGACTGTATGGCAAGAAGAGCTGTTCGAGCAGCTTTAATCTCTGCTTCTTTTTTGGTTTTTGCAGTGGCACCAATATAACGAATTCCTCCAATCTCAACAGTGCATGAAAAGAGAGGCACTCTCCCTGGTGCCTCATCCTTTCGGCATTCATACAGGGGAATCGCATAATTCATCTTCTGTGCATATTCTTGAAGAAGGTTTTTGCATAACCCCGTTTCATGCTGCAACTCATATAGGCATAGAAATGGATCACAAACTAATTTAAATGCAAAGAATGATCTAGCCCAAAAAAAAAAAAACAAAGAAAAAGCAAAGAAAACAGTCACAAGGAAAACAGTGAAACAGAATCAATCTTGCAATCGCAGACTAAGGAAAGATAAAAGGTTCAAAAACATCAGACTTCACATATGTACCGACGCAGATTATATGTGATGGAAAATGTCGAAGATGGATGAGAAAATTCTAACCAAACTAGTTGTTAATTGCCAAGGCCAATGTCAGAAACAAAAGAAGAGAATCATGGAATTAAGGAGGAACTTGTTATGTATTTTCATTACTACTTCATAAGCATGTATCCAGCAATACAGTAGACCATATGTCATTCAACTACATCTTGGACTTGCAAAAATGAATTTGGAATCTAAAGGAATGCAATTTGATTGCTTAATGAGGCATACCGGGATTAAGTATCTTTCTCCTGCTAATCAAGATAATCATGCAGCAACCGCTAAACAATTAAATCATTTCCTCAACATCAAGTATGCACATGTACAACAGAATTCTTGTGCATGACACATAGAATACCATCAATATGATCGGAGTAGGCTAAATAATACTTCAATTGCTTAATGAGGTCTTGCAGGCGCCATAGCACACTTATAATTAAACTATTCAGCAATCATAATATTAAATCAGCTCATCATTTCTAAACTATATGTACTAACTCTGCAAAATTGTGTTCCGCTACAAAAATAAGGAGAACACCTATATTATCATGGGTGTGCCATAAAATATATTTACAATTTAATTATCTTTAGTAGTGTCTATAGAACTTACAATTGGTTGAGAAATGCAGTCACTGATTTCACCGGACTTCGCTAACTCCAGCAGCGCAACTTCAGCAGCTGACTGCTCGGCTGCCTTCCGATTAAAGAACCCAGGTAAAGAATCATATCTGACATTATTAACAATCACCGTTGATCTGAATGAAGGTTCATGCGAAGGACCTTCTTTTATGGTCTCATAGACTGGAGTTGGTCGTCCCACTTTTTGTGCATACTCTTGCAACCGACTCTTGAAGACGTAGCAATTTGAGACACCTGCATTTTATCCAAAAACACATCATCAATGATTAAATGAAGTTGGAAATTCGGAAATATCAAAAAGGCAATTAAAAGTGGAAATGCCCACCATTGTGTACATGGGCACCGAGAGAGTCAAGAGAGGGAGAGGGAGGGAGGGAAGGAAAGAGGTGGGGGGGGAGAGAGTTCTAAGCACTGCACTAAAGGGAAGGGGAGAAGATTGATCTCCATCTTCAGAACTTTAAGTAAAACAAGAAAAGAAGGATTCCTTCTTCGAGGTTACCACTTCAAGAAACAAGCATGCACAGAAATTTCAATGAAAGATCAGAACCAAAAAATACTACACCCGGGGATGAAATTAGTGGGCATTATTCACCCCAAATTTCTTAGTAGGAGTCACTGATGTTCCGCAAAATATCAGGGGAAAAGATCAGCAATTTCTCAAGCGGAGGGAAATCTCCTCTTGTAAAGTTTTGCAATTTGCCAAAAAAGGGTATCAACCATAATTTCATCATTATTACAATTTTCCGGAGAACACAAAAAAGATAAACAATGTGATCATTCTGCTCAATGAACGCAGAATTGACGAAGCGCCAGAGAGATTACATCCCCCTTCACGCACGCTGGTAATAAAAAGAAATCGTGACGGCAGTGCTCCACGAGAACAAAGAAGGGAAAGGGCAATAGAACCCCTTGAACAGCAATGCTTTACACACTTGAGCACATCAAAAGTCAGCCGTAATATATTCAGCCGATAGTCATTCCTCGCAAAAAGAGGGAGGCTCGAGAAGGAAAGGCTCCAACTTTGACAGCGTACATGATCAGATTTTCAGAAAAAGAAGCATGGTCCATCTGGGTTCTCGCATATGATGCTACCCACCAAGCGAAACGAAAGATAAAGAACAGGGAACACTCCGGAATTTTCACAGAAAGACTCCAACGTCGGCAACATATCCTCAGAAAGAGAGAGCGAGAGTAAAATCTGCACATACCCTTTTCAAAACGAACGCACGAAGCAGAGAATCAGACAGGAAAGATGAAACCTTTGGTACCTGAGAAGCCTTCGCTCGCGGGCATCGTTTGTTTTGAAACGACGACGATGATGATCAAGCGCGACGAACGGACTGAGAAGAAATTTCTACTTCCTCGGGCTCTCCTCGCGGGTTCTGGGCACAGAACGAAAGCCAAAAGGAGATGAAAATCGCGCTCGGAACGCTCGGAACAGGATCCTTCTGCAACCAAATGCTGCGAGGTTTCGAGTTCGAGGAAGGAAAAACGAGAAAACCCAAGAAAAAGGAAAGAGGAAGAGGCGAAATAACTTTTGCAGTCCCGGACAGTCCGCGATTCTGACTACGAAGGCTAAAACCCCAGGAAGGTTTTTTTTGGGGTTCCCCTCATTTGCCAATTAAATCAATACAGAATTTTCCTTTTTTTTTTTTCTATTCAGCTTATAATTACTGGATATTCTTTTTCCTCTTTTATTGCTTCCGCCTTTGGGATTGTTGTTAATTGCCCCCACATGTATTTTAAGGATCCATCGTTAACTCTTATCAAATTTTGCTTACAATGTGACTGATTATTGAGATAATTCGTTATATATATAAAACTAGAAGGATAGTCCATTAACTTATTATTGTTTACAGCTATGATCATGTGATAACATGTGACTGATTATTGATGATAAATTTGTCATATAAATACATATAAATACATATAAAATGGGAAGAATAGTTTGTAAACGTATATTTATTTATAATTGTGATAACATGTTATTAATTAATAATGATAAATTCGTCATAAGTATACATACAAAACTGAAAGAATAGTTTGTTAATGTATTGTTATTTACAATAATAATTACATGACAACACATGATTGATTATTGAAAATAAATTCATCATATAAGTATATAAAACTAGCAGAATAATTATAAACATATTACTAACAAATGTCAATATATTGTTCTGAAAGTAGTCCCTAAATCATTCCTCGCATTTATAGATGATATTTGACTAAATTGCATTTCATATATAATCACATGCAATCATGTGGCCCAATATGCAATGTAACTACAAATTTGCTACCACTTTTTGGGGGCATATCGTCACCTCATAATGGACTTTGAAATTAGTAATATGCCCCTATAGAATTGGGAAAACCTGGCCTGCAAGGAAAAGAGGAGGCTGAGTTGTAAATTGTACAATTTCCACCGGATGATGAGAAGCTGGTGAAGGAAGGAGATGTGAATGAACTTCAGGAGTCGGTACCTTCTTAGATACAGATGAAATTGAAGGCATTAAATTTGAAAATAGAGAGAGGGGAAAGGGAAGAAGAGGAGGGTGGCAGGAAAAGTTAAAAGTCCTTTAATGAAGTGGGAGGAGAAAAGGTGGTGGAGTGAGGAAGCAGATAATTGAAGTAGTGATTGGGAGATGAATGGAATTTCTAGTACATGAAACCCATGTTGTTTGCATATACCTCCGAAGGCTATGGTGGCAGGCCAGTCTTGGCCACCCTGGTGCCATGGTCTTCATAAGTTGGAATCGCGGAGGTTTTAAGGCCTACTTCAATAATTCGAAGGTTAGAGGCACTATGTAGGTAGTTTAAGCCTTCAGGTATGTTTCTTATGGAGACAGTATATAAGAGAGGCAAGGTGGAAACGTGGAGGAGAATTGTAAGTGTATAGCAGGCAATTTATTTAAATCCTAATGGAATCCCCTGGGATTTGGCATTATGGTGGAGGAAATAGTTGATTTCGAGGTCTTGCAGTATCCAATTCATTGATACTGAGGTGATTAACATGGATCAACGGCACTTGAGGAGAATTAGTCGGACTCGTATTGATCCAGATTTTGAGAAGAGATGTTTTTTGTGGTCAAAAATTAAGAAATTTACTGAAATAGTCCATGAGTCCTGGATGTGTATTAGAGATTTAATGGAATTAAGAAGGGAGAGAAGCAGGGAGGGAGTTGCAAGGCGAAAAGGAATGTGGAGAATGTCAAGGACATGTTGTCTTCTGCTGGTTTGGTCGATATCGGCTTTCATGGGCAGAAGGTCACATGGTATAGGTGAAAATAGGGTGAGAGAGAGGATTGCCGGAGTGGTAAATGCTGCTGGTTTGGTTGATATCGGCTTTCCTGGGCAGAAGGTCACATGGTGCAGTAAAGGGATAGGTGAAAATAGGGTGAGAGAGAGAATTGACGGAGTGGTAAAGGCTGCTGGTTTGGTTGATATCGGCTTTCATGGGCAGAAGGTCACATGGTGCAGTAAAGGGATAGGTGAAAATAGGGTGAGAGAGTGACTTGACCGAGAGGTAAATGCTGAGTGGGATGTCTCAGTGGTCTAGGAGGACTGGGGTCTTCCACCAACCTGCCATGGCATCAGATCATTGTCCTCTGGTGGTCAATATTAACATTCAAGATCATAGAGGGAAGAGAAGATTCAGATTTCAGAGCATAGGGACCGCTTTTGAAGAGTATAGGGAAAGTAATTAAAGAACTCTGCAACGTTCAGAGTACTTCTCTTAGAGAGGCAATTAAAAAATTGGTCGATTGTAGAAGTGCTTTGATCAAGTGAGATAAGAGCTCTGGCCCTGTCAATGACAAGAAAATTAAGCTATTCTAGGAGCTACTTGGGAAATTGCAAGATGGGGTGGTTGAGCAGTACGAGGAAGAGGAGGAGCAATTAAAAGGGTGAACTCGATTTGAAATGGGCTAAGGGAGGAAATGCATTGGCATCAACACAGCCATAACCAATTGGACCGACTATGGGGACAGATGCACAGAGTTTTCTCTCCAGATCAGACCATGAAAATTAAAGATTACAGGAGGAGGTGCCTGAGAAAGAGGAGGATATTTTTTGTGCTCTTTGAAACCATTATAAACTTCCCTTTAAGCCTGGAGGAGGTGATACATTGCGCGGTTTGGAAGGCCTAATTGAGCGGGAAAGTAACTGAGCAAGTAAATGAGGATCTTGTGGTAGATGTGGAACTTAAGGAAGTCAAAACAAAAAATTCGTATGTTCCAGCTGAGCAGAGACTTCAGGTCCTGACGGTTGCTTTGGGATATTTTACCAAAAATAATGGGATGATGTGGTTGGGGAATTGATTTCAGCTCAGGTTAGCTTCCTATATCTCTACTTGGCAACTCAGTATATTATTCTTGCCCCTTACCTGACAACACCCCTCTCTATTTTTTCAGATTATCCCGAGATCCGGACGAGAACGCAATTAAACCTTTTAAGGATTTGCTTTGAACCCAATTAGTCCAAAGTCGGCTTCCTATATCTTTGAACCATATGTTGACTGTTTTGATTCCCAAACTTAAGCACCCTGGAGAAATTATCTCAACTTCGTCCAGTTAGCAACTGGTGCTCTCATTTCCCAAAATCAAAGTGCTATTCTCTACAGTAGGATGATCCAAGATGGATGGGGTAATGTCTCGGGTCAAAAAACTGTCTCATGACCTGCTGCTCGTAAATGGAAAGATTGTTGGAAGTGCTCATCCTACTAGAGGAATCCTTATTTTTCCCTTTTGTTTGCGTGCTGTGCTTTTTCTGAGCATTCGCAAGTCTTTCTAGAAATATTATATTAGGAATTCTAAAAATTTCCTATAAGATATTTACCTATATTGGAGACAATTATGAAATTGCTATGTAATTATCTCTCAATATTGTACACATATTTCCATTAATTCTCTACATATCTCGATTTGATTGCGTTGAATAATTATTTCAGAAAAGCCTATAAATAGATCGATGTAGCCTATAAGTAGACCGATGTATTGTTTGTTATGATTTGATATAGGAATTGCCATGACTCTTATCTTTCGTTTGATCATTTCTTAACGCTAGTCTTATCCTATGTTGTCTCATCTAATTTTGTAGATGAATCTTTATTTTTCTGTTGAAACTTATGAGGGTAGTTGCTCAAAGCTCAAAGAAGTGTGGAGAGTTATAGTGTTTGCTTCAGGGCAACGGCTGGATTAACCAAATGTGATGGGCATTAAGCATGAGCTCGTCGTCTTATTTAGAGTGCAATTAGAATGAATCCCGATCGAATTTTTGGATGAAAGTATTTGACAAAATAGAGCTTGTGAAGCCAAATTTGACATACGGTGGAGGTGGGAGCTTTTTGAATTTTCTTTTTTATTTCAATTGTGTGTTTCTCAAGCAAAATTATATGATAGAAACCTTCGAATTTTGAAGAAATCAAATGACATTTTACAAGTTAAAATTTGTAAGTTTCCGTAGGGTGTGAGCATTTAATGTTGGAAGCAATTATAAAATGTGAGTCGCATGATTAGAAAAAAAATCAAAAAGTAAGAGGAATTCTAAATAGGAAAGTGATAATTTTGACTCATGAATACTTGAGAAGTGCGGAGAGAGGGACAAATTCATCGTATTTATTAGATGTAATCTATTTTAGGGTAGGCTAGTTTCTATCTTGAAATCGAAAACCATATTAGAAATGTCGATTTCCCGTTCATAGAACTAGT
Organism: Eucalyptus leucophloia subsp. euroa; assembly: GCA_017140325.1. Lineage (NCBI taxonomy): Eukaryota > Viridiplantae > Streptophyta > Magnoliopsida > Myrtales > Myrtaceae > Eucalyptus > Eucalyptus leucophloia. The sequence continues at coordinate 30,565,986 of CM029473.1, forward strand.
AATCGGCCCACTTAACTCTGGAACTGGATTGATAAATGTTGTTTAGTTCCAAGGCAAGTCCAAGAATGGGCGTGATTTCTTTCTTCGTTTTTTGTTCCCGCTATTCCTTAACAAGGACTGGAACAATGGAACCGGACAAGGAATTAAAAAGAGCTTGTTTTTAAACTCTTACAAGGAACGAAACATGTTTTTAAACTCTTACAAGGAACGAAACATTCTCCTAGAGTGCAAATGTGTTTATTTATGAACGTCGTTTCCGTTCTCTTTTCTAGCCCTTTGGCAATAAAGAAGAATTATTAATCCGGTCTGGACGGTTCGGTCTGTACCTGAAACCGTGGACCAGACTGGATTTATACCGACTTCAAATTTTGAGAACCAAGAACTGCCCGGCACCAATCGACTTCAATGCTCATTCCAAAAATTTATGGAAGTCAACGTACCCTGAAAAGTTGGGGCAACATTGTGAAGAAAATTGAAAGTTTAGGGTGAAATTGAGAAAACCCAAAGATGAAAAAAAAGCAATTTGATTTTGGATTCCGTGTGTGTCTCTCTCTACTTCCTGCTGCCTTCCCAGAAAGAACGACCCGCCCGAACCGAGCCGTCTCTCCCGCTCCCACGTCGGCTGTCGAAATCCGAAACCCACCCAATTCCCCAACCCCTCTCTCTTTCTAGAGACAGTCGCTTCTGCTGAGTAAAAATTCGATCTTTGGGTCCTCCTGCTGGCTCAATTTCTTGGCCCCGCTAGCGCTGATTGTTCCGCCAGTTCCGCACTCATACGATGCTCGTTCGCCATGAACGAAGCCGTCGTTGAATCGAAACCCCAGAAGAGGAAGGGCTCCATCAGCGAAGAAGACATCTCCACCCTTTTGCAGAGGTTCGCCTTCTTCTTCTTCTTCTTCTTCTTCTCTCTCTCTCTCTCTCTCTCTCTCTCTCTCTCTCTCGCTCGGCTTCAAATTGAGTAGATTTTATGGCCTTTTTGTAATTTTTGTTGGGTCCCCAGATGAGTTTGGGTGTGTATCAATTCTGGGTAGGAGGTCGTTTAGTGTGCTTCTGGCTGATGCGAGAGTGGGTCTGCTTCTTGGGCAGGTATCCAGCGACCGTGGTGCTGTGTTTGCTTCAAGAAGTGGCGCAGTTTCAGGGCGTGAAGGTAGATTGGAATGAGCTGGTGAAGAAGACGTCGACTGGGATAACTAATGCGAGGGAGTACCGTACGCTGTGGAGGCATTTGGCTTATTGCGGTACGCTGCCGGAGAAATTGGAGGACGGGGATGAGCCTCTGGTGAGTTTCCGGGTCTTCTATCTTTCTCGGCTTCACGATTGGAGGAATGGGTGCATTTGCCCCCTTTTGCTTGTGGATGGATTCAAAGCTGTCAAACTGATTTGTAACATTTGTATCGCGATATTCTTGAGCTATAGTTGCTTTAATGAGTTGGTAACGTGGGTTTAGTTAGGAAGTCCCGATTGTAATATAAAGATTGATGTGTGTTTATATGACTCTTAAATCGGTAGCGTCATAAAAACGCCAATTCTTTGCACGTGTCTACTGACTGGTTGAGTGGAGGAATATGTGCCCGCTAATATGCCATGATTAGATCAACTTTCTTTGTTGAAAACTGAGGACATTAATTGATCATCCTATCTTGTGCAACATGCAATTTGGAGAAAATTTCTAGAGTAGCAAAAGTGGCTTGTTTGCCACCAAAGCGTACTCTCAATGTTGACATCTCAGAGTTAAAAGTACCACCTTTGAAACCAGGGTGATTGGACCCTTCTTGGAGAAGAATCCCTATGTTTTAGTCTTCGAGGATCGTACATGAAAAGAAGTGGTAATCTCTTCATGAAGAAGGTTTCCTAGATTTTGGAAGTCATTTGTCTTGGGACAATATGATGAACTGACATTGCTGGTCTTAGGCAGTGGCAGCGGTTAGCTAAGAATCCTCCGCCATGGCTTGGCTCATCAAAGCAGCTCTAACATCCTACATGTCTAGAAAGCTTGAGGATGGATTGAAGAATTGCGCCATTCAAGGTTATCAGAGTGAAAAATATGCCTTTCAAGCTGGACAGTCCTTATGCCTTTCTACAGAGTTTTGAGTTATATCTTTTCTTTTGATGAAAAGTGACATTATGCTGTCACCAGTGATTCCTTGAACTGGTGTAGCCTTCTAAAGCCCTGGGAAACTAGTAGAAATAGATGATAGCACCTATTATACCATTATGTTCCTTACAATTAGATAATCTTCTCTAATGGCCTTCACTTCCATCGGACATAAACATGAAATAAAGCAGTTGTTTCTTCATGAAGAAACATGCTTGGATTTTGGAAACTGTTTCTTAATTTATGTGATGCAAGGCCAAATTAACGTAGTGGGTCAATGGTGGTTCAATTTGCTGAGAAAAATTCTACTTTCTGTGCTATGGAGTTTCTCTTGAATGTCACTGAGAGACAGTTGAGTAGTTCATTATCCTACAGGCAAATACTATAAAGTACTCTGTAGTAAACAACCTTCTCTCTGCTAGTTGTCAATTAGGTACTTTCTCATTCATCATTCGTTTTCATATGGTCAGAATTATAATATTATTTAGTACTGCTGTTTATATGCCTTTTGCTTGAGATTGTAAGCTTTCATTGTTAATAGCAGAATCTATTCTTCATTTTCTGCATCTCCTCCTCCTCCTCTTCTTACTGGTGGCTTATTAAGCAAAGATTTGTCATTGTTTCGAGCACTTTGTGTTCCCTTCTTTTGTGTCACGTAGTTTAAAGGTCTGCCTATCTAGTTTACATCGTATATTCTATCTAACAAGTGTCAGGTATGATCATGTTGTGCACTACATTTAATCAGAATCTGTTTTTCAGGATGATGACAGTGACCTAGAATATGAGCTGGAAGCATTTCCTGCAGTGAGCACTGAAGCTTCGACGGAGGCTGCAGCCTGTGTCAAGGTAGTTTTTTTTTTGCAGTTTATGCTGCAACTTATTTACATCACAGCTGCAAGAGGAACCTCAGTTAACAATTATTTTTGGGCAACATATTGAGATATCCATCACAACGTGGACGTGGAATTGAAATTACTTTAGTTATTTGCAAATGGTATGCTACTTGATGGTAGTACAGCTGAACTTTTCAAGCTGCATAGGGTTGGACCTTCACAATTACCAGTATTTTGTGGGTAAGGGAAATGGGGGTTATTTGATGGATCTCAGAATGATGCTTACTAGAAAGTCCAACCCAAAAACTTAGACGATAGATGAAGGGAGATAACATGAATATAAGGCATATATAAACCTCGAGGGCAAGCTATGTAGGATATTTAAATGCCTTCTCTAACTTGCAAATTAGACTTAGGATGGCACATGGAATTGATGGATGGGACCCTTGTATAAAAAATAAATTAAGGGCGAAAGCTGGGTTTGATGTCCAACTCAAAAGCTTAAATTAATAGGTGGAGAGAGAGAGAGCATGAATATAAGGCTTGAAAACCCATTAGACAAGTGATATTGGGTACTTTAAGAAACGCTAAACTATTGAGCAGGATGAAACATGTGACTCCTTAAATAGAGATTGCAGATATGATATGATGTATCTCTATGAATGGCTTTCTTTTTCTAAGTTTGTAGATATGCCATTTTGTATCCCAAATTTTGTAGATGATCAGGTTGAGTCTTGAGGATGTGGTGTTCGATATAGGTATTTTTGCTCATGAATGATTCTCTATGATTTGTGATGGTCCACATGTTACTGTAGCCCTTGTTTACTTGATGGGGATGTGAAGCCCATGGTAGGCTGATTCTCCTTGGAAGTCTTTGCTCCAGCAATGTCATTTCACGCATCATAAGTTGTATTGAGTTAGAGAAGCAGGGTCTTTTCTTTTGCAAGCTATGTGGTTTGGATCATCATATTCTTGTTAGATGACATCCAAATGAGCTCATATCACATTCTGAGAAATATGTCGCTTCAGTTTTATTTGATTCTTTTGGCTCATTTTCCGAAGCCTAGGCAGTGGCACAGTAGGCTGCATGCTAGAGATTTTATTTATCTAAACAACATACAAGTCAACAGGCCAAAGTTAGTTGTCCAACAGGTGGCTTGGTTATTATGCAGATTCTGTACTGTTAGGAAGCTACTCTTAGAAGATTGATTTCATTGGACAGATGCATGTGCGCGATGCTCAACATCCTTTGTGAATTTTAGGTTTGAATCAGAGCTTTGTTCTGGTTGTCTTCAAAAAGAGTTTTTTTTTTTCAATGCAGGTTCTAATAGGTTCTGGTATAACAAGTGACCCCAGCCTCCAGAGTAACTCGACCGTTGAGGCCCCATTGACTATAAATATACCAAATGGTCAGTCATCTAGAGTTTCTGAAAGTTCCCAACCTCCTTGTTATACACAGGGCATGAATATTACTGTACCAGTTTCTGTTCGGAAGCAGCCTCTGCCTGCAGTAACATCTAATGAAGGCTTGGATGTAAATGGATTAGCAAGTGGCAACAATGCTTCTCGAAAGAAAAGAAAACCATGGTCTGAGGCAGAGGACTTGGAACTCATTGCTGCTGTACAGAAATGTGGTGAAGGGAATTGGGCAAACATTCTAAAAGCAGACTTTAAGGGAGATAGGACTGCTTCACAGCTTTCTCAGGTTTGAGACCTCTCTCTCTCTCTCTCTCTCTCTCGCGAGTGCGCACATATTTCCTCCTCAGTAGACAGGTTGAGGTTTTGTTGCAAAAGTAGAGTCATCAAGTGCAGTTTTCTTGGTTCATTTTCCTGGCCGATGAATAGCAGATGTAACCTGTTATAGTGGGAGATTAGAGAAAGATTTTCTGATGATAATTCTTGGTTTAGGATTCTTTCCTTTTTTAATGAAATGTTAACCTTACATGTTTAGGTTACGCTGGTTTAATAAGTTGTCTTTGCTTTGCGCTTGCTGTTTATCTTGTGAATTCCTTTTCATGTGCAGAGGTGGGCCATTATACGGAAACGGCATGGAAACTTGAATGTGGGAATTCCGAATTCAACAGGGCCACAGCTTTCTGAGGCACAACTGGCTGCTCGTCATGCAGTGTCTCTAGCCCTCGATATGCCTGTGAAAAATTCAAGAACAGGTTTGCTCTATCTGCCAGCAAAGAATTTCTTCCTAAATGATTTGCAGATTGATGGTTTAATAGTTATTAATTAATTGGTTGACTTTCATGCACTTTGGTGCATCCCTCTTGATTTACTTACTGCCTCATGATTCATTGTGTCTCATTTTATCACAACTCTTTCTTAGCGTGACTACTCTTTAGTATCTGGTGAAGTGAATCTTGTAGTACGTTTACTTGTTTGAATGAAGTGTGATGGTTGTTGGATAAATCCTAGAACTATTATGCTCACCAAAAAAAATATAAATTGTTAGCAGTGTATCTAGACTTCTCTGCCTGTGCCGCAATTTTGAGCTGCCTGGCTTTGACTTTTCTACACCAAGTTCTGTAGTTGGTTTTGTTTGTATAAATCTGCAGATTAAACATGTTTTTTTCCTTTTTTTCCTTTAAGCAGGAGCAACACCAAATGGTACCTTTGGTAACTCTACACAGCCTGCGGCTGCTGCTGAATCTCCTTTCCCTGGGAACATTGCTGGGCTGGCCCACCATCAATCTCAGCAAATTTCACAGCAAAGATCTTCTTCAGTGCAATCTTTAAGTATCGCACCAAAGTCTAGGGTTCCCCCGAAAAAAGCATCGCCAAAAGCTGATATGAGTCCTGATTCTATGGGAATAAAAGCTGCAGCAGTTGCTGCAGGGGCTCGCATTGCAACCCCTTCAGATGCTGCTTCGCTTCTGAAGGCTGCCCAGGCAAAAAATGCCGTACACATAATTCCTTCCGGTTCTTTAATTAAACCTTCTTCTATTCCTGGTGGCAGTGCCGCCCAATCCAGGCCCCATCCTGGTGTAAACTTTAGAAGTACTGGGATTGCTGTTACATCCAGCCATGCAGGCTCTGCTGCTGAGAAAGAATCGACTTCTGCAACTGCCAGCATTCCATCTGCTCCTGCTAAAGAACCAGCTATCTCCTTACAGAAGAGTAATATTTCCCCGGTTGTGGCCACTGAGCTTCCATTGAATCAAGAAGCCAAAAATGATGAGAAGATGGTTGATTCTGTACCAAACAATGTGATGAAGGAGCCGACCAAAGAAGATGGAACTTCTGCTTTAGACGATGCTGCAAAGCAGCTTACTGAAGATGACAAGGCTCTGGTAAAACCAGAAGTAGAGCAAGGAAATGAAATACCAATTGAGAAGTCTAATGTGGCATTGAATGCACCAGTGCCTGTAAGTGATCAAAGTGCTGTGGTGAGCACCCGGGCTGAGGGTGAAAATGAAAATCGTGACAAGAACTGTGAGAACGGAAGTTTGCAGGTTGACACGGCAGGCATGGTATCTATAGAACATAGCAAAGAAGTAGACGGCACAAGCTAGTTTGGATGGATTTAGATGATCTAGTAGATTAGAGATTGTTATGCAGGTTGAAACAAAGAAATTTTACATGACCTTTTGCTTCCAACTTATTATTTTTAAACTTCCAGCATTTGGTGCTCGCTGAGCTTTGTAATATTTCTCAGAATATAGCAATGAAAAAGCAAATGATAGTTGTCCATCGGTGTTGTTTTGTCTGTCTGTCTTTTAGTCTATTTTTCTATCTGAATAGATGGATCTATAATCTGGAAGCGAAGCGGTGCTCTGGACGCTTACCGTATGAGGTTGACATATAGTTTCGGGCCGCTCTTTGTATCATTTTATCATTGAAAAGATCATGTATATCAGTGGGCTTCATTTCTTCAAAAAACAGAACTAATCCACCGATTTTCCGTACATATCAGACTTTTTTAGCGAGTTCTCCGTGGAGATACCTCAGGACCGCATATGCATGCCTCGTTTTTATTTTTTATTTTTTTTAATTCCCTGGTTATGCGTGTATGTTTCAAAAATTTGTGCATGATTCATCCGAAAATAAGGCCACAGAATTACTGGCCCTCTAATCTCTTGTCAACTCGACAGGAAAAAGAAGCAGAAGCTGCGGGTTTGATTCCCGGAAATTGTGCTTTCTGGTGGTAAGAAAACGCATGAACACTTCGGGTTCATGCAATGACGTGTCCGCAAGATATCAGCAACTTGCATCAACGGGAATATAACTGCGGCCCATTCATTCTGCACAATATTCTATGCTATCACAACCCAACATTAAGAATTCGAAAACAGATCATGTACATGTATGATTCAAACAAGTATGAAGACTCGAGGAATCAAAGCTAAGTAGGCAATGCGCCGCCTCCGAGGTCGCTGTCCTTCTGCATCGCAGGACTCACGCATGCAAATATCGATGGCTGCTTCTGCTTCTTCAGCTTGACCCCGAACAAGAAGGACCTCAAGGGTATTCTTGACCTGGGGGGGTGATGGCTTTTTGATGCCGAAATTCCGAGATACTCATCTAGTCTTGCGATGGTTGTCTCAATCTCAGCCTTCAGCTTCTTTACCCGGTCCAGACCGGCGTTCAGTTCGTCGGCGACCCTGTTGTTCTCTTGCTTCATGTTCAGGACCTCACCCTGGAACTTCGCAGCCTGATACTCACTCAGAGAGGGATCTCTAACAGCAGACCCCGGGTCAGAAACTCTCGTTATCTCGTCCTGTAACCGGCACAAGGCAGAAAATCGACTCTCCAATTCATCCTTCAATAGCGCATTTTGCTCCAACCACAACTTGAGTTCGGTCTGAATCTCTCTCAAGTGTCTGTATATTGGCCGAGCTTCAGACTTCAAAGATTGGTGCTTAAAGCTTGAATCTTGTTTCTTGTCATCGAACAACTTTGATAACTCAACTTGTAGATCACGGAAACTTGTTTGGAAAGTCTGCACCTGATGGATCGACGTGCTGAATCTCAACCAGAATTCAATGTTTTCCTCTAGGAGCTCGTCAATCTCCACTCGGAACTTCTCTTCCATGGTAGTAACAGCTGGAGCCCTACTTACTCTGGTGTCTACCTCTCTAGTAGAAGGATTCTTCATGAAACCTTGGAAATTATGTTGAAGCAGCAATTTGTAGAGCGGCTGCTTTTTCTTCGGCAGCGACGATGGACTCAATTCTTGAGAGCTAGATCCGACCGGGATGCTCTCTTGGGGATTTTCTTGATTCGTAGCCTTATCTTCTGATGCAGCAACGTCGTCAACACCATCCGGCTTCCCATTTGGCGTGCCTAATTTTTTGCGAAGAGCCATGATCTCCTCGTCCTTTGAAGCATTCTCATTTCGTAATTCCCTGATCTGCATCGCCAATTCAAAGAGGCCATCCCTGTTATCCTTCTCCACGTCGCTTAGCTTCTTCCTCACGTCCTTGTAACTCCTGAGAACCGAAGTGTACTCCCCTAGTAAAAACTTCTCTCTGTCCTCTACGCCAGTCAAGAACATCTGCCTCCAGTCGGGATGATCTTCGCTGTCATCCTGTGAGTCCTGAGTCTCGGTAAACAGATCATGGTTCTCTTCCTTCTCGTGCTGCACCGATTCTTGGGGTCTCTCAGACATAACATCAAACTCGCTAGCAGGGCCAGATACCACATACATCTCTTCCTCCGTAGCTTTGATGGGATCATCGAAAGTAGGAACACTGTCCTTATTCTCCTCTCGCTTTGCCTCCACATCTCTTTTGTCGTCAGAGACGTGCTGCACTTCATTCTCTTCAATCTCCGTTCCTTGTTTAGCGTTCGTACCATCAGTTTTCGTTTCATGGAATAATGTTCCGCCATTCTCATCCTCCTCATCCAGCTTCACATTCTGCAACTTCTCTGAGAGATGGTCGAGGTTTGAGTTGGCTTCTGTAAAATGAGAGATGAGGTTCTGGTTTTGGTCCTTGACATTCTGCTTCAGGGTCTTGATCCGGTGCATTTCCTTCTCCAACTCTCTAAGCCTGCTGTTCATATTGTCCGAACCTTCCATCAGAGTTTCCTTTTCATCTTCGAGGGTCCGGATGTGCGTGTGCAGGCCATCCGTCTCCAATTTCAATCTCCTTACAAGAGAGGTCTGGGAAGAAACCGCGGTTTCCAAATTGATAACCTTGTTGACCAGTTCATCAACTCTCTCTGCTAATTCCGACATAGTGAGCGCCGCTTTCGTATCGGAATTGAGAACTTCCTCCGTTTTCTGACCATCCCAGCTCGAGTCATGGTCTTGTTGGACCAAACTCCTTGATTTTGGACTGGTACCGACCGAATTTTCTTCCTCCACATTGTCCTTAGTGGTTCTCTCTTCAGGAAGAAATTCGCCTTTGAGAGATTTGAGCTTTTCGTGTACTTTCTTGATTCTTTCCTGTTCCTCTCTCGCCTCTTCGGCTGATTGTTCCTGTTGCTCCTGCATTTTGGACAAGGCCTCCTTGCAAGACCTCAAAGCTACTGTGGTCATTAGAGTCCGAGCCTCGTTGTCCTCGATGATGGTACCGATTCCAAATTCATCCTGCAGGCTGCAAACTTTGCCTTGCATTTCCATTACCTGGTTTTCTATTTCCCAGTATCTCTCGCGCCCGCGCTCAAACGAGCTCTTCACGAACTCCTTCTCGGTCTGCAGGGCTAAAATTCCTTTCTGAAGCTTGTCGATCTCCTCTAGAGCCTCTTCTTTGGTCAAACCGGAAGCGGGAGTGACGGAAGTCTTGACGCCGCTCAAGTTCTTCTTCAGCTTTGTTTTCCTAGAGCTCAACATCGATGGGCTTCTCAACTCTTTCGCAGGGAGCTTCGGCACTTTAGGAATGCGCTGTTTTGTGGCGTCAGGAAGATCACTGCTGGATGGCTTCTCAGAGAAGCTGCCGGCAAAGCTTTGCTCGTCATCGTCATCATCAGCATCAAATTGCACTTCATCGGGAAAAGCCGTGGCTATTTTGCGGTTGGCGCCTTGAAGGTCTCTGGATAAGAGGTCATATCTCTCGGCTAGAGCTCGGTATGCCCGGTAGGTATCTTCCACTAAGCCCTTGAGCTCCGGCCTCTTCTTGTAGTACATTTCAGCTCGCTTCGCGAAAGAGTCGCCATCGCCATCGATAATCTTCAACGTGCTCTGGACCTTGTCTTCAATATCTGCAGTTGAACCTCTGCATATCAGTGCTTTTGGATTTTCTCTACGCACAGATACATTGACTCAATCATGTCGCGACCGTAACATTCACAACTACGACGCCCGTTTGGGTGGCTCTTTTGGTTCATTCGATACTAAACTTCTGTATACCTCATCGTACTGCATCCTGTAAACTCTGTTCATGATGTACTTCAACTCTTTTTTTATTTTTGGGCAAATCTAACATATATGTATGCAGAAAATATCACAACATCAAAAGTAACTAAGAAAGATACAGTTTTTTTCGTCTGCAGAAATGTTGAATTAGTTTTTGAAATGGCATTTTTCTACAAACGCGCACATCGTGCAGGTAAGAAGGCTAGGATTACATAAATGTCTGCAGGTTTCATGCCGATTTCAATTTGAGACTGGTTTAGGTTTTATGAACCTCAATCGTGGTTTCTGTCGTCGATCTTATGTTATTTGAGATATAAGAGATCTCTCTTGCCCCGTCTATGAAGATCGTCCATGGACTGATCAAAAGATTCAAAACCTGTGGTAGGAATAAATAAAAATCTTTATTCCACTAGCAAAATCGCAAACTTCATCTATTCGAATCCTATCGTAACACTAATGATCCCCGCTCTATCTCATTCCGCATCTGGAAACCCGGAACTGCAAAACAGGCCTCGGCTCCATCCTAGAAATCAATCATTTGAATTATACTCCCTCCTCTCTAAACCACCACATTCATTCACTATTGTTTCAGGTCCAACATTTTTCTTCCACATAAACCAAAAGATCTACAAAACTATGATTGCCACAAAGCACGAGTTTCTAAAAGATGAACAAAATGATGGAGGAATTGGATAGGAAGCACCACCTTGGAGGCTCTGCTCAAGCCATTTTGATTGCTTGGTCCTGATGTGGCTTGCCCACCACCATGAATATGCATTACTTGCTGCTCTCTGCAACATCCTCTCCCTCTACTCTCCTCTATCAAGACATAAAATTTGGAAAACGATTAAGCAAAGCAAGATTGAAGTGCAAAGTTTAAGCCGTTACAGAGAAGCCAGGAAGGTGATGGACAGGGACAGGTCTCATGCAAGGGAGAGAGGACAATGGAATGAAACTCCTTCGTCCCATCCAACGTTGCCTAAACATGGAGCAGAGGATCCGCATTACTTGTCAAATCCTTTGACATCCTCTAATTATTATTTATTTATTTATATACCCAAAAGGGTCAAAAGGCCAAAAAAGAAAAGGTCAAGAAAAAGAAAATGCATGCGCACGAAGCAATGCTGACATCTGCCATTTTTGGACAGAGGATGAAGGAAACAGTAAGACAGAAAAAGAAAAATGCGTGACGTTCTTAATTTAGACATTTGCTCGCCCAAACACATCTGGATTTTTTTACCTTGATGTCTATCCTTGTCAACTCTAGAATTTTTATTGCAAAAAAAAAGATTTTTTTTTATCAAGAATAATGTTGAAGAAGTAGATCCCGAGCTTCTGAATTGGTTTATTTATTTTAATGAAATTATACTCGTGTACACTATCCAAATCGATTAGAGAGTATTGCTTATATGTTACTTTCGAATAATTCATTTTAATGGAAAGAATATCTTGATCCACATCATGACCAGCACGACACATATGATACTGGCCCTCTGCTCTGAGATCTGGTTTTAGCGAAAATTGGCGATCACGTTGTCAAAGGAACTTGGTTTTTATATGGATTAATGTTATTACATTTTGGGAAGTAGAGAAATCAGTTCTTATTGGTGAAATGGAGAAAAAAAAAAAAAGTAGGAAAAATAAGAGAGGTCTCGTTCTGAGTTGTCAGTGACAAGCTTGCATAAGCGCCAGCTTTCCATTCTATATTAGACTTGCCGGAAACAGAATTTAGAATTTTCGATTAACTTGGCAAAATATTCCATGGCTATAATTGGACTAAAGATCAACAACGACATATACTGAAAATGGATATTCTGATACTTCCTCTTAATCTAATTAGCATGCTAAAGATAGATTTCACAGTTCTAGAATAACTTAACAAAAAAAAAATTATATATTCACACATGAATAGACTGCCTCCATTTACTAAAAGTGTTTTTAATACGACATTTTCGAGTTTGAGATATATATCCAATTCATACCATTTCTATTACTTTGAAACCAAATGAATTGCTTGGATTATTACTGGTTTCACTAATACCAGCTATGGTAAAGAGGAAGATATGACGTGTGAAAAATAAAACAAAGACAACCATAAAAACTGCTCAGAAGGAGTTGTGGTTATTTTTTATTTATTTAATTCCGAATTTTGTTATTTTTTCCAACGGTTATCTTAGAATTCGTATTTGTCAAGATATAACTTCTTAATCCTTGAAAGATTGTGTCTGTTTGAATATAATTTCTTGTTTTTATTATAAATTACTAAATGTGTCTGTTCAATAAAAATTCTTCTTCCTTTTTTCATTTTCTTTCGAAAGAATATACAACAATTAGTTCCAATTGTTTTCTAGAGAGATCTTGGAGAAATACTAAAATTTAATATCTAGTATTCTTATTTGAGACTTTATTATATTTTGGAAGAAATTTGCTAGTAACCATTAGCAACATTGTGAGATAAATAGATTCTTAAAAAATGATAGCACACTTTAAAGTCCGATTTGATTGTTCTAAATATCTTATTTCATTGTTCTACCTAATCTAAAGCCATGTTTTCCCAGTAATTTTAAGGATTTAGTTTGCAACGATGGAGTCAGTCTTCTTTCCAATGCCTTCCTCTTTCATCTTTGACATCGGTTACAGAGGCTTCCCTTCCACGACAATGGGCGCGCAAACCCGAGACCAAGAGTACATGAAAATCAAGGAATCGCAACCTGAAGTGCCAAGCCTAATTTGATTTTTACTCGAGAAATGTTATGGCCCAGTTGCCTATCTCCGGGGTGCCAAGATGCCCACACGCTAAAAAAACGTTTATTAAATAATCATGGAGTTCCGAGAGGCCACATTCTTATTCAGCATCAGATCACACCAGCAACGACATGCACTAGTCAGCGACGATCTCCACAGTGAATAGCCACGACACTTAGCCAGACTCATGCCATTGCTACTAGAAGGCACGACCAAACAAGAAATCAAGCGTACAGTTTGGCATTGCCTGAGACAGGGTGAGATGAGGAGAGCACGAGATCTCCATTCCGTCGTCTCTGTCTCCATCTTCCTCATCCGGGTATCATTGGTCGATTCATTCGAAGAAGGAGAAGGAGAAAGAAATGGAGATGGTGGTGATCTATCAGTACATTGTGGGGGCTTTCCTCGCATCTCCAGTGGGCCTCGTCCTCCCTGCGTCCTGCATCGGAGGAATGGTGACGTGAGAGCGAAGGTTCCGAGGGAGGACGAAGGCTACGTCACTACCCGTGACGCGTCACCGTGTGATATTGCGAACGGCGATTGCTTGCCGGAGAATGGCTTCGATGCTACCAATGTAATCATATCAGCATCAGAGTTGCCGATTGCGCTCTTGCGCACACCCTCAGCAAGGTGTGTGATTTCATCGTTTGAAATTTGGGAAGAAAATGATCATATTGACTGTGATAATATTCTCGATTATTTGCTTCATTCCTTTTTTTATTTCGTTGGTCTGGAGTTGGACCTTGGCCAAGTTGAATTGGACTGAGTCGCTCACCATTGTTGAATGTTGCTAATCCCACCGATATCGTCGAGTTTGATGCGGTCAATTAAATAAAATTCGGATTGGTCGTGGGCCAAGCAAGCAAATGGCCACCAAAGCTTCCTCCAATGCAGGTTCTTGTTTCTAACCGAATTGAAGTTCATAGCGTTTCATGCATGATTAGCCAGTGGTGACACCCTGGGTATGTTTCTTTTATTGAGACATTCGTCTGCACGTGTTTATGTTCTTGCTTCTCTATAGCAAGATCTTGTTGTGGATGGAATTTATGTATGTACATGAATGAATCAATTGGTCAGAGTAAATTGAAGGGTCTATCTCTGATATATCATTTGCACCATGGGATATTTATTTCTGCATATAACAATTTCTAACCTTTATCAGCAAAGGAAAATCGATACTTTAAAATGCAGAACTTTGGTATTGTGTGAGTGAACGGGACATTTGGTCTTGATTCATTTCGTGCTTGAGTATATTTTAAGCCATGCATTCAAGCACAAAATTAATTGGAATTGGCCCAATTGCTTGATGTCCCGCATTGATATGTACATGAATGTGTATGTCATTATGGGCTTATGCAAGCACATAAACAATGGCAAGAAAAAAAAAGGAAGAAGAAGAAGAAGTAAGCCGAATAAGCATCTATTTGTGGTTTCTTTTGAGCCATGATTAATGATGATATGCTTATTTTTTGAACCAATATGACTAGAGTCATTGAGACTAAAAAGTATCTAACTTTCATTTTTAAAATGAGAGATTTGGGTGAAGTGGATACTATCTTGAGTATTAAAGTTAAAACACGGTGGGGTTATTCTTTGAGCCAAAGTGATTACATGGAGAAAATGTTAAATAAATTTTAAATATCTTGGTTTCAAAGAAATGAGTGATTCATTTGATTTCAATATCAAAATTTAATTATAATACTAGTAGAGTAATAGCACAACATGAATATGTGAGTGCTATAGGGTTTTTAAAGTATGCGGTGCATTTTACTAGACCCAATTTTACTTATTCCATGAATAAGTTGAGTAGATATATTAGTAATCCGAGTGTAGAACATTGGGGTTATCTTAAGAAGACTACAAATTTGGAATTGTTTTATAATAATTATTTAGTTGTATTAGAAGGATGTACCGATGCTAGTTGGATTACAAGTGTGGGTGGGTGGATTTTCATATTATGTGAATGCATTGTTTCTTGGACGAGTAAGAAACAAATGTACATAACTATGAAATTTGAATCGTTGCATTAACAGCAATTGGGAAGAGGCTAAATGGATTTGGAATTTATTGTTGGATATCAAATTATGGCGTAGTTTATGCCTCATTTTTCTTTCCATTACGATAGGCCATTTAGCAAGATCTGATAGTAACACCTATAATGGTAAATCTAGACATATTAGTCTAAGACTTGAATATGTAAGACAATTGAATAAAAATAATATCATAACAATTGTCTACGTGAGATCAAGTAATAATCTAACCAATCCCTTGACAAAAGTTTTACCAAGAGACATGATAATAATGATCTCACAAGAAATAGGGCTGAAACCCTTTAATTAAAGTCATCAGTAATGGTAACTCGGCATTTTTCTATAACATCACTAGTTACAAGGTTTAAAGATCTAATAGTAGCACCTATAATGGTAAATCTAGACATATTAGTCTAAGACTTGAATATGTGAGATAACTGAATAAAGATAATATCGTAACAATTGTTTACGCAAGATCAAATAATAATCTAACCAATCCTTTGACAAAAGCTTTACTAGAAGACATGATAATAATGACTTCACAAGAAATAGAGCTGAAACCCTTTAATTAAAGTCATTAGTAATGGTAACTCGACATTTTTCTATAACATCACTAGTTACAAGGTTTAATGAGTAAGAACAATTTACTGAATGTTGATATTGAAGCTAGCCTTGATATGAAAAATTACTATCATTTGTTATGTTTTGTAGGTTGAATTGAATTCTTAATGAAGTATAACATAAATTTTGTAATGTGTTAATAGTAACAGAAACGTATGGTAGATACTTCACTTATATAAGCTTAGAAGTAGTGTCGCTTCTTACGAAAGTTAGTGTTACTTTCTAGAGAGCTTATGAAATAGGATCAAGCATAAGATCATAATAGTGCGGAGTAATATATAATTTCTCGTCAAAATAAGATGTTAGTATATATGCGGTATGTCTGATTCTATTATTTAAAAGTATAAGTTTAAAGCCGAGCTATTTGTCACTTTGATAGAGTTTTGAGATACTTACACTAAGTAAATGTTTAACTCGAAAAAGATCTTTATATATATGTATATTAATCTCATGGAAATTTTGGCCGTATATTTTTTTTTACATTTTATTTTTGTATCTTTGTTTTACAAACAAAGTAGGAGATTGTTGGTAGTTTTTTTGTAAAACAAATTAAGAGGTGTCTTATCTCACAATGAAGAAAAAATGTGAGTGCACACGTGGACGAGTTTTGGCACTAACCAATGATTATTATTTTTATTTATTGGAAATATAATTTATTTTTATAAAAAATTAATCATCCTGTTGAAATAGTGTGACTGTTTAGAATGAGTTATGGTTATTATTTATTTATTTAATTTCAAATTTTGTCATTTCTTTTAACGGTTATCTTAGAGTTCGTACTTATTCAGACAAGACTTCTTAATTCTTGGAAAGTTGTGTCTATTTGGATATGACTTCTTGTTTTTGCTATAAGGGCGCGTTTGGTAACGATTCTGTTCCCGGGAATAGATTCTGATCAAAACTGATTCTTTTTTATTCTGTTCCTGGGAACTGATTCTAAGCATTTTAAGCCATTTGGTAATTGTCCAAAATTTCTAATTCTGGAATAGAATTGCGTTTGGTACCGTATTCATTAATTCTGTTCTAAATCAATTTCTTTTAATTTTTAAATAATTTTTTTTTTACTTTTTTACTTTTTTCTTTTTTTCATTTTTTTCTTTTTATTTTCCTTTTATTTTTCCTTTTTTTTCCTTTTTGTTTTTTTTTTTCCTTTTTTCTTTTCTTTTTCCCATCTTCTTCTTCTTCTTCTTGGCGGTCGCGGTCGTCGGACGAGGGCGGCGACCGGCCAGACGAGGGCCGGCGACCTCACCGGAGCGTCGCCGGCCCTCGTCGGCCGAGCCTTGCCGGCACCTGGGAGAGGCTCGCCTAGACCCGCCGGTGGCCAGGCCGGCCTCGTCGGGGTTGGGCGAGGCCCGATCCGGCGAGGCCGAGCCCGCCGGTGGCCGGGCCGACCTCTCCGGGTTGGGCGAGGCGCCGAGCCACCGGCGGGGTTGGGCGTCGTGAGGCTTTCCCAGCCCTTGCCTAGCCTCGGCGAGGCCTCGCCCGGCCCGGCGAGGCCCGCCGGCCACCGGCGAGGCTCGGCCTCGCCCGGCTCGCCGGTGGCCGGGCGGGCCTCGTCGGGGTTGGGCGAGGCTCGCTGTGCCACCGGCGGGCGGGCGTCGCGAGGCTTGCCCGCCCGCGAGGCTTCGCCCGAGCTCCCGGACCTCGCCCGGTTTGGCGAGCCTGCCGGGCCGCCGGACCGGCCGGCGGCGGACGGCGGACGGTGGCGAGCGGTGGTGGACGGCGGTCGCGAGATGGCCAAAGAGAAGAAGAAAATTTCTTGATTTTGATCCTCAAATTTGTTTCGGAACAAGAATCAACTTTTTTGTTCTTGATTTTATTCCCAATCTGTTCCGGGGAACAAATTTGTTCCCGGGAACAAAAATTTTACCAAACGCGATTCTAGACCGAAACTGATTCCGGGAACAAAGAATCAGAATTTAGCCATATTTGGATGGTTACCAAACAAGGCCTAAATGACTAAACATGTTTGTTCAATACTAGAGAGATCCTGGAGAAATAATTGTTTTTACTTATTCAGATCTTCTTCTTTCTTTTTCCATTTTCTTTCGAAAGAATATACAGCAATTGTTTCCGATTGTTTCTTAAGGAGATTCTGGAGAAATACTAGAATTATTATTTAGTATTATTATCTAGTATTCTTATTTGAGACTTTATTATTTTGTGGAGAAAATTTGCCGGTAACTATTAGCAACATTGCGAGGCAAATAAACCCTTAAAAAGTAATACCATACCCCAAAGTACGATTTGATTGCTTTAAAGTTTTGACTTCATTGTTCTACCCAATTTAAAGCCATATTTTCTCAACATTGCCTACTGAGTGACGCTTGTTCATTGTTTATTTTCATGCGAAACTAGACTCCTTGATTTATCCCGCTATGTTCCTTCGTTCATTCTTCCCGTTGCCATTATTCACCACCACCTTCCGTCGCCTTTCTCGCGGCGGTCCACCGAGCCACCACCAACTACTCTCTCCCCCGCCCCCCTCCTCAGTGTCACGGAAGGTGGAGCAAGTCATCCACGTAGTCGCCGGCGACGGCTGAATCCCTTGAATTTGAGGTCGTCGATGTTGTGGACGGCTTGCAAGACCTAGATCCCAGGATAGAGCAGAGGGAGATGGAGGTCTTGGCGACCTCGGTAGGGAGAGGTGGGTGGTGGCGGCTTCGAAGCCGCAGCTGCAGAGCATGAGTTATAATCGTGTCTACAAATCCATATTTATTTCCACAATTCAGTAATTAAAAACTAAAACGCCATACTAAATTATAAAAGAAAACAAACATATGTAAAATAATATTTTAATCAGGACGAGGGGTGGGGGGTCAGTGTATACATACATACGTACGTACGTATATATATATATATATATATATCTCTCTCTCTCTTTAATTTGACAATATAGAAGAAAATCAACGCCACATAATCTATTGAGGTGGGGAAATTTTCCAATCAGTTACAAATCTATTATACATAAGTCAATTTACCAGTAAACTTTCAATTTTATTAATTTAATCTTAAAATTTTGTGTGAAATTCCAATATAATATTTCCGACCAATTATTATCGGAAATTGCTAAAGTAGCAGCACATCACATAGTACACCTATCGATGAATCATTGCATCAATGATTTCTTGTAAAAATCGATCGAAAAGATTATATTGAAATTTCATACTAAGATTTAGAACTAAATGAGCAAAATCGAAAAGTTTACGATTGAAGTGACATCTATGAAATAAATTTAGAATTGATTAAATAATTTTTGGGGCCGTGTTGACCAAATTTGTCTTCGGTTCATTTTCATCACCCCTTCAAAATAGACTATTTGGAGTGTGGAATTCACATGTAGATTAGGGCCCATCACTTTGCTAACTATGAAAAAGTCAAAAGTGGGCTTTTCATGTAACTAAGAAAGAGGAGCATCTGCTGTTGCAGGCAGAGTCAGGGGACCCCCGGTGTATGATTTGGAGCAATGGACTTATATATTTAGTACGCGAATGATAATTATTTTATTATAAAAGTTAATTTATATTTCAAAATAGGTTTTTCTATTTTTATTTCTTAGATGAGTTTTTGAGAAAAATATGGATTTGATAATGATGCAAAATTTTTCTCTCTTGGACGGTGGTGGCGGACAGTGGCTGGCAACGGCAGGTGGTGGGCGATGACTGGCGAGAGGCTTCCGATGTGGACGGCAATTGGCAGCAGCAAATGGTGGGCAACTACAGGTGGGCGGGCGACTAATAGTAAGGGCAAGTGATGAGAAAAGTTATCACTTCTCATTTCTATTATAAAAATAGAGAAATATATAAAAATTTTGCTTCTCATTTTTGTTCTAAATCTATTTTTGAACAAAAAATATGTTCCAGAAATAGTAAAATGAAATTACGTTACCAAACAAATTGTTGTTTCAAACATATTCTCGGAACGTAAAAACAGTTATTGCCAAAAATATAACGGTTATTATACGCGCCCTTACAGTAGGGAAAATCTCATGGGCAGCATGCGCCGTCGGATGAGGCAAGAGCCACTGAGGATGGATGTGCGGCGAGGCTTGCTGCGTGCTCGGAGCGTGCAAGTATGTCTCGACGGGACATTAGCTCTTTCGGCAGGGGGCTAACATGGATTACAAAGGCGGCACTCCAAGCAGAAGACAAAAGCCCAAGTGTTGTGCACTAAGGTTAGCTTTCTTTTCCTTTTATGTTGGGCACTGAGTTGTGATGGTGGATTCATTGAAGCTGCTTTTTGGGAGCAGTGGCCAGGAAGGGAAATGGTGGTGGAATCATGAATGGACTTCCTATGGATGTCAATCATTATTGACTATCAATGCATTGATCTTCATGGCCAAATAATAATAATAATAATAATAATAATAATAATAATAATAATAATAATAATAATAATAATAATAAGCGAATCCTCTTAATTAAAAATTCTTATCATTGTTTCAACATTTTATAAATTATATATAGCGAAACTGTCCTGCCTGGCATTCGAAATTCAACTAAACAATAAACCTGTAAAGCCCGAAAAAAACAAAACACCCAAAGACTGGTTGTCATCCAACTTCATTACCAAGCATCATGGAAATTTTCTATACATCCTTCTGAAACGGCGCACGATTTTGCACGCAAAGATCCAAGCAGTGACGAAACCTACCGATTTCCACGAAGCTGATCCGGAATGCGATTGAAACTGACCGGGTTCTTTCTCCCCGAGGGGAGATCTAGCTCTAGGATGCAAGGAAAATTCAAAATTGACTTAGGTAGGTAGACAAGTCGAACGAGAAGCTCGGTTTCCAGGAAACTAATGACCCGTCCACTCGGTAAAGACACCGGGCGGGCGTGGACGGGTCTTCGTCAATGCGTATCCTTCAAGCCTCTTGCCCCCTCGCCTACCATTTTTCTCTTTCCTTCTTTATTGCCTTCTCTCTCTCTCTCTCTCGGAACCTTTTTGACTCGGTAAACGGACGCACTTCTAAGTCGAGGGAAAAAAGCAAGAACACGCAACAGACAAGAAGGGTCCCCGAATTCATTATTCGAACCGACCTCTGATGAGGAGTATCCTCGTCTCTCGCTCCGAGATTCCCGTCGGCGGTCGCTGTCTGAACCGGTTTCGCGGGAGGGTTCAGATTCGCGGGACGCAAGCCTTACGCGCACATGTATCTATAGTTTGTTCACATTATACAATCACCGACCCGAAGATTTGACCATTTGAAAACCCATAAAACACCTTTCGAGTCTTATGATCCAAGTAAGATAAGATTTTGTGCCCGTGCGGGATCGCCCTGACAGATGATCGGGTCGAATGGGTGAATCCTCAATCAAGAATCCCTCACACTCTTTAACTAATTGTGCCGAACATCGTCGAGCGATATATGCGCATTGGCATGTCCCTAAATGCAAGAAAATGCCATTGATATGCGTTGGATGATGACGAAGCGCACGCAGACTGTCCGACGAGCAGGAAGAACCCACATTTTACTCCCACGTTTTGACTTCATCTTTTAACATGCAGCTCTCTCTTCGAAGGAACTTCACTCCATACACTTGGAGCTATAATGGCCATGCAAAGTGAACTTTTCTAGAGAGAGAGAGGGGGGGGGGGGGGGGGAGAGAGAGAGAGAGAGAGAGAGAGAGAGAGAGAGAGAGAGTACTAATAACAAGATATTCACATTATTTACATACCATTCACAACAGGGGACGAAGCATTAGGCCTCTTCTTGCGACGATATTTACACCAAAGAATTTCAAGCGCGCCCACACCCATACACTCTTGCACACCACCTCCCTCTTATCCTTCTCATTCACCTTCCTCTAGCCCCACTACCATAGAAACACATTAGCAATTTCAAGTACTGATACTGCTTATTATGCAGCAATGAGTTTGCTCTGAGTAAGTCGACTTCTTAGTAGTAGTAGTCATAGAACAGAACGGTATCTTTTTATTTTCTTTATCTACCTTCCATGTGCTGATCATTGTAATCTGACGAAGCGTGCTTCGCCTGGAATTGTACCCTCAGCACATGGGGATCGTAGTCACTTGGAACTTCTCGATGCATATCAACTGCTTTGGAGGGTAACCAGCCACTGTTCCATATACTTCTCGCTCTCTGATGAAGAAGAAGAAGAAGATGTGGAGTAAGAACTCAACATCATAAAAAAAGATGTTAAGGACTCCCTGTATAAAAGATGCCAGAGGAAGAAGGTGTTGTTTGTGGTACTCTACTGTGGTAGACATTTTCTATACCTTGAATTAGTGGTCAAATTACAGTATTTCAAACAAACTAATTGGCAAATCGAAATGTTCGCTAGAAGTATCTTAAAACAGAATGGTTGAAATGGTAAAGAGGGGTGGCTTAAGAGTTTGCATTAAGAATTGTTCAATGAGGTAAGGATTGGAAATCATGACACAACTATTGGAAACATCATTAAAGAAACTATCTCTCACACATATATTCTTGCAGCAGAACAACAAACCTAATGACGTGGGCATGAAGACCACTATATCAGCAGAAAAAAGGATGAAATGAAACAAAACGGCATTACTGCAGGACATTGTAAACCAACAGACATCTGAAATGTGGATAGTGATGTGGTAGCGTCTCTCACCTTGCAGAATTTTTAGACAATGTATAGAAAGTACAGTTGCCAGAAAAAATTCAGACAATCTAGATTTTAATTCAGTTAATCATTGACAATTAGCTTAAAAGCAATACTCAGTCATTCCACAGAGAAGTACCCATCTCTAAGTATTTAAGGATCTACATCATAAGTTGTTCTACTGATACTGAAAACAGCTCTATCAAAAACTTTTAACTCCAAAAACAGAATATAGCAGTTTGCCAGTTCCATTTCTCCTCAAATGAGTACACTTTCTACCTTTGTCGGGCAAGCCTTTGCTAATAACAAGATAACCCTGTAAAATGGTTGAAGGACCAGCATGACAGACCAAGCAGAATAATTCAGATAACTCTGAGCCTACCATAGTAGTGGCCATATCAGAGCAAGTACGGCAAGTCAATTTCAAAAGTTCCTTCAGAAGGTGAGATTATTACTGCTTTGGAGGAACTCCTGATATACAGTTTTTCTAAAAAATTATGTTTAAAAAAGAAAAGAAAGAAAGGAAAACCAATGTTCCACAACACACCTGTCCCAACCATCACCACAACAAACATATGAATGATATCAAACAGCTTCTCTAGAGACAGCTCCCAGGAAATTAGAATCACATCTGACTTAATTACTTTTGGCAGGACTGAAAACTCATCAACCAGACTAGATACACTTAACTCGACAAGTTATTTCAAAACTAGAAGTTCTATCTTGGTCTAACGTATAGCTATCAACACTTGTGCAAAATCTTGAGATTCGACAGAAAAGAGACCCAAAAGAATATTATGAATGGCAAGATTTCACGATTAGCACAGGACAACCATCACAACAATAAAGAGCATTTCATCTGTTTATCTGCCGAGTTGACTGTTCTTAAAAAGAAAATGTGGAGCTGGAGAGAACATACCAACAGGATAAATCTCAGTAATGTGTGCAACAGCACCCACGATCTTGCTATCTGAATCCTCTATCAGATAGTCAGGCACCTTCCCATAGCATGGAACCAACACAGCGAAACTGTTATCAGAGTCATCGTCACTCTGGAATCCAGGCCCATGAGGTTCCAGCCATCCAATTGACCATTCTAAATCATCAGATTCAGAACCTGAAATGCAACCCCCATCAGGAGGCACCAGAACAATATCATACTCTCTGTCAATCTTTCGTTCCTCCCTACTGTGCCATTTTCTCTTGACATTTCTTGATGAGGAGACAGCCCTACTCTTTGCCAAAGGAAATTTAAGATTATCAGATTCCATGCCTGCATCAGACACGGAATTCCCAGAAGACCCATTTGGTCTCCCTGGCTCCTTCTGCTTCCCACTCGGCAGCCACCACGAGAGATTAGTGAATGCCAAAGCCATATATCCAAAAAAGATTTGCTCTACAAACAATTGTTATGGACTCCGAGCCCAGCAAATAGTCAGTATTCCTCACCTGCTGCAGGAATCAAATTGTCAGAACAGATGACAAAGAAAATCAAACAAGCAACTTTGAAACCTCGAAAATAAAGGTTCTATCCTAATATTCAAAAGGGAATTTTTGCTGATAGGATCGATAATTGCACTTCCTTTCTGGTCAATCCCCAAAATAATCATACAATCATATACTTAGAATCTTGCACGAATCTTCAGCGAACATGCCACGTTCTCTTCATGATCAAAAAATCCAAACAGAAACAGGGAAGAAGAAAAAGAGGGCCCAAGATCTTATCTTCCTTCCGCTAGAAGCAAAAGCAATCAATCACAGGGGACAGAAATTCCAGCACACGATGCAATGCAGTTTTCTACTGTATAAACAGCGAAGTTAGACGCTAAAACGAAGCAGAAGACAACAACATCATCAACTACAGAATACTAATCCAGCCGGCAAGCCCACATATTCCCCGAATGTCTTCCCTTTTCATCTTCACAAGCCCCGGGGGCCAAGCTAAATATAGCGAAGCTAAAAAAAAGCAACCCCGGAATTAATAATAAATTCTCCAGCTACTGCTCCAACAAGCTAGCGCAAACCATGACGCGCACGTCTCCTGTTAAACCAACTTCACGGGAAAAAAATCCGCCATTAAAAGTCCACCCACGCAACGTTTAATCCAGTTCGAATTACCCAGAAAGAAAAAATCAAAACTTTCGTCTTTCTTCTCCACTTTTCAGCTCAAAAACACAGCCCGAGACGACCCTTTTGGGTCGTCGACCAGAGGTCGACGCTCGAACTTCGAATCTCGAGCGAAGATTCAAAACCCAGAATCGGCATGAAGAAGAAAGAAAGGAAAAAGAAGAAATCCGAAACGTCGTCGAAAGCAACTTTCGCAGCGGACATACCTCGAGGCGGACAAAAAGAAGGGGGATTGATATTTATTGCATCCTCTGCAAAATCGAAGCGATGAACGAATTCAATCTCTCTCTCTCTCTCTCTCTCTCTCTCTCTGGATCAGCAGAGAGGAGGAGCAATCGTTTGGGGCTAGAGGTTGAAGAAAGGGAGGCCGAAATGGATTTTTTAATTTTTGCCCCCCTTTGCCTTTTTGTTCTCTAGCCGTGCACCTATATTTATGCATTACACAATTTGCTTCACGCACAGATATTATCATATTATTATTTAACAGGGGAAGCAAAAAAGGGAATTTTAATTACAGTTCTGGAATTTTCTATTGCCTGAGGTCGGGCACACCGAGAAGAATAAGATCACGCCACCCTCTCGCTCTCAGCGCTTTTTAAAGAATAATAATTTGTAATTTTCAACAAAATAAATGATCGGGCAGATATCAATAAAAAACCCAAATCAACATCCTCCCTAACTTTTTGTTAGATTTTATTATCAAGTTAAACGACACATAATAATCAACAAGTTTTACTCTCCTTCAATAATTAATTTGTGATTTTTCATAATATTAATTCAATTTTATTATTTATATAATAGTTTTGGATTTTTTATAGTCACAAATTTATCAATTTAAATTTTTTAATGATCAGAAAATTAATTTATAGTAAATTTATTATATATGCATTAATTTATGATTTTTCGTGATATTAATCTATTTTTTATTTGAAATGAGTGGTTCTAAAGTTGTAATTATCAACAAAGCCCAATTTACTAATTTCTTGTGGTCGACGGGCAGGGGGCACTTTGGGGTTTTCAATGCGCACCGGATTTGCGGTTTTTGGTCCAATAGCTGGCGTGCGGAGGTGGGAGGCGCGGGCGGATACGGTGGGGTCGCGCGCATGGGAGCGGAGGCCCTCCGGCGCCACGTCAGACCCGTGGAGGCTTGGGGAGGTGACGTGGGCGGACCGAGTCCATCCATTTTGCGTGCGTCGACGGTTCAGGTTTAGTCCAAAGCCAAACCCGCCCATGTGCTGCACAAGGAAGGAGCTTCGCAGGACACACGAGAGAGAAAAAAAAAAAAAAAAAAAGAACGAAACATCGGACCACGTGACATACCGCACTCATGTGTGGAGATAAGAATTGGCGATGAATAATTCATTGTGATTCCATTAATTTTTACGGGAATTATGAGCACAGTCATGATACCGGGTCGGCGGGGAACTGCTAGTTCACCTACTCGCTAGGAAATTTCGCCTGTTGATTTTAGAGAAAAAAGTCATCAAAAGCTATAAAGTGATGACTACAGAGTTTATCACTTTGATTAATTTATCATAAATTATTTTTTATAACATGAAAAACTCTAAATATATACTCGTTCGACATATTTATTCCAAACCCTTTTTATATGAAATTGAAAATTCCAAACTTTTAGCTGTGTGATACATTTATCTTTAAAATCTTTTAACACGTAAAGTCCCCAACATTTTTCTATAAAATCATATATTTAGAGTAAATGCGTCACACGGATACAAGTTTGAGGTAAATGTGTCATATAATTACAAGTTTGTGATTTTTTATATTACAAAAAAAAAATCTTGAGTAAATTTGTCAAAATAGATATGGTTTGGAGTTTTTTTTTTTTTGTGACTTTTGCCCTTGATTTTACTTTTAGACCCTTGGGAATTTGCTACATTACTTCGGTTTTCCTTTTGAGCAAGAATTTCATAGGCGTTCTATGTGTATTAAATTTGATATGGATTGTCAAATTTAATGTGACCCACGCGTGATACACCATATTTAATGTCCAGATTTAGCTTAGTATATATACAGGACTTGTATTTATCCTTTTTCTATGTATTTAAAGAAAAAAATAATTGCTCATTTTATAAGAGGTGAATTACGACTAGATGTTAGTTGGAGATTTTATTTCATTTTAAGATTGACTCAACTCTCTTGCAGTTCTACGGGACAAAAGGTTTCAATGATAGATGTCTTCATACGCATGCTGCTTGAAATGAATGTCTGATTAGCATAATGTCGTCATCCTAGTGACACCATTGGGACACATTTGTTGTACCAACTGGTTCAACATTCCTAAAGTCTAGAGAATTTGAGCGTATTACTTTAAATCGATTACTAAATAACGATGTGCTACATAAGATGATTGGCAATAATTGGACAATCACTTCAACAATTTTCGGCAAAGATTGACCGAAATTATGATATTAAAATTTCATGCAAAGATTTATGACCTAATTGATAAAATTTGAAATTTCTAAGCTGAATTGGTAATCTTTTAATAGATTTAGATTTGATTTGGCAATTTTTTCTCAATTTCATGCGGTTGAAGATATAAAAGTAGATTATAAAAAATATTCTAAAAAAATAAATTAGATAGATAATCTGTTGTGACTGAATAGATAGTCTATCTTTTAGATCTAGAAAAAATAGATGGCTTTTTTGGATAGTCAAACGGTACCAAATTCTCACTATCCTCGATAAATGAGACGAGCTTATCCTCTAGTATTATGATGTCAATGTGTCAACACCTAATTTGTCATTCCTCTCTTTCTCTTTCTTTTGCTTATCCTCCTTATCCTCCTTTTCATTTAATTTCATTTCTTTTGTAAAAAATATAAAATAAAATATCGGCAACATCTATATGGAAAAAAAAAAAAAAGAAGAAGCTTGTAGCGTTGCTACTCTCGCATTATGTAATGCTGAGTGTCAAACAAATAGGGGTCGTCTCCTTTTGCTTCCTTCACCTTTCTTCCCCCCCCCCACCAATTCTCTCTCTCTCTTTTCATTTTTTTTGGGGGGACAAAGTTCCACGCGTAACGCAGGTAAGTTTTGCACATACAAATTATTGCAACGAGGTCATGCCTTCCCCATCATAGATTAATCTCATTTGCAAAGGCCGGCGACTACTGGAGCCATTGATGAAGTTGATAATAAAAACACAAAGTTTAAACAATCATGAATAGGCATTTCTAATCAATTGCTCTTTCAACATCAATGGAATGTTCTTCGGTTATCGGATAATTAGAATCTCAAGGAGGTTTGACCTAGATGACTTATTTATAAGTCTATTCAAATCTTTACAAATAATGTCTTCCTCAGAACAGTTATTTTTAAATTGGGTGGTCATCATAGTTATCACATAATTTAATGTGAACAATAAAACATCAACCGATTAATGTGGACAATATTAAATTGATTGTGAGATCATATTAATAATATTATAACGTACGTGACTCGCATTTATGTTTTTTCTATGTGTTTAAAAGAGAGGGAGTCATTGCTCATTTTACAAGAGGTGATTAACGACTAGATGTTGGTTGGAGATTGCATTCATTTTAAGACCAACTCAAATTAAAATACTCTGTCATGAGATTCTTTAGCACAAAAGGTTTCAATGATAGATATTTTCATACACATGTAGATTGAAATGAATGTATGATTAGCAAGGTGTAGTCATCATAACATCGTTGGGACCATGTGTTGGACCAACTAGCTCAACATTCCTAAAGTTAGGGTGTTGAGAATTTGAGCATGGTATATATCTTAAATTAATCACTAAATAATGGTATGTCTCATAAGACAACTGATGATGATTGGACTATCACGTCAATGATTTTCAGCAAAAATTGATCGGAATGACTATATTAAAATTTCACTCGAAGGTCCATGACTCAATTGATGAAACTTGAAGTTTATGATTAAATTAGCATCCTTACAAGAGATTCATGACTAAATGAGAAATATAGATTATAAAACGATATTCTAAAAGAAAAGTAGATTAGATAGATAATTTGCCGTGATTGAAAAGATCTAGAAAACAAGAACAGTCAAACAATACCAAATCCTCACATTCCTCAATAACTGAAACGAGGCTATGCACTAGTATTATGATGTAAATGTGTCAACATAATTTGTCATTCCTCTCTCTCTTTCTCTTCTTTTCTTTTGTTTCTCCCACCTTTTCATTTCATTTCATTTCATTTCATTTCTTTCTTTCTTTTGAAAACAAAATATCGGCACCATCCATATGCGAAAAATAAAATAAAAATCATGAAGCATCACTCCTCTCGCATAATGTAGTGCCAAGTATCAGACAAATAGGGGTCGCCCCCTTTTGCTTCCTTTTGCTTCCTCGTCCCTCTTTTACACTTTTCTTCCCTCTTTTTTTGTAAAGTTCCCACGCGGAGCGCAGCAAAAGAAAAAGGTCTTGGTTTCGCACATACTCATTATTATAATAAGGTCATGCCTTCCCCATCATCCATCAATCTCCTTTGCAAAAGCCGGCAATTACCCGAGCGCGCGCCCCCTCCTCCACCACCACAATATTTTATCTCCCGACACGTCCCGATCCCGAATCCCGACCCCCAAATCACCAGCCCAGAGCGGCGCGCAAATACGCTTTCTCGTGACAACCCACGATGCTCTTGTCCCCTTCGAACTCCTGGGGGCCAATTTGATTAGTGGGGTTTAGCAGTGAAGTCGCAATCCCGGCTCTTTGCTTCAGCCTCTTTTTCTGCTTCTCAAGTTTGTCATTGAACACGAAAGCTAGGCAACAAAAGAGCACCGCAGAGAAGGACAAGACGAGAGGGAGTGCTTGTGCGAGGGGCCTGGCCTGGCAGCAATGATTGGTGGCGATCCAGTGGTCAGCTTCTCTTGAAGCATTTGGTGGCTGGTTTTGGCCTCTCGGCTCATCCACGTCCACTCGATAAGGACAACAAAAGGGGTTATGACTGACGAAGCATCTCCCATGAGTCTCATCTGCTCACACACAAGGATTGGCCCACCCATTTCCTTCATGGGTTCTCTGTCTCTGTCTCTGTCTCTGTCTCTCTCTCTCTAGTTTGTTTGTCCAATCATACATCACAATGATGATGATGATGCTTGCTATAATGTCAACCAATGGGCGAATGGAGTTAACCTCATGATTATCCCGGGATGTGATGATTGAAAACTATTTCTCGCTTTGCATATGTGAGCATCTTTCTTTTTTGGAAAACTTTGTGTACTCTGATAGATTAGAATACCTAAAGATACTAACCGCCAAACGGCCCACTGATTTGTTTCTAAACAAAGGTTGGATCCTCGTTTACGGGGTCGGAGATCTTCATGGGTTTATTCCCAGTTTAAATAGAAACTCATTAGTGTACCCAAAGAAAAAAAATACTGATGCCATTTCGTTTCAATGGATGCAAGTCCCTAAATGAGTACATATGGACTAGGACTCCTCTTTGATGGCACATGCCAATCGGAGTCATATGGCCAAAGAAGGCACAAAAAGTGATCCTCATCATGTGCCCCATAGACTTGTTAGTCCGATAAGATTGGAAAACGAATACCGAATGCTCAAGTACAAGATTTTAAGTATCGATAATTTCAAGTTCTATAGTAAAATACTTACATTTTTATGTAAATGTTTATACTTGCACTTTGGAGAAATACTTCTATATCCCACACTCGCTGAACTGAGGGAAATTTTTGGAATGAAATGAGTTGTACATGTATAAAATCACATGCCATGCTATGCCAGGTAAAATTCAACTTCTAACTTAATTTATATCTTTTCATTGGTCAATTGCTAGTGTAACATGTTAATTGTCATTTACATATGAGAAATAATTATAAAATATCATTTTCAGATGAACAAATGGGTGATTTCTCAACAGATGGGATGGAGAAGTGGTAAAATTCATTCGTTAGACCTGATAGTTTTTCTAAAAATTTTGTAATTTAAATAGTCCTAGTTCTTATTCATGATTGACATCGTTCACTTCAATGAAAATGACGATTTAATTTTTGAATGTATTGCTAAACCGAAGTTTGTAATGCCAAATTAGATAACAAGACTCGTTTGGTAATAGATGAAAATTGATTAACGAATGCAATGGATCCCTTGCCATGCATCGAACTCTTGATATTCTTGGTGGATTTTAACAATACATTTGCAATTACAATCATGAAAATATTTAGATATTATCAAGCGAACTTAATCACTTTTGATGCTAAAAAATAAATTAAAACCAGATTATTTAGCACAACTCTTTTTGCAACCCTTCAAAAATGGATGCCGTGAAAACTAATCACAGAAAAGATTAGAAAAACTTACGGCGAATCTCCCCTTCTCTCCCTTCATTTCTCTCTTATCGTCGTTGGAATTAATCACAAATGACATGAAATGGAGAAATTTCGGAAATTGGAAATTATATTCCTTTCTATTCTAACGCTTACATGTATACAAAGCCATATATATGAAATAATAAACAAAACGATATATTTCTATGCTGCAGATTTTGTTTTCAATCCTAGAGATTGATTGAATCAATCAATCAATTGGAAATTTACTCAATCAATCTAAGAAAGGGAAACAAACATATCTCCAACACTTCAAGCTAGCGGCTTGTATATGTCGAAAACGACTAGCTTGTTTAGTAGATATGTGTTATCTTTGACAAGGTGTTTTGATAAAAATATCTATAGGTTGTTCATTGGTTTCAATTCCTCTTGTTGTCACTATTCCTTCTTGGATTTTATCTCGAGCAAAATGATAGCCAACCTCTATATGTTTTGCTTTTGCATGGAAGACTGCATTCACCACAAGTTTGAGCGCAACATCATTGTTGTAGAACAACATAGTTGGGCCATCAACTAGTATGCCAATGTTCGAAAGTAAACCCTGTATCTAGAATATTTCACAGATGGTCTTCGCCATAACTTGATATTCAGATTCGGCTTATGAAATAGACCGTTTCTTTGTTTTTCATGAAATCAATCACTTTCCCAATTTATTGCAAAAACCAATAATGGATCTTCAAGTCATTAGGCAAATAGCATAGTCCACGTTACATAGGTTGTCATCTTCATGTTGTAATCTCGAGATAAAAGTATTTTAAGTCTTGGATATTCCTTCAAGTACTTCACAACTTTCATTCAAATGGGACTGCATTGGACTATGCATAAATTTGATTGAGAATCTACACTACATAGTATATATCATGTCCAGTCATGGTAAGGTAAATGATTTTTTTGACAAGTTGTTGGTAGCTTGATGGATTTTTAGGCAATGGGTCTTCACTAGATGTTGATGATGACGATAATCCTGTGTCATATTTAAGTGTCGTAGGCCTGGCCTTTTGCTCAATCACAATAATAGCGAGCTTACATCCTAACATACCTACTTGTGATATGATTTCGAAAACAAATTTCCATTGGCTAAGGCAGATTCCTTTGTCTAACCGGGTAATCTCAATACCAAGGAAATACTTAGGAGGTCTCGAATCTGTAATTTGGATAGTAGAGTACATGTATAATTTAACCGGGCAATCTCAATACCAAGGAAATACTTAGAAGGTCCCAAAGGGCACATATATAAGTATATTATCAACATATATCAATAAATAAAATTATAATGTACCATTTGTCCATGTAAATAGGGAATAGTTATATATGGAATACTGAAATTGTGCATCTTTGAGTGCAGTGGTAAACTTGGCGTATAAATGCTGGGAAACTTTTTCTAGTTCATATAGGGACTTATGAAAATGACATACTCGAGACTTCCCCGGTCTATGTAAACGCTATGGAAGATCCATATGGATTTTTTCATCCACGTCATTGTGAAGAAAGGCCATTGTGGACATCCATTTAGTGTAAGGGCAAATTGTGAAAGGCCTCAATGGATAAAAAGGAACGAACAGTCATCTCCTTTGCTACCAAGGAAAGAGTCTTAGATAATCACAATTTGCGTATTGTGTGAAGCATGTAACTACTAATTGAGCCTTGTAGGACTCAACAAAACCATTTATATGTACTTTATCTTGTACAACCATTTGCAACCAATTGATTTTCAATGTGGACGTAGCGATACAATATTCCAAGTAGGATTTTTTAGGAGGGCATTTTAATTCAGCTTCCATAGCTTGTTACTAATGCGAATCATAAGATTCTTTATCATTGGAAGATGGTTCCTTTTCCTCAGGTATGTAGCTAATACAATACATGTACTTTGGTGATAGTCGACTAAATGAAATATAAGAAGAAACGGGATAATGAGTACTTGGAGAATCCAAATTAGGGCATAAATGATCTTTGGTCCACGTGGGAGGATGAATATTGCGATGGGTTCACTAAAGCCACGAGCATCACACTTTCGCCCACTTAGGCTAACTTGAAGGTTGCAAGGCGTTGATTTTCCTCTTGAATGACGAGTTGATATTCTTGGCCAAGTGGCGAAACGGGCTCCATGGCAAGGATTTATGATCAGAAATATGAGTAACTATTATTCAGAATTAGAAAGAACTATTATTCAGAATTAGAAAGAACCATGTCACATTTTCTTGTTCCTTGATGCTCCAAAACTGCTTGAAAGTGCTTTTGTGTCCTCGCCCACCTTAAGCTCGTTCCAAAGAGTTAAGAGTCGGTTGAAGCAAGTAATAACCGAAAAGTTCCTTTACTTCAACTCTAGCAAGGCCTAGGTGAATGAAAATTTTTTCACTCGATCCAATTTATCATATATTTCACGGATGTTTTCCCACATCATTCTTGAGTCCTCAGTTGTAGGGGTGTGCAATTGGAGCAGGTATACCCGATTCTTGAACCGGCCCACCTAGAAAACAAGGTCAAGAACTGATTCCCGTTGAAACTGGTCCGAGAACTGGTTCCCAAAATTCGAAACCGGTTTAAACCGGTCTAGGAATAGCTTTTGAGTGATTACTCACCCAGAAATCGGTTCGGGACCGGTTTTGGAAGTAGAGGTTCAAAACCCTTTTTGTCCCCTTGATTTTTATTCTTACTTCCGTAATCACACAACATTTTTCCTCTTGGTTCTCTCAAACACACACGGGAGGACATTCCTCTTCCTCACTTGCTTCCCTCCCTCACCGGCTCCCTCTTGCACCATCCCATGGACCGACAGTATTCGTCGCCCCCAAATTTTTGTGTATCACACGGATTGGTTCGCCTAATTTCTCTTTTGTAGGTAGAGTTATGCTTGTATAAATGAGTAGTTTTATTTAGTAATTGTGAAAATAAGACTAATATTAGACCCATGTCTATTGCTAATTCTTTATCTAATGATTTTATTTATTATAATTAGCCTTATGGATCCTTAATTTTTTATTTAGTAAAAAAGTTCATGTATTTATTTATTACAAGTGATTAATGTTTCAATACAAATTAGAAGGATTATGTTATTTTCTCGCGTATTAATATAAAATTCAAAGTCGTATAGAACATCAGGAGATTGTAAAACATATTCCAGTGGAAATAGGGTTGACCCTAGAACCATATCAGAAAAATAGGGTGGGTCGAGTACAGAGTCCAATACAAATAGGGTTGGGTATATGTTCCAGAAAAGAGGAACCGGTTATAACAGGGTCAGGTACAGGGTCTAGGTCTAGATCCTACCCACCCCGGACCCGATCACCCCTACTTAGTTGGTGGGATTTCGGCCACGACCTCAGGAGCAACGCAGTTCCCAATCCATGTGCATATAAGTTAGTTGCATTTGTGCCAATGTCGTTGGAGATGGCCGTTGGTTGGGACTGTTCTCATCTCTCGTCACAAGTGCTTGCTGGAAATCCCTAGACTTGGTTGAGTAGTTGTCTCGCCCAACAAGCTGTTAATTGATGAGCCATAATTACGAGTTGTCAGCTGTTTACGTGAAGAGCGAATTGCCAGGCTCTGGGTGGCCGTTGATGGTTGAAATTGGGTACGATAGATACCCGAATTGGAAGGGCAAGGAGGGATTTGTCCTAAACCCCACCGCAACTGATTCAGGTATCTAACCTGAAAATAACCAACCCGACCCACCATTTTGGTTAGTCCCGAAAACGAAAGGCCTGCCTCCATTGGGTTGGGCTCCAAGGGAGCAGCCATGTCTCCTTTAGATATGCCCTATTGAGTCGATTCTTGGGCTGAAAGTTGGGTCAGCCCAATTTTCCATTGGATTGGTTGGCCCTATACATAAACTCATGGACTAGTGGCCATTGGGTCGGGTTGAATTGCCCTTGATGAATTGTTGGGCCAAAGCCCGTTGCTCATGAGCTGGATCAGTTTGATCCAACACTTGAATCTAAGGCGGGTAAGAAACTTCTTTCACGATGGGCGTATCCAGATCATGGCTCTCCAGAGGTTAAATTTTGGTGTTTCTTTGCATGGTATCAGTGAGAGAGAAGGTTGGTTCGGTCTATTGATTCCTACATAGAATGAACCTTGTTTTGCAGGTTATTATGTTTTTGCAACAACTTGGTTAGAAGACTGACCGGAGGCAATCGGGAAGATGTCGCAGAAGCTAGGCCAGAAAATGAAGGCTTTCATACCATGACATGAAATGGAGAAATTTGGGAATTTGGAATTGTATTCCTTTTTGTTATGAACCTTTATATGTACACAAATTCATATATATATATATATATGTATGTATGTATGTATATAGACACACGAAAAAAAAAAAAAAACAATGTGGGAAATAATATACAAAATGATTTTTTTTTTATCCATGCAGATTTAGTTTTCAATGCTAGAGATTGAATAATTCAATCAACCAATCCAAGATTTACTCAATCAATTTAAGAAAGGGAAACAAACCATATCATCGACAACAAGCTTTTCAAATTGTCTCTAAAATAACTGCATATATATTTTTTATGTTAATGCCAATGCACTAAGTACAAATAACACAACAAATGGCCTGACAATGTTACTGAGCACTGGAGGGTTGTGTAATCTTCGAAGGGTGGTCTCTAGTGGTTCCTCGATCATAAAAAAAAAAAAAAATAACCCAACAAAAATGATGTATTGAAAATGACAATTTTTCCTATTCAGGCGTTTACTAGAAGTCAGAAGTTTTCCAACCAAAAGTCCAAAAGTCTAGAAAAATGCTCTAGCACTAAAATTTATTAGAAACTTTGAATATTATAGAATATGGGTAAAGAGAAGTTACAAACTAGATTGATTGATGCGCCTACTTTATTCCAATTCTAGTAGCCAAAATAGCCGAATTCCACTAGGCTAGACTACAAATGTCAACTCGTTACAAGTGCAACTCTTGCTACCACGTAGAACCCGACTTCCTTATCCTCTTTATAAACTAACTGATAACTATCACCACGAGCTAAATCTTCAATTAAGGAACTCCAACAATATTTAAATCTATAGGCCGAAGCATTCATCAACAAACCCCATTGTTTTGCAGAACCAAGTATTCTGCTCTACACTTCTTCCTTTGTAAATTTTCCAAACTTAAGGAAATTGGGTTCATATGCTTGCAAAATCACAACTAATCGATATATGGTTAAATAATGAGCTTTCCCACACATAAATAAATTTATTAAATATTTGGATCAAAGGGGATTTTAGAAAGGGTTTTGGAAGGAGGGAAGGAGAGATGATTAGGAGGGGTTTAAGAGATTACGGAAAATTTCACATTTTTGCCAATTTTTATTCCCCTTTTGTCTTCCATCCTACATCTGTAAGGACCAAGGATCATTCAAGAAGATCGGGTAAGACTTTAAGGCGCACATGATAACCATATTGTTTTTCTATTTTTTTGATCTTGAAAATAGATTTAGAATATAAATTCATTTGGTAATGTAATTTTTTTTAATTTTATAATAAATTTCTAATCCAAAAATAGATTTGAAACATAAATAAGAAGGAAAGATTTTCTTCATTTTATTTTTGAAAAAAAATGTGAAATAAAAACCATTCTCATCGCTCACTCTCGCTATTAATAAGCCGCTCAAGAGAAAGTCAGAAATATAAATTTTATATTATTATCAAACTCATATATTTGCCAAAAAATCCGTCGAACTAGAAGTTCATTTTTAGTCAAAAATTGATTTTTTCAATAGAATGATCATTATTTGTGCTCTTAAAGTTCCATAGTTTCTTGTGTACTCTAGAACGTTTCAGGTGTGGATAATAAGGGAATTGTACACTATTCTAGAGAAATCTTGTAGAGAAGATAGTGCCAAGGGTTTGATGTGTACTCTAAAATGTTACGAGGGTGGGAAAACATTGTACATCGTTCAATAGAATTCCTGTAATTAACGCGGGTAGCTAGTAGACAAGAAAATAAAAGAAAAACTTTACCATTAAATTAAAGTTGTGATTATGGGAATATTAAGGTAATCTTCATGTGTGCCATCTAGGGGTGTACAAAAGAATAGGGACCTGATTGGAACAAGTGATTTTTAAGGGAACTTGTCCGGTTCCTAGTTCTAATTTATGGGAACTAATGGGTACCGGTCTAGTTCTCGGTTCCATGGACGGATTCACTCACCCATCCACCCGGACCAGATCGATTATATTATAATAATATATTAATTTTAATATTAAAAAAATTCGAAATTAGCAGATTTAAAATTTATGACTCCAATCACTATCTTATCTCAATTCACTACTCTTCTACTTCATTTCATCTCTCTCAGTTCAAAATCTCATTGAGCTCCCTCTTCCTCTTTGATTCATCTCCGGATCTACTTGTCTTCCTTTGAGTCCTAGTCCGAACTGGGCAAAACAGTAAGTTAATTCTCCTTTCTTCTCTCGAACTTGAACTCTCTCTCCACATCATTGTCACCTCCGCATTCACAGTCCTCTTCGTTGTTGGGCTCACACCGCTTCTACCTCCCCTCTTCCTCCTCCCCCTCCTCAGGCTTCTATCCATCATCCTCATCTTCAAGGACGGGTGAACTCTAGCTCATCGTCCCCGTCGTCCTCCTCATTGTCGGTCTTGAGGGAGGAGTGGGAGAAGATGAAGGCGGTGGCCAAGATGGTGGTGGTGGCTGAAACAGAAGCGGAGCGAGGGTCACAACCAATTAAAGGTGAAAAGGGGAAGGCATAGAAATTAGATCGGTTCTATAGATTCTCCCGAGAATCGGACCAGATCGGCGGTCTGATTTCTAGGTAGATACATGCAACTAGCAGGCAAGTCCCGATTTTAAATTTTCGAAACCGGTTCTTAGCAGGGGTTCGCGGTTCTAGATTGAGAATTGCTTGCCCAGACCGTGCACATCCCTCAGCACCATCTCATAAACAATATAAAATCCAGGCTTCTCTCTCTCTTTCTCTGCAGTATTGTAGCGGGAAGACAAAAACATCACCGTAGCTACGCCTAAAACCCCGAAAATCCATCGACTTCCGAAAACCCCTCGTTCGGTCGATACGGACAAAGATTCGAACTCTTCTTATGGAGTCGACCGCCGCCGCCGCCGCTGCTGCTCGCGCCTTCCCGCCCTTCTTCGCCGAATCCGCGCGCTCCTCCTCCCAGAGCCGCATCCCGTCGCGTCCGAAGCTGAGCCGGTCGCCGCTCTCGTCTCTCTCGAGGAAGATCGGGCTCCGCGCGCCCCCGACCGCCGTCGCCATGGGGGACGCCGCCGCCGCCGCCGCCGCCGCGGCCGACGGAAACCCTAACTCCAAGGAGGCGAAGCTGTGGGGGGGCCGGTTCGAGGAGAGCGTGACGGAGACGGTCGAGAGGTTCACCGAGTCCATCTCGTTCGACAAGGAGCTGTACAGGCAGGACATCAGGGGAAGCAAGGCGCATGCGTCTATGCTGGCCAAACAGGTGATCGTTCTCGTGATGACGTTTTTTTTCGCTCTGTTGTTCGCGTTGGCGGGCTGGGTTTCGGCGTAGGAAGGTTTGGGTTGAATGTCTTTGGTCGAGAGTGATTTTGTGGAAGGAGATGAGAGTGTCGCGGGGGCGGGGGTGAATGTGTTTTGTGTGGGAGTTGTCTGCTGACTGCAATTTGATAATGACGCGAAATGAACACGGATAGAGGAGTTTCTGGTCATGCGTGTGCTTCAGAGTTGCAAGCAAGGAGATGGAGAAAGCAGACTTTTTTTTCAGAAGATGGTTTGCAACCCATATTGACATTTTGTTTTGCAAATGGCATTTTGATTATTCACGAGACTTATACACAATCACACTCCAGCCTTTTTTATTTTTTTTTTGGTACTGTCAAATACTGGAAGTGCTCTGTGTCTTTCTTATAATCTTTCAAATGGTTTAATTAGTTTATAAACATTTTTTCAAAAAAATGCAATCACCTCCTTTCGATGGAGGTAGTTAAAATTACCTATCTTTCACTTAAGAATTCCCCACGTGTAGGACCTAAGTGCATTCTTAAGATAAAGTTTAGGACTTAAGTGAACCTATTGAATGGTTTAAGACTCTTTATGTACTTTTCCCGACGCTAAAGTGAAAACACGCAATGCTTGGAAAATGTGAAAGCATGAAAGAGTAATTATCCAGTGGCAATTATCGTGTTCTTACGATTATCTCTAAAAGATAAAGCCACGCTCAATGATGGGTCAAGTAAGGCCAAACGCGTTTGGTGCTTAGTTCTTATGTCAGTGTTCTTGCAGGGACTGATGGATGACAGTGACAGAGATAAAATCTTGGAAGGACTGAGTGAGATTGAGAGACTGATTGGAAATGGAGAGTTTAAGTGGAGGGCTGACAGAGAAGATGTGCACATGAACATTGAAGCAGCACTAACTGATATGATTGGCGAGCCAGCGAAGAAGCTCCATACAGCTCGAAGCCGGAATGATCAAGTTCAGACTGATTTTCGTCTGTGGTGTCGTGATGCTATAGATAGGATCATTCCATATATTGCACATCTTCAGGTGGCTTTGGTGACCTTAGCTATAAAGAACGAGGGTTTAATTGTTCCGGGATACACACATATGCAGAGGGCCCAACCAGTTTTGTTGCAACATCACCTCTTAGCATATGTTGAGCAGGTAGTCATAGTCTATGTAATTGACAAGTCTATCTTAGGTGGACATGCTTTGCTTTAATTCTAAACATATGCCATATAGTTATGTTTTTATTCCTCTCTTGTATAGAAGCAGGTCTCTTAGATTGGCATTATTGGGCGTAGTACTACAGCCCCGTACTTCCTAAATAGGCCATGATTTATGTGATGTTATAAGGTGTTTAACCATGCACTGTATGTTAAATGTTGCCTCTTCATTTGTCAGAACACTAATATTTATTTCTGCTCTTTAAAGCTAGCTTATTGGGTCGCTATAAAAATTAACCCTTCACTGTTTTGTCTTGTAGCTTGAGCGTGATATTGGTCGTTTAGTAGACTGCAGAGCCAGGCTCAACTTCTGCCCTCTTGGGGCATGTGCTTTGGCTGGAACTGGCCTTCCAATTGACAGATTTATGACTGCTGAGAAGCTAGGGTTCTCAGCTCCTATGCGTAATAGGTATGACTCAATCATGTATGTGGAGTTAGATGCCCTAGCAATGTGCTTTCCATTTGGAGATAAACCATTCTTTTGGTGCAAATAATGTGGACTTGGTTATTTTGGTTGTGCTGTATCATATTATTTACATATCTTATCATTGGCCTTGAAATTGTTGTGCAAGATGTCTTCTTATTAAGTGAATCGGTCAGTCATGCATCTGGTGTTGATTGGTACAAGTTTCGGGGTCCTTCTTTCACATGAAAATGAATGAAAAAGTGACGTACAATTAATACTTAACTTTACCCAGACAACTTCTTGAAACAAGAAGGTTTATATGCTCTTTATCTCCTTCAAACTGACATTTTGGTGCCTGTTTGTTTTGTCAAATCTTGTGGATGTCCATGATCATCTTCTCATGAGACACTTTAGCAGTTAGACCATCAAGAGGAGAGGATCACTGTTTCTCTTGTGCTTTTATACTGTTGGGATGAAGTACATTTTTAATCCTGTTGTATGTCTGTTTTTCATATCTAGTGCTTCATTACACAACAAGTGGCTCTGGGAAGAGATTGTTGATGCTTGATGTTTTAACCAGTATTGATGCAGTGTCGGACAGAGATTTTGTTATGGAGTTTTTGTCAGCCAATTCTATAATAGCCGTGCATCTTTCGCGGCTTGGTGAAGAGTGGGTTTTGTGGGCATCAGAGGAGTTCGGCTTTATTACACCAAGTGACTCTGTTTCCACTGGAAGTAGCATAATGCCTCAAAAGAAAAATCCTGATCCAATGGAACTTGTCCGTGGAAAGTCAGCCAGAGTCATAGGAGACCTTGTTACGCTCCTGACCTTGTGTAAGGGCCTTCCTCCGTCTTACAATCGTGATCTGCAGGTAGATTACATTTGCTAATTTCAATTTATTGATGATTTTCTATGCCTGTCCCCGGCATTAGTACTCGAAGAAAACATTCCTGGCCCGTTGAAAATTTTTGTGTTACATCCATGAAGTTGTCAAGAGGCTCTTCATAGTTTATAGATGGATACTAAGTTTGATCTTAAAACTATTAAATGCTGCTGCGATTGCGATGTGTTCATTGATAGAATAGTGCTTGAGGGGTCTACATATCAATTTATAGCTGGAAGATTGGAAAGACTTAAAGCATATTTTCTTGGAGAATCATGAAGTATAAAATAGACAATTTGTAGTAGGAGATTGGTTATCTAGTTTGACAAAGCTCCAACTAGCTTCTATATGCTGAAGAACATTATCCTCTTTCATCCTTTCTCTCCATTCTGATTCTGTTATTTTCTTTAATGAGACAGGAGGACAAGGAACCTGTATTTGATAGCGTAAAGACAATTGTGGGAATGCTTGAAGTCTCAGCAGAGTTTGCTCATAATATTACCTACAATAAGGAGCGTATATACAGGGCTTTGCCGGCTGGCCACCTTGATGCCACAACACTTGCTGATTACCTCGTAAAAAAGGTAATAAGTCTTGCATGATGTCTCACTGCCTTTCCTTTCATTTTTCTCTCTTTTAGTTCTGACCACGTGGTTATAGTCAGGACAGATAGGTATCTGGTGTCACTGACTCAAAACTTGGGCAGTGTTCTGAATTCCCTTTGTTAACATTATGCCAAAGAAGTGAAAAGCATCTCTTGCGTCTATTTGGTGCACACGCACTCTCTTTGTTCCTTTTGCTGTTTAGCTTTCTTGCTTGTAAACTGGTATCTATCTTGCTTTACTTATACCCAAGAAAATGTGATTTACAAGCTTTATGGTATTTTGGTCCTATTTCACAATAGCTTTCATGTGGCGGAGTTATCATCTGTTGTATCTTGGAATGTGTCTGAATTTTGATATTGTTTTGCAGGGTGTCCCTTTCCGAACCTCTCATGATATTGTTGGGAGATCAGTAGCATTTTGTGTCTCACAAAACTGCCAGCTTAAGGATCTCAGTCTGGATGAACTACATAGCATCAGCCCGGTGTTTGATAAGGACGTGTATGAGTACCTCGGCGTTGAGAATGCGGTCAAGAACTTTTGTTCGTATGGATCAACAGGATCAGAATGTGTTGCAAGTCAGGTGGACTATTGGGTTAGGAAGCTCAATATTGAAAGAATCTGATCAGCCCAGTGTTTGATAAGGACGTGTATGAGTACCTCAGCCTTGAGAATGCGGTCAAGAACTTTTGTTCGTATGGATCGATGGGATCGGAATGCGTTGCAAGTCAGATGGACTAGTGGGTTATGAAGCTCAATATTGAAAAAGTCCAACCTGAACTAATTTAATGATGGCCTATCCCCAACCATGGAGAGGCATATTTTGGACAGAAGACATGCAATTTGTTGAAAAATTAATTCGTATTCTAGGAAGTTTTTTTAGCCAGCTAGATAGAACTCCTAGCATTGATTACTTGTACTTGTGGATAATCACAAGGATGTTCCATCTTGCATTCGATAATTGGATGTAAGTAAAGCATAGAGTGATGCCTTTCGCTTCTGGTTAGGTCTTCTGTTGATTAATCAATGAAAGAATGTGGCGTTAGAACCTCTATTGTCAAATCAAACCTCCTCAGCAACCTCGAAAAGACAACTTCTGTGATATCTTCGACTTTAGTTATCCAAACGGTGATCTAGCGTGAGGTTGCTAACAAAAAGTAACAAACCACTGGATGCTGCTGCCCCCTTAGCCTTCAGAGTCAGGCTTTCCAGGGATATCAGGCTGTTCTGTGATTCAATTTCGCTACTTTGGGCCCTCAATTTCGCTTTTTCCTTCTCTGGTTATGTTTTGAAGTAAATGTTCTCATCTGCACAGATACGAGGTCTGTTAAGGTCAGAAAAAATTACTCATAGCCGACAAAAATAGCAGACTAGAAGGTGTCTTGCTGTAAATATAGGTGACTACAAGGTAAGTAGGAAAATGAAAGAACCGAGGGTTCAGGGCTTCGAGCTCATTTAGCTCTAAAAGTTGGTAATGGGAAATAGTGGAGTACGATACTGGTGTGTAGGCAAATATAATATAGAGGCATCTTCCTATTATCATTTATCTCGGAAGGTTCCATGACAGTTCAAATCAGAGGTGCGGTTGCATCTCTAGAATAAAAAAATGTTGCTCCCTTCTCTGTTTCAGCACTGCCTGAACATTTCGAATTTCCTTCAGCCACTTCTGTTTGGATAATTTCATCTGGCTTGACTGCGAGTTAGTCCCCCAAGTGTCGTCACATCGTTAGAATCAAGGACCTTCTGTGCTTCCGCACTGCCTGAACATTTCAAGATTCCATTTCCTTTGGCCGCTTGTGTTGGGATGGTTTCATCTAACCTGACCACAAGTGAGCACCCGTAGGTCCATTTTTTTCTCTCTCTACTCAAAGTACATTGAAATATAAGGTGTATTTATTTCATGAAAATAATTTATTTCAAAAGTATTTTCTTAATAATAATTGTTTATATTACTTACGAAGGTCCATCTTTTTTTAATTTTTATTTAATAGACTAAAAGCCATGTAAACCAATTCCGTTAACTTTAACTAACGAAATGATAAAATTAGTCAATTTTCAAATAATCAGGGACTAGATGAGATATTTGTTAATAGTTTAGAGATCAAATTGAGCAAATTGAAAGTTCAGAGATGAAATTGAACATTAGATGAAAATTCATGAACTAAATTGAGCAAATCGAAAGCTCAGAAATGAAATTGAACATTAAATAAAAGTTTATGAACCATTTGTGACATTTTCCTTTGAAAAAAAGAAGAGCAGTAGATAGAACTCCTAGCATTCAGCCAAAGACAAATTCTTATTTTAGGAATTTTTTTAGGCAGGTAGATAGAATTCCTTGCTTGTGGATAATCACAAGGATGAGGTGTAGTCCTATTCTATAAGACAACCAAGATGATATAGTTCCCATACCAGTAACTTCAATCTCACATTCAAAAACCAGATACAAG
Source organism: Eucalyptus leucophloia subsp. euroa (assembly GCA_017140325.1). Classification (NCBI taxonomy): domain Eukaryota; kingdom Viridiplantae; phylum Streptophyta; class Magnoliopsida; order Myrtales; family Myrtaceae; genus Eucalyptus; species Eucalyptus leucophloia. Next base: position 30,609,704 of record CM029473.1, read on the forward strand.
TAAAGCACAAAGTCTGGTCTTTTCACTTTTCGTTCGATCTTCTATTGATTAAACAGCAAAGAATGTGGCATCAGAACCTCTGATGTCAAATCAAACCTCCTCATCAACTTCAAAAAAATCTTCTGTGGTATCTTCAATTGTTGTTATCCAAACAATGATCTATTGTAAGGTTGCTCACAAAAAAAAAATAACAAACCGCCGGGATAAAACTGAGTTGGAGCTTATATGAGTTGGTTGGGCTTCACATTCTCTTCCTTGGAGAATGGGATCCAGTTGAGTTTTGTCAGTCGTAGCCAGTAGCAGATAGCCATACCACTGGATGTTGCTGCCTGCTTATAGTCTTCAGAGTCCAGCTTTCCAGGGACTTCAGGCTGTTCCGCGATTCAATTTTGCTACTTGGGGACCTCAGTTCGCCTTTTCCTTCTCTGGTTATGTTTTGCCGCAAATGATTTCATCTGCAACAATACAAGATCTGTTAAGCCCAGGAAAATTACTCATACCCTAACAAAAATAGCAGACAAGGTCTTTGCTCTAAATATCGGTGACTACATGGTAAGTAGGAAAATGAAAAAACCGAGGGTTCAAGCTCATTTAGCTTATAAAGTTGTTATGGGAAAAAATGGAATACGATACCAGTGTGTTGGCAATATCATATAGAGGCATCTTCTTGAGGCCGCAGTTATCATTTATCTCAGCAGACTGTGTGACAGGTGCAATTAGAGATGCGGTTGCATCTCTAGAATCAAGAATGTTGCTCTTCTCTGCTTCAGCACCACCTGAACTTTTTGAATTTCCTTCAGCCACTTCTGTTGGCATAGTTTCATCCAGCTTGACTGCAACTGAGTCCCCGTTCATGCTCTGAAGTGTCGTCACGTCATTATCATCAAGGACCTTCTCTGCTTCTGCACTGCCTGAACATTTCGAGTTTCCATTTCCTTTCACTGCTTGTGTTGGGATGGTTTCATCCAACTTGACCACAAGTGAGCTCCTGTTGGTGCATTTGATATGCGAACAACCACATGATGTCCCGCAGCTGCCCCCAGCCACTCGGCACTGACATTTCATCGTCTTGCACAAAGATTTCTTACTGCAAGAGCAGCATATGGCTGAAGCATTTTCCCCCTTGGCAGCAACATTCTCACAAGTTTCCACTATATGTGTACTTGTATTTGATTGTTCACTGCTACTCCCCATTGATACAGAAGATTGACTCAAGTCCCCCTAACAATCCAACCACACAAATTATGAATTATTTTCACCTTGCACAATGTAATAAAATTTTGTTGAGGAAAAACACTGTTGCTTCAAATTTCCCAGCAGAGCTATCAATCTCCATGATGTCTATCTATGGTTTCTTGACGATCTAATGAACACTGAAGTAAAGTTGGATAGCTATACTAACCTGCAACTCTTCTAGAGGTGGGAATTTTGCTTTCGGCATTTCTAGTTTGTGAAGCATATGACTCAGTTGGACTACATCTTCTTTTAAGTCTTTCAGCTCTGGATCTTCTCTACACTCAAGTTCTTTGTTCTCCAACAAGAGCCTTCAAAAAGTGTAAAAGAACAATGAGAAATGTCGGCAGGAAGCATTAAGGTTTAATTGCAACACTCATACCCAAATCAGTCCCAAGGCCATTGCACAAATGAATCATTCCCAATGCCAAAAATAAAGCAAAACATTTGCTCACTTGAGGTTCTCTTGCTTTAGGGACTCAGTTTCTTCCTTGATCTTCAAAATCTCATCCGCCATCCTAGCAACAAAGGAGGCAAAGAGGGAACAATTTTAATGTTAATCAAAAAAGAAAAGTGAGTACCAAAACAATTTCATAAAAATCCAACAAAATGTGAGAATATCCCCCGTGTAGAGAATCTCGGGCATTATGTTTAGAGAAGTAAGCTTGAATGAAGATTCTAAAGAAACCACAGGATAAACGAGTTCCCTAAATGTTCACAGGACCAGACTAGTTCCTTCTACAAGTTGAACCAAAAACTGAGCCTTGTTCTCATCCGCTTCCCCCTCCAAACCAGTTCACTGTAAACAATTTGGTCAGAACCGGGTGAAAACCAGGCTTCACCCGGTTCAACGAGATCAATTCAGTGAGCCAGTCAAGTATTCAGTTTGAACCTAACTTCCATAAAATTGTAAACCATGGTAGACAGGAGGGTTTCAATTACTGCCCTCCAGGATATGGAATAGGCTGTTGGCCAGAAAGCGAGGATCAACTTGGACAATTATTTTCAAGGAATACATTTAGTCTAGGCATCTATCAAGAGAAATGCATAATTGGTGTGGCCAGCAAGTTAAACTTTGAATCTCCACTGACGGCACACACTCTAAACCACTTTAAATGATTGACTTTTATCTCTATGCTTGTATAATCTTATATTTTGTATTTAGCTTCATTACAGCAGTACACATCAAAGTGGCAGTCTAACCAATTGAACAGCAAATCGTCAACTTGAGATATTAATACACTGCTCTAATTCTGAACCTAGAACCATATCTTGTGTATCGCTTATTGTATTCAAACCCGTTTCTCAAATATATAAAAGATGAGGTATGGATATGACATGACTAACAAACTAAGTGAATAATACTCACCACTTTTTAAGAGCATTATTCCACCAATACTTGGAGATACCTTGCATGATTATGAATTACATCATTTCTATGATTAACCTTGCCTCTAGATTACATTTCATACGTGACTTCCGTTCTACAAACGAAAATCTCTGCTACATCTAACTTTTAGCTATAAAACCTAAACAGGTGAACATGTTGCAGAATAATTGTAGAAGTTACAACATAGAGCACTGGTTTATTCATCAAGATTTTGAGGAAGCTGACAATAACTTCTGGAATAAATAGATGTGAGCAATGGTGTGTATTTGCTATGTGTTGAAATTGCTTAAACCATAGTTGTGTCTGCCATAGCTTATTGAATTATGCAAGTCATGCTGTGGTGATGCCATATGGAATTTCAAGTCCATACCACAAAAGGTACAAATTTAGCTACACCTTGCAATGATCAAAACTTAATGTAAACTATTCTGGGATCTCAGCAACATGGAGTGGGAAAAAAAGAAACAGAAAGAAAAGACAAGAAGACACATAAAAGGCAACAATGCTGAGAGTAGTCGAAATCAGAGACACAAGTGTTGGCAAATCCCTTGGTGCTGCATACCATTCAATTGGAGGTAATAAACATGATAACACAGTTTTTTGACACTATACTCTCTCAGAAATCCCTAAATACCAAGATTTGAATACACAATAAAATAACAAGCCAATTTCAACAAGAACCAGACGTTAAAAAGAATTTAAGCTCTATTGCAGGAATTTCTATGACCAGGGAAAAGAAATAATGGACTTACATCTCTAATTGATGTTCATATTCAGCACATATCTCATTTATATGTGACGTGACTTCAAGCTCTTGCTCAATAGCCTGCAGCAGTGCCATCAATTAAAAGTAGAATAAGAGCTTCAAAGCTGACCATCCTAAATATCATTAACATTTACATGATCAATAAGTCCAATATATTATTTGTTCATCTAGCCTGGAAATCATAGTTATGAGTGGAAATTCTGAAGCAAGAATACTTCGTGATTGCATGCAAGGGTTCCTGAGTGACAGCTCCTATTCACTTGTGCATTTGAGTTTCCTTTGATGTGAAACCATGGCTTACAGAACACTTATAACCTTTGCCCAGAAGAAAAAGAAAACTCCATACCAGAATGCATAATGTGGATGAAAGTTCCATGAATAAATTGCGAAGAGGTTTTACTCCATTGTATTACAAGCACAACAAGGGGAGGAAAACAGTTTTGAAGAATCTTTGCAATTAAAACATGGCTCAAGATTTAGAAAGTAGAAACCGACACATTTGGGTAGAAGATAGTTGCCAAGAAGATCAACTAGCATCTCATATATTCCACTGGAGGTATGCTTAAAGTATCAATCCGGTCAGAGCAGATATGCAAGTTGTCAAAGTAGAAACCAACACATAGATGGAGGTATTTTCCATTTAATTCCCCGCCTTGATCAGTTTTCCATTGCTTTAGCATACCTGAATCCCAGAAGAAATATTTCCTTTCCTGGATCCTAAATGAGATGTTTTAGATAACAAAAAGGTCAGGTACAGCATTGTACTCATTGAAAGAGTGTATGGAGCAATCAAACCACTTACCAGCTTTCATGTGCAATAAAGCCTTTCGAGATTCAACTAGTTGTCTTAGGCGATTCGTAGCCACAGAAGATTCTTTTGCCTTTCGTTGCAAAACCTGACACAAAATCCTAGATGGTGAAAAGAATTGTTCCAGTAGTGTAACATATATGTCAGGAACATAATCTTACCATCTTTTGCCTCTGGTTTAATGCCAATAGTTTATGCATCTCATGGTCATTTCTCCTTCCCTCTTTCTTAAGCTAAAAGAAAATAGATCAGCATGTGAGAATCTATTGCACTATGAAAGGTATATTGAGTAACATATAGAGAACTGCTATTATTAGCTCATGCTGCCAAACACCCCTCTTCAGACAAACAGTTTCTTATTTGAGCAACAAATTCACGAGAACAAAATCCTGAATTTGCAAGCAGGCAAGTTGTAGTGATTGATGACAAGAAAATGAACTTACGAAGCATCTAACCATTTGTATTGACATCAGAAGAAAAGTGAAGGCTGCTTAAGCAGATTCCAAGCATCAAGTAACATTGAATTTAGCTTTCTCCCAACCAGGAGCTAAGGACCTTTGTACCCTTACATTATCTAATGAATATGTTGACAGATATTTAACTAGGGATGAAAGAGATTCCATGGAACCAACTACAATGTGTCAATCAGATTCTTAATCTGATGGTCAAGTATGACCTGAAGATTTACTTAGACATCTCATGTGTCCCTATGTCTGAAAAATTAAACAGATACAATTCTGATGAGTAAGACATGAAAAAGGTAATGACAATTAGTTTATGCACCTGAAGGATTTCTTTTTCCAATGAAGCCTTGCACAACCTGGACTGCATGGATTCCAGTTTCATTTTGCATTGGAGTTGAACCTATATAGTATATAGTGAAGCATGAAGCATGAAGTTATGTAAAGGTGAGATCAAAGAGCACAACTTAGTTGCACAACCCACAAAAGTACCTTTTGAGCTTTCAACTTTTGAATCTCGTCCTGCAAATGCTTTGTGCTCTCTTCACTTTTTCTTCTATGCGTCGAAAGTTGGGATTGGACATCTTGCTTCTTCTTCAACTGCTTAACCTAAATCCACCACCACATAACATAATTAAGCCAGGTGCTTTTTTAATCATTTGATATTTTCATGTTCTGTCAGATAAGCAAATCTAATAGATGAAAATATGACCTGCTCTTCAAGCGCATTTAACTTCTGAAGATAGCCTTCCTTCATCTTGCGCATGCTGTCATTAGGAGTGACAGATGCATTGCTTAGTTTGCTTCTCAGTTCCTCGATCTCTTTCTGCCACAACCCAAGAAAAAGGAGTTTGTAATGTCTTATGAAGGACCACATGCAAAAGTTTGGTCAGAAACACCCAAAAGCTTAAACTTATAGGTAGAGACCGCATGAACTTAAGCCCATTGAAATCCCATAGAAAAGCAATGCAAGATTCTTTAACAAATTTCATGATTCTCCTGGAAACAAGCGTAGAGGCAAATGGCATTCAATATCCTGGAAACAAATTCTGTGCTCTGTTGGTCGCCGAAAAAAGCAAGTCGCTCCAATGGCAATCAAAAGAGGATTTTCCCAACGGGAGACAAAATTACGCAACCACAGCTAGGTGTGGACCACAATATTTAGAACACAAACTGCGTTGCAGACTGGTTGAGACAAGGATGCGTGAAAGAAACGTCTATCGGGGTCAACAAAAGCAAAATCCCGCATGCGCAGACACAAAAAAAGAGGATTGGACTCGGATTCATCCAAAGCTCTGTCCTCGATTTCAGCAACTGAAGATACTCGGCGTAATCGATCCGTCACAAGGACATTCACAAACAGTTTCTCGATCCTTAAGGCGATCTTCTAGCAATGGATGTAGATCCACACAATCAACGAGCGCGCCCTCGGAAACTCGATGCCGAAGACAGTTCAAGCAAACACGCAATCAGCCGAAAACGATTTCACTCGCTCAAAGCACTCGTCATCGACTAACGAGACGCATCCAACGCCGGCATTTCCACAGGAGACAGATCGATGCAAGGGCGAACCTGGTGAGCTCTGTTCTGCATCTCCAAATCGCGAACTCGCTTCTCGTAGTCCGACTGCGGCGGCGGCGGCGGCTCGTCGGCGGCGACTGGAGGAGGAGGCGTCGCGGTCGCCGACCGCGGCGAGGACGAGGAAGAGCTGTGCTCGGCGGGGCTCGCCAGCTTCGGACGCCGATTCCCTCTCGCCATCTCTCTTTCTCTCTCTCTCTCCGGTAAGAAGGATTTGAAAATGGAGGAAGTGACGAAGGGCTTTTTGTAGGAGGAGGATGATGAATGATGATGGCCTCTTTCGGTTTGAGCTTTTGTCTTCTCTTTTCCCTCCTCTCGATTCGCGTTTGAATTTCGACGGCCGTCGAGCTTCTTTGACACGCGTGTGCGCACCTCCACACGTGCGAACCCCTCTTGAGATATTTTTCTTCTAGACGGTTTTTTGACGATTTGGGCCTTGGGATAAATTGCCATTTACGAGGAGGAGAAAAATAAGAGGAGATGGAAAGAAACATCTCCACGTTAAATGATAATATAAATAGGAAAAAAAATAATTTACGGGATCTAAATAAGGCTCGAGTTTTTTCCACGCCATTTTTTTTTTTTTTACTACAAACATTCTGTCCATTTTGAAATGCCCCTTTTTATTCTCTTCTCTGCACTTATTCTCCCCACCTTTGGCATGCTTTTGGAACTTGAAATTATTCGATTACAATTTTACCTGGAACCTAGTCTTGATTTAAGATTATTTATTACTTTTTTCTTCTTTTTATTTGGTTTCTTCCTTTTTTTTAGCATTTTCTCGTTTGGGACAGAATCAGTGTCCATGTTTTCCAAAAGAAATAATTTATTCAGTAGATAACCAACTATTTATTGTGTTAACGTGTTGTATATTCCGATGAATGCATTTGGCTTAACTATCAATTTAATATGCATCATTACTTAAAATGCATTTATTTTAAATGCTTAACTTTCACTTTATTCGATAAATCTATCATAACATTTTTTTCCTCAAATCACTACATGATTTTTTATAGGGTGAAAGCCACCAATAGTTTAAAACTTATACTCGTGCTACGAATTTATCTCAAACTTTTACTCATATAATACATTTACCTTAAACTTTTTCTGACACCCAAAATCCTAAACTTATACTCATGTTACACATTCACCCCCATTTTGTTATGGCACCAAGCATTTAAACTTGTCCACGCGTGATGTATTTTACCCTTTGTCGAGATTCTTTTTCCTTTTTCTTTTCTTCTTTCCTCCTTAGTCTTCACCACTGCCCAAACCATCATTCTCAGCGTCGCCAAACAAAGGAAGAAAATGAAGGAGAAAGGAAAAAGAAAGAGAGAAAAAATGCATACAACCACATCTGCATCATTTGCTTTTTGTTTTGCATGTACTTAGGTTAATTTCATAAAGGAGAAAGCCACAAAATATACCTCAAATTACGCCTATTGTGGCATATTTATTATAAACCTTTTCTTACAAAGAATTCTAAGTTTGTATTTGTGTAACACATTTAACCTCTATCAAATTACCTTCAATGAGCAAAGTTAAAAAAAAATACCTACACGGATGACAAAAGGCAAATTCTGTTAAAGTAGCGCCCATGCGGCTCATATGAAATAAAAATGGTGTTGTTTTTTGAAACTTTGATAGGTTTGGAGTTGTTTTTAACATCACAATGGAAAATTTAATAGAGGAGGAGAGGAGGTTTGGAGTTGTTTTTAACTCACAATGGAAAATTTAATATTAATGGAGGAGGATAAATAATTCTAAAACAAGGGCAGTTATGGCATATTTATCCTAAACCTTTTCTTACAAAAAATCCCAAGTTTGTATTTGTGTAACACATTTACCCTCTATCAAATTACCTTCAATGAGCAAAGTTAAAAAAAAAAAAAATACCTACACGGATGACGAAAGGCAAATTCTGTTAAAGTAGCACCCATGCGGCTCATATGAAATAAAAATGGTGCTGTTTTTTGAAACTTTGATAGGTTTGGAGTTGTTTTTAACGTCACAATGGAAAATTTAATATTAATGGAGGAGGATAAATAATTCTAAATCAAGGGCAGACCAATTTAGACCTAGTCTTCATTGTGTGTAGAAGGATAAATAATTCTAAATCAAGGGCAGACCAATTTAGACTTAGTCTTCATTGTGTGTAGAATTAGTTAAAAAAAATTCATGTCCAAGAGCATAATAAAGTGAGCAAGGGATGACTTGGTCAATTTAAGGCAGTAAGGAGGTCTCTACAATTAAAAAAAAAAAAAAAAAATGACATGGAAGAAGAGCAAACCAGTAGATAAGGGAAAAAGTACGAAAAATGTTTTAAACCTATTTATTAATACCAATTCAATTCTAAACATTTCAATCGGCTTGATTTAGTCATAAACTTTTTTCACATTGATACCAATTTAGTCCATTTGGCTAATTTAGGTTAAAAATCGATGATGTGAACGCTAAGGATCCTACATGTTATCATCAACACTAAGGTGAACATTTTAAAATATTTTTTTTACTAATTTTCAATTTTTAATTTTTTTCCTTTCTTTGGACTGTGACTAATACTGACCATTACTGATAGTTGGCCACAAGTATGGGCCAGGGAGGGCATCATGGCCCTCGTCGGCCACAATAGAGGGCCAATAAGGGCATTGGCAAGGGCTAAACCCTCACGGCCTAAGTGAGGGCAGCCCTTGCCAGATCTAGCAAGGGCATGACCCTCGCGGCCTAAGCAAGGGTGACCCTCGCCAGATCTAGCAAGGGCTCGACACTCATCGGATCTGGTAAGGGTCGCCCTTGCGGCCTCTAGTGACGGTTGATGAGGGTGACCCTCGCCCAAGCAACGAAGGGTGATCCCTTGCCCGATTCGACAAGGGCTGCCCTCACCAAATCCGACGAGGGCAACTCTTGCCCATGGTTGGCGAGGACCATGATGCCCTTGCTGGCCCCCATCTATGGCTGGTCGCCGACAATGGCCAATACCGGCCACATTCCAAAAATGGGAGAAAAAAGAAAAATAATTAAAAAAAAGTTGAAAAATTAGTAAAAAAATCATTTTTAAACGTTTACATCAGCCCTGGTGATGCCATATAGGGTCGCCGACATCTATGTCACTTGTTTTCGGTTTAAATTGTAAGATGAACTAAATTGTTATTAATGTGAAAATGTTTAAGACTAAATTGATTCAATTAAAAAATTTAGGACTGAATTGGTACAAATACAATAAGTTTAGGAATTTTTTTTTGGTACTTTTTCCAATAGATAAACATAGATACCTACAGAGGCCCTTGAAAGTCGAAACGAATTGGGGTGAGATGAAATAAAGTAATTTCTGCGTCAATTACGTGACTAACCTGAACTAATCGATCAATCCTATCACTAAATTCCGTTCTTAGCCGTTAGGGTTATTCTTAGCTCAAAACCTCATATGAACTAATTAATGAACCTTGCTTGAAATAAACAAACTGTAACTTGGCAAGCACTTCCTCTACTTAGCCAAAAATGGCGAACCTCACTTGGCTTCACGAAACATATCTTTGTAATTTTCAAGAAAGCACCAATTCGACTTTGCATCAAATTGATATAGAGATACGTCTTCCTTCCCACGTACCAGAGCGTTTTCCACTCCATTTGTGACATGACTTCCTCTTAAAGTGATCCATTTGCCAAAATGTTCACATGCTGTATTTATGTCCTCAAAGCATATCTATACTTACGTTATTTCAAAGTTTATGTTCTACCTCGATAATTACGATATATTAATTCATAAATAGTACCTAAAAATTAAAGGAAATTCCAAATAAGAGTGAAATGCCATTATTTTCTTAAATAAAGATTTGATGTTGACATTGTTTTGAATAAATGTTTGAAATGATCATATCAGTCTCAAAGAAAGGCTTGAAGTGGTTATGACCATTTCAAATAAGGGCCTACCTTATTGGCAAAAAATTTGCCCCAATCAAGAATATTTTCGTCCAAGTGCAATTTAAATTACATTAGATTAAAAATTTTCATTTCTTTTAAAGGAGTAAGAATACAAGTGGCCGCCACCCCATCGCTAGTGGGGCGGTAGGGATGGCTAGTGAGGGTCGCCAGCTTACCCTTGTGTAGCACCCCCAAACTAGGGTGGTGAGGTCCACAAGGTGCTGTGTGGGGGCAGATGACCCTTGCCTAGATTCAGGAGATAGTCCAACCCTCAAACTTTCCACTTTTGAAAAGATTCAATTGTAGTGCCCATTCCCGGCATTAGAAGAATTTATAGATGCTCAACGTCAATTACATCATATGCCTAAGGTCCTGAACCCTACAAATGTTGATGATCATGGGAGACAAAAAAAGTCACGGCTGCTAAGGCTGTTTTGAATTGGTAGTCAGAAAATACTTTGACCCAGAATAATGTTCTCAAGATAATTGATCAAATGGCTTTGGTTACAAATAAATTGCTTAAGACATTTCGAAAGAAACTCTAGCAAATGAAATCTAGTAGTTATGTTTCTCATAATTATTGGGAAGACCAAACGGCTGAAATGGAAAAATTGAGGAGATAGATAAGCTCCCACAATATGGAAAATTTGTCCCTCCTTCGAATCTATTTTCGTAGCCTTGGCAAATGATTCCAATGGAAGCAGGCCCTTCCAAGGCCACATCAATTGCCTCAATTATTGAAGAAGCTCCAAAGACAAATTAAAGAGATCGTTACGCTTCAAAACTGTATTAGGACAATGGAAATAAATATTAGGAAAGAAAAGAAACTAGTTCCTGAACCTTTTCATGAGCCTCCCTCTGCTCATATAGTCTCAAATGTAGTTTGGGTTTTTTTGCGAGATCAAAGCAAACAAGAGATACCAACTATTGCTACATTTGACTCTACCAAGCAAAATATTTCTGAATCAACCTCAAATCGGATTCCTTTTCCTTTGAAAATAGTTCACCCTCTAAGCCACAAACAGTAGTATCTCACTTACCTACTATCTTTGTGGTCGACCCTATGAAATAGAAATGGAATCAAATCCGAGTCAAAAAGTGGTACACCTTCATGACCCAAACCCAAATCAGAGGTCTTTGACCTCAAAATACTACTTCACACTCGATGGTATCCCATATTCCAAATGACTAGAAAGATTATAAGAGTTTGACGCTTGGCTTAACACTGGAGCATTTTCTGTTGAAAGCTAGTACGATATATTGATTGAGTTTGTGAGCAGATTTACTAGAAGCTTAAAAAATTGGTGGAAAATTGTTTCCAATCAAAGATCAAATGATAATTCTACTTCAAAAAATTTTCATTACATGATCCAAATTATCCACCAATTCTTTATTGGTAAACCAGAAGATCTACTAAAAAATTTGCCTATGATATGAGCAAGGGAAAACAAAAACAAAATTTGTGACATGTAGGAGTGTGCATGGTTTGAGTGGGCGATTCCTGACCTAGAATCAAGAACCGCTCGCTAAAAACCGGTTCCGAAAAATTAGAACTAAGAACCGCCTGCTAGTTGCATGGATCCACACTTGGGAACCAGATCGCCGGTCTGATCCGATTCCCGGGTGATCCATAGAATCAATCCAACCTCCGCCCCTTCCCCTTTTCGCCCTCCCCACATCTGCTTATTTTGGCTCTCCCGATCATGGTAGCTTTATTCTCCTCAAGTACTAGTTCTGCGACGGCGGTTGCGACCCTCACGCTGCTTTCGCCCCGGCCACCACCACTATCTTCGCCATTGCCTCTACCATCTCTCACTCCTCCCTCAAGACTGATAATGAGGAGGACAATGGGGACGATGAGTTGTTCTTAGACCTTGAGTTCACCCATGTCCCTACAAATGAGGATGATAGGGAGAAGCCTAAGGAGGGGGAGGAGGAAGAGGGGAGGTAGAAGCGTAGTGATAGTGAAAGCGGAGGTGGCAATGAGGATGGCAACGGCGTGGAGAGAGAGTTCAAGTTCAAGGGGGAAAAAGAGAACCGACTCACTCTTTCGCTGAGTTCAAACTAGGACTCGAAGGGAGATAAGTAGATCTGGAGTTGAATCGGAGAGGAAGAGAGAGTTGTGGGAGATTTTGAATTGAGAGAGACAAGATGGAGTAGGAAACTAGATTATTGAGACAAGATGGTAATTGGAGCCCTAAATTTTAGATTTGCTAATTTTAAATTTTTTAATATTAAAAATTAATATATTATTATAATATAATCACTCCGGTCCGAGTGAATGGATCCACCCATGGAACCGGGGACCGAACCCGTACCTACCGGCTCCCATAAATTGGAACCGGACCGGTTCCCTTAAGAACCACCAATTCCAGCTGGTTCCGATCCTATTCCGAGTGGTTCGGGAGGGTCCCAGTTTTTTTGCATACCCTTGTGACATGTATGCTATCTCACATGCACAATGGAAGGGATTGCCTATTATTTGCCAAATTCCTCTTCATTTGTTGACTCGTATCATGAGAAATTTTAGAAGTTTCTACATTGTGGTAAGTGCAGAGCATACTATCAAGATTGATCAGAACATGCTTAGTTTTAAAGAATCATACCAAGCAAAAACGAAGATTGGGATTCATAGCAAACCATACAATATTATTTTCTAGAAGGAAGTGTTTTGCCCCATAGTATTTACAAGCATTGCCTCATATAGCATAAAACAAACACTGAAGACAATTTTACAGACTCTTTATGGCTAGCAATGACCAATTATTTGACCCTTATATTAACGGATGAAGAACTTGCTTCTAACAGACATTTTTCACTTTTGCAGTGTTAAATAATACATGAACTAACCACCGCCTGCGGTGGCCTAGCTGGATAAAAGCCCCGTGACATATACCTAAGATGGAGGGGTTTAAATCCTGCAGGACGCACGGGATCTTAAGCGTGATGTCGAGGTGGTGAGTCCTCCGCTAGCGTCGCTCCAGGGTTTACCCGCCGGCTGCCGGCTGTACGGGATTCCCCGGGTATCAATAATAATAATAATAATAATACATGAACAGTGCCAAATAATGCCAAATAGTGCCAAATAATACTTTTAGCCAAGTATTTCTATTCTTCATGTTGCTTCAAACTCCTTTTTCCTTGTGGCTTTAAATTCTTCAAACTTCTTTTTCTTTAATGCTTCAAACTCCGTAGCTATCCAAGCCATCTCTATCCTTTTGCCTTTTGTATTCTATGATGAGTCTTTCAACTTTGAGAGCTTGGATAGTTGAAAGTTTGGTGTCAAGGACATTGTTTTAGACTAAAACATTTTATGACTGCCAATTCAAAACAGCCTTCGAAGCCATAACTTTCTTTTCTCTCCCATGATCATCAATATTTATAGAATTCGAGACCTTAGGCATATGACAGAACCAATACTAAGCATTTGTAAATTCTTCTAAAGCGAGGAATAATGCACTAGAAGATCTTTCCAAAGGTGAAAAGTCTGAAGATTGGAACATACAAACAGATTGAAGGGTAGGAGGTGGTTCTTGCTTTGTGAAACATTGGAGTTAGGGTGTTTTGGGTACTTCTAGAGAAAAAGAGTTCTTCTTAATCAATTTGCAAATGGATTTGTCGAAGGGGGGAGACAATTGGCTTTTAGAGTGACGGTTTCTTTTTGGGTGGTTACTAAAGAGGTGGAGGAGGATTACATGGTTAAGGGACTATTGGAGGAGGGTGTGATGGAGATGGTTCATACGAGACCATGGATTGATAATTTCCTCCATATTCACCAACAAATATGACGATGGAGTCTCCATCAAGGTAACTTTGGTAAAGTTTATCTTTTGACATTTTCTTTCTCCTAGATGGTCTATCATCCTCTTCTTCATCTAGAGAGAACATTGATAATCAAGATCCCAAAAATAATGTCTTGTTCGGAGATCTTTGTAATAATGAATGGGTCGTCCCTGTTGGTCAAAAGACTCAATCATAGGCTTTGGATTTGCATGGCCATCGTCAACTGGAACATCAGTTGCACAATTTTGCATCATAAAAATAATAGGAAAGATAGAAAAAGTGGCTTCTTCCTTTTCCTTACTAAATTTAATAACAACCGTTCCATTTTTTTTTTGGTAGTGATCGAATACTAGGAAAGAATTATATGGTGATGAGTTTGCTTCGAACTTTTATAGCAAAGGTATATCCATAAGCAAAGTTAAAATATCGGGTATATGAAGTCCAGTATTTTTGAAAGTATCTTTGTATCAAGACTAGAAACATTGGCTCTAATGTCAATGAGGACAATAACATATATAGGCTTATCATATTTGGATAGATATATTTTAATAGGGAAATATAAGAGAATAGAATGAGTGTACGCATAAAGATCTTGGATTGTAGGAGGTTCAGAGAAGACTGATTCCATATCATCATCCTAGAGTGACACTTTAGTCTATGTTTTCATTTTCTGAATCAAATGAGAATTTCTACCTTGGCTTTTGGACAATTCTTTGCAAAATGTCATTTCTTGTTGTACATATAACACTTCTCAAATTTTCTATGCTTTCCAAAAGAAACCCTTCTGGTGCATTTTTTCCACAAGAATAACCATTTACGCCTTCTCCTTATATGGCCTAAAGAGAATCTTATGAAGTGTCTTCGCTTCTTACATCGATCACTACAAGAAGGATCATCACAATAATATTTCTTGGAACATTTGATTCTTAACTCAGGCTTTTGACAAGCCCGATCAAGTTCTTTTTTGCTCTTAAGATAACTCCTAAAAGTCTTCATTCAAATGCAAAGATCATCAAAAGCCCAATGTATTTCTTGCTGGAGTTCTCTAAGATGAACATTAGCAATAATCTTTTGCTTATTCTGAATGAATCTTTCCACAATTTGTCTAATTTCTTTTAGAATGGAGGTCAAGAATACTTGCTTTAGATTTGGATAATCTCTAAGAGCATACAATAATTTAAGCATTTCTTAAAAATGAATATTCATATTTTTTTTCTTAAAAAGTAGAATTTTCTTTAAAAAAAGAATTATCTTCTTTTAAGCACAAGAAGAACTTATGATTTACCAATAAAGAATTAGTGGATAATCAAGATGACATAATAAAAATCTATTTGAAGTTGAAATGTTATTTGATCCTGATCAAAAACAGTTCTCCACCAATTTTTTAGGCTTTTGGTAAATCTACTCACAAACTCGGTCAATATATTGTACCGACTTTTAACCAAAACTGCTTTAGTGTTGAGTCAAGCATAAAACTCTTATAATCTTTTTGGCGATTTGCAATATGGGATATCATCAAGTGTGAAGTAGTATCTTGAGGTTGTAAACCTTTGTTCTAGGTTTGGGTCACAAAGGTGTACTATTTCTGGCTCGAATGAATTTGATTTCATTTTTGCTTTAGGGGGGTTAGCCATAAAGATAGTAGGTAAGCGAGATATTGGTGCTTGTGGCTTAGAGGTTGAAGTATTTTAAGAAGAAAATGAATCTAATTTTGAGACCGATTTAGAGATATTTTGCTTGGCGGAGTTGAACGTAGCAATAGTTGGTATCTCTTGTTTGCTTTGATCTCGCAAATAAATCTTAAGTGGATTTGAGACCATATGAGTAGAGGGAGGCTCTTGAAAGAGTTCAGGAGCCGGTTTCTTTTTTTAACTAATTTTTCTTTGCTTTTCCATTGCTATGATACAGTTTCAAAGCATAACAATATTTATTTGATCCGTCTTTGGAGCTTCTTCAATAATTGAGGCAATTGATGTAGTCTTGAAAGGGCCCACTTCCATTGGAATTGTTTGCCAAGGTTGGGAAAGTGGATGTGAAGGAAGGACCGCATGAGCTGAATTTGTCTCGTCCATTTTTCCATTTCAACCATTTGGTCTTCCAAATAATGATGAGAAACATAACTACTAGATTGCCTCGCATAGGCGTCGGTGACTCTGTCAACCATTGCTAGTGGGGCGGTGGCCATAGGCGGGAAGGCTATAGCCTTCGTAGCTGGTGAGTTTTCCTTTGTTTTTTAATGGAAAGAAGAAAAGAAAAAAGAAAGAAAAATTGAAAAATTTGTAAAATTTAAAAAGATAAAATTGCCTTTCACAATTGGTAAGTTTAGGCCCTTATTGTAGATTGATATGGCCATTTCGGGCCCTCATTTGAAATAATATTAACTTCAAGCTCTTATTTAAGAAAATAAGGGCATTCCAAAGCATTTTTTTTTAAAGAAGCACTTTAGGCATTTATTTGAAATTTTCAAAAAATTGAATTGGTAAGCTTGATTTGTTGTTTTCATGAGAGAAGAAGGGAAGAAAATGAGAGGCGTGTTCGAAAAGTGTGAGAAAATTCAAATGTTTTGTGAAAAGAATTTTCCCTGCCTACTTCCACATTTTCCTCTTTTTTCAGTCTTCCAAACAAAGCATAAAAGTCTAGTCAAATTTATGATATGGCAAATTATCGGGAAAAAAAAGAGAGAGTGCTTTTGATCAACATAAAAGTCTAGTCAAGCTTATTTATTTGGTTAAATTATTTACTTTTCCCAATTATTCATTTCCTTTTTTTTTTGGTTAAAAAAATTGGTACTTCGAATCTCAATATGGATGAAGCACGAAGTTCGACTTGTGGGGGCGGCCCATCTCAGCTTTAGCTGAAAAGTCAATCCGAAAAGATAATAATTTATTATTTGACCCTAAGAGTCTTTGCCTTGCGTGCCGTCGCTTTTGAGAAGCGGAAACTAGACAAGCGAAAATACCCAGAAATAATAAAAAAGTCCAGGAATGGCAAAACCGTAAATATATCTCCATAGAAATTTCAGACGCGAACCCCAACACGGAAGCGCGTCTATCCGCCACGTAAACCACGTTGCAAATGCCGAGACTCCGCGGGCCCCTCCTCCCCGGCTACATCCGGAAAGTCCCGATCTCATTGGGCCACGTCGGCTCCCGGGGGGCGAGGGAAATACGCACCCTGTGCACGTTAGCGGGAGAAGCGTTCCTCCCTCGCCACAAAATTCTCGGCTGTTAGCGTCCATGTGAAGAAAACCGATCCGTCGACGAACACGAGAGAGGGATTTTTCTAATCCCATTCGCACGCCTCGCTCGCGATTTCGCCAAGGTAAACGCCGATCCCCTCTCGCGCGTTCGTTCCGATTTTCCCGGGAAAGTTCCTGTTGATTCTCCGGGAAAAATAGTGCCCTTCGGTGTCTCTGTCTTTTACCTCGTCGCGGATTTCTTTGTTCGGCGGATTGGACGTGCTTTTCCCGGGCAAATCTCTTCTGGCTTTTCCGAGGGATGATCGTAGCCGTAGTCCCGTGCGGTCAGAGGTCGGATTGCCCGAGCAGGTGCGTCGAGGAAAGCGGGCGGGCGGCGATTGATTGTCGGTGCGCGTTTTGGGGACGAGGTCGCATTTTCGAAACCCTAGTGTTTCGGCCGCAGAGTGAGCCCCGCGGTTTCGATTGCGTACTGTTGCGAGACAACAGTGTCCTAAAACTGTGGAAACGGTCGAAATTAGAACTCTGGAACAGTTTTTATTTTTCAAAGTTGTTGACTGATTATAGGCCGGAATTGCCGGCAAAGTAAGTAGTGCAGAGCTTGGGATTAGACTGTTTCGAACTATGCCGACTATGTGTGTAAGGTCTTAGGGTGCAGAGGCATTATGCGATATGTGTGCGGCAGCAGTCACCAGAAATCGCAGTTGATGTGCGAAAGTCTTTTACATGTACACTCTCTTTGTAGTAACGGTCAAGTATGAGTTCTTTGGATGCATGGTAGCTCATGTTAGGATCGAATCTTAGGTTTTGTAAGACGTGGCCAATGCTGTTTGAAGGAGACTTAAAAGGTTTTGAATTCTAATATTCCATGGCATCCGCGCTTTAATCTTATTGTCAGGTGTCCACATCTATTTTGTTTGGTGCTTTTAGATTCTTCTGCTAATGCTGGAAGAGTATGCTTCTGTCGATTATCATAATAGTAGTCTTTAGTTTCTTCTAGTCACCCTCATAATTTAATGGGTTATAGCTTCATTGTGATTGTCACGTACAGCCAGATTGAGAATGTATTCTATGCTTTATAGTCAGGATGATGCTTTCTTATAGATTTAGATGCACGAATTTGAGACCTTTATTAATTGCTTAGTGCAAAACCCTGAATGCAAATCAAACACTGAACATGGCCTATTTTGGTATAAATTTAATTCCTTCCCCATAATTTTCTTACTTTTTGCAGGCGATATATTTGTTTCGGCAGTTTGAAATTTGGAGTGCTGATTCCTTACGAGGGCATTTTTTTTGTGGTTTGAACTTATCTGAACTGAATTTGTGTCATCTATCATCTTCCTGGTGGCTTCTTCACTTCTCCTATGATGGCCCATTCTAGTTCCATGCAGTTGTCCCGTGAACTAGGGATTTTCCTTGATCCAAAATGCTGTTACCAAAACAATGTAAGAGAGCGTCGGGCTACAGCTATTCAAATTATTTTTGCTTTCTTTGTCACTGCTAATTTCATTCTTCTTTCTGCCCATTACTCAGAGTGTTCTGAAAAAAGGCCGGCTACTGTCCGTGGGCAACAATCTCTCATCGCATTCTTTGGTATGGATACGTGGAGTTTGATACTTGTAATCTGAAAATAAATCTTTGCCTGTCATTTATGTCGTCATTAATATTCTTTCTGTTACTCATTCTGCACTCTAAAAATAAATGATTTTCTGTCCATTGTAGCTGCGCATGTCCATGCATTCTTTTCTTTGTTTTTCATTTTCCTTTCCAGATATGAAGCCTGCTTTGGCAGTTATTTTATGATATTCTGGTGCTTGCATATCTATTTTGTATCTCCATGTATGATGTAGGTTCGAGAATTTGTTGAACGATAGTTCAATAGACTGAAATTCTACATGGCATTTACAGCGGCAAGATGCATGGCGTCTTCGTCTTTTAGGCAAGGGACATGGGCCAGTCCATCCCATATCTTCTAGACATAAAATTTTCTCCTGCCGGTCTTTTCTTGTGCCTGGTGGCGGAAAAGAAGTCCCAATTGTAAAATCTGTTGCTCTAGTCTTGAGAAGGTATTCTTCTTTCTTCTCCAATTCACTACCTGCTAGATTGATGGCTTACTCCAGGAGGTTTAGGGAACAAAGCAAGAGAACAATAGCTTTGTCAGTTCAATTAGGGTGGCCATTTCAGTTAAGCACTAAATCGAATCCCCGATTGTGTCACGCATTTCTTTTCCTTGCTTGTACTTGTCTAGATGTGACCCGAGCGGGCCAAAGTGCCTAAATAGCATATTTACCACCTCATATGGCTCCTCAAGGGCCATCAATAAATATAAAGACCTAATATTTGTCTTGATATTATTTGCAATGTTCTCTCTGTCTAAAGAAAACCCTAATTGGTAATTCAGTTGTTTCTAATTGAGTGAGGAAAACTTATTTCTCCATAAATGTTTCTAATTCTTTTTTTATTTTTTTTTTAATTTCTTTTAGCTGGAACAAAGTGGTGCTAATCGAATATGTCACTTCTTCAGAGTTCCTGATAATATGTAACGATTTGATTTTAATGTGCTATGCGCAGGTCATTTGACTCTCTGGGTGGAAGCCCTTTGGTATTTAAGCTGGTCCCAGCAGTTGGTGTCATTGCATTTGCTGCATGGGGTCTTGGTCCACTCATGCGTTTTGTTAGGGTTGTCTTTCTTCATGTAAACACAATTTATTCTCCTATAAGTATTTACTTTTCTGACAGATCTATTCATTAAATAATATGCTTTAACATTTATTTCGAATTTATGCAGAAAAATGACAACAGTTGGAAGAAGAGCAGTACACACTATATTATGACATCATATTTCCAACCTTTGATAGTATGGACTGGAGTGACACTACTTTGCAGGTGCATACATTATTTTATGAGTCTAGGTATGTGTTGGCATCTGTTCTATTCCCAGCAAGTCTAATTGTACTAAACTGGCATTGGTTATGTTACAGAGCATTGGATCCAGTAGTTTTACCGACTGAAGCTAGTCAAGCTGTTAAGCAACGGCTTCTTATTTTTGTTCGATCATTGTCGACTGTACTGGCTTTTGCATTTTGTTTATCAAGGTGAGTTTGATCTTTACAAATTGGTCTTGGATTCAAGTAAATATCGACCTGTCTTCAGTTAGTCAGGTGACTTCCGATGAGAACTTAAAAAAGTGAGAAGATTATTTGAGAGTCTGTCCATGATTCAGAATTACAATGTTGACCTTCGTTAGCCCTTCCTTTGTGGTGGTACAAGATACTATATGTTCATCTGTTGTGTTCCTATGTCTGATTATACTGAAACTTTTCAAGGTTTCCTTATTTTAAGTGTAACCATTGCAATTAAGTATTTGGTATGGATGTCCCCTTTTCAGCATCGTTCAGCAAGCACAGAAGTACTATATGGAAGCAAATGATGCCTGCGATACAAGAAATGTATGATTTCTTTTGCTTTCAAGTCTCACTCATGAGTGTCCATTAACATTGATAGTAATGGCTATGCATCTGTGCATGTAAGTGCTATCTGTATCGGTTTCAGAGTATAGGAAGGGTGTAAAAATGTTTTACTTGTTAGCTGCAACATTGCGTTCGTCTGGTGTTGGAGCATTATCACAGGATGATACGGTTGTCTTGGAAGCTTCCTGGTAAAAAGGAAATCCCTCTTTGATGATTTTCTTCTTGTGTGGCAGATGGGTTTCAATTTTGCTGGAAAAGCTATTTACAGTGCAGTGTGGGTTGCTGCAATATCATTGTTTATGGAGTTACTTGGATTCTCCACACAGAGGTGGCTGACGGCTGGGGGTCTTGGTACAGTACTTCTCACCCTTGCTGGTCGTGAGGTGAGCAACTGTTTTTCAATGCATATGATGTTGAGGAATAGGGATTTAATTATCTGTCTGTGACATCAGCTTTAGCCATTAACTTATTTGTGTAATGACTTCTATTTTTATTTATTGGTGCATCCAGATATTTACAAATTTTCTTTCGAGTGTTATGATTCATGCTACACGACCATTCATCGTGAACGAATGGATTCAAACCAAGATTGAAGGCTATGAAGTCTCTGGTACTGTTGAGGTATGAGCTTTGATTTTCTTATCCTAATCCAGTTAAAGAAATCATCCCTTGGGACTAATGTACAAGTATATTAGGTTTTCTTATTTTAACTTCGAATCATTTTGCTAAATTTGGAAAACACCAGCATGTCGGTTGGTGGTCTCCAACCATAATTAGAGGTGATGATCGTGAAGCAGTGCACATTCCAAACCACAAGTTCACTGTAAGTGTCGTGAGGAATCTTAGCCAGAAGACTCATTGGCGCATCAAGACACACCTTGCTGTTAGTCACCTGGATGTCCATAAGATAAATGTGAGAAAATCATGATTCACCCACTGATGTCGAGTTTTTTTTAATGCTTTCAGTTTTTTGACTTGTCCATATTTTTGTTTGTACAGAATATTGTCGCTGATATGCGCAAAGTGTTGGCGAAGAACCCTCAAGTGGAACAGCAGAAGTTGCACCGAAGAGTATTTCTGGAAAATATCAATCCAGAAAATCAGGCTTTAATGGTAATTCTTTGGCTTTACTGTATCATCTGGGATATAAAGGACATTGATTTTTTGCAAGACAAATTCTATTGTAAATCATTAATCTGACTTTTTGGTCATGAAACATGCTGTGGTACTTTGCCAAAAAGAATTACACGCTAAATGTTTGTTGAGAGTTTGATGGGCATTTTCTTTAGTTCGAAGTACCTTTTTGTCATTCTTTGAGGTCATTTTTTTCACATAAATCTGATGAATATGATGTAAACTTTCAGATGTTATAAAACTATGTAGCCCATGTTTCTTATATTGTTTTGATTTTGCTCCTAATAGTGCATGAGGACTTGGATGTGGAAATATTTAAGGAAAATGACATTCTTCTCTTCCTAAATGCACCTTTTCTTTGATA
The DNA here is from genome assembly GCA_017140325.1 of Eucalyptus leucophloia subsp. euroa. NCBI lineage: Eukaryota > Viridiplantae > Streptophyta > Magnoliopsida > Myrtales > Myrtaceae > Eucalyptus > Eucalyptus leucophloia. Next base: position 30,631,811 of record CM029473.1, read on the forward strand.
TTTTCTTTCCTATAGTCTTGGAGGGATGGATCACTACCTCATCTTCTTTTGATTTTACTCTCAATAGTGAATAAAGACCTGGATGTGACATATTCAATGTAATAAGTATAATTATTCTTCTCTTAGTTAATGCATCCTCTTGTACTATATTTATCTTCCATAGTCAAAGGACTCTGGCAAAAAAAGATAAAAAAAAAAGGTCTTGGCATGATGGATCGCTGTTCTTCATTATATTATCTTGGCATGATTATTCTTGTATATATTGTTTAACCTTTTATCTGAATTATCTGGGCCTGCAGATATTGATATCTTGCTTTGTGAAAACATCTCATTTTGAAGAGTACCTATGTGTCAAGGTAAATATACACCTATACGCCTATGCCATTATGACTTTTGACAACATTTGTCATGACACTGCTGTTCTTTTTGTTGTTTTATATAGATGTTCAATTATCATCATGTCTTTATTCTTTTCCAGTACTTGTTTTACTCAGGGAAATGTACATTTGTTGCTTATTCACGTTTATGTGTAGCATACACTAGATTATCATGAAATAGGTTCATCAATATGAGTCTTGGAGGGCTTTCTAACGGTCAGCCTTTTCCATTTGGAATAAAGAAAGTAGTAACAATCCTGTTGAACTTTCTACGTTTGCAATATGTTGTGCAAGTTGGAAAAATGAAAATGGTAACTATCCTGTTGAACTTTCTACGTGCGCCAATGATTGGAACTTATAAAAGTTGTGCAGTCCATGCAATCTAAAGGCTCCTTAATTCTACAGGCCATCTTCTTGTAGCATGACCCATATCCCTACATTTCCTGGGCTGCAATGGTTTAAGTTGCAAAAAACTGTACCAGTGTGGCTTTTGACTTCGATTGGCTTTTATTCCAAATCATGCATGACAGGAGTGTCCAACTGTACCTCCTTGAGGTTGTAATATTTGTAACCATAGCAGTTGCAGTTTTTTCTCTTCCATTTGGTTTTTTAGCCTATATCGCGATCAGTTTCTGTAGGGTTAGGATTCTCACAACCAAGCTTTTTTCTTCTTTTTGAGTCTTGAGGGAACATTATGCAATATATATTGTCGGCCAAAGACAAAGGACCATTGTTTATTTAAGTTAAATTCTTGAACATAGCACATTTGGCTACTTGTATGCAATAAAGAAAATTGGTTATAAATGCCTCTGAGAGTTACCTCTGCTTTCATATCTCAGTGAGCTGAAGATGTTCGTTATTGAATTTTGAGTGTATGTTATTTATGTTATCAATTCTTGTTGTGGAAACTCTACTCAACATGTTGCAACCTTGCAATGAAACAGGAAGCTATACTCTTGGATCTTCTTAGGGTTATCAGTCATCATCGTGCACGACTCGCTACCCCCATCCGCACAGTTCAGAAAATATACAGTGAAGCTGACCTAGAAAATGTGCCTTTTGCTGATGCGGTCTTCACTCGTTCCAGAGCAGCAGCAAATCGTCCCTTCCTTTTGATTGAACCTTCTGATAAAATCAATGGTGATGACAAAAGTAAGGTCTCAACCAAGGGGACCCATGCCAGTGAAGACAAAGACACCAAGGCTGAAATGAACTCAACTTCTGACTTGATAGAATGTTCAAAGGTTGGATCTACATCAACAGTTGACTCGAGAAAAGATGATAAAGTCAATGGACCAGCAACCCCAAACTCTGGCGCCAAGGTTTCAGCAACATCGGCTTCTGACCCTCAAAGCCAGATAAATACTGAAGTGCAGCAACCACAGAAGGAGAAAACATTAGAAACCTCGAAGGATATATTGAAAACGAATGCAAAGGATGTGAATCCAACCAGGGAACCTTCAGAGGATTCTGCAGACGTTCCAACAGAAATTGGACGTGGAAAGGTAGATCTTACTCCCAAACCACTGAAGGAGGATGGAGAAAGGCCCATCACATCAAAATCAATGGCGAGGCCTCCCTTGGAAGAGAATATTGTTCTGGGGGTTGCTCTGGAGGGATCGAAACGGACACTGCCCATTGAAGAAGAAACAACGCCATCTGCTCCTTCTGAGACAAAGGAATTGGCTGCCCAAAGGAATGGTGCTGGGCTGCCTGCGGGTGGGAAGGAGAAGAAAGATGGCCATGCATCATCTAGTTCCTAGCACCAACCGAATGTTCGTTGACACTAAAGAGGAAATTGGTTAGTGCCGATTTTTCACGTGATGCTGTTGATTGATTGGAATGGTGCAAAGAAGTGCATGCAGCTGTATTTTTTGAAGGCTGCATATGCTAATACACTTCCAATTTAAATTAACTGCTTGTAAATAATCAATTGAATGAAGAATTTGTGCTCTGATCTAGCACATCTGAACTTGACAATGTGTAATATGCCAATTCGCAGTTTTAAGTGGATATATGTTCCCATATGAGGTAGGATAAAGTAGGTCACGTAGTACGGGCTGACGTACATAGGATGACGTGACTTGCTTTTTCACCGAAATCCAATCGCAACTTGACATGCAATAGTGATATGGAAAAATATGAAAAATATAAAAATCGAGCTGGAATTCGTGTCTTCGCCATCTCCTCCATTCACAGCCCCTAATGGCCACCGTCATCTCCTCAATCCAGTCACCGACGACCACAGGTGAGCTCTCATCCACAGCCCCCGCTCAGCGCGTCCTTGTCACAGATTCTTTCAGACTTCCAGATTGGTGCGAGTGATGACGGAGAGGCTTAGATGACGCAAATGACAGAGCCTTGGCTGCGAGCGCTTAGATTTGCAGATCCGTACTGGGCTAGTCGTTGCGCTGGAATCCTCCTCTCTGCTCGGCTACGCCCATCGTATCACCGCAGCAATCGGCTTAAAAAACAGAGAAGATGAATTCAGATTTCCTGTGTCTGCCTCCCAGGCATCCTCCACTTCTTTTGTATGGCCTGCTCGTGACGTCTGCTTGGAGAATAAAAAGAGGGAGATCTGTTCCTTTTGCTCTGTCCAGTGAGGACCTCGCACGAGATGTATAGGCTCCAAAGGGGAAATAATCCAGTCTATGCCTTGCCTATGCTTGCCTTGCCCGTGCCATTCGCAGAAGCAGCAGCATGGCTCTGGATCTAGCAAAGGACGAGCCTGGCCGTGAGCCACGTGCTTGTGGGCGGCGTGGTTGCAAGCCCGCAGTGATGACATAGGAACTGGCTCAGCCATGGCCGCAGGCGGAGTCATCAGCGCTTGCGGAAATCTGGAAATCCGAGTTCCATGGCCGCTGACAGAGTTGTGGGAAGGGAGTAGGAGAGAGAAAAAAAGAAACAGAGTTATATTTTTAATTTTTTACTTATTTTTACATCTCCGACCGGCAGCAAGTTGTTATTGACATTCAACCAATAAATGCATACCAAGTCAGCTTATTCTTTCCTTATTTGGAAGAGCGGCGATGATGTTAATCTGACGCCATTTTCTGTTCCACGGAGCGAGTTAGTCGGGAGCTAATACATACATTAGGATTTTCCTGTCCATCTGTGGCCCAGGGAGAAAATTATTGAAAAAATAAGTCAAAACAGGACTAATGTCGTTGCACGCCCTCCGTGCCAGCATGTCCATTTAGTCTTTCAACGCGTCCCCGATTGTATGCACGAACCTGTCAAGCCTCAGTGTGAACTGCTTTTTTGTGTGTGTGTGTGTGTGTGTGTGTGAGAGAGAGAGAGAGAGAGAGAGAGAGAGAGAGAGAGAGAGAGGCAAGCCCATTACTTGTGAGAATCATTTTAAACAAAACCCACGGCACAAAAGACAAACCAGGAAAGGTAAAGAGATCGACATTAAAATTCCGTGCGGCGTAGGCTAACGAGCTACTTAAAGATGCTACCGAGCAGATGCGTTTAACTATCACATGATGCAGCATGCTCTTTAATTAGAGATGCCAGGAGCTACGTAAGAATCTCTACTTCGATCCTCTAAGCTTGGCACATACAATCGGGAGCGGGATATGTATATATGGACTGCTTCTCCTTTCTCAATCGAATATGTCCCTGTCTATTTTTATGTCCATCTATGACAGCATGCTGGAAGTCTGACCATTCCATGCTTTTATTGAGAAAGAGCTGCCCCAGAAGCGCCATGTTTGGCCTTATAGTCTTCAAGTTCAAAAACGCTCGATGTCCTAGCTGATGATGCCAATCAAAAGTAACCGCTTAAATAACTGATTTTGTACTGAAAGAAACTTAAAAAGGCACTAGAGCTTGTTGAAGAAAATTTGCCCGAGGTCCTATTGCAGCAAATTCTAGACTTCTTATCAGGATTCTGTCGATATAAGTTAAATAAACTGCAGGTACTCAAGGAGACAAGACATGGGTTGTCAGGTTCTTACCACAGCATTGTGCATATTTCCTGGAGAAGCAGAGATGAAGACATCGCTTTGCATGCTTACATAATAATCAACTGCAGCCAGTAAAGAAGCCTTGCCTTTGACCTTGGCTCGTTCTTCTGCAGAGGAGAGACTTTTCTTGTCTTCCATTAGTGGAAACAGTTTGCGTAAAGTTGAGATCCTTGATTCTCCTCCATACACCTGAAAATTTATCGCTAGCTTGCATCTCAACTCCAAAACAGACAAGTTTTCGTCGTAATAATGCCCATAGAACTCTATCAGTTCTTGGCTTAAAATGGTTTAATAAGCACCAACGTGCCTTGTAGATAATGACCAAAAGTTACCTTATGAGAAGCAAGATAAAGTCGTGTACTGTTGCTGAAACCTAAAGCTGCAAGCAGCAACCCAATCTGTTCGGGTGTCAAAGGACAACGACCCTGACCCCTTAGTTCTTCATTGGTAAATTGGGAATTCACCACCCTTCCCTGCCATATTACCTGACGGTACTTGGCAAGGGCCATTCTTTCAGCTTTACCCCCACCAAAATCGCATGCTGAATGAGCTGCCATGTCCTGCAAATGAAATCATGAATTCAAACCAAGCCAAAGGCACGGCCTTCAATCAGAATAGTTAAAATCGAACCAAAAGAAGAACTGATCTGGCATCTAAGCGACAGTTCAATTGATCAGATCACCGGGTCATTTTTTGTAGACATCACATACTCTCACTTCTTTCTACATGTTAACATACACTAAAAGGGGGTTCCATGTGTTGAGAAGATAACTTGTGAAAAGACATTACTATCACATGTTATGTTTGTATTCTTCAATAATTCATTTAATTTTGTGATTTGGTTTCTCTTTATGTATTTTCAATTTCCAAAATTCCCATTCATTCAAATTCTTAATCATTTAAAGCACAATTATTTCGAAATTGTGGTAAACTTTGGTAATAGGATGCAGCTAAAGTAATGGGGAGTCGCATCTCCTTATTTGTGCTGCATGTCACTATTTTTATAGGTCATACTCTTCTCCCCCGTTTTTCATACGAGGTTGCGGTGCCATAGGTAACCTCAGATCAAGGCCCCCCAGGTGTGGCGGTGACTCATCCTTGAGACAGAGAGACAATCCTGGAAAATGGAATGATGGAGATGAATCTGGGTTTAGTGGCTTTGAGGTGGCGGTGGAGGGGACAGGGTGACTAGCCAAAGACTATGGCGCTGGAGGGGCAGGGTGACTAGCCAGAGAACATGGCAGCGGTTGGCAGGGCTGTGGTGGCTGAGAAGGACGCAGGGTTTGCGCTTTGTTGGTTAGTGTTTAGATGTGTGTAGATGTGAGATCACAGGGAGGGCATTTTTGGAAATTGAAATTACAACATGGTAAAAAAATGCATGCATTTGCTTAAGTTGAGGTAGCAAAGTTCTTAATTTGAAAGTAGAGATATTTTTTTGGTCATTGGGTAAAAAGTCAGACATGCTTCTGGTATTTTCCCAAAAAGAAAAAAGAAAATCACGCTTGTCATCTCTCTAAGTATCATACCTTATCAAAACGCAGATGTAACACAACAAACTTTCCTGATCCCTGATTTCTCATCTGCTCTCTTCTGTCTTTCACAAATAAGTTCCCCTTTGCTTGACTTTCTGTAACAGGGTAACGAAGGTGACTTACAAGGGTCTCACCCAATTCTCTGACATGAGGAACAAAAGCTAGTGCTTCAAAGTTGACTTTACATCTCAAGCGCTGGATGTTTGGTGGGAGATTGTTAAAGGTTAAACGGTGAGAGAATGGGGAAATAGCAGCAATTCCAAATCTGCACCAATGAAAACTGTCTCATGTTGCTATTCTTTTGTCTAATATATTTCCAATGACTGATTATTCAGCATGGATGCAGAAGTTCCAGCTATCTTTAAATGGCAAGGAAAAACTCAAATTTTTTAACTAAAAATGATGGTAACCCACAGGCAGCATTATCAATTTGGGTTTGCAGCAAGGAGCATGAGTTGTCCACTTCAGTCACAAATAAAATTGGTTAAAAGGGCAGCCTGTTCCACAAAGCTCCCCTTATGTGCAGGGTCCCCTGGAAAGGGTAGGACCACATCGGGTCTAAGGTATGCAACGGTACCTAGCAATTTTTGCAAGAGGCTGTTTCCACAACTAGAACCCATGACCTCCAGGTCACACGGTGACCGCTTAACTGTTGCACCAAGGATCCCTTTCTCACAAAACAAAGGGTATTCCAAAAAGATTAGCAGTTGCTATTCAGTTGCAGTCAAGTAACCCGGATGTGATCTGGTGTGGACTACTTACAGAGAAAATTAACTTAGGAGATTCCACATATTGAAGTGCTGGAACTTGCTGCTCTTTAATGGCAAGATCTGAGATTTGGTGAATTGATTTCACTTGAAGCATTTCAATCTAGGTTCCCATCTATTCTTTTCAAATCAGCAAAACTGTTTTCTGGTCTTCCATGGTACTTTCTCTGTACACCTCATCATGTTTCTCACTTTCCTTGCTCCGTTTATTGTTGCATTAATATTTTCTCTTTCCCTCTGTAAATGGCTATTTTCCAAATGCAGTAGATCCTCAAGAAATCGAACTACCCCATGAATTTAATTGAGATATGAGAGCTCAAATTTCTTCACATTCAATGGATGTTTATGGAGATTCCAACTTTAATGCAAGTTAAGCCAACACGAAGCACTGAATTCCCTGCAAAAGGTTTTCTGAGCTTTTTTTTTTTTTTTTTTTTTTTGAGTTGATGTTCCGACGTATGAAGGTACAATGCAATGAACTGTACATTCTGCAGGCATTACCTAATGTTCAACAGTATAATGCCAAACTAAGTTCCAAATTTTCCTTTTACCTAATTTGATCTTATCATTTAGTAATATTGCCTTACGGATCCAATAAATGCCTCCCAAGTTAAAAACTCGCATTCTTCTGCAGTGATCAAAGTATCTAAATATATTAAACATGAGGATGGCATTAGCAAGAATATTATTGTAGGTGACTGCCATCAGCAAAGTAAAGAACTGCATGCTCCAGTTGAATGATTACAAAACAAGAAGCAATCAGGAAGAAGGGATTTCAATGAAAAGCAGCAGAACCCCGGCATTCTTAAGATTATAGAATCATTTAAGTGTTTTATCAATGAATAAATGCATTATAAGAGAGGATAAGACGTTGAGACATCATTTCCAATCCAGAAAATCTGACACACTGACCTTTGCAGAATAGGCAATACATTTTCCAGATACCAGTTTGCTGAAGCATGAACAGGTGCCATCTTAATTCTGGTATCTCGAATCCCTGTAGCATAATATTCCCTTGTGCTCCAGGAATATTCGCTAGGAAGCTCTTTCACTATAGAAATGTCACCTTCTAATGCACTGATGAAGTGATCCACATCAAATATGTCTGAAAATGAACTTCAGAAATGAAACACAAATCAATTATCCCTCCATTCATATGGAAGACCAGAGGAAATAATTCAGGCCAGATTAGATCAGCAAGTACCTTGCATCTTGCCACACAGGATTAACTTCAAGATGTGGAATCACCAGCGTGGCATTCAAGATTTTTGCAACGGCAACTGCATCACAGATCTTTAAGGCGGAACAAAAGAGTAAGGGACAAACAATGTCATTGATGAGGTGAAATCAGCGTCATACAAGAATAGAACAACACCGATCACACATGCATATCCTTGCTGCTAATTTTACACAAAACATATGCATCAAACAACACAAAAGAACCTACCCCCATCCTCTGCTGGTTCAAGCCTCCATCAAGAAAAACCTGGATGTATCCCATAGATTTCCCAGGCAGCGCTGTCCAGAATATTATATCAGAAGAACATCCTTTAATATTTAAAACCAACCAAGAATAACTTATGTAATAAAGGAAGCAGACAAGGTAAAATTAGAAAAGAACACAACGCTAGACAAAGGACTCTGGAGCTGTGGCTTCTAGCACACTCACGCGTATCATCTGCAGACCGAATACAGGGCTTCCATCCTTGATCAGGCAACGGAGACCATAGATCCAACTGTTGTCTGAAGGGCTAAAATAGGAAAAACAAAAAAAAGGAAAAGAAAGATCAAATGACAGACCAATATTATTTCCGTTTCAATAATTATGTTAAGAATGTCACTAACTCACAATTTGCCGCTGTATGGCAGCCTTCAGCAGAGGCAAATGTCTGGGTTTTGGAGCATTCCATTCCTGCATGCAACAGTTCCTTCAATTACTGCATATATACACATAGCACTTCTAAAAAGTTGGGTTAGCAGAATTTTTTTAAAAACAAACATAAAATTCATATGTGCAACGCTTAAAAACGGATAATTAAGACATTAACTATGAAAAATAGCGTAGATAAATCTAAAAAGACTCCCTTCTCGTACTACCGATCCGGTATACTTCTCCACAGATGCATACGAAAACTACACGGCATGTTCCCCGCACGTAGGAATTAGCAGAGAACAGTCCGTGACTTGGTAATCACTGACGATCACTGAAGCGGTGAGGCAGTGACTTGAAAACCAACACAAGTGATCCCCGAAAACGCAAGTCCTCATCAAATCACGCCAAGCGACGGCCAAAAAACCTAGCGAGACGGACTTCACGGAAGAGCGAGAGAAACCTACGGAGAACATGGAAGGCGAAGCCCGCCCCAGGGGCTTGAACAGGTTCGGGAAGAAGACCGGAAGCAGGACCGCGACGAGTCCAGCGAGCGCCATCTTCTGGGACTGATTCAGGTGGCCCTGACTCTGGCCGAGCCTCATGATGAACCGGCCGCCGTCCCAAACCGCGAAGGAAAGTTCTCCGGCGGGGCGGGAAGCTGCTCGGACCGTTGCGGCAAGGGAAGGGTTTTCTGGAGATCTAAGATCGAGGAAGAGAATGTCGCTCCAAAAGCGTCGGCGGCGATCTTTGGAGTTTCACAGAGAGAGAGAGAGAGAGAGAGAGAGAGAGAAGGAAGAGAGATGTGCTGATGGCGGTTTTGCTGTCGCCGTCGCCGAGGGACGCGGGGGCAAACGAAAGGATCAGAGGAGGAAGAAGATGACACGCGCCCCGCACGTGCCATGAGGAATATATAATATCTTTTCCTTTTCTTTTTACCATAATTCTTACATGGAATATATATACTAAAAGTCTTAAAATTTATTACAAAAATATGATAACATTTATATTAAAAAATAAAAATCCAACAATTAATAAATAAATAAAAACCACAAACGCACTCCACACATACTATGAGAACTGTTAGGATTGACTTTCATAATATACATCCATTGATAGTTAATAGTAGTTTTGCCCGAATGAAAAGGTACTAAGTCCAAGATTCAATAAACCAGTTGTCCTCTAACTAGAGCTTTCCAATGCCTTAGGTATAGGTTGGGGACAAGAAATTGTTCAACAGTAGATAAAAAGGATCTAAAATAAAGAGACATAGAAGAATATGAGATAAAATTTGCAATATATTATTATGTACAAACATGTGTACCTTTGCAATGAATACAAGGGGGATCAAGATTAGATATAAGAAGAGGGTTGGTTAATGACAGATCTTGAGAGGAAGATGATGGTACCGGTGACAAGAGGAAGTGGGGGAGCAATAGCTACTCAAGAACGTCGAGTATAAACCTCAAGAAAAGGTGATTTCTATGTAAATATTGATGAATCAACTCGAGTAGTTGATTGAATGGTGGTCACATATAAATTTTCATTCAATTCAAATATGGTAATTGGAACATAATGATAAGGAGTGGATTCAAAAAATGAAATATCAACAATTATAAAAATCTTCTTAGCAATGGAGAATAATAGCAATATCCCTTTTGAGCATGAGAATAACTTAGAAACACACACTTGATGGTCTTGGGATCAATTATTGATATTCCACATCGATAATCACGAATAAAATAGGCACAACAAAAAATACAATGTGGTAAGACAAACGGTAACTCATTTGGAAACAAATAGAAAATGGCATACCACCTCACAAAACAAAGTAGGCATGCAATTAATAAGATAGCATGCAATCAACATTAAACCAAAAGGTTTTGGGGACTTTCATCTCAAACAATATGAATCTAGTAACTTCCAATAAATGCTTATTCTTCCTTTTAGTAACACCATTTTTTTTTTCTTTTGGTGGTGTATCAGAATAGGAAGATTCATGGATCATCTTATGTTGAGTCATATAATTAGAAAAAGGTGTAAAAAAGTACTTGTTAGCATTATCAAAACTCAAAAAACTTTTATAGAAAACAATTAAGGATGGGTTTTTGTAAATGCATGAAATATAGAAAACAATTCTAAACGATTTTTCATTCGATATTACTAAGTGACTTTGGAGTAGTCATCAACAAAAGCAACACAAAATCTAAAGCCCAAATTGAAAACCACATGACTTGGATCCTAAATATTTGAATGAAGTGACAAAAGAGGAGATGTCGCTTGTTTAATGACTTGAGGTAGGTAACTAGTACGATGTAATTTGTCATTAACACAACTCAAACTTTAAACTAGAAAGGGACCAATGGTATATTTAATTTTTTTAGCATTTATATGTATTTGATTTTTTTAACATTATTTTGGCATTTAAAAAAATAATAACAAGGGCAAAATCAGAAATTTGAGAAATGAGTGAGAATAGTTTTAGAAGAAAAGAATAAGTTTCAGCATTTGGCCAAATGTTGAAAATTCAAAACTAGTCCCTATTAACATCGGGTTTTCAACATTCCTAATGTTGGTTTCCATTTGAAAGCTACTTTAAAATAATTGTCAAATGGTCCAACATTTTCTCAAGGGCTTTAGAGGCTAAAAGTCCCATGGGAATGCTTAACAAAACGTATTCTAAAAACTAGAATCTAACTTTTGAAAACTATGTAGAGAAGAATGACCAATACAACAATGGATCGAATGTAAATGCAACACTAGGGCATGCAATGAAAGGAGTGTCTTCAAGCACATACAACCCTCTACCTTACATCCTCTACTAATCATCCTCTTCTTGGCCAGATCCTAGAAAATACAAGAATTAGAGTAGAATATTACTAAACACTAATTTTTTTTTGTTAATTTACTAACAGACATGGGGTTAAACAGAAATTGTGGAAGATAAAGTATTAAGAACAATGGCAATGAAAGAGTAGGATGAACTATGCCAACCCGCTTAACATGTGTAAATGATCCATTGGCTAGGTTAATTGTTGATGAAAATGGAGTAAGACATGAAAATATATTTGAAAGACCTTCAATGTGATCAAAAGCCCCTAAATCAGTCATCAAAGGGTGAGAAGCAGCTAAAAAGCATACAATAGCATTACCTATCTCTACCATAGTACCAGTGGAAGAAGCAAGTTATGAAATCTAAAACTAGTTGTACCAAGCAAATTCCTCATCAAATATAACACTACTTTTCTTGTAGAAGACTTGGAGAAAAGTCAATACCATATATAGTATTTGCAAATTGTAGTTGCTGCCATGGTCTCACATGTGACGTGTATCAAAATTTCTGAATATGACTAGGTTTGCTATAGTAATGGCAAGTCCATGTGCCCCCTTAGCTATCATAGACATGTGGGATAATCTATAAAGATGCTATTGTCATTGGCCTTTCCTTGTTCTTGTGCCTTACCCTTCCCCTTGGCCACCACATCCACTATATCCTCCATGGTTTTCTCTATTACTCCTACTACCACTACTAATTCGAGATTAGGATACAAAAGCTAAATTATCTACTACAGATGTGGTGTTTTGAGAAGACTCATGAGATATCCAAAGAACTCAAGCAAACGTATCTGTGAGTGATGCAATAGTCTCTTCTCCAAGAATCTAAGACCTAATAGTTTCAAATTCAAGATGAAGACCTCTCAAGAATTCCATTACAACCAATTGTTCTCTTTGAAGTTGTATTTGCTGAATATTGGCTGAAATGAGGAGAACAACATTCAACTTCTTATACATCCTCTTAAAATCAGCAAAATACTACGTAATAGAACATCCCTCCCAATCGCTCATAAATCCATGACAAGTTATTTTGGCCAGAGGATAATATATTCAAATACTCCTACAATTCTCTAATTGTGTCAACATAAGTTACTAGATCAACTATATTGCTCTCCCATCTAACCAAGGATATGTGCATCAATAACATCCCAAGTTACATCATCTCTAGGTTTAGGCTTAGTCCGATGTCTGATTCCTACCTGTCAAACTAAGCTTCACAAATTTTTTCTATTGATGAAAGTTAGCACAACCCTTAAGCTTCTTATCGGTTATTCAATTAGATGAAGATGAAATCACCTTAGTTATCACATTAATCACCTTAGCCATCATATTATTACTGTTTTCAGGATTACCCTAAGTGTTACTCTTCGGAGAATCACCCATTCTCTTAAAAAAATAAGGAAATTCTCACAATATTGTTCCTCGGCAACTCAATCTCAACAATTCAATATTCAACACAATCAAAAATAAATCACCACATAATAGTCTTCACAATGCAGAAACATCACCAATCAAGAGACCGTAACTAGATTGATCGAACACTCACAAGTTAAAGGCTGAAAAAAAAAAAAAAAAAAATCCGCACCTAGCCAACGGATCAGATAGATCTATGAGGGCATGGGAACTTCCAATATCTGGTCGAAGCAAGTTTATCATATCACTTCACGATTGCAGGAGCAAGACAGTCATTAAGCCACAAGAGGACCTCCAATTCCAGTAATGGTGAGGACATAACTCGCGCAACAAAGTCAAGCGAAGAGAAGCACGCGACTCGCACAAGAGAACGAGAGAGAGAGAAACAGGCTAGCAAAGTCAAGCCGTGGCAGCGGTGGCAGCAAGCTATTTTGGCGAGTGGTCAACGGCGGTGAGTGATCGACAACTGCAAATCATGGAGTCAAGTTGAAGCCCTCAAATTCCTTTCTTCTTGTTCCAAATAATATAGAAAATCTAAGAGTAAACAGAAAAATCACATTAGCATTTCCATACAAAGTGGCAATCATTTTTGTTTTCTGTTCAGGAACCGAGCCCGTGTCTGAGCTTTTCTTAAGAAAAAGCAGGAGGGAGTGAACCATAACCAGCTTTGTACAGCAAGTACAAAAAAATGCATCATCAGCATTTTCGGTTTTGTCATTCTTGGACTAAAGCACAATTGACCTATTGAGCCATCGGAATATTCACAGCATGGCAAATCAGCACTTTCCTAGCGACATGCTAAACATAAAAATATTTGAAGAGTAACACGTGAGGGACATCCATTCCCCAATTTCTTCATTCTCTCGTTTCACAAATGAAGATCCTCGGAGATGTCTCCACTGAGTTCCCCGCCTTCAGATGGAGGTGTGAGCCGCAGCCTCTTCGCATTTGGCTGCCCATCTACATTTTCCACCTGCCTGCTTTGGGTCTTTGCCACATCATCAGAAGCTATCGTGTTATCCACTATATCAGCAACTTTGGTATCTTGAGGATACCGGTCGAGCTCAGCTTCGCTTTCCCCATGCAACATGGCATTGGTTGTCCCAGAATTGTGATGCAACGACATGACTAAGTTGTCCTGCAGAGCTAAATTCACACGCTCGTTGCCATTATCATTCACTGTGTCAAGGTTCTGGGAATCCACAATTACGTCCTCTGGAACGTCCCCAGAAGAGCCAAGGCCATCTGCACAAAGCTCCAGTTTTTCCATGGGAAGAGATTGCAGATCTTCTGCTTTGAGTTCTTGATTCAGACTTGTATCATTTTTGGCCAGATTGTTATCATTGCTTTCAAGAATATCCATGTCCTGTGTATCATCTAAACTGTACATGGCTCTTTCTGAGTCATCATGACATCCGTGCTCTCCTTGTGCCGATATTCCTGGTCTCCATAAGTTCTCAGTTCTGACACCCTCAGATGAACACGAAACCCCGGCGGCTTCATGTGAGACTCTGTTAATCTCTCCAAAATCTGACTCTCCTGAAGGTGCATAAGGCGCATAAGCAAATTGGGTACTGATTTCTGCATCTGCTGGCTGGAAATAACAAAAGCACAGAAGTCAGTAACTATCAGTTAAAACAAGAATAAAGATATACGGGTGTCCATCCGCCTTTCCATAACAAGGTGATAGAGAAGAAAGCAGATTGGTAGCATCACCACAGATGAGAATGGAGTACAGAGATAGACTTTGTCACATGTATAGCTAGGGGTAACTGACCACGACTGCAAACGACTTTGAGTTTGGCAAGATGTTTGTCAATCTTGAGTAGCTTGAATTTTGATTACTCAACCCCTGGCTCAAGACTACTTGACTCAAGCAGCTTTCCAAGCCTATTTGAGCAGTTAAATTTTTGTATGCAGTAAATAAATGTCGTGTTGTTCTTCAACTTATTGTCCAATATTCATGTAGTCAACCCATTTTAGTGAATTAGGGAATAATTTGTCAGTGTTGTTGTATTATATTTCCAGAGCATTAACGGGAGCTTAAACTAGATTTCTATCATCACAATTGAACTGAATCAAGCTCAACAAATTTTATCAAGTTAATCTAGATCTTGAAAAGAAAAAGCTCAACCAAGCTGAAGTCAAGTGATGGAGTCGATTGAGACTTGAATAATAGAGTTCCAACATCAATTGTCTCAACCCGACTTGGCTTGATTACATATGAAGTTATAATAAGGGAAATTTTAGATCTTCCGCAACAGAATGAGGAGGATTGTCAATTTCCACAAAAAAATTCCAGCAACCATAGTAATTTATGGGGAACTTCTATAGTAATGAATGCTGTCTAAGCTGATACCTAGAATGCTGCCGAAACAGGTTGATATTACCAGTTCCCCAGCAAGAAAGCTGGCTATCATTTCGATGACCTTTCCAAAGCAATCTATAAAGCATTTAGCCATCTACTCTTCAAAAGATTTTTGAAAGCAGTGTACTTTAATAAGAATCTCAAACCTGAAAAGAGATTCTAATTGTAAGGGGAGTTTATTACCTCTACTGCTGATAGAGAACCATTAAGGTAATACGCTGGCTGGTCAAAAGAAAGACACCTTCCAAGAAATGAACCAGGAGCAGCTCCTGGTTCAAAAAGCTCCCTCAGGACCAGGCCTGACTCATTAAGGCATTGAGAATTCCTCATTGAAGGATCAGATAACAAACTGATTTCAATACCCTTGTCAACTTGGGCAACCGAACCGCAAGCTGCCACAGGACTATGTTTCTCTGTAAAGTCTACACATTTGTTTCCATTCCTAGCATCTAGAATTCTAGAGGACTGATTTTCTTCAGTACAATCTGCTGAAGAAGCATTATGGGGCCGAAAATCAAGGAGTTCATAAATCAATTTCTGAATAACTGTACGCTTGAGAGAAGCCTCAACTGGTAGAAACCAATCTGTGCTAAGCTGAAAAAATTGAAGAACCGGGATCAGGTAAATAATCAACTAAAAAAAGTCGGAAAAAAACAAGGATCATGCCAAAAGCAGAGAAAACCAATGAATGTTTTTCATAGAGCAGAGACAAAGATAACATTTCCCACTTAAGAATAATCAGCAAAATAGATGAGCTAGTGCTGATATTCTCTCTCGAATGTATCACTTAAGCTTTGCCTAATTCCACACCATGTCTCATATATCTTCAGGCTATTATCTATCACATCCAGAAACACATCATTCCATCTTGTTATAGATGCCAGTATCGCCAAATAGAGCAGCAGATCCTTCTATCCAAGAACCAAAAATAATTTTCAAGATTCCGAAAAATTATAGAAAATAATCTAAAACTACATACTTCAAAAAGTGTCAGTCCAATGACTGCAATATCAAGCACCAAACTGCAAACAAACAAGTTGCAGATTCAATCAAACTTTTGTTTCTGATAGCCACACAAAATCCAAAAAGAATGAATAGCCACAGAAGATGCAAACAAGCTATTTAGTGAGGCAATTCCAAAGAAACGGACAATGCTTCAATGGTTACATTAAAAATAAGCAGAAGCTTCAGATACAGAGATCAAATTAAGAGAAGAAACAAGAGTAGTTCAAGAACTGGACCGACATAGAATAAGGACCCAGCAAAATTAGTCCAAACAAGCATCACAATCCCAGAACACCACACCTGACTCATTTCTCAGAGGAGTTGCAACAATTTTATCATCAGAAAATCATCCTTTAACCAGATTTTTACCAATTCACTTCTAAGGCAAAACCAAGAGGCAGACAGTCGAGGCAGACAGTCTAAAACGGGATGATAACATTTCAGACGGCAAAACTGGTTAGGTACTTACAAATCGGGAAAATTTGGATATCTTGAACAGATTGAAAGTACGAGGTGCTTCTTCCAAGAAACACTCCAGGTAATGGAGTAAAAACAGACCGCAATCAAATGAATTTTCCTGCTGCGGCAGCTGAGATCAATAAAATAACAAAGGTTAAATCTTTTCGGGAAAAATATCACAATTGTGCATGCCACATACACCCACAGACAGTAATGTCTCAGATACATCGAGGTTGTTCCAGTTGTAGGCAAGGACGAAGGGCACACTAAGAATTTAACACAACTTGGCTGGTTGGATGACACAAGTCCAATCCCTTGTCCCCAAGTTCTTGATTAAGACGCAAAGTTGATTCGTGAAAAGAATGTCCACTCATAAATTATCTAACATCTTTAGCTATCAACTAAACTCTCTAGAGTAGTAGAATATTTGCTCCCATCTACAATGCAAGTTTTAGAATGGCAAAACTCTGTTACCTAATTTAGCTTGGTAGACCTCAGATAATCAAGGCTACTAGAACTATCATATGCTTTTAAAACAATTATGTGATGTAATTGGATTATGTTACAGGCTAGATACCAGAATTGGAGGCAACTACAGATTTTTCTCTCTAACTTAGCTAAGGTCATTATAAAAGATCTCCAAAAAGTAGGTAGATGAAATCTACAGCTATAATCAAATTCATTCCCTCCCTTCAGTATTATAACACAATTACAAGGATGATTACAGAAAAATCTGTGTGTGATCTATGGAATTGAATACAGTAATGAATCTTACTCCCAACCTAATATCTTTCCACTGTATATCACAACAGGAAGTCAGACAGCACGTCAGTAGTACTATTTGAATCCTTGCCAAATATATCAATCAACTATAAGAAGATACACTAAATCCCTGATGAAAATGCAGGAGTTATTTCAGGGGTCAAGGACCATCAGATGATATGTAAAACAGCCGTACATCAGCACAATATTTGATAGCTTATTCCAATGGCATAGTTAAATACTATCCCATCGGCACCCAAGGTGAGATCAGTTTCATCTGCAGCCACACAGATATACGTGAAATTTCCAAAAGCCTTCATTACATCTACCAGATAATTTTAAATAAAGATACTCACTATCTTATAGAATGGTTCGCAATAAGGGAAAACCTGCATCTTGTACAATCTACAACTACATTCCCCTGTTCAATTGCTGCCATGACAAATTCTTGGCCCAGTCAAGTCAAGTTGGAATTTCAGCAGCAATACTTGCAGTTCTATTAACCAGAATTATAATGAAATAATTTCCCAATTTACCAATAGCATGCAAGCACACCCCTAGCATTAAATCTGCCAACCTGTCTTTTATAGGATGAGTTAGCCCATGAAGAGACCACCAATGATGTACACAACACACCGCCCCCCCCCCCCCCCCCCAAAAAAAAAAAATAAAAAATGAGAACATCTCTATGTTGGGAAGAGAAGACGTGTTCATCCCCTCTCGCAAAATCATCAATTTTCCAAAACCTTTTGGAGTGGAGCTGATAGCAACAATTTCCATATGATGACCTCTTTCACAGTTTCAAAGGCCGAGGTCAGAGGAAGGGGGGATGCCCACATTTTGTGAATTTCTCATTATTAATGTTACTGAATTATCACTTGCATTCATATCTCAAACATGAGGCAAACATAGAGCTAAACTTAGAGATATTCTTGTTACCTCAAGGTTCAAACCTGTCAGGGGAATATGGTGTTCATAAACAGGTTTTCCATTAATCAAAGAATTTGCATGACAATCATAACATGATTCTGCATATCAGTGCATGCACAAGACGTGTCATAGAAAGATTTGCTTTCTTTCATACCATCTACATTGCGACAGCATCTATAGCAATTCTTCTTCAAAAAGTAAACACTGACAAGACATTGCACCTAGAGCAAACAATTCATACCTCAAGTGCGACAAATCGCAAATTGGTGAATTTAGAGGATATGTCTTCTGATGTCTCATTTCCCCTTTCTTTCCATTCTTCCCATAAATAACTGTTGCATCAAATAAAAAAAAAGTCAATGCAATTGATTCCAAAGTGCAGTCCAACAATGGATAAATGAAGAAAAGGTTTGATAATGTTACAAAAGAAAGATGATTATTACAAGAGCAAACCCATGAAACTTTTGCTTTTCCTTCTTTTTCACTATATTAGTCAGACACAAGTAGAAATGACCTCAGATGTAAACTTCACAATTGATATCCCCTTAGTGATATCTTAATTCTAGACATATGGCCAGTGCTATGCACAGGGAAAAAGGCAAATTTCCAATTCAATAGAGCATAATATTATTTATCATAAAAAGGTAGCTAAACCGAATTATCAATATTCATAGTTTAAATCACCAAAATTTTCATTTTTTTTTCCTCAGATAGCAGGATAATTTTTTACGGTATGCATATTTCAAAATACTCAAGCACCCAAAAAAAAAAAAAAAATTCAAAATCCCTCGTTTCCATGTGCATGAGATACTCTACTGGTACATATCAGTCAGATTTAATAACCTTACCTATCCTAAAATCATAAAAAGATCGACTTGGTTTTGCATTGCAATGTTGTCTGTTAGTTTATATCATCAAAGATTAATGACTAAAACTAATATGACTTCATGTTTTTATTACTTAATTACTGGTTTTTTAAATTTGGATAACATTTGTTTGTTACATAGTAGAAAAGTTCAAAATAATTATAAGAACCTTGAGAAGGAAAAGTGAGTGATCTCATTAGTCAGAAAAAGTTTCATTTTTCCGTCGAAGATATTATTTTTCAGATTTTGGGGGAAGTAAAAAAGGGGAAAAATTTAATGTCGAGAGATGATTAATTTGATTAACATTTGTTTGTTAAGTAGTAGAAAATTTTAAAATAATTATAAGAACCTTGAAGAGGAAAAGTGGGTGACCTCATTAGTCAGAAAAAGTTTTATTTTTCTGTCCAAGCTAACATTTTTCCAGATCTTGGGGGAACTAAAAAAGGGGAAAATATTTAATGTCGAGAGATGTGTCATCAGTGGAGAGGTTCAGGCGTCACCGGTTGAGAGATTCACATGTCGCCTCTTCATTAACGTCTTTAAGAAGCACCAAAATACATATATATCATTAGATACCTCTTACACTATCGAATTAGAACATGTCATTTAGCCTTAATAACAAAACCTCTTCATCAAAAAATAAAAGAAAACAACCAAGATGTGGAGTCATCATCTGAAGAAAATATGAAAGAGATGTTCAGTCAAAGCTAAAGCCTAAATAACCACCCTAGGCCTTTTCTTACTAGCCAAGAAAGCTACATCAGACTGTCTTGTGCTATTGGCACTGCTTACTAACATTATTCCCACTTTTCCACAAAGTTAAGACCCTGGCATGATGCTGCTTTGTTCTTTTCAACCTTGTCCTCGCCAAGCCACATATCCTAACAGGAATATAACCAAAAGGTCATTCACATGACTATGGGCGCATTTGCGAAAGGCTCTCCCAAAGCCCCTTGGGCGTCCAAAGGCCTTTGGGCCAAATAGAGGATGTTTGGCAAATTTTTTTTGAAACCCATTTCCCAAATGCAAGCCTTCAAAAGGCTAAAAGCCCAAGGCAGCTTAGGAGGTGCCTTGGGCTTTTGCCTTCTCGGCATGCTGAGCTAGTGTGTTAGTTAAAAAAATTCTTCCAAAATTATCCTCACTAATTTTTCATTTTTCCGGTTTTGTCCTCGATGACTGTTCATCTTCTTCTTCTCTGTTGAACAGGACCGGCATGGCTTCGAGTGGTCGCCGGCAAAGGGCAGGCAGTCGGGTGACCCCCGGTGAGGGTAGTGCGACCTCCGGCAACCCAGATTTAGGTCGCGCGACCTCTGGCGACCCAGATTTGGGTTGTGGCAAGGTCATGCAACCTCTGCAAACCAGATCTGGTCACCTGGGTCGCTGGAGGTCATGCAACCTCTGCGAACCAGATCTGGTTGCCTGGGTCGCGGCGAGGTTGCGCAACATCTCACGGAGGTCATGGCCGCCCGGTTGACCCTCACCAGGGGTCGCCCAACCCCAGGCGGCCCTCACTAGTGGTCTCTGTGGGCCGCCTAAGGTCTTGCGACCTCATATGTCAGCCACTGACAACAGATTTCGATTGCCAGCGGTCGCCTGCCCTCTCTGGCCAACTTCTTTATTGTTCTTTTGATGAATTTTTGTCTTTTTTTTTTAATAACCACAAAAGTCCTTTGTAAATATAATTTCTCCAAACACTATTTTGCTCAAAAGTACTTCATAATGGATTTTCATATTACAATTTAACACAATTTGCATTTTGGAAAACCCCTTTAACTTAAAATCCTTTGCATTTTCCTAAAGGCTTTCCCCAAAAGTCCCATCAAACGTACCCTATACACCTTCGATCCATCAACAGTCTCCTCCTTTGTTGACACAAAACTAACCCCCTCCCAAATACATTCACTTCATCACCATCTAAAGCTACAATTCAATGTTGTCAACTCGAGTGCTGATGCTTCACAATGGTTTTAGCTGTACCTCTTAACACCAAAGATGGAGATTCTTTTTTCCCCCCTAAGAAAAGTAAAATAAAGTTTCAAATTTTCACTCTTTGGGTGGCCCACCATCCACAGTTTAAATTCAATCACCTCTCGTAAGGGTAAAAGTGGTTTACAAAAATCTTATCATACCTTTGGACAAGATTCTTCAGACCATCGTGACTTCCTTTTATAGAATCCATGTGCAGTATACAAGGTACTTTGGGGGACTGTCTTGAGTCTTCATCTGGAAGGTTCACAAAATACCAAATCAAGAAATACAAGCAGCACATTATGCAGCTGAATCAACACAACTATCTCAATTTTGCAACTCAAGGACCACAGAGATGAACAAATGCCAGGAAGAAAGCCAAGAACCAAAACATACCTCTAAAACTGGCCACCTCACCAGGGTGACATATGACAATCAAGCTCCAGTGAAGACTGTTAAAAGGACATATATACTGTCAATATAAGCGAAGCTGCATCAACAAACTTAAAGCGCAACATCTGATTGGTTTGCATCTTACTTGAAGTTTACAGGAATGAAAATGTAATCCTTATCAAAAAGATTAAGTTTCCTTGTCCATTTACGAACACGTAGGAAAGCAGCCCTGCCATCAGAGGCACTGGATGGATCTTTATCTAGATCAGCAAGCTTCCGGAAGAAAAAACTGTTAAAAAAATGGTATCTGTGTTTTTCAACTGGTTGAATTTGATTCTTCAAGTACCTACAATGTGGACGAAGATTGTAGATAAGGCAAATGACAAAGTAAAAGCAGTGACCTGTGTCAGTCAATTCTCAAAGAAAAAGCTAAGATGAACCTCCTAGTGAAAACTCTCAAACAAAATAGCTAAGACAGACCTTCCAGTTTGAAGAATGTTGTCAAGTCTAAAGGAGTAAACCTCTATCAATAAACTCCACTTGATCAGAATATATGTCATTCACAAATTAGACCAATTTCCAAGCAGGTATTTGTCGGGAATCAAGGTAGCAGTATTTCTGAGAATTCAGACAGTTACAATAAAAGCTTACTTGATATAAAAGTCTATTATTGTATCATTGATGAATGTTTCTGGTTGTAGCAGATCCACGTCTCTTTTACTGATGGAGACTGCATCTGCCTCCCCTTTTGGATAGATAAATTCTTCAAAAGGCTCATCGAAACTGTGAAATCAACATGTCCGATCATGTGATAAAGGAAAGGGTAACCATGTCAATAACGCATAATTCCAATGAAGTACTCCAAATGTGACAAAGAAAAAGCATCCAAAATTAAGTATCAGTTGTGAGAAAGGATGATGTTTAAGCCAATTGTCTCCATTGTGGCATTTTGTTTTTTATAAATCAAAGTAAATGAAATTGTATCAAAACGATGAAATGTGCAATCTAACTTTAAGGGAACTTAAACATGTGATCCCAATGGTGTCCCATCTATTCATGCTCACTTGTTCTGAGTGCTCACATCTTTGGTAAGAGACCGTAACAAAGACTTCAATTCATCATGGGGGAAACTTTATTCAAAGTCAGATTGAAATTTGCAATAAACTAAAATACGGATAATTTCCACCAAAGCCGAATAAAAGAGTACAACACAAAAGCAACTAAAGATTTAGGGCCCGCTTGGTTCGGCTTTGGGCAAATGCCATTGGGAAAGTGCAAATACCTTTGAGCTAAAGGGGTTTGTAAAAATGCAAATAGGCGTTTAGTAAATTGTAGTTTTGAAGTGCATAGTGAAATGACTTTGGGCAAAATATTGTTTGGTAAAAATTGCATTTGGAAGGGACCTTTATTAAATTAAAAAAACAAAAAAAATTACAATTTTTTTTTTTGAAGTCTGGCTGCTGGACTGGCCAGATTTGGCTGCCGAACCGCCGGATGCGGCCATACCGCCGGATCTGGCCGCCAATGGCCAGATCACCCCCAATTGCCATCTCCTGAGGTTGCCCACCTCAAGCATGCGACCCTAGGCCTAGAGTAGCCCGACCCCGGCAACCATCGCCTGGGGTCACACGACCACAGGCGGCCGCTTGGGTCTCGCAATTCAAGCCATCAATTGCCTAGGTCGCGCGATCTGGGCGTCGCCTGAGGTCCAACGACAGTTATCGAGGTCGGGCAACCCTCAGGTGGCAATCGCCGGCATGCGCCACCCCTTGGCCGGCGGTTGTCGGCCTTTAATCAGCAGCGGTCAGTTGGAGAAGTCGGAGAAGATGAACAGTAACCGAGCTATTTGCATTCCCAAAATACAACTCCCCAAAGCACCTCAAGCCTTGCATTGAGCTAAAGGCCCTTGGAGCCATTTGGAGATGCAATTGCATCTTGCTAAAGTCGCCCAAAAAATCGAACCAAACGCGTTTGCATTTGACCAAGGGACTTTAGAGTCCCAAAGCCCCTTCTGAAAGTCGAACCAAACAGGGAGAACCCCAAAAAATCTTTTGACCACCTGGATGAAAACTTACACCCCACACATTCACTAGAAAAATATAGCATAACGCAATTAAAAAATGATCCAATCTTTTTTTTTCAATAACAAGGAAGCCCACCTTATATTGGTAAATCCCTGACTCATGCCCCATTAACCTTATGGCCTGTAAGATGGGAATCAGGGCCCCAATGAATTGCCCAAACATATAATAATTTGCACTTAGTGAAGTGGTGAATTAAACCTTTGTCATGAGCTGAATGCACATGTATGTTTCATACCGCATTGCATGTAAACAATAAAAACAGAAGTGGATAGCACCAAAAAGCATTAAACACCTTACAAGTCACAACAATTTATCAAGACATAAAGAACTTACATTTCCAAGGAAGGTAAAAGCATGGGTAAATATGTTAATGTAACTCACTTGGGAAAGTAGTGCCTTTCTCCACCTAAATCCCCTTGACCCAGTAGCCCATCCGTACTATAGAAGAGGAAAATGTAATTCGATTCAATAAATAAAATGAGACAAGGCCATTAACTCAATGCGCGTTGCCTTTGCATTTACCAATTACATACAATAAATTGAATTCACTATAAAAAGCAATAACACATGATTTACTTCATCCCACTAACTAGCAACTATGGAGAAACTAATTGCATTCAAAACTAAATATGAAACAACAAACAATGCATCTACTTTCATTGCAATTCCAAATAAATATGACCCTAATTAGAAGAGAAGCATGTTAATTACAAGAATCTCTACATGTGACCCTTGCAAGGAAAAGGAATAAACACCCGGCAAAACTCCCAAGTATTGTTTGGTCAGCAATAAAATCGATAAAAAAAGGAGTGAGATCTTTATTCGCCTCTTGATGGTGTTTGGTCACCAGAAATAAAGGGGAATGGCTACCCCAACTTGAATTGAAAAGTGGTCTCCAACTGTGCTTTCATTAACATGGGAGGAGATGAAAAAAAGAGAGAATGAATGGGACAAAAAGGACACAAACAGTAACTTCATATATGGACCTCTAGTTACACCTTGAATTTGGCAACTTCTGTAAGGACACTTGAAGCGGTAGGTATACTTATTTTTGTTTATTAGTTTGCTAAGAGCATGCCTAAATTAACTTTTAATTTTCAAATTTTGCTCAATCCGATCTCGTGATGTGTGCACAATTGACTTTTTTTAACCTGAAACACTTGAAACTTTCAAAACATATAAAATTTCGCAAATAGATTCACCATTAAATTTTTGATAATTTTGGAATTTGTGAATTAATGTTGGCAGGAAAGAAAAACAACTGCGTTTTACTTATATCTAAGTGGAAACAAACAAACCTAATATTAATGGTGGTTATAATCCCAATATATAAACCATGAAAGAGTCACGTTTCCATTTAAAGAAGTTACCAAACATGATAACTCAAATAAATTATTATTTAGATTCCAATTATTTATTCCCGTTGTCATGCTTCCTTTAGCCAAACGAGACCTCAAATCTAATAAAAGGGGCAACTTAGTTCCATATAATATATAAACCTGTGATTGTAAGTCACATAAATAAATGACGTTACAAGCCATATATAAAGATATTCAGCTGTTTTTAGTCAAACATCGATACTGATTTCTACTAGGCTGAACACAATAACTGTCGCCTACTTGATCAAATTTATGCTAAATGAACCTTGAAATAGACTATGGCTACTTTGCATATGCATGCATTCAAAGTTCAAATTTTCAAAAGCCTAAGAAGCATTATATGCATGACAAAGCAGCCACATTCTAAGCTAATATAAGGTAAACGTAGTCAGATTCCCTTTAGATACTCTTGATAATTAAATTTCATCATCAAACAACCAAAAACAAAGTACGAAGGGGCTAATGTCAGTAGATGAGCACTAAGTCCTGTAAAAGACTGTAACCTCCAAAAAACATTACCCACAAATTAAAGCGTCATATCTTCTAAAGGACCAAGACTAGGGTCCACCGCACAAACCCGCATATATTTTGCTCAGCACAACCTAAGGCGAAAGCGAATTTTGAGGAGAGGACACTCACCACAACAGCATTTATATCATGCAACTTTAAAATCAACTAAGCATTTAAATCAGTAATGTACAGAGAGGTTACCAACCATTTAAAGAAAAATTGTGTCTGCATAAATAAGCAACATTGATCCATTCATAACAAAAAAAATCCTAAAGAGCTAGATGGGCATGAAGACCTTGCTATAGTTTTACGTACCCAGTGACAATCTCCCAGATAGCTGAGTATTTCACATTTGAAGTCACAATCATTTCCTGCTTCACCGACCAGTTTGGGTCAACAATTGCAAACTTCAACTCCTCAATGCCTGGGAAGGAGTTAATTCAGGCCAAACAACACCAGAAGTGGAAAAAGCAAGCAACAGATCAACAGAAAACATAGCAATAACCTTGTGAAATTAGGAAAATACTTAGAAAATTTGAATGACTCCGATTGTAAGATGATACAAAAATTTTCTTCCCCAGTATTTTCACCTTTGTTCAATCAAAATGCGTAAGTCCTTAGTGTTCCGATGCAATACAGTTTTAAGAAGCATAAGACAGTGCATAAGATTTTCTATTCCACTCACCTGAAGAATCGTGAGCTTTATCAAATGAATCCTTGGAGATCATACGGAGCTTAACAAATACTATTTGAACCTGTTTAAATTCCACCATGTTAGCCCAATAAAGTGTAGATTCGCAATTTAAACATATCTCTGATGAGGATCTAGAATACTTACCTTCTGTAACCACTGACACGAAATACTAATGAGATCATCAACTTCCAATACAAGTGACAAGTCTTTCTCTTTCTCACAAGTAGTTGAACAATTGATTTGGATACAATTTGAGGAGAATGTTAGCAGGGGACCCACGTAATAGTTAGCCTGATATATGAGATATTCAGAGCGAACAACAACTGCCTGATTTGCACCATCCTGCAAAATGCACAAACATTCAAATTACAAAAATTATTGGAGAAAAGACAAAAAGATTAGGATAACATCTCGTGCTTCAAAATCACACTATATACTTCTCATTCGGCATATCCCTTAGTCCATCTCTAACCAACATGTACAATGCTGTCCCTCTTAAGTGGATCTGATCTTTCTAACATAGCCATCAGGCTGAATGTGCCATTGGAATATTTAGTAGGAACAACTAAGTAATGCAAAATCTGCTAGGGTCAATGGATGACACATCTTTAACCATCCGTTATAATGTTATTCACTCCAAACAATGGCAACATGAAACCTCTTTTGAGCGTAGCTTTGTTGCACAACTACCTATAAAGTACATTTCATCTATAACTAATCCAAGGAAGTTATAGAACCAGTAGTTCAAGCTATTTTCCATGATTCCACTTTCTCCCTCTCTTTTTGTAAACACTTTCTCATAACCAAGCTCTTTTTTGGGTTTCTTGAGCTCCTTTTCCCAATGTGTTTGCACCCCCTTGGTGCTTGGTAGTTGTTGAATGATTATTTATTTATTTTTATTTTTTTTGCCAAAGAATAATGTAGCACTGTAAACTTTATCTTAGTGTCTTCAAGTGGTTGGCTTGGTCACATCACCCATTTGCTCAAGAACATCTAAAAGACCCATCTAGAAAACACTCCTAGAAATTTCATCACCATTTTCCCTTCAGCTAACAAAAGATGGACTTTAGATACATCTTCAGGCAAAGCCACAGGGGAGTAAGTCCAGCAAATGAGGAAAATTAGTTGCAGTGGTTTGAGATATGTTGAAAGCTTTCCAATTTTTACATGTACATGTTCTTATTTACATAAGTTTTCCCACTCACATTGCAAAATAGAGTTAGCCAATGGATCCCATATGAAATGTATTCTCAATCCCATTCCAATTGTAGAAAATGGTAATAAACCTTCTATAACTCTTTTCCTAGAAGAACCAAACAACAGTTGTCTATATTTCCCTCAAACAACTATTCTCTTTCCACTTAAAATGAGAACGGAAAGTGGAGAATTCTCCATAACCATAAAAACCATAGGGGAGTCAGATATAAGTAAAAAAAAGGAGCGAATAAAACTACTGGAGCTTTGAAACTAATAAAGCAAATTAATGGGAGAATGAAATGTTAAAAGTTCACAAAGACAGAGAGTAGACAATAAGTATTTTCTGTGCCCATGGATCTAGATCTCATTCATTTAGCAAATGCATAGATGCATGACCATTATTTCTACATATAACATCAAAACGATTGCAGTAAATAATTAAAAAGATGTAGGATTTACCACTTCCATGTGATTGGCATAATAATTCGCATGGTGACCATCTAAAGAAACTGAAATTTCAAAGCAAGTCATGATTAGAACATCACATTTGAAGAGACCATCTAAAAGGTAAATCTTGGGCTAAAGAAGGCCCATAGATATATAACATGAGCCACTAACCATCATCCTCACAATCTGAAGCAAAACTAGATGATGCATGCTCATCCATGTTTTCACCATCGTCAGAATTCAGCTCAACCGATTCGGCCTGCAAAAAGTTAGACTATAATTAAATTACTATATCAGTATCATAGCATAATATATAGATAATTTAACTTGAAGTACATTGGATGGAGCCTCTGATACATCATGATTTGACTGACTTTTTCCAGGTGGAAAAGCACTGGGGCTTGAGGTTTTCATTTCCCTTACTAAAAATGAACTCCTAAATTCCTGCTGCTCTACCTCGAAATAAGCATGCTGTCCATGACCCAAAGAATCAAGCTCCAAAGCAGATTTTGGTCCATCATCAGATTTTTTAGTGGCACCATCCTCATCATCTGTGCCTGAAGCATTGTTTGAATTGGAATGTTCATTGCTCTGATCACCATTGAGGGAATCAACATCAACGCAGGACACACTATCACTTTCATTTCTAGGAGCATCTGATTCAGGGGCAACTACAATCAAATTAGAAGAGTCAGAAAAGTAATGTAAAAGGCTGACTATTTGAGAAAAACCAAGCCCGAGAACTATTTATAGAAGAATAGAACTACCTTAAGCACAAGAAAACTAGTAAATTGAGGGCATAGACCAGAAAAATTTTCCAAGTATATATGGAAAGCCCACAATATCTACTTATGTTTAACTTGGTGTGCAATTGAAATCCTCCTTGCATCATTGCTAAAAATCGAGGCAATGGCTATAAGGTTTGCTTAGTCCAAAACCCTGCCAGAATGCATTAAGGAATAACAATGTGGTACTGAAATGCACTTACAAGATGCTTGTAAACAGGACTGCATGATTTTTGTGGCAAGGGTAGAATTTTTTTGCCTATAGTCAGATGTCTGCACTTTTTAAGGTGAGCAATAAACCAGAATTTTTTAAGATTAGCTGTCCTAATAATCTCTATCTACTTTGTGACCCATATTTACCGTTCCTTTTCGATAACCGTTCATGTTGATATATCACATTCCCCCATTTACAAGGAGGGGACTGCAAGTAGCACGAACCCCTTCCACCATCGCTAAATGATACCGAATGCACCCGTGAAAAAAAAAAAAAAATCATCTTTCGAAGACCAAATTCACCCCTCTGGTTTGCCAAATCAGAAACAATAAATTCCAGCAGATTCACCCTCGATGGGACAATCGTTTTCTAAGCAACACTCGACCGTTCCATACTCAGATTCAAAAACCCAGACGCAAACAAAGTTCCCGCTGAAAAAGGAAATTTCCCGACGCACATCTCAGCAACTAAAACAGCAGCGCAGCCATCCACGCAGTCACGACGAAAGGACACGAAGCGCCTAACTCGCGAACAATCGCGATACACGGCCCATGGTCTATTGAAAAAAAAAAAAAAACAGAAGTAAAAGAAAAAGCTGGCAAATGTACCACATTCAAGGAACTTATACTTCAAAATCGAGCGATCGTCCGCCCTAGGGCTCTTGAATTTCCCTAGATACTTGCCAGAGGCCAGCTCGGGGAGCTCGTCCTCCTCCTTGAAATCGAACACCTCGAGGCCCCGCGCGCTCTTCATCGACGCGATCGCATCCACCGGCGGCCGAGCGAGGACGAGAAGGAGGGGGTCAGCGTCCGCTCTCGGCGGCGGCGGCGGCGGCGGCGGCGGCAGCGGCGACGGGAGGACTCCTTCGGGGGGAGCGAATCGGGTGCTCGGGATTCCCGTGCCCTAATTCTGCGCGCTTTCTTGGCAAGAGAGGATTTGGAGAGGCGAGGGCGAGGAAGGCGTGCGGGTTGGGGGGCGTGTGTATGTGCGTACTCGGCGAAGTCAAAGGGTCTTCGTTCCGAAAACGCGTGCTGGATGGGATATATATATATATATATAAAAGGCGTAAATTCAGTGGGTGTGTAGCCTTTTGTTGGTAATTAGTTTTCTTTTATTACTAAATTGATGACGATTTCTCCTCGAGAAGTTCAATTTGCACACTGACCGTCGCCAAAAAGAACTAGACACTAAACTACGTCTTTTTAGAAAAAAAAAAAACCATAAAAAATTCCAAATTATCCTTTATTGTGACATGACCAAAAGCCCCGAATTCGTACTTGTGTGACACATTCCATCAAGATTCTATTGTTGATGAGCACTGCTAAAGAAACAATGTTGACATGGCGTTTAAACAACTTAAGTGAAATAAAAAAAATAATATTTTCTTGGTTGAAAAATGATCTAAAAGAACCTTGACGAAGGATAAATGTGTTACATATCTACAATACAAATTGATGGTTTTTATGTCTTAAGAAAAAAAATTCAAAGTAAATGTATCACGATGAGTATAGTTTGAAATTTTTGTGACTTTTTTCCTTTTTTATGTCACGGTTCTTTGTTGTCTTGATCGACTTTCATGTATTTAAACAAATCCTTCACTTCATATGATCTCAAGGGTGTTTTCCCTTATATCGACTTGATGCATTCAAGATTTTACTTTTACGATGTGTTCAACAAGAGTTTGATTCAACACCATAAATAGGGGAATCATCTCCCTTTTTGGTAGATATAAGACTTTAAATTTAATAACACTGACCTTCTACTTAATTACTGCAGTCTAATCTCACTTTTTTTTATTTCATGATATTAAGCAAATGAACTAGATTCCGCTTTGGGGTGGTTAGAGAACAAGAGCGAGGATGTTGAAAACGATCAGGAGTTTGGACGGAAGAATGGAGATGGAGGGAGAAGAAAGAAAAGGATTGGAAGGGATTAGTATGGCCAATTTTATATTGCTATCTTTTTTATTTCGGCAGACTTACGGGGATGGTCTAATTTCCTTAAAAAACACTAATTTTAAGTGAGATTTAGATTCTGGCCCAATTTTTTTTTTCCATCTCTGAAAATTATACAAACTTTAGATCATGTCTCGATTCTAATCTAAAATTTTTTGTCTCATAAAAGATACAAACTTTAAGTTAGATCTCAATTTTGGTTCAAACTTTTTGTCATCTCATTAAAAAGTGATCAAGTTGATTGATATTGAAATCCAGTCATTGTCAAGTTTTTGTCCAATGATGTCATTAAAGATTTGATGTTTACTTGGGGGAAACTTGACAATGACCGGATTTGGAACCGACAGTTAGTGTTATTTTATCGGACAAAGAAAAGTTTGGGCCCAAGCCAAAGTTGATATTTTTTTAAAAGATTAAAAAGATTCAGGGTGGAATTGGACCCTTGATAAAATAGGTGGTCTTTTATAAGAAAAATGGAAGGTTCAGACCAAAATTGAAAGTTGAGTTAAAGTCGATGCTTTCTTAAGGGATGGGCCTCGCATCGATCGGGACAATGGCAATATTAACTCAGGTAGGTTATTCGGCTTAAATGAGAACACATTGGACGACAGAACACGTCTCACTTCGGGGGAATGGATTTTGGGTTTCATATTCGTAAACCCAATTATGGACTTTAAATTGGGGGCCAAATTGCTCCATATCGTCTTCTTCCTCGACCATTGGATCGAGCTCTCGATCACAATTGCGGTCAATGAACAAAGGGAATGACACCATACGTCGCCGCTGCCGACCTAATTCGCCATCGACAAGGACTACTGGGGACTGTCTTCAATCAACGGTGGCGTTGTAATCCAGTGTCGGAAAGATAGGTGTTTTAGCATACGTTCGACGTAGCAAAATCCCATTTGAACTGCGGTGCGAAAACTCATTTGCAGGATGGTGGGGGCTGTCGATTCTTTACATGGCATGATGAAGAGTTCCCTTGACCTGCTGTTGACGGGATGGATCAACGAGTTGGTTGAACGTGTTGGAGAAGTAAGAGAAGCCGAAGGACGAATTGAGAAGCGCTTGTACGCGGAGCAGAGCCCTCGCAAAGGAGAACAAGAGAGTAAAGAAGCGAGTTGACGGGGTGACAAGTGCTGATGCGGTCACTGAAGATGAAAAAACTCAAGTTGAGACCCATGAATGCAGTAGCGAATGTCGATCTCGTGGCTGAAAACGAGAACTTGAAGAAGAGATGTTGAATTTATGTATGTTAATGGATCAACGAAAGTGAGCCAAAAAAAAAAAAAAAGGACACATAGTTTCATGTATCTCATTGATCTGAGTTTCATGTATCTCTTGAGTTCATGTATCTACTTAATTTATAGTTCATGTATCTCATGAATTCTTCGTATTTATTTAATTCATTATCTTCTAGATTCTTATAGTTTCATGTATCTCATTGATCTGAGTTCATGTATTTCTTGAGTTGGTGTATCTACTTAATTTATAGCTCATGTATTTCATGAATTCTTCGTATTTATTTAATTCATTATCTTCTAGATTCTTGTATCTATTGAATTCATTGTTCATGTACTGCTTTTATATATGAATTCTAAAACTTTATAAACAAAGTTCAAAATCTTCATTCCAAGAAAAAACGAAGAGCTTCACATCCCTTCTCGTCAAGTTTCTCTAAATGTGCCGGTTTCAAGAAGTGTTCGACAAAGTCCTATTCGTAGTAGTGCTTCGAGGTATTGTATCTTAAGAGGAGGTATTGTATCTTAAGAGGTGAAGTTCGTGAAGCTACTTAGCACCGGCAGGAACTAATCGTCTTAAGAAGAGTCGATTAGCCGTATCTAATCTCCAATTTTTATTTATTTTGTTATCACTTTCTCGAATTAATTTTTTTGGTTACAACAAACAATGTTACAAAGTCCTCCCCTGATACGTATTCTTTTTCTACTCCTCTCCAACTTCCAACAAGAGAAACATTCGAAATTGGTGCCTTTTTGGTAGTCTTCCCTCGACCTGTCTTTTTATCTGAGTTTGCAATTTAGATCAGCGGTCTATACCAGTGACCCCAGCTCAAGCGAGTTTCTATTCTACGTCAATCGCCGTACCAAACGAGAACATGCAATGATTGCTCTCGACTTATCAAAACACATTCGCAAGAACGTACTGCCCAAGGAGACTCACCATTGCATGTCTCTGTTGCAAGAACATACATGCATCTAACTGAGACCCTCGAAGGGTTCTTCTGTAAAATCCAGCATTAAACCCCATATCTACCCCCAGCCACACTTAAAAACAGAAACTGCGAATGCAACCAACATTATCCCATTTCCCTCGGTTGCTCAGTTGATTTGGACAATCTTCTCTCGAAGCCTTGGTGAGAATCTGGTCTCCTTGACTGATGTTTTCAACACACTCCTGGGTTGAGGACAGGTGTGCTGCATCAGGTGTTTTATCCCCTCTTTTCTCTGAGTCTTGGTGAAGTTCTGACGCTTGTAACGGGAGCTGAACTTGTCAAATGCTCCACTATATTCGATTCCTGTCTCCTCCTCGTTTCAATCGCATCACTTGGTCTCTGCATTGATGCTTGCACATTACCAATGAGAACGAAATAGAAAGCTAAACACTCGCTTGTAAATCCAGCTGCTGGGGTGAGACTTCTTGATTGGCAGATCGGAGGTGGACAGTCTAACCACTTGCTTCTTTGGGATGGAAGCAATTCTTCAACTTGTGAAGCCAGGCTCCATTGAGCAAGAAATGGTTGGAATTATGGTAAGCTAAACTGATCTGTGCGAAAGTCCAAACTAATATCAGCTGAACCTGCAAATTTAATGGATCTGCATGAAGCGGGGGTCATATTGCCCAGTTCAAACAAGACAAAAACTCCATCACAGTTGACATACTTTTGTACGTCAAGAAATGGAATCAAAAAGATAAATCTCAGATTTCGAGAATGGGTCGAGCAGACGAACATTGTCCAGACTAGTTCAACAATTCCACCCTAGAATAGCAAGTACGCACTGATAGTTGAGAGGAATCCAGATCAAGATGGGATCATGATATTGGAAAAGACTACTTTCCCATTAAGGAATTCCCCCATGGCTTCTGCAAAAGGATTCTCTGCATAACTTGAGACGTCCCGAGTAGATTGAGCATCGAGAAGTTGAGACTTGATAAACATATCCACTGAAGAACATATTTCCATGGACCAAGAGGTAGAAAACCCAGAAGCTGGGCATGTAAAATTCTGGTTTTATGAGATTTTGGTGCCCAAACAAATAGTAAATAACGGGGGAAAAGTATCTGTATTTCCATCTCACACATGGATAGCCAATTAATACATACTTTAGACTAACTTGGGGTCTGAGGCTGAAACAGAAGAGACCTTAAACCATTAAAATCATCATAAAAGCAATACAAAAATATCATAATCAACGGTTTGATAATAAAAGGAAATTTCACTTTAAACATCATGGTGAACAAATATATAAATATCCGGAACCAGGAATGGCTGAAAAAGTGCGGAGAATATGCTTCCCTATATCTTAACTGATCTTCCCTATTTTCATCTATATTTCATCACAAAATACATCTGAATAAGATGAGTAGTAATACTAGGAAACCAAAAAAGATGTGTAGTAATGTGTTGTAACTCCTCATGATCAATTTTAATAGATCCATTTAGTAAATTTGCCTCCTCACTTGCCAGAATCCATTTAATCACAATCATGAGGAGTCACAAAAGAAAAAGTTGTTGAAATTGATGGATTTTGTAAAATTCATCAATATCGGGATACTACTTAGGACGCAAATGATAATCATTTTGTTCCAGAAATCAATTTTTTTGCTAGAAATTGATTTTTCTATTTCTATTCACCAAACGAGTTTCTGAGTAAAAATACACATTTGATAACCTTACAAAATTTTTGTTCCTAAAATATAAATTCATTTGATGACAATATAAAATTTCTCCATCATAAGTGGCAGTGGGAGACGACCGGCAAGTGGATAGGCTGGCAGTAGGCAACCAATGGGTGTTTGGCATCCAACAATTTGAGACTAGAGACTGGAGTTCGGTGGTCGACATCTGGTGATTGGAGATCGGTGTTCGGATGTCGGCGTTCGACAATGGGCATCAAGCATTTAGCTTTGGCGTCCGATGGCTGACGACCGACGAACGCCAGTCGATAATCGGCAATGGGCGGTCGATAGCGAGCGTTCAACGTCCCACATGGCGGGTGGGCGGCGAGGCAATGACGATAGTGAACAATGAGAAAAGTTTTCATTTCTCACTTTTGTTCTAGAAATAAAAAAGCAAAAAATTTTAACTTTTGATTTCTGTTCCAAATCTATTTTCAAAATAAAAATCTGTTCCAAAAATAAAAAAAAAATGAAATTGCATTACTAAACAAATTTTTGTTCCAAACCTATTTAGGACAATAGAAAAATAAAGAAATAGAAAAATAAAATGGTTATCATGCGCGCCCTTACAAAAACATCCTCATTTTTGTTTTATTTTTGTTTTAGATGGCAAAGAGATGGCCAAATGCATCATTTTTTCAAAGGGATAAGTGCATTGAAAATTCTAAAAAATTTCACAAAAGTATAATTGAGTAAAATTTACTAAAAGGGCAATCAAGTTTTAAAATTTGTCAAATTGGTTGAATCGATTCCTTTATTAACTCCATCTAATTTGGCAAACGGAAAATGCTGAAGTGGGTTTTTTCATTGTTTTCTATATCCTACGTGGCGATTACATGGCTAGAATGATGTGGTGTTGGTTTAAATGTGATTTTTAGTACAAATTTCATTTAAATCAATTTTAAAATTTAGCTAATTTTTTGGAAAAAAGGGAGAAACCAGATTTGGGTAGCGGCAGCAAGGACCCAACTTCTTCTTCTTCTTCTTCTTTAAAAAAAAAAAAAAAAAAAAATTACCTCATTTTTTAAATTTAATTAAAATAATATTTATACTAAAAATAAAATTTGGACCAAAACAATATCGTTTTAACCTTTTGTGTCATGATTAGCCATATCATCGCCACTTATGAGAGAGAAAATGTTTTTAAAAAAAAGAAGCTACATTAGTATTTTTTTTTTCGTTAGCTAAGTTAAAAAGAATCAATTGTACCAATTTGACAAGTTTAAATACTTGATTGCACTTTTTATTAGTTTTAAAATTAAATTACACTTTTGTGACAAGTTTTAAGACTTCTATGCACTTATCCTTTATATATATATAGAACCCTTATATGATGTCCACATATGGGGACTTGGATAGATCTATTCAACTTCTGAAGAAAATTTTCTTCTTTTCCATGGTTCCCCGTTTAATCTCAAGTTTTAAAATCATAAGAAGATACTAATATCCTTTTGCATATAATTCCATTCTTTTCTCTTATTAGCATCCAGACAACATCTTCACTCAATCTTCCAATTTCCTTTATTTTCTTTTTTATTGTCATTATCAATCCTTTCATCTCCCAACCACTGAATATTAATTAAAAAGACCATGAGCTTTTATGACAATAGAGAAATAAGTCACTTTTCCAGGGTAATTATATTTCCCTAGTACAAGTTTTTCTTCGTTTTTGGTTAGTTGTAATCCTCCGCCATCAAGGTGGAGTAAATTGAATAACAATGGGCCTCTAAACACAACCTAGGACTTATATATTCAAGGAAATTATTTAGAATCGAATGGGGTGAACAGAGAAATAAGACCATGAGTTTTTAGGACAGTAGAGAAATAAGTCACTTTTCCACGTAATTATATTTTCCCTTCAAGT
The DNA here is from genome assembly GCA_017140325.1 of Eucalyptus leucophloia subsp. euroa. Classification (NCBI taxonomy): domain Eukaryota; kingdom Viridiplantae; phylum Streptophyta; class Magnoliopsida; order Myrtales; family Myrtaceae; genus Eucalyptus; species Eucalyptus leucophloia. The sequence goes on from CM029473.1 coordinate 30,668,371, forward strand.
CCAATACAAGTTTTTCTTCGTTTTTGTTAGTTGTAATCCTCCGTCATCAAGGTGGAGTAAATTGAATAAAGATGGGTCTCTAAACAGAACCTAGGACTTATAGATACAAGGGGATTATTTAGAATCAAAGGGGGTGAATAGATTGCTGGTTTTAACCTCCTTCGTTGCATGCTTGTATAAAATTGACATACAAAACGTTAAACAAAACAACATAACTAAAAAAATTTAATTTTTTTTATTAATGAAAAAGAAATTATTGATAAAAGTACAAAATACAAACAAATTTTATAAGTATATGTAAAAAGAGGAAATATTTTAAGATCTGCACTTTGTTTAAGAACGTGCTTGTGGGATAAAAAAGATTGGAATCTTAAAATCGAAACTTATGAGAGATTAACTACTAATTCAATTAGTTATTCATGGATACAATATTTAAATAAAAAGTAAGTGAAGATGTTTAAGGAGGAAAAAATGATTGAGATACAATAAAAATCCGGGGTTCTTTTGACTTTAAATAATGGTCTATATAGATGGGCATCATAGAATAACAGATTTTAGTGGGGATAATGTCCAAAAAAAAATAATTAAATTTATTGTACAATAGCCATTTTAGTTTTGAACTTTTTAATTTGGCCACTTCCTAAATCTTTTGAAAATTTGTCGATATAATCCTTCCGGGCAATTTTGGCCTGAAATAGATAACAAGGACGACAATTGTCTTAAGCAAGGTGAGCAGTTTCAAATTCCGTATATATTCCATTTGGACCCTACCGGTGAAATGTGTTTTTCATTTTTTAAAACATGGAACGTGGAACCTACCTCGTCACTAGTTCCAAAGTCAGTTCCATGCTTTACCCAAGTTTCATTTATATTATTGTTTGAATGATTACAATAAATCATCATATTTACAAAGCCACTATTTGTTATTACAATCCACTGACCATAACTTACATGTAGACATATGAAGAATATGAAACATTGACAAAATAAAAGTATCAGTCCTAAATTAGAAGTTTAGACTAGATGTTCCAGATTATACACTCATCATCAAACACTATGGAATACCACATGATCATATTAAGATAGTAACAAAAAAAAAAAAATACAAAAACTTGTTCCAAGTTCTTAATTCCAAGCTCCACCAACCTAGAATATGGAACTTACTTATCAAAATAGATTTCTTAATTTTTGGAATCTGAAACCTACCATACATACCTGGGAATTTGGAAACGGATGGGTTCTCACTAATCTTGTTCTTCAGTTCTAGGTGATTCAGTTATTTGGTTTCAGGTTCTACCCTCAAATCATACTCACCCCTAGTCTCAAGTGGCACAATTGGTGCTAACATTGACCTTTTGCAACTTTTTTTATAAAAAAATTTCTGAATTTTTTATTTTCTTTTTTGTTTCACTATTCATCTTATCGAAAAGGTTGGTGAGACCTCAAGGATGGCTAGCAACACTTGCTGGCCATGGGTGAGGCATATGGAACCCTCGTCAGCCACACTAGAGTTGTGCGAAGGCTGTTGCGGCCCTTGCTTGTGGCCAATGACTGGTCAATTGCCAATCATGTATATTCCTTCGTCTTTTAGGAAATACAAACACAAAAAAGAAAAAAAAAAGGTATTATTCAAGAAATTTACAAAATTGTAAAAATCATCCATGTTAATGTCGATTGTGTCACATAGGTGGTTAGGGTTGATTAGATCGCCACATTAGTGATTAGATCGCTACATTAGTGATTTTTGACCAAAATTAGCCAAATGACTAATTAGCAAATTATCAAAAGGTTTATGATTAAATTGGTCGAATTAAAAAATTTAGAACTAAATAGATCACTAAATAATAGGTTTAAGATTGTTTGGAAAATTTTCTTGATTTTTGTATGTAGTAGTCTATACTGGATTTCTAACCCACGGAGAAAATTTTCGTATTGGCTTAATTAAGCATTGAAGTCCCAAATACTTATGTAAACGCTAGCAATCAACCATGGTATAAAAAAAATGACTAAATTCACATGAGTAATAAGACCACCTTAGAGTGTGTTTGAGAGACTTTTATCTTTTACATTTTAACTTGGAAAGATTTACAATTTTGGCGTTTACTCAATATTTAATTTGTGCTAGTGCGATGCTTTGAATTCATAATGGTTGAATAGGCGTAGTCTGAAGAAAAAAAAACGTAAGGAGGGAGGGAGGAAGAGATGTGGTAAAGGAGAGATGACTCGAATTCTTTAGGACTCGAATTCATAATGGTTGAAGAGACTTTTCTCCTGGTTAACAATAATTCTATGCTTGTGAGAACAAAGGGGAAGGAAAAATCTAATAAATTTGAATTTTCACAATTTTTTTAGAAAAATAAGATTTTCCACTCAATTTTCATAATCCACACTTTTTCTCCCTTTCCTAGTATAGCATGAAATACACAGAGCATTTCATATTCACACCTCATTCCCCCCCTCCCCCCTCCTCTTTTTCTTTCCCAAACAAGACAAAACCATTCTGATGTGGCTAACAATGTAGCACCCTCGTAATCCCTTATATTTGCAAACCCAGCATTTTCAACCAGAACCCTGGTTCTCTGAACACAATCTAATTTAGGTTCGGATTGATTTTTAAAGAGACTAATTATTCAAAATCAATTCTAGAATACTTCGATATTTTCCTCCAATCATGCCTTCCATTAATTGATAGATTATGATATGGTCATCACTCATATGATATTCATAACATGTATCGTACTAATTAGGAATAAAGGAAAACGTTACTCATTCCAAAACTGTATTGAGGGGTAGAATTTTATGGGCATGGATATTATTAATATTAATATATTTCATTAGCATCACTTTTCGATAAATGTCATACAGTCAATAGTACATTCTTAAATAAAGATAATTTTTTGCTCCTAGTAGACCTTAACAATTAACATAGATTGTATAGATGTTGTTGTCTAGGGCAGCCAAGTAAGAAAATGCAAAGATGGACTGAATCATCACGACAATTGTTTTTATATAAGAAGTTGTATCTTCAACTAGCTATATGCATAATAAGCATTTTAGGGGATTGAATCACGAGCTTCAATCCTTTTTTGTCATCATTGAAATAATGGGCTTCCATCCTTTATTGTTTGATCGTAGAAGATGCACCAGTTAGCTGTCTGATACTTCAGCTTCAGAAAAGAAACATGCAAGATGATGATATAGGCAGAGAAATTAGTGCTGCAAAGAGCAAAGTGACTTGGCTAATGCAAAAAAGAGAAAGGTCCCAGAATTTGTGATGATAATGAGTTGAATCACGGACAAGAGGCCAGTGGTAAATCCTTCTAGGGCAGTCTAGCTACCTACCAGGATTTATCATTCACACGCTTTGATTCTTCATGCGAAAAAAAGGTTCTTTTCCAGGATCATGCACGAATTATTCTTTTCGGGGATCATGCATGAATTCTCTGATAATGCTATGTCAACACTGGAAACCTAAATGAAAAGTTATCCAATGTTAACGGTCCAGCACATAAACTCACCGACAATAATGGCAGCTGATAACAACATCTAAAAGACTCCAGGAGGCTGGGGCTAAAAATTGTTAAGGGCGCAATTGGTAATAATTTTTTTTCGAAAATAATTTTTGATCAGAAACGATTTTTTCCGATTATATTCCAAGAAACAATTTCTGAGCAAAAGAACGCGCTTGATAATGGCGAGCATGACAATCATTCTGTTCCAAAAATAGTTTCTGGAACAAAAATAGATTTTTTTATTTCTATTCTAGAAAAATTTCTAAGCAAAAATAACTGTTTAATAACGACACAAAATTTCTACTCTAAAAATAGAAATTCGTTTAATAACGACACAAAATTTCTTCCTTTTTCAGGCGGTGGTGTAAATGACCGACAACCTTTAATATAAAAAATAAAAATGATTTAGTAACAAAAAAATAAAGAATAAAATAAAATAAAATAAATATAAAAAATAAAAATATCATTTTATTTTAAAATAAAGATATCCTTAAAAATAAATTTATTTTATTTATTCTATTTTATTTTATTTTACTAATAAATTTATTTTAAAATGAATAAAAATTAAAAATAAAAATAAGTTTATTTGGCAAAACACTCAAGGCAAATAAAAAAAAATAAATTTTTTTATTTTTATTTATCATAAATAAATTTTTTTTAATAAATTTAATAAATTTTTTTAATAAACTAAAAATAAAATGATAAATAAAAATAATTTATTTAATTTAAATAAATTTATTTTTATTTTTTAATAAAATGAATATATTTATTTATTTTTATTTTTATTTTTAATAAAATGAGGATAGGCGGAGGAGGAGGAGGAGGAGATAGAGATATAGAGGAGATGAGGGAGGACTCACCGAAATCGGGGTTTAGTGGGAGAAATTATTTCGATTTTTTTTCCAAAAATCGAAGTAGAAAATTTCTATTTCGATTTTTCTTTCAAATCAATTTCGAAACTAAATCTATTCCGAAATAGAAAAACCGAGTAGATTTATCAAACGGTTTTATTCGAAAACAGTGCGGAATAGAAAAACTATTTCGGGAATGTAAATTTTAGTTATCATGCACCCCTAATCGTCCAAAATTTCTATTCCCGAATAGAAATGCATTTGGTAAGATTCTTAATTTCTTTAGTTTGTTTTAATTTCTTAATACTTTTAATATATTTTTCTTATTTTTCTCTTTTTCCTTTTTCTTTTTGCTTTTTTCGTTTTCTTTTCTTTTTCCTCCTTCTTTGTAGCCGGTCACTGGCCAAGGTGGTGGTCGGTGACTGGCTAGGCGAGGTCCGACGAGCTTGCCGAAAGCTCGCCTAGCCAAGGTGAGCCTCGACCTCACCCGAGGCGGCGTGAGGTCGGCCTCGCCCTAGCCCGGGTGAGGCCAAGCCTCATCTAGCCATGGCGAGGCTCAAGCCGACGAGCCTTGGGCCATGGCTCGGTGTCGCTAGGGGCCAACGACGCTCCGACAAGGTTCGCCAGCCAAAAGGAAGAAGAAGAAAATGGAAGAGAAGAAGAGAAAAGAGAAGAAAAGAGGAGGAAAAAAAAATTTGAATTGTTATTGGGAACAAGAAGCAACTTTTTTCTACTTTTTGATTCTGTTCCAAATCTATTCTCGGAATAAAAAAAAACGATTTTTGTTACCGGGAACAAAAAAAATGATTTTTGTTCCCGGGAACGAAAAATTTACCAAAAAGATTTCTATTCTTTTTTTGCTCTCGGGAACAAAAGAATAGAATCAGTTGTTCCCGGGAGTGTTACCAAACAGGGCCTAAGTTTCCCAAATATATCAATTTAGATGCGGAAGAAACACAAAAATAAAGCCCATCAAGATATATTATGCAGTATTTTGTGGTAAATCAGCTCTATTTGTTTGCTCACCCTAACTCGAGGGATGAGAGCTATCATCATCCAGAGGAGCAACGCTATTGCTGCCAACGGAAACGTTGTTAACCAACTCCAACAACACGCCTTCGACATCTAGAACCACATTATTGCCCTCTGAGTTCACGGTTACCGACTTCCCTTGATGTAAAATCATCACCATCGTCATATGCAATTTATCGTAATAAAATAAACACCTTTTGACACTGATAATTCTTTCGAAGAAAAGAAGAATGCATGGGGATATATTAGCAACAAGATCGTTTATCAGGAAGTAATCTTACTTTCTGTTTCAGTTGCTTGTTCTCTTTAATCAACTGTGCTTCCTGCAATTTCAGAAAGAAACAGTCTTCAAATTAATGGATAGAGTCTTCGTATCAGATGGTTGCCTTCAACAAATCTAAATCTCCTCAACCTGCGCAACTTGAATATGCACTTTAACATTATGCAATGTTCGCAGCGTGGGATCTTATCGTTTGGAGGGTTGACCTAACCGTGTAATGTTTATAATGAAAGATGCACACAACGGTCTGCTTAGTGTACTCGAACCTTTCCCTGCAGTTCGTTAATCTTGGTCGATGCTTGCTCTTCCTGGAAAGAGAGGAACAACTAAAATGGGGAAAAACAAAAAGAGTGAAACGAGAATGACACACAAGAGGGACCCTTTTCTCGCTTCTTATGAAAACCGAATGAATAGAAGTTAATGAAGAGACCTCAGTCTTGATAACAAGGCTCAGTCCCGCCTCGAGTTTCTTCTGTAATTGTCTCAATCCCTCCACGTCCAACCGCTCCAGATTTTCTACCCTCATCTGTCTGTAATAAAGACCGGAAATAAATATAACTGATCCGCCAAAAGGAGGAACCAGAAAAGAAAAACATAGTTACAACAAAAACAAGCACGGAAAATATACACATGCACCTCAGTTTGTAAGCCTTATCATTCACTTCCTTGCGCAACATTTCAAGATTGCTGCTGTCTTTATAAGACAAAGAAAACGAGCACAAAAAAAAGATTAAATCCTTCCTGCGAAATTCGTCTGAATTCATTTTATCAGTGTTTCATATGTCGCTATTATACTTTAGGGAAAAATAATGTAAGGCTTGCCAATTCGAAGAGGAATTTTTTTAATGCAATAGAATGATTTCCTCTGGAGAATATCTGTCTCATTTCACGAACACATGGCGCAAGTTCAAGAGAACATAGAAGGCACAATTAAGCAAGTGATTCACCTGGAGTGGAAGACATGGTTGGATCGGTTTCTCAACGCTATTGGAGTGAAGAACGTACCTCGTCAGTGTATCCTCCATACTTGCAGAAAAGGGACACAAAAAAAACACACAGAGGAAGATTTAGACAAGACAATGATACTGAAACTACATGCAAAGTTTTCATAAGACAGGAATTTCGCCAATCTCTATCAATCCGCTGAACTTTTCTTTTTACCAAGCTGGTAAATTTTGATTTCTTGGTCGATGAAGTCCCTCAGCTCGACCAGATGATTTAGCCTAAAGTTAGCTGACCTCTTGTGGAGTCTACATTAAGTTGAGGTGAAAGTCGGATAAACAGTTCATAGACTCTAGTTATCCGTGATATGATCAGAGTGACCCAATAAAAAGTGAATTTATAGTTTATTGACCTAATTGAAAAAGAAGGGATTCAAAGTGCAGTGATCCACATCAAAAAATTTGTGCATAGTGCATTGTATTATAGTTAGGAAACATAGTTACATTTAAATTTAGGCATATGTATACATGGCGGGCGGTGAAAAAGAAAAGAAGGATATATGTGGATGGTATCCTGAGGTTCTCGGTTTTCTTTATGTGATAGAAATCACAATAAAAATAAGAGGGTTAGCCCAAACCTAATTAGCTAGCAATGACGTTTGTCGAAAGATAGCTCAATGTGATAAAAACTTCACCAAGTACCAAGAGTATAGTACAGTACATGTTGAAAAATGATGTTAAAATCAGGATCAAGCCCATTTTGCTTGGAGTATTGTACATATTCGTACACTCATGGAACATGTTTGTAAAATCTTGACCAAGGCCAGCCAAGATTATTTGGGGTTGAATTCTTTTCTAGTAGCTAATTAGCTGGATCAACCTCTATATTTTTCTTTTCATTTAATTAAAATCTCGTAACTCACGCATTATGACTCTTATTTTTTTTTTATTTGAAACTCCTAAAACTTTGACAATATGTAAAAATTGACACGTAAAATCTTATATAACCTGCCATAATTCTAGAAGGGAAAATGTCACAAATAGTCCATATATTTTTACTCAATGTCCAATTTCGTCCCTGAACTTTCGATTGGCTCAACTTGGTCCCTGAACTATTGATAAAATGTCCGATCTAGCCCTTGAACTTTCGAATGGCTCAATTTGGTCCATGAACTATTAATAAAATGTCCGATCTAGTCTCTGAACTTTCGATAGGCTCGAGTTGGTCCATGAACTATGATGAAATGTCCAATCTAGTCCTTCGTTACTATTTTTCTTTTTTTCTTCCTTTTTTTCCCTTTTTTCCTTTTTTTTTTTTTTCGCTTTCCCTCTACCGGAGCCGGCGGAGGGCCGGGTTTCGGCGAGGGAGCCCCTCGCCAGATCGGCGAGGGTCCCTCGCCGGCGTCTGCGCGGGGCTCTCCCTCGCCAATTTGCGAGGGAGAGCCCCTCGCCCGCTTGCGGGGGGCCGCGAGGGCCCGGCGAGGGAGCCCCTCGCCCTCGCCCTCGCCCGACGCCGCAAGGGCTCTCCCTCGCAGATCCGGCGAGGGGCCGTCCCGCCGGTGTGGGAGAGCCCCGCCCACGTTAGCGAGGACGGCCCTCGCGCATCCGCGAGGAGAGCCCTCGCCGGCGTTGAGCGAGGGGCTCCCTCGCAAGATCGGCGAGGGGGCCCCTCGGCCTCGCCCTCGCCCAACTCCGGCGAGGGGCTTTCCCTCGCAGACGCCGGCGAGGACGGCCCCTCGCCCGATCTGCGAGGGAGAGCCCCTCGTCGGCGTCGGGCGAGGGGCTCCCTCGCAAGATCAGCGAGGGACTAGCCCGCTTGCGCGGGATGCCGGCGAGGGGCCCTCACCGATCTGGCGAGGGGCTCCCTCGCTGGACGCCGGCCCTCCGCCGGCTCCGGCAGAGGGAAAGCGAAAAAAAGGAAAAAAAAAGGAAAAAAAAAGGAAAAAAAAAGGAAAAAAAAGAAAAATAGTAACGAAGGATTAGATCGGATATTTCATCATAGTTCAGGGGCTAACTTGAGCCGATCGAAAGTTTAGGGACTAGATCGGACATTTTATTAATAGTTTAGGGACCAAATTGAGCCATTCGAAAGTTCAGGGACTAGATTGGACATTTTATCAATAGTTCAGAGATCAAATTGAGCCAATCGAAAGTTTAGGGACGAAATTGGACATTGAGTGAAAATATAGGGACTATTTGTGACATTTTCCCATTCTAGAACTCGAAGATATCTTAGATTTGATGAAGAAAACAACATTATTTTTCACTTTCTACTTAAGTTCAAACAAAGATACCACAACAAAGCTCGGAGGAGGAGGGATAGAAATGCAAGAGAGAAAACATGTGTTCAGCCTCAAGTGTTCAGCACACTAGAAAGAGGCGTGAAATTGAGACAAAATGTCGCTTCCTTTCAGAAAGCCAACGCCATCATCTGCCGCCCACAAACATCGCGTTCCATCTCCTCATTTGCCGCGTCTCAATCACTGAAGATTGTTTAGACTTGTATTTGAACTCAAGTTGACATCTTCTATGCACCAGGATACTAGAGATATATTTGCTCCGACTTCCCATATCTCTTTTGATTATGCAAATATAATTTGATTTCTTTAAATAGTTATCTTAAAAAACCTACAAAAAGCTCATTACTAGATATCGAAATATGAACAACTTCTAGATACCTCTCTTCTACTTCTTATTCTTAACTCTGGTTCTGAATTTCCGGGTTTCTTCATCTCTCTCCTCCTTGCTCCCTTTGGAAGTTCTGAATCTGAACTATGCTGGTGCTTTTATATTCTCTCTTGCTGTTCTGTTGAAGTTTTGATCACCCTTCCCCATCATCAGACAATAGATCTCGACTTTCAGTCTACAAATTTTTGAACTTCCTGTATAGTGTACTTTATGCACGAACACGAATTGCACCCAAATATGCGCTGATCTCTCAAGAGACGATCGAAGTGCCACAAATATGCAACCCCCTTTCTCTTTCTGTCTCTCTCTCTCTCTCTCTCTCTCTCTCTCTCTCTCTCTCTCTCTCTCTCTCTCTCTCTCTCACACACACACACACACACACACACCCTCACGCTTGCATTACACAGACCAAAGGTATGCTCAAATTGCACATCCAAATTGAAAGTCCCAAGTTAACTGAATATTTCTATGGGATGCATCATATGAAGATGACAAAATAGAGACTTACGAAGAACTAATATTTTGAGTACCTGGAGCTGGAGAATTCATGGAGCTTGCCAGTGGCTGAGAAGATGATGAGGGACACATCAGCGTCACACAGAACGGAAAGATCCTGAGCCTTCTTGATCAGCCCTCTTCTCCTCTTCGAGAATGTCACTCGCCTCGCCATCAAGTTGTCTATCTTCTTTATCTTTATCTTCTCTCTCCCCATTTTCCTTGTATCTCTTCTCAAATTCTTTCTATGGCAGAAAAAGTAAAAAAAGAAAAAAGATCAGACGAGACCTAGGTCAACAAACCAGTGGTATGTCACCTAGAGTTAGACATGTTAAGCCTGGAAATATTATCAAAAGAGCAACACAAAGATCTTGATTCATACGGTAAAAGTTCTGTGAAACGAAGTCACCAGAAAACCCTAGGAAAATAGGAAACCAGTTCAGATCCATGAGCACAACAAAAAAAACACACCCACCAGAAAAGAAGAGGAAGAAAATGCCCAGAAAATGCAGAATATTGAGGGAAGGAGTGAAGATATGTGGGTTTTGTGGTTTCTCTTGATGATTCTTTTTTTTTTTTTTTTTTTTTTTTTTTTTCTGGGGACGATTTACCTTGTTCAGATGGTGAACCAGTTGGGGTTTCATAGCAGCAAAAAGAAAGCCATCAGAGAGAGAGAGAGAGAGAGAGAGAGAGAGAGAGAGAGTGCGCGAGACCCGAGTGTCCGGGGAACATCCTCAGAATTCAAAGTGGGATCCTCCCTTTTATTTGCCAAAGAGGGAATCTTGCTATGATCATCTTTCACTAGTTGACATTTGCATTTTGCCTAAAAAAGTTGGGAAGAATCTTCGAGAACGAGGAGACCAGAATCAAAGAAATCTGAGGCTTTAGTTTGTTCATTTAATTATTGCTTTGCCACACACTAGAGTGCTTTGACCTCTTTTATCACGAACAAAGCATAAACTACTTTTATTCTAGTGAAGGGTTATGCTCCTTCAAGGGATGTGATCTTCTGACCATTGATGTACTAGTATTGCATTTTGGAGACATCGAGCGAATTCTGTTCTTCAATGTCTAGCTTCTTCTTTTCTTAGTAGGCAGATTAAGAAAAGAATATTCGAGTATGAGTATTATGTTTCGGAGACAAAATATCTAAAGGAGTTGACTGGATTATTTATTTGCAAAAATCACCATCTTAATGATAATGTATCTGATACGCTTTGCCGTATTTTCTTACCCTACATTTTTTTTTTCATCACTTCTCTTTGAATACCCTGGAAAAGATGTATTAGCTCACTCATTTTTAGGTCAATGTTTCCATAAGTTTTGAAAAACTATTTCACGTAAGCTCGGGATAATTACAAAAAAAAAATTCTAAACTTGTAATATAGAAGTCGATTTGATCCTAAACTTTTTAATTTGACCAATTTAGTTTTTAACATTTTGATGATTTACCAATATAGTCCTTCCGGCCAATATTGGTAAAAAATCGCCGACGTAGATAACGGCCGTTTTACGTGTTACAACTAGTGCTAATTTAAACAATTTTTGCATTTTCTATAAAAGAAAATCTGAATCTTTAATACATGTTTTGAATTTTTTTTGTCTGAGGGTTGCCAAATACGATGGAAAAAGAAAAGAAAAGAAAAGATCAGAAAATTTATTAAAAAAATACAGAAATTATTTTTAAAAACTACAAAAATTGTTCATGTTAGTATCGGCCATACCACACAAAAAGATAGGCATCTACATCAATGATTACCGATTAAAATTGGTCAGAAGGACTACACTGACAAAACGTTAAAAGATTTTAGACTAAATTAGCTAAATTAAAAAAGTTTACAAGTGAATTGATATCCGTTCAATAGATTTAGAACTTTTTTTTTTGTCAATTTTCCCGTAAGCTTTGTAGCCATTGACATGTAAAGAAATGTATCTCAATTAATGATTGAGAGCATTTTACCAATTTAATTAATTACTTGGGACGCTTTTGCTATTATATATTATGCTATCCCGTTAACTATCTTCCAAGTTGGTGAGTATTAATAATTCTCAATGAGCTTTTGAGGGAAAAATAATTGATGGAGGAGCTCCTATGGATAATTTAACAGTAAAAGGAAAAAAAAAAAAAACAACACAACTTACACAAAAGTGACCTGAAGTGAAAGCTTCAAAACGTCGATTAATATTTTCCATGTGGCAACTTAGTTACACTACATGTCACTAAAACCTCCGCAAGCAAAATCTTATCTTATAAAATGGGGTAAAGTGAAAGCTTAAAAAAATTTGACTAATATTCATGTGGCAATCCTATTATAGCCCATGCGTTCACCACCAATATGATGGACAAAATAAATTTAAAAATGATGCGAAGACAAAAAGAACAAAAAATTTAGAATATTAGTTTTCTGAAAAAACAATACACTAACTAACTATCGATCAAATTATCATAATAAACATGATAAGAAACCAAACTTAAGCAAATCGGTTTATGTTGATTTCTAAAAGGCAATAACACTAGTATTAGGATTTAGACAAGCAATCGAACTTAACTAAACTAACTCATCTCGGTTTATAAAATATAAAAGCATTGTGAGCAAGATTTACACAAAAATTACTGCATTTAAAATTCAAGCAAAATGGATACATCAATAAATGATGAATCCCAAACTAAAAATAACTATCTCAACTTACGGAACATAATGTAACAAATCAAAAGTAGCTCGTTACAATTTATATATACTTCTTGAACCGTTACTTATGATATTACTGTAGAATTATAATGACTGGAGTAATTACATAATTTCTTTTTGAGTAAATGTTGTTTATACACCCTCTTGAATATGATACCCCTTTGATATACTGGCATATTAACATTAGGACACCTAACAAATTTTATGAATCTAACTAACATGACAAAAAGTGGAACAATCCCATTAGGAAAGAAGACAGTTAGGCGGCTAGCCAAGTTGCAACTTAATGGTGACTTCGTCATGGGAAAAGCCGCTTCTTTGTTGCCCTTGGCTTTGTCGTTTAATATTAACAAATGTAGTGCATAAGCCCTTTTAGAGATAGGGGTTTTGGCCTAGACTACCTTCTAATAGGAGTGATCGGTTCCAAGGTGGGCTTATTCCCATCCTAGAATCGGGAATTGCCTATGAAGGGCTAATTTCACAAACTAGGAATTGGGAACTACGCACCGATTTTTGAACCCACTCGAGAACCAGACAACCAGTTCAATTTCCAAATGGATCCATGGAACTAGCCATGTCCTAAGTTTGCTATACATGTAAGTTTGCAAGCTTCACCACCTACAAGTTTGGCACAAAGTTTGAAGATCATAACACAACAATCACTGCAAGAGTTTGCCAAAAATGTCACGAATCTACTTAATTCTTCATGTAGACCACTCTAACCAAAGAGGGACTAGCGACTTACAGAGAGGGAGCAATGAATATCGTGAGGGAGCGAGGCTGTCAGAGGGGTGATGATGATCATGAGTGGTGAGCAAGACTGCGAGAGAGAGGTGTGAGACCGAGTGAAGAAATTGGAAAAGGGGCAAATGGCAATTATGAGGGGAAATTGTCCAAAAATCCTAAACCTGTTACATTTTTGTCAATTCAATCCTAAACTTTTTAATTTTGACAATTGAATCATAAACATTTTCACTTTTGACAATAGAGTCCATCTGCCCAATTTTGGCTAGAATTCGCTAAGTGGAGAAATTTTATTATCTTTTTTGATTTTTTATATCTTTTTTATATTTTGAATTTCTTTTTTCTTTCATTTTTTTAAGCCCTCTTCTTCCTCTACTGACTGTCCAGCGATTGATTAGAGGCTATGATCAACGAGGGTTAGCCTCGCTGGCCTCAAGCGAGGTCGCCTTTGTCAAGATCGGGCGAGGGGAGACCTCATGGGCTTTAGGTGAGGCTCAGCCTCAACTAAGGTCAGCCTCGCCGAGATCTGGCAAAGGACGACCTCACAAGCCTTGGGCAAGGCTTGCCCTAGCTATTGGATCTGGCAATGGCAAGCCTTGCTTGCGACCGACGAGGTCCTTAGAAGCCGGCAAGGATCGCCCTTGTCGAAGGCTAGCAAGGGCGAGGTCGTCCCTCACTTGCGACCCTTGCCAAAGGCCAGAAGGGCAAGGCCCTCGCCCTCACCTAAATCAAGCGAGAGGCGACCTCACCCAAGGCCCATGAGGTCGTCCCTTACCAAATCATGGCAAGGGCGACCTCACCAATCGTAGCTGGGCGACCGATAGAGGAAGAAGAGAGCTTTAAAAAAATAAATAAATAAAAGAAAAGAAAAAGGAAAGAAAAAAGAAATTTAAATTTTTAAAAAAATTAATAAATTAATAAATTTTGTCCATATCAGTGTTGGTAGTGTCGCGTAAAACCATTGGCATCCACGTTAGTGAATTCCGATAAAAATTGGTTGGATGAACTCAATTGACAAAAATGAAGAAGGTTTCGTACTCAATTGGAAAAATTTAAAGGTTTATGGCTGAATTGATAAAAGTGCAGTATATTTATGATTTTTTAGATAATTTTCTTGCAATTATGGTTTTGAAGATACCAAAAAGGGAGCGACAAGCATCGTGAGCGAGCGAGGCTTTCCTGGTCCGATTCTTTTGTTCACCCCTACCTTGTATAAGATTCCAAACCTATCTCCTAATAAGTGGAAAGGGGTAGCCTCAAAATGTTCAATTTAAAAACTTCTATTGACAAAAAAATTAATTCCTTCAATCCTTTCTTTGAAGATCTTTGATGTGATAAGGCGGCCTATTTGAAATACCAATCTAGGGAGAAAAATTCATTTCCAACACGATAATTTGAATAAGTCCATCACATGGTTGGGCCACTTTCTTCAATATGAATAAATTTAGAGAAAAAAATGGAATTATCACTGATTATATAAAAAAAAATTTCATTAATGAAAGATGTATATTCATTAAACCAAGCACATTCAATGAAATGATTGTTGTTATCTACTCTAAAAATGGTTCATTGATTTAAAAATTAACTGTATAGCTAAATATAAACAAACTGACTTAATGTATCTATCTAAATGTGGACAAAGCATCTTATCAAGAAAGGTACCTCGCTAAATGTTAATTTTAATATGCTCAAAGATGATGTGTTTGGGATGGTGAGGCCACTATCTTCAATATGAATAAGTTTAGACAATAATCGATATTATCACTTACTACGTAAAAAAATTTCATCAACAAAAGATGTAAATTCATTAAAAAATTAAGACTAAGCACATCCAATGAAATGGTTAGTCATCTCCTCCTAAAACGATTCACTGATTTAAAATTTAACTGAATAGCTAAATAAAAACAAACGACTAAATATATCTATTGATATATGGACAAAGCATCTTATCAGAAAAGGTTCCTCGCTAAATGTTAATTTGAAGATGCCGGAACATTAACGTGGCCGTTCGGGATGCAGCTACCCTAACTTCACCCATGGCAGCAGGAGCTTGAACATCAGCCGTCCTGTCCGGGAGCTGATTTCATCGATGTATGTGTTAATGATACGCATCAATAAATGAAGCAGGTCGAGACGTGATCTATGGCGACACCCGAATCCACGCAACGACAAAAAGGGTCCTTTCGAATCCACAAAAACGACAAAAAAAAAAAGGGGTCCCTAGTAGTTCAGCTTATTCTCTCATCCCTTTCGAGCCCGCGAGACGTTTGGCTTGACATTCCATCTGTCTATTGAGGATTATGGCGATCCAAATTCAGTTTTCCAGGAAGATTTTAACCTTCAACACCTTTTGAGAAAATACTCAGATATTTTGTAAATATTTTGAAGTAGCTTTTACTCAAATACTAACATTAAAGATACTAAAAGTCTAATACTTTTTTCACTCAATCTTTCAAAATAACATTTATGGAATACTAAAATCAAGATCAAAATATTTTTTCCTTCAAAAACTGTCTTCATTAATTCTTTGGCTTTCTGATTTTACCTTTCCTTGTAATTGTTCATCTTTTTCAGGTTGTGTGACTCAAACGACTACAACTAGAGGTCGCATGACCTCGAGTGACAGCCGCCCGGGTCTTATGACCTTTGGCGACCCTCATCCTAGGTCACGTGAACCAAGCGGTATGACCCTTACCGAAGGTCACCCGAGGTGGAACGATCTCAATAAATGGCTATCGGCATTAGATCTGGCTTACTAGCAGCTTAAGTCTTTCGACTGCTTTGTCGAAGGGTTTAAGTATTTTTAATAAAAAAATATGAAAGATATAACTAAAATCATTTGCAAAATTTTTTTGTCAAACACAACTTGAATATAAAGTCGCTTTGTAAATTACGTTAGTAATTCGATAAAAAAAAATTACGTTTGTAATTTACATTTATCCAAAGAGTTTTGACTTTTAGTATTTATATTATACTAAATTTCATTTGCACAGTTGAATCAAGACATTAAGAAGTCTTTTCTCTGATGGTCCAAAAAGGAGCTTCGACCATCTTGGTTGTAAAGGTTTCATTGGACTCACGCCTTCGCTTCGCGCTCCAATGCTTTTATGTGTCCTTTTCAAAGTCAATTCGTGGACAGATTCTGATGCGAATTGCTACTTTGATTCATTTCGTTTTCGAGTGCCCTTTTTGCTTTAATGATTCATGCTCTGGACTCGAGAGTACAAGAAGCTAGTGGTGAGCATCGGTCCAAGGTTGACCTTGGACTGACCCTAGACTGGCCCAGCCCTGTTAGTTCTGGTCCAGTTCTCAGGAAGATTGGGTCGGTCTTTGGTCCTAGAATTCCTGGACCAGCACTGTGCAGGTTGATTCTCGATCCTGAGAGTTTCGGGTCGGTCCAACCCGGACCAACCCTGACTATATATATAATATTACTTATAATTCTTTTATATAGAGAAAATCTTAAAATAAACGGCGTCAATAATATTAAACAACTCTTTAGTGAGGAGTTCAAGTAATTTTATATTGTTTTTTAATAACTTAGATTTTTAATATCTTTTATGGCGTCAATAGTCATAATTTACGAAGGAGAAAAATGTTTTTGTAAGGAGTCCTCACCGCGTCCAAATAGGCATAAACAACTCTTTATGGCATTATCTTCTAGTATTCGTTCTCTTCTATCTTATTTGTCTTATTAGTCTTCAATTTGTCAAAATCAAAAGAAACAACTTCTCCGCTCACTATTTGACACTCGCCTCGCTCGCTTTGGGTCACTCATGCCACTCGCCACTTGATGCTCGCTTGGCTTGTTACTTCCCGCTCGACATTCGATGTTCACCCCACTTGACCCTCACCACTTGCTTTTCTTAGCCGACCTCGCTCATCATCGAATCCATTGGGTCGGTATGGTCCTCGATTGCCCTTTTAAGGAGTACAAAAAAATGAAATAAAAAAATTATTGATTGGTCCTGGTTGACTCTGAAACCGGATCGAACCTATTAAGTCAGTTCAGTCTTCAATCGCTTTTTTAAAGAGTACAAAAAATAAAATAAAAAATTATTGGTTGGTCCTAGGTTGATCCTGAAACCGGATCGAATCCATTGGGTCAGTTTGGTTCTCAATCACTTTTTTTAAGGAGTACAAAAAATAAAATAAAAAATTATCGATTGGTTCTAGGTTGACCCTAGAACATGACCGAACCCATTGGGTTGGTCCGGTCCTCGGTCCCAAGCTCAATAGGGTTGGTCCTCGATCCCAAAAATTGAGGACCAGTACTGTGTGGTTTGGTCCTAGGATTAGGGGGCGAACCGACCCAATCCGGACCATGCTTACCCCTACAAGAAGCCATGAGTCTACCCATAAGCCTATTTATTGAAAAACCTGAACTTTTATTTTACTTGGGTGAAATGCAACACTTTTGAAAGTAGCATCTTGTCGTGTGATAGACAAGATTATTCAATAATAACAAATTTATTTAAATTCCAAACTCAGAGGAAATAAAGAAGTAATCATGTACAAATAGAGTACATGTCAATGTTCTTATATTTGAGTACATCCATAAGCTAAAGTATTGCTTTCGAATGTCGTGACCTTCCTCGAGAAGCATGTTGATGATAAGGAGAATGTGCAATGTCATTCCTAAACATTAGTCCAATATACATGTGATTTCTAAACTTTCAATTTGTTTAATGTGATTTATAAACTTTTAATACATATTCAACTTAGTCTCCAAATTATGTGAAAATGTTCAATATTATCCCCGAACTCAAATTAATTGAAGGACAACAGAGCATTTAGTTTGGGGACTAAGTTGAACATGTATCGAAAATCCAAGAATCACATCGAACAAATTGAAAGTTTACGTACCACATTGCACTTTAAGCTAAAATTCAAAAACTATATTAATCAAATTAAATGTTTGAAAATCACATTGTATATTAGCCCAAAGTTCATGGACTATTTGTGTCATTATTTCTCGATGTATGATGGGTTTAGATGTAATGTTGAGTTGATGACTCACAGTCTCTAATTGGTTTGGATTCTCCCAAACATTTACCTCACACGACATTAGGATTTTCATTTAAATTCTTAACCCTATGAGAGTTCTATATGTGGAGTCATCACTAACTTATTGGAGTTGGCTAGAAACCAAAGTAAAATACAAGAGTATACCTAACTTCCTATACAACAAAAAATTTAGGGTCAAAAGACTTGATTATATTATTTATCTAATTAGTGCACTTTCGGTGGCTAATCTCGATTATTTATCAACTAAGGTGTTCATGCAATCTTTTTACAAAATTATGGATCCTAAGATTCCCATCTACTAAGTGTTCATGAAATGCTTCATGGTTATGATGGTCTTAAAATGTAATATAACCATTCAACTAAATTTGGCAAATCACAATTCAAAAAGAAAACAATAAAAAAGAATCACAATCAGTCAATACATTAAATATAGTAATGAAAGAACGAGTAAAGAGTAAAATGCAGTAAAGTAATGCGATACAAGTTGGGCAAAAAAATAACACGGTCTTGTTATTAAGCCCTAGAACAGCAAACCCATGATCTTAGTTCAAATCAAATTCAATTCCTTATCTAATGGATCAATCTAACAAATTTAAACTATAACAAAAGTA
Source organism: Eucalyptus leucophloia subsp. euroa (assembly GCA_017140325.1). NCBI lineage: Eukaryota > Viridiplantae > Streptophyta > Magnoliopsida > Myrtales > Myrtaceae > Eucalyptus > Eucalyptus leucophloia. Next base: position 30,687,243 of record CM029473.1, read on the forward strand.
CTCACTAGAGTCTCCAAAATATATGAATATCTACTAAATGACACTAAACTTATTCTAATTCTAAGACCTAACTATCTAATCAAGACCTAATTGTGACTATTTTTTAAAATTTTAATTTTGATTTTTTTTTATATTGAAAACAAGGACTCGAGTTAGACCATTGTGGCTAATCTGAATATGGTCCAATATGGTTTCATGGGTCTAAGCTAATGGGTGTAATTAAGGCTTTATCACACAAATTCTCCCTTAGTTACACGCCTTTGAAGCCTATTTTTGAAAACAACTATCAAAGCCTGATTTCTATTAAAACCGAAGTAAGTCCTATCTCAATTATTATTAAGACCGAATAGACCCCCGTTTTTTCACCATAGTGACATTGAGCCCAAATTCAACAAAAATCAATGAAAAAATTCTAAATAAAGGTTTAAAGAGCGTTCATTTTCTCAAAAAATGATTTCGAATAGATATTATTTCAAATAATGGCATAAGGTGATTATGATAGTTTCAAATAAAAACCTCACCTCATAGGCCCGCCAAATATTCCGCCTAATTAAGAGCATTTTCGTCAAAAAACAATTTTTCTAGAATTTCTTTCTCTTCTTCCCTATTCACCTTCTTCTTCATCCAATAAGTTGACCATAGAAGAGTGGCCAATTACGTTTGCTTTGAGTAAAGAGGCAATGCCCAATGTGGAATCCGAGGATCGGACTATCAGACAGAGGAGTGTCCTTCAACTGGTGCCTATTCTTCTAATTTCAACAAAGAAAAAATCTGCGGAACACTGAACTCAAGTATCGGAAGGTAGAATCTAGGATATAGATAAGCAACGGCCTTAATGACGACGTATGCAAGAACAACTAGCCCGACTATTGCAGCAATACTGGTGGCGCACTTATCAGCACCAAATCCGACCACTCCACTTGGCGGGCACATTTAAAAAAGGAGAAAAAAAAAAAAAAACCAGAACTCTCATGCCAACTAACAAACAAAACCCAAACTCAAATGCAAAACATGACATTAGCTTTCCTAGATCTACAAGAACTCCTCTCTTCCTCCTCCACAATGCAAGCACCACCACCGCTCTATTACATTGCAAAACCTCCACTGCATTAGCAGAATCTCCCCCTCTGCCATGGAAAGCAAGCTCAAAGACCTCTCTCCCGTTGCCACCCCAGCCCACTGCCCCCGCTGACAAGGACGACTGCCCCCTCCTCAAGCTGAGGTCAGAGGCTGAGGCCTCCACGATCATGCTAAAGAACGTCGCCAAGCTGCTGGCTGGTCATGACAAACAACATATACATGATAGAAAAAAAAAAAGGAAAATTTTTTAATTATATTTGGATGAAAATAGTCAACTAGTCAGAAGACTTGGAGTGTAGACTTTTAATTGAGACATAACAATTTCAGACTTTTATTTAAAATAAGTTTTATTTTGAGTCATCTTTCAAAAAAATAAGGACAACTTTTATTTGGAATTTTTCCAAAATCAGTTTAAGCCCTTTTTTTCTAATATATTTTCCTTTTATTCATTTTCTATTCTTCTTCCCTTTTTATTTTCTTGTTCCCGTTGTTTTCCTTCTTCGGCAAATTAAGAATGCCCAGGACTTACACCTAAAATCCAGAGCAGCCAAAATCAACAATTGGCGCATTCAAGCTTCAAGCTGATAGCAAATCGCCGTCAGCCACATCCGTCCACCACCAATAAACCGTCGCCGGAACACCAAATTCACCACTAGCAACTACCAACCACCGAAATCTCAAACCTCATAGTAAGGGATAATGAAAATAGGGAGAAATAGACTAATGCGAACACTTCCTCAAATCAAAGCTCAATCCATGAATTCGAATACATTTGTTCTCCATAAGCAACCATGGATGACAGCAAAGTTATGCAAAACAGAGGACACAAGAAGGGGCTTACATACGGCCATAAACATGATTCACAGGAAATGAAAGCAAGATGGATGAATAATGTTGCAATTTGAAAATGAAATGAACATCAAAGTGTTTTGACTTGGAAGATTTTCCTCAAACAAGAACACAGCTTCGTTCAGACATTTTTACAAACACATGGTAACCAGTTCAAAGTTCAAACATACTGCACAGAAGCACCAGTGACGCATCGCTTTCAGTCCATTTAATTGTGATGACATCTGAATATACATCATCTATTTTCAAACTCTTATTCATTATTTAACTCTCATTTGAGCATCAGCTGTGGCTTCCACATTTTGCAAACCAAAAGAGAGTGAAGAGATTCCTACCTTGACGAAAAGGCAGCGGTCACCATCGGAAATCGAACAGAGGAACGTGATCTCGGAAATGCCGTTGCTATCGGTCAAAAAAGGCAACAAAGTTTTGAAAAACTGTTGGGACTTCTTGGATTACATAACAGAGCCTCACCGATCAATCTCGTAACATGGTAAATTACAATATTAATTAATATAGCCTATATTAAGAAAACTTTTACACCGCAGCCTCCAAGGACCACTGCTTCGCCCCGTTGGCCTCAACACCACTGACTGGAGGCCCACCGTCACGCCGAAACAGACCAAACCCGGAGAAAAAATTTACGGATTTCGTTCGAACATTTTGTTGAACACCTAAGATGCATAGGCTGCGGGGAGAGAAATCAGAACGTTCAGAGCTCGGACTCGGGCCGGGACTTAGGGCAATCAACAAGCAAGACCCAAAAATCGCAGCACACACACGAACGGGACCGGAAACTCGCGCGAACCGGGCAACGGCAACCCGGGCCGCCGAGCCCGAAACAGGGCACGAAATGGAAAGAAAACCGGGACGGTCGGTGATGCTCCCCGCTTGGCTCGGCGGCTTCGGACGGTGGGCGAGCTCGATAGTTCGAACTACGTCGGTTCGCCTCGCGCGCCTCCGAGCCGGATCCCTTGGGAAATCGACCCAAATCGGGAAAAATAAGAAACAAGGACAACCGGGTCTTACCGTGAGGTTGATACATGGGGAAGAAAAACGTCGGCCGGGATTCAGGCGCGGCCATTACCGGAGAACGCTCATGCCGTCTCGCTTTCTGCTCTGTCTCTCACTCTCAGTCTCTCCTATCTCTCCCGACCTCCCTCCCTCGGTCTCTCTTGCCAAAAAAAAAAAAAGGCCCCCGAAGAGCTGGCTTCTCTCTCCCTTTTAAGGCCGTCCGGTGCGCATCGCCTCATGCCATGACAGCTGCCGCTGCCGGCCTGGCCCTCGACCGGGCGTCTCGCTGGGCGCACGTCCCCGTTGCTTTGTCTCCTGTGCGCTTGTACGCTCGTCCTTTTTTCCGTCCTTCACTGCAGCAGCGCGTGCGGGAAAGAGGAAGGAAGGGAAGCCTGGGCCGGGCAGGGAAAGGGAAATGAAATGGTTTGGGCCGGCCCAAGCTAAGAGAATAAAAAGGAAGGTAAAAAAGAAAGAGGCCGGGCCAGCCTGTCCCCGGCTCGGTCTCACTTTTCCCTTCTTTTTTTAATTAATAATTAATAATTCTTAATTTTTTAAAAAAGATTCTAATAAACCCTATTGCTGTCAATGCAAATGCTCTCAACACCTATATACTTATGCAATTTAATGAATTTTTTCTTTTTTTAGCTAGGAGTTTAAAATTGATCCATAATTTTTTACCCAGCTAATGAATGATCAAGTGGGTCGCCAAAATTTAAGTATTAACAGTTGTCTAGACTGAAAAACTAAATCATGAATAAAATTTTCTGATTCTCTTAATCAAACATTGAAGTCCCACAATATTGATTTAAAAACAAGCAATCAACCATAATATGAAAAAAATGACTAGATTCACAAGTGTATCCACAACTAAAATAGGACTATCTTAGGGTGTGTTTGAGAGACTTTTATCTTTTACCTTTTTAACTTGGAAGCATTTGCAATTTTGACGTTTACAGTATATTAGGTGAAATCTCGAAAAAAAAAAAAAAACAAAGAAATAAGCGTGCAGAGAGAGAGAGAGAGAGAGAGAGAGAGAGAGAGAGAGAGAGATGTGGTAGCAACCACTACATACTTTTAGAGATTGATCTATGTTCATAAGGAGAGATGACTCAAAATTTTCTAGGGCTTTATTTAAAAGCATCTATCGGAGGGAAGAGGAGAAAAAGTTTTAATTTTCCGTTTCTTTTCTGCTCATGGAAAATAATTCTATATGCTTGGGACATGAAGGGGAAAGGTAAAATCTGATAAATTTGAATTTTTACAATTTTTTTTAGAATAATAATAAGGTTTTCCACTCAATTTTCATACTCGACACTCTTTCCACTTTCCCAATAGAATGTGAAATACACCTGGCTTTTCATATTCACCCCTCATTTTCCTCCCCCTTCCCTCCTTTCCCAAACAAAACATAACCATTCTGATGTGGCTAACAAAATGGCATCCTCGCAATCTCTTATCTTTGCAAACCTAGCTCTTCAACCATTTAGAACCTTGGTTCTTAGAATCCTTCTTAATTTAGGTTCAGGTTGATTTTCAAAGGGACCACTTATTCAAAATCAGTCCCAGAATGCTCCGATATTTTCCTAAAACCATGACTTCCATTAATCGAAAGATTACAATATGGTCATCACTCATAATCTATAACCTACTAATTAGGAATAAGGGAAATATTACTTGTTTCAAAACCCGATTAAGGGGTAATATTTTGTGGGCATAGATATTATCAACATTGATATATTTCATTAGCATAACCTATCAATAAATGTCATGCAATTAATTGCACGTTCTTAAATAAAGATAATTTTTCGCTCCAAGCAGACCTTAACAACATAGATGGTACTGATGTTGTTGTCTAAGGCAACGGAGTAAGAAAATACAAAGATAGACTTTTAGATGGAGAATCATAAGGACAGTTGTGTATATATATATATAAGTAGGATCATCAACTATATGCATTGATAAACATTTTTGGGGGGACTAATAAGCGCTAATTCAATCATAACTATTTGAATTACAGGCTTCCATCCTTTATTGTTTGCTTGCAGAGGATGCACCAGTTAGCTGTCTGATACTTCAGCTTCAGAAAGGAAGCCTGCAAGATGATGATATAGGCAGAGAAATTAGTGTAGCAAAGAGCAAAGTGACTTGGCTAATGCAATAAAGAAAAAGATCCCGGAATTTTAGATGACAATGAATTGAATCAGAGGCAAGAGGCCAGTGGTAAATCCTTCTGGGGCAGTCTAGCTACCTACCATCCTAACATTCACATCCTTTGACTCCACATTTAAAAAATTTTCATGGTAGGGAAAAGCAAAACAAAAAATAAATATCAATTAACATAACTTCCTCATAAAATTGGTATACTTGGCGTACTGCAGTAGCAGGTTATGATCATTCAAATAAATAAGTCATTGCACTTAATATAACTTCCTCATATATTGATTTTGCAAAATAGATTTCTATACATCGGATAATTATTCTTTTCAAGGATCATGCATGAATTCTCTGACAATGCTATATCCACACTGGAAACCTAAATGAAAAGTCATCCAATGTTAATAGTCCAACGCATAAACTCATCCGCAATAATGGCAGCTGATAACATCTTAGAAAACTCCAATAGGCTGGGGCCAAAAAATGTTAAGTTTCCCAGATGTATCAATTTAATTAACATAGGAAAACAAAAATAGACCGCATCAAGATATATTATGTATACTTTTGTAGTAAATCAGTTCTCTTTGTTTGCTCACCCTAACTTGAGGGATGAGAACTATCATCATCCAGAGGAGCAACGCTATTGCTGCCGATGGAAACGTTGTTAACCGACTCCAACAACATGCCTTCGGCTTCTAGAACCGCATTTTCACTCTCTGAGTTCAAGGTTTCCAACTTCCCTTGATGTAAAATCATCGTCATCATCATTGTCATATGCAATTTGTCGAAATAAAATAAACACCTTTTGACACTGATAATTCCTTTGAAGAAAAGAAGAAAGCATGGGGATATATTAGCAACAAGATCGTTTATCAGGAAGTAATTTTAGTTTCTGTATAAGTTGCTTGTTCTCTTTAATCAACTGTGCTTCCTGCAATTTCAGAAAAACAAAGTCTTCAAATCAACGGATAAAGTCTTTGTATCAAGTGGTTGCATTCAATAAATTCAAATCTGCTCAACCTGCGCAATTTGACTATGCACTTTAACGTTATGCAATGTTCGCAGCATGGGAAATTATCTTTTGGAGGGTTCACCCAACCGCGTCATGTTTATAATGAAAGATGCACACAAGGGTCTAGTTAGTGTACGTGAACCTTTCTCTGCAGTTTGTTAATCTCAGTCAATGCTCGCTCTTCCTGGAAAGAGAGGAACAAACTAAATGGGGAAAAACAAAGGAGCGAAACGAGAACGACACACAAGAGGGACCCTTTTCTCCGTTCTTATGAAAACCTAATGAATAGAAGTTAATGAAGAGACCTCAGTCTCGATCACGAGGCTCAGTCCCGCCTCGAGTTTATTCTCTAATTGTCCCAATTCGTCCACGTCCAACCCCTCCAGATCCTCTCCCCTCATCTGCCTGTAACAAAAACTGGAAATAAATATAACTGATCCATGAAAAGGAGGAACCAGAAAAGAAAAACATAGTCATGACTCAAACGAGCATGGAAAACATACGCACGCACCTCAGTTTGCGAGCCATATCATTCACTTCCTTGTGCAACATTTTGAGATGGCTGTTCTCTTTCTAAGAGAAAGAAAACGAGCACAAAAAAAAAAAGATTAAATCCTCCATGAGAAATTCATTTAATTTCATTTCATATCAGTGTTTTATATGTCACTACGATACTTTAGGGAAAAAGATTGTAAGGCTTGCCAATTTGAAGAGGAACCTTTTAATGTGATAGAATGATTTCCTCAGGAGAATATGTGTCTCATTCCACGAACATATGGCGCAAGTTCAAGAGAACATAGAAAGTATGAATAAGCAAGTGATTCACCTGGAGTGCAAGACATGGCTGGACCGATTTCTCAACGCTATTGGAGTGGAGAACATACCTCGTTAGTGTATCCTCCATACTTCACAGAAAAAGGACATAAAAAAACCCACAGAGGAAGATTTAGACAAGACAATGATACTGAAACTATATGCAAAGTGTTTATAAGGCGTAGGAATTTCGCCAATCTCTATCAAGCCACTGAACTTTTCTTGGTCGATGAAGTCCCTCAGCTCGAGGGTCGACCAGATTATGTAGCCTAAAGTTAGCTGACCTCTTGTGGAGTCTACTTTGAGTTGAGGTGAAGGTCAGATAAACAGTTCCTAGACTCTAGTTATCCGTGATATGATCAGAGTGACCCAATACAAAGTGAATTCAGAGTCCATTGACCTAATTGAAAAAAAAAGGGGATTCAAAGTGCAGTGATCCATCTCAAGATATGTGTGCATAGTGAATCGTATTATGGTGCTGAAACATTGTTAAATTCAAATTTAGGTATATGTATACATGGTGGGTGGCCGAAAAGAAAAAAAAAGGGATATATGTGGATGGTATCCTGAGGCTCGGTCTTCTATATATGATGGAAATAAAATTAAGAGGGTTAGCGCAAACCCAATTAGCTAGCAATGATGTTCATCAAAAGATAGCTCGATGTGTGATCAAAACTACAGCAAGTACCAGGGTATAGTACAGTACATGTTGAAAAATGATTGTAAAATCTGGATCATGCCCATATTGCTTTTAGTATTGTACATATTCGTATACTTATGGCACATTTTTGTAAAAGTGCTGAACTTGGTTTGTAAAATCTTGAGCAAGGCCTGTCAGGATTATTTGGGGTTGAATTCTTTTCTGGTAGATAATTGGCTGGATCAACCTTTATATTTCTTTTCATTTAATTAAAATCTCATGACTCACACATTATGACTTCTTTTTTTTTTTTTCCTTACATCTGAAACTCCTGAAACTTTCACAATATGTAAATGTTGACACATAACCTATAATTCTAAAACTCAAATAATATTTTAGAATTGACCGAAAAGCCAACAATATTTTTCACTTTCTACTTAAGTGTAAACAAACATACCACAACAAAGCTCGGAGGAGGAGGGAAAGAAATGCAAGAGAGAAAACATGTGTTATGCCTCAGGTGTTCAGCACACCAGAAAGAGATGCGTGAAAGGTCGAGACGTGAAAGGTCGCGTCCTTTCAAGAAGCACTACCATCTGCGGCCCACAAACACTACGTCTCAGTCACCTCATCCGCTTCATCTCAGCCACTAAAGATTGTTCAGACTTAAGTCGACATCTTCTATGCATCGGGATGTTAGAGATATATTTGCTCCAATTTTCCATATTTCTTTTGATTATACATATCTGATTTGATTTCCTTAAATAGTCATCTAAAAAAACCTACAAAAGGCTCATTACTAGATATCGAAATATGCACAAATTCCAAATACCTCTCTTCTACATCTTATTCTAAACTCTAGTTCTGAATTTCAGGGTTTCTTCATCTCTTCTCCTTTGCTCCTTTTGGGAGTTCTAAATCTGAAATATGCTGGTGCTTTTATATTCTCTCTTGCTGTTCTGTTGAAGTTTTGATCACCATCCCCATCATCAGACAATAAATCTCCACTTTCAATCTACAAATTTTTTAACTTTCTGTTTAGTACACTTTGTTCACGAATTGCAACCAAATATGCACTGATCTCTCAAGAGACGATCCAAGTGCCCAAATATGCAACCCCTCTCTCTCTCTCTCTCTCTCTCTATCACACACACACACACACACACACCACCCACCCCCCCCCCCCACGCTTGCATTACACACACCAAAGGTATGATCAAATTGCACATCCAAATCGAAAGTCCCAAATTAGTTTAATATTTCCATGGGATGCATCATATGATGAGGAAAAACTAGAGACTTACGAAGATTTAATATTTTGAGTACCTGGAGCTGGAGAATTCATGGAGCTTGCCAGTGGCTGAGAAGATGATGAGGGACACATCAGCGTCACACAGAATGGAGAGCTCCTGAGCCTTCTTGATCAGCCCTCTCTTCCTCTTCGAGAATGTCACCCGCCTCGCCGTCAAGTTGTCTATCTTCTTTATCTTTATCTTCTCTCTCCCCATTTTCCTTCTATCTCTTCTCAAATTCTTTCTATGGCAGAAAAAGGGGGAAAAAAAAAGATCAGACGAGACCTAGGTCAACAAACTAGTGGTATCTCACCTAGAGTGAGACATGTTAAGCCTGGAAATATTATCAAAAGAGCAACACAAAGATCTTGAGTCATATGGTAAAAGTTCTGTGAAATGAAGTCACCAGAAAACCCTTGGAAAATAGGAAACCAGTTCAGATCCATGAGCACAACAAACAAAACACACCCACCAAAAAAGAAGAAGAGAATGCCCAGAAAATGCAGAATATTGATAGAAGGAGTGAAAATCTGTGGGTTTTGTGGTTTCTCTTGATGTTCTTCTTTCTTTCTTTCTTTCTTTTTTTTCTTTTCTGGGGAGGGTTTACCTTGTTCAGATGGTGAACCAGTTGGGGTCTCTTTTCTTAATCATAGCAGCAAAAGGAAAGCCATCAGTTTTTTTTTTTTGGGGGGGGGGGGGGGGGGGGGGGTGTTGTTGTTGGGGGGTGTGGGTGGGTGGTGTGGGGGAGAGGGAGAGAGCGTGCGCGAGACCTGTGTGTTCCGGGAATATCCCCCAGGATTCAAAGCGGGGTCCTCCCTTTTATTTGCCAAGAAGGATATCTTTCTATGATCATCTTTTACTATTTGACATTTGCATTTTGCCTAAAAGAGATGGGAAGTATCCTCGAGAACGAAGAGAAAGACTCAAAGAAACCTTAGGGCTTTACTTTATTCCTTTAATTATTGCTTCGCCACACGCTAGAGTGCTTTGACCTCTTTCATCACCTACAAAGCATGAACTGCTTTTATTCTAGTGAAGGGTTATGTTCCTTCAAGGGATGTGATCTCCTGACCATTGATGGACGAGTATTGCATTTTGTAGAGATCGAGTAAATTCTATTCTTCAATGTCTAGCTTCTTCTTTTCTTTTTAAGCAGACTAAGAAAAGACTATTCGAGTATGAGTATTATGTTTCGGAGACAAAATATCTAAAGGAGCTGATTAGATTTTAGATTTCGTATTTATTTACAAAAATCACCATCTTTATGATAATGTCTTTGATATGCTTTGCCCTATTTTCTTACCCTACATTTTTTTTTTCGTCACTTCTCTTTGAATACCCTCGAAGAGATGCATTAGTTCACTCATTTTTAGGTCAATGTTTCCGTAAATTTTTAAAAACTATTTCACGTAACCTTAGGATAATTAAAAAAAAAATTCTAAACTCGTAATATGAATGTCAATTTGATCCTAAACTTTTTAATTTGACCAATTTAATTCTAAACATTTGGTGATTTGCCAATATAGTCTTTCTGGCCAATATTGGTAAAAAATTATTGACGTAGGTAACGACGGTTTTACGTGTCACAATTTGTGCTAATTTAAATAATTTTTGCATTTTTTATTAAAAAATATCTGAATCTTTAATAAATGTTTTGAAATTTTTTTCTAGCCTTTGCGGCCATTGACCACGAAAGTGAGGTTGCCGAAAATGGCGGGAAAAGAAACAAGAAGAAGAAAAGATCAAAAAATTTATAAAAAATACATAAATTATTTTAAAAAATTACAAAAATTATCCATGTCATGTCAGCCATGCCACGAAGAAAGATTGGCATCTACGTTAGCGATTATCGATTAAAATTGATCGAAATGACTATATCGATTAAAAGATTTGAGACTAAATTAGCTAAATTAAAAAAAAAATTATAAGTGAATTGATATCCATTCAATAGATTTAGAACTTTCTTTGTCAATTTTCCTGTAAGCTTTGTAACCATTGACATGTAAAGAAATGCATCTCAATTAATGATTGAAAACATTTTACCAATTTAAATAATTACTTAGGACGCTTTTGCTTTTATAAATATTATGTCATCCCATTAACTATCTTCCAAGTTGGTGAGTATTAATAATTCTCAATTAGCTTTTGGTGAAAAATAATTGATGGAGGAGCTCCTATGGATAATTTAACGGTAAAAGGAAAAAAAAAAAAAAACCAACTGAAAGCTTCTAGAACCTTGATTAATATTTTCCACGCGGCAGCTCAGTTACACTACATGTCACTAAAACCTCCGCAAGCAAAATCTTATCTTACAAAATGGGGTAAAGTGGAAGCTTAAAAAAAATTGACCAATATTTGCCATGTGGCAATCCTATTATAGCCCATGCGTTCGCCACCAATGGACAAAATAAATTTAAAAATGATGCGAAGACAAAAAGGACAAAAATCAGTTTTCTGAAAAAGCACTACATGAAAAAGCACTACACTAACTAATTATCGATCATTCTTAACCAAAAAAATAAAAAACTAATTATCGATCAAATTGTCATAATACTCATGAAGGCCTAGGTCCACAAATTAAGAACCGTGAACCATCCATTGGTTTCTAAACCCACTTGAGAACCAGACCATTGATCGGGTTTCCAAATGGGTCAACAGAACCAGTCGTGTCTCGAATGGTTGTACATGCAAGTTTGCAAGCTTCACCACCTACGAGTTCACCACAAATTTCGATGATCATAACACAAATATCACTACAAGAGTTTGCCACAAATGTCGTAAATCTACTTGATTCTTCAGGTAGACCACTCTAACCAAAGAGGGATCAGCGACTTATGGAAAGGGAGCAAAGAGTGAGGCTATGAGAGGGGCGACGAGCATCATGAGTGACGAGTGAGAGAGAGAGGCGTGAGACTGAGTGAAGAAACTAGAAAAAGGGGCAAATGGAAATTATGGTTTTGAACTTACCAGAGAGGGAGCGACAAGCGTTGTGAGCAAATGAGGCTTTCTTGGTCTGGTTCTTTTGCTCACCCCTACCTTGTATAGGATTCCAAACCTATCTCCTAATAAGTGGAAAAGAGGTAGCCTCACAATGTTCAATTTAAAAACTTCTATGGACAAAGATATTAATTCCTTCAATCCTTTCTTGTTTGAGGTGAAGGTGGCCTATTAGAAATATTAATTTAGAGAGAAAAATTCATTTCCAACATTCTATAGTAATTAGTAAGTCCATGTAATATCGCATGGTGATGCCACTATTTTCAATATGAATAAATTTAGAGAATAATTAGAATTATCACTCACTATATAAAATTATTTTTATTAATGAAATATGTGAATTCATTAAAAAATTAAGCCGAAGCCCGTTGAATAAAATGATTGTTATTATCTACTTCAAAAATGATTCGTTGATTTAAAATTTAACTGAATAGCTAAATAAAAATAAACGACTTAATATATCTATCTATATATGGACAAAGCATCTCATTAGAAAAGGTGCCTCGCTAATTGTTAATTTCAAAATGCTGGAACATCAACATGATCTTTCGGGATGCAGCTCCTGTAACACATGGCAGCACGAGCTTGAACATCTGCCATCCTGTCCCTGAGCTGATCTCATCGATGTATGTGTTAATGATACGCATCAATAAACGAAGCAGGTCGAGATGGGATCCATGGCAACACCCGAATCCACGCAACGACAAAAAGGGTCCTTTCGACCAAAAACAAAAAAAATCCACGGAAACGACAAAAAAAGGTCCCAAGTAGTTCAGCTTGCCCTCTCCGCCATTTCGAGCCCGCAAGAGGGTTTGCTCGAGATTATATCTTTCCATTGACCCTACGTCCTTTGACGTAAGCTGGGGAGGATTATGACCTATTTGATCACACTCTAGTTCTTTTATATTTCCATTCTTATGTTCGTCGAGATAAAAACAAAAGAAATTTATTTAATAATATCAATTAATTTTTATATTCTCAATCAGTGATTTAGGAATAGATTTTAAATAGAAATAAGTAATAAAAAAAGTCATATTTTTATTCTCGAGAACAACTTCTAAAAACAAGTCATTTTTTTTTCTTCTTTCCTTTCTAATTGGTTGCCAAGCTAGGCAACAGCTAGCAACTTGCCAGAAATGAGTTCTGGCAACCTCATCGGCCCTTGGCGAGGTTCGACCTCGCTAGATCTGAGCAAGGTCAGTGGCTGGCTAGAGGATTAAAAAGAATAGAGAAAAAATAAAAAATTCAAAAAACTATTAAAAAATTAAAAGAAATTATACGTCATAAAAAATTTGGAGAATACGCATTCCAATTCTCTTTCTATTTCTGAAATAGGAATTGTGTGCAGTGATCAATACGTTCACATGTTTAGAAACTCGTTTATGGAATAAAATTAGAAAAAAATATTTATCAATAGAAATTATTTTCAAAAAGGGAATGGCTATCAAATGCATCAAGAAGTCTTTCTTGTGATGGTCCAAAAAGGAGCTTCGACCATCTTGGTTGTCGAAATTTCATTGGACAACTGCCTTCGCTTCTCGCTCCATTCCTTTTATGTGTCCTTTCCAAAGTCGATTCGTGGACAGATTCTAATGCGACAAGTGGAATCGCTGCTTTGATTCATTTCGTTTTCGAATGTACTTTTTTCGCTTTAATGATTCACGGAATGAACTTGAGAGGACAAGAAGCCACATGTCTACCCGAAAGCCTATTTATTGAAAAACGTAAACTTCTATTTTACTAGCGTGAAATGCATCGCTTTTGAAAGTAGCATCTTCTAGTATGATTGACAAGATTATACAGTCATATCTACTTTATTTAGATTCCAAATGGAGAGGAAATAAAGAAGTAATCATGAACAAATAGAGCATGCGTCAATGCTCTTATATGCAAGCACATCCATCAGCTAATGTATTGCTTTCGAATGTTGCGACATTTCCGAACAAGCATGTTGATGATAGGAAAAATGTGCAATTTGGTTCCAAAACATTGATCAAATGTGCAATATGATTCTTAAATTTTTAATTTGTTCAATGTGATCTATAAACTTTTAGTATATATTTAACTTAGTCTCCAAATTGTGTAATGTTATCCTTGAACTTAAATTAATAGAAAGACAATATTGAACATTTTCACATAATTTATTGACTAAATTGAATTTGCATAAAAAGTCCAAAAACAATATTGAGCGAATTAAAAGTTCACGGACATATTGCAGTTAAGCTAAAATTCAAGAACGACATTAAACAAATTAAAAGTTTAGAGAATACATTGTACATTGGCTCAAAATTCATAGATAACGGGTTTAGAGGTAATATTGAGTTAGGGACTAATGGTTTCTAATCGGCTCGAATTCTCTCAAACCTTTATCTAACGCGACATTAGGATTTTCATTTAAATTTGATTAATACTATGAGAATTCTATATGAGGTTTATAGCCTATTGTAGTTAGTTGGAAACCAAAGTGAAGTATGGAAGTATACTGCACTTCCTACACAACCTAATATTTATGGTCAAAGACTTAATTACATTAGTTATCTAATTAGAGCACTTTCGTAGCTAAATTTGATTATTATTAGCTAAGGTGTTTGTGCAGTCTTTACACAAAATTATGAATCCTAAGATTCTCTTCCACTAAATGTCCATGCAATGCTTTTATGTTTATTATGTCTTGAAATGTAATCCAACCATTCAACTAAAATATGCAAATCACAATTTAGAAAGAAAAACAATATAAAAGAATTACAATCAATTCATCAAATATAGTAATGAACGAACGAGTAAAGAGTAAAACTGTAAAATGTAGTAAAGTAACCCGATATAAGTCAGGCAAAAAGTATAATGTGGTTTTGTAATTAAGCTCCAAGATAGCAACCCTATGAGCTTAGTTCAAATCAAATTCAATTCGTTGTCCGATACTAAACTATAACAAAAGTTCTCACTAAAATCTCTAAACGACATGAATATCAACTAAATAACACTAAGGTAAATCTAATTCTAAGCCCTAACTATCTAATCAAGACCTAATTCTCTAACTAATCTTTGAAATTTTAATTTCGAATTCTTTATTATTAATATTCTTTTTTAACTATTGGAAACAACGACTTGGGCTGGACCCTTGTTCCCAATCCGAATATGGTCCAACATGGCTTCACGAGTCTAAACTAATGGGTGTAATTTGAACTTTATTACACAAATTCTCCCTAAGTTACAAGCCTTTGAAGCCCAATCTTGAAAACAACCATCCAAGGCCGATTTCTGTTAAAATCAAAGTAAGTCCTATCTCAATTCTTATTAAGACTGAATACAGCCTCATTTTTTCACCATATTAACATTTAACCCAAATTTAATAAAAGTCATTGGAACATTCCAAATAAGGGCATGAAGTACCCTAATTTTTTTAAAAGAGTATTTAAAATAAATTATATTTCAAATAAGAATCTAAAGTGGCTATAATAGTTTCAAATAAATGCCTCACCTCATCAGCTGGCCAAAAATCCCAGCCAATCAAGAGTATTTTGTCCAAAGACAATTTTTTTTTTTTTTAAATTTCTTTGTGCTTCTCCCTTCATCTTCTTCTTCATCTAGCAAGATGAACAGGGAAGAGTGGCCAATCACGTTTGCTTTGAGGCAAAAGGCTATGCCCAATATGGAATTGGAGGATTTGAAGGGCCCGTTTGGTTCAATTTTGGGGAAATGACTTTGGGAAAATGCAAATATTTTTGAGATAAAGGGGTTCTCCGAAATACTACACCGTTTGGTAAATCGTAATCTTAAATAGCATTGAAAAGTAGTTTTAGCATTAATATTGTTTGGCAAAAGTCACATTTGTAATTGGCTTTTGCTATTTTTTTTAATTTTTTTTCAAAGTTTGAAAATCAAATTCAGTGGCCAGCTAATCGTCGGCCAACTGCCGGACGGCCAGATTTGGCCACCGGATCGCCAGATCTGGCCTCCAGACGGCTAGATCTGGCAGCGGCCTGAGGTCGCGACCTCAGGCGACGTTGCCTGGCTTGCGCGGACCCAGCGACATCGCCTAGAGCGCGTGAACCAGGTGACGCTACCTGGGTCATGGGTCGCGCCACCCTAGGCGGTGGTCATCGGGGACATGCGACTCCCAGGTGGCGGTGGCAGCTACCGGAGAAGCCCGACTCTCAGGCTGGGAAGATGGAGACGAATGGGGAAGAAGATGAATAGTGACGCTAATGAATAGTGAACTTGCATTTCAAAAATGCCCAATGCTCAAAGTAGTTCCAGACCTACATTGGGCTTTCAGCATTGGGAATGCTGATATTTGGCCAATGAGCTTTCAAAAATGTTTGCCAAAGGCAAAATATTTTCCCCAAGGCCCAAAGCCCCTTGGAAAAGCTGAACCAAACGGGACCGAAGTCTTTATTTGATGAAAAGGACTATAAGATAGAGGAGTGTCCTTCAAGTGGTGCGTCTTCTTCTAATTTCAACAAAGAAAAAATCTACGGAGCAAAGAATTCAAGTACTGGAAGGGCAGAATCTGGGATATAGAAAAGTAACGGCCTTAGTAAAGGCATATGCAAGAACAACCAGCCCGAGTGTAGCAACAATACTGGTGGCGCACGTACGAGCATCAAATCCAACCTCTCCACTTGGTGGGGACATTTAAAAAAGAAAAAAATAGAACAAAATTCTCGCGCCAACTGACAAACAAAACCCAAACCCAAATGCGAAACCTTGACACTACCTTTCTTAGATCTACAAGCACTCCTCTCTTCCTCCTCCACAATGCAACCACCACCATTGCTCTGATTCCATTGCAAAACCCCACCGCATCGACAGAATCTCCCCCTCCACCGTGGAAAGTGAGCTCAAAGACCTTGCCACTCCCCATTCCCCACCCCTCTGCCCCTGCCGACAAGGACGACTGCCTTCTCCTCAAGCTAAAGTCGGAGGTTGAGGCCTCCGCAATTATGTTGGAGAACCTGGCCAAGCTAATGGCTGGTCACGACAAAGATGTACATGGCATAAAAAAAAAGGAAATTCTTTGTTTATCTTTTAACAAAAATACTCTTAATTGGTTAGAGGACTTGAAGGTTAGACCTTTATTTGAGATTAACATGGCTATTTCAGGCTCTTGTTTGAAATAAGTTTTATTTTAAGTCATCTTTTGAAGAAATAAGGACAACCTTTATTGGAATTTTTCCAAAATCAGTTTAAGCCCTTTTTTCAACTATATTTTCCTTTTATTCATTTTCTTCTTCCCTTTTTATTTTCTTGTTACCATTGTTTTCCTTCTTCGGCAATTGAAGAATGCCAAGAACTTCCGCCTAAAATCTAGAACAGCCTAAATCAACAATCGGTGCATTCAAGCTTCAAGCTAAGAGCAATTCGCCGTTGGTCACATCTGTCCACTGCACTAAACCTCCGCCGGAACACCAATTCACCACCAGAAACTACCAACCATCGACATCTCAAAAACTCATAGCGGAGCGATAATGAAAATAGGGAGAGATAGACTTAAGCGAACATTTCCTCAAATCAAAGCTGTCCATCAATTCGAATCCATTTGTTCTCCATGAGCAACCATGGATGACTGCAAAGATATGCAAAACAGAGAACACAAGGAGGGGCTTACATACGGCCACAAACTCGAATCTCAGGAAAATGAATGCAAGATGGATGAATCAAAGACGAATGTTGTGATTTGAAAATGAAATGAACATCAAAATTACTTTGACTCAAAAGATTTTTTCTGCGTGACGTCTTATCAAACTCAATGTTTATCCCTACTTGTTATTTCAAATTAAGAAATGCCTTTTTTATTCGGTCCCAAATACTCCATACTTTTGGCTTCCAGGAAGGGAAGCTACCGATTTGTTACGTGGGGGTTCCCATTATCACCACCAGACTTGGCAAAGCAGACTGTATTTCTCGTCAACCACATAACTACGCGGATGCAATCATGGGCTCATCGTTTTCTTTCTTTTGCAGGTTGGCTACAACTTATAAGGTCGGTCCTCCACGCTATACAAGCTTTTTGGGCTAGTGTTTTTATGATTCCTAGAGTTGTGTTGGATCGCATTGAGCAAATTCTAAGATAGTTTCTCTGGAAAGGCCCAGGCCTGGGAAGAGGAGGTGTGAAAGTCTTCTCAGATGATGTATGCATTCCAAAAGAAGAGGGGGGACTTGGCATACGCAAGCTGCGGGATTGCAACACGGCATCCATGCTTAAACACATTTGGATCCTCTTTACCGAGAAGGAATCCTTGTGGTGTAAGTGGATTCATTCTAATTTCTTGAGAAGGAAAAATTTCTGGGTTGCTAACAAGCCATCTGTTTGTTCTTGGGCCTGGAAGAAGATACTCCATCTTAGGAGAGAGTTTCGCCAGTCCTTTCAATGGAGTATTGGGGATGGTTGCTCCATGTCTCTCTGGTTTGATCACTGGCATCCTAAAGGCCCCCTTAATCTATTGTTCTCAGACACTTACATCTACCAATCAGGTCTATCCAGGATGGCTTCGGTTGCGGACCTGTTCTCTGCTGAGGGCCAGGAGGTCAAGACCATCTTGGAGTCGTAGGAGTTCCCCCTTCCTGTCCTTTCTCAGAATTCGGATCGCTTCCGCTGGATCGAGAGTACCTCAGGCACCTTCTCGGTTGCTTTTGCGTGGGAAACCATTCGGCCAAAAGGAACCTTAGTTCCTCGGGTTTCATTTATTTGGAGCAGCTTCTCACTCTGCGTTATCAATTCAACCTGTGACTCATTGTTAAGAACTGGCTTCCTACCCAGGTTCTTCTTCTGTCCTATGGGAGGATTGATGACGTCAGGTGTGCCTTTTGTAAGTCTAGGCCGGATTCTATTGATCATTTATTTTTTTGGTTGTCACACCTCTACCTCCCTTGCATCCTTTTAGGCGGCTAGGTGCAACCTTCCTTGGCGAAACGGTACTTGGCAGGACAATCTCTAGTGGGCCTTGAAGGTTCTCTCTGGCAATGAGTTCTATCGTTGCATTGCTCACTTTTCTTTTGGTGCCCTTTGCCATATGATTTGGAAAACGCAGAATAGCATCCTATTTCGAGAACAAGCTTTGTCTATTCCAGCCTTGAAGAACCACCTCGTTAAAGTCGTCAAGGACAAAGCCTTGACTTTTAACAATGCTGCGGACACTCCAAGAAATAAGAGGATTCAATGCAGCTGGGGAATTGACGCTCCCATTTTCTCTCCTCTGTTATATGATATTGCCCTGTAAGTTCGGGTTGATGGTGTTGCTGCTACCTCACCGAATTTGGAGTTCTTGTACAGCGGCTTTTGTTGATTGACCAGTTGCGGATTGGTTTTGTTGGCTGGTTGCTTGTTGCTGCTGCTCGGATGATTGGTCTCGTTTGATGCTAGGGGCTGCTTCTGGTTCTTCGTAGGTTATTGATGCAAGCTGTGAGGGTCGCTGCTATCTACTGTCTTTTCCTCCTTTGTCACTGCTGGTTGGTTGGTTGCTGTTGTTTTAGCTATAGCGGGTTCACCAAGATTAGGAGAACCCCTTTTTCCTTATTGTTGGTGGCCGCTGTTTTGTTTGCTTGTAGCCACTGCTCTGGCTGTTTTGTTACTGCTCTTGTTTGTTGTGTTCCATCCTCGACTCCCTTCCACTCGAATTGACTTTGTTGTCATCTTGAGTGTAAGTTTTGGGGCCGAGTTATAGCTGTATAGCTTTTGGTTAAAGTTAATATATCTCTTACCTTTACCAAAAAAAAAAGTATGGTAAAAATTTAAAATATTATCTTAATTTTTAAAAAAATTATGAGAAAACATATGTTATTCGTATCGACATTTATATATTGTGAAAATTTGGATATCCCGAATTGAAAAAAATGGTCAAAGTACGTGAAGCGCAAAATTTTAATTAAGTAAAAAATAAAAAGAAGAATTCATTCATTTTTTTTTTGGGTCTAAAAAGAGGAACTTTTATTCAAGTAATAGAACCATTACAACTTGTAACTTTAACGTTGGAAACAAGAGGATCTAATAAACAGGTAGGGGGCATTTCGGCCCAATTAGCAGCTAGGGTTCTATTGTTGTGGGCCTTTGCAGCCCAGTTGGCCGCAAAGTTTGCTTGGCGATGGCAATGCCGCACTCTAAGGCTGGAGAATCGGCACAAGAGAATAGCAGCTTCAACAAACAGTGATCGTACCTCCCATGGCGTCAATCGGTTGTCGATCACGTCATTAACCAGCAACAAGTAGTCAGATTCAACCACAATCGGATCCTCCGTTCTTCGTTGTTGGATCAAGTACTGTAGAGTAAGCAAGAAAGCATAAGTTTCAACCTGCAGAGGTGAAGATGCAACAAAATCGCGGGAATATCCTTCTATCAACTTTCCAGTGTGATCTCGGCATAGACATGCCATTTAGCCTCGGTCACTTTCAAGCTTGAAAGCCCCATCAATATTACACTTCAGGACACCGGGATTGGGAGGTTGCCAGACTTGGGAAGGTAGGGTTGATGGCAGTCCAGTTGCAACAGATCGACGATGCAAAATTCGAGCTGTTTGAACCTTTGCGGAGACGACATTCAACAGATGGAGTGGATCGGGACGATAGCTGTGGAAAACAAAAGTGTTTCTCGCCTTCCATATCTGCAAGAGGATCTCAGCGATTGTTTCGAACTCAGGTAAGCTCTGTTTCTGATTAGCTCTATCTGCTAGCCATTATTCTATGCGAGGGATAGCATGAGGAGTTAGATGAATACCAATTGTGGGGTGAGACCAGATCGTAGTTGTCCACGGGCAAAATAGGAATAGGTGTTCAAGGGATTATGGACAATTATTGTTGCATATATTGCATACCATATCTGTGCTGATGTGACGGCGAACGAGATTGGTCTTTGTCGCTAAAGCATTATGGCATAGGGACCAAAGAAAGGTCTGGATTTTTGGTGTTAGCTTTTGTCGCCAAATGCTTTTCCATAGTTGCGCAGGTACTTGATAAGATGACGATGGCGTATTTGTATGATTTGAGTCTGCTTTCTTTATTGCCTGATAGCCGCTATGCACCGTGTATTGGCCATTGATAGTGTCTGTCCAGATTTGCTTGTCCTCTATATGATTGGGTCTAACTCGAATACTGGTAATTTCTTTGATGGTGTGAGTATCGTAGTGCTGTTGTAATAGATTAGCATTCCAGGTTTGTTGTTGCGGCTCCAGTAAGTCAGCTACTAGATAAGGTTCCGTCAGAGGGGCAGGACCACCTAAGATTCCTTTAGGAAGCCATCTGTCTTCACGTATCTTGATTTTTCTCCCATTTCCAACATACCATTGGAGTTTAGCTAAAATGGAGTCTCTTCCTAATAGTATACTCTGCCAGCCCCAAGAAGAACGCGCCCCTTTCTCCGCATATCTGAACTCTCGTTGAGAAAAGTAAAGACCTTTTAGTAATGTGCTGCATAGTGATGATGGGTTCTGTATCAAGCACCAGGCCTGTTTACCGAGCATTGCCTTATTGAAAGCAAGAAGATCTCGAAAGCCCAAACCACCCTCATTCTTACATCTCTTTAGAACATCCCATTGTGTCCAATGAATACTAGATCTACTGCTGTCATTCTGCCACCAAAAGCGAGCAATCTTCTTCTCAATGGCTTTGCAAATCGATATTGGTAGTTTAAAAATGGACATGACATATTGTGATATCGCTTGTACAATAGCTTTAATGAGAACCTCTTTTCCACCCCTTGAGAGAAATTTTGCTTTCCACCCTTCTAGTTTAGCATTCACTCTCGCCATAATCCAGGCAAACATGTCTCGTCTTGATCTACCCTAGTCAGAAGGAATCCCTAGGTATTTACCTATTTTTTGTAACACTGGGACCCTAACTTCAGTGGCCAAGTTAACCCTTAAACTATAAGGACAATCCTGACCAAAGAAAATGCCTGATTTGTTCCTATTTATCATTTGCCCAGTAGCCAAACAGTATTGATTTAGAATATTTGCTAGGTTATGACATTCCTGGACTGTAGAATTCATGAAAAATATGGCATCATCAGCAACAAATAAATGGGAAAGAGTTAGGCACCTCCTGTTGAGCTGTAGGCCTTGTAGATGTCCTATGTAAAGTGCGTCATGGATAAGAACAGATAAGACATTTGCTACCAAAATGAACAAATAAGGCGAGAGTGCGTCTCCCTGTTTGAGTCCCCGAGAAGGATGGAAATACTCAAGTTGTTCCCCATTAAAAGTGATACTAAAAGACACTGTTGTAACACACTGCATTATCCAGTGAACCCAGGTGGCATGGAAACCCAATCTGATCAAATAGTCTTTAAGAAAGTCCCATTCTACCCTGTTATAGGCCTTTTGCATGTCCACTTTTAAAACTGCTTCAAAATTTCGTTTGCGTTTCCTAATCCTCAGCTGATGAAGCACTTCTTGTACAACAATAATATTATCCTGGATTTGCCGACCACTCACAAAAGCAGATTGCTCAACAGATATTAGATCAGGTAAAAAAGGCTTAAGACGATTAGCTAACACTTTTGAGATGATTTTATAGATGTAGTTGCAAAGACTTATTGGTCGGTATTGGTCTAAACTCTCTGGTTGAGCCACTTTTGGAATTAGAGTAATGCTAGTTTGGTTCAGAGAAACAGATAGATTACCAGTTGCAAAGAACTCTTGAGCAGCCGTAAAAATGTCTTCGTGTAAAAGATTCCAATGCTTCTGATAAAATAGACCATTCATACCATCAGGTCTTGGTGCTTTAGTAGCTCCCATTTGGAATGTGGCGCGCCATACCTCATCTCGAGTAAGCTGGGCCGTTAAGATATTGTTCATTTCCAGAGTAACAGTAGGTGTACATTTTGCAAGAATAAGACCATAATTCCGAGGGCCATCTGACGTGTATAGTGCTGAAAAGAAATTCCTCGTCATGGTTTTTAAACTATCCTCTTCCCTAATCCAAGTGAGATCAGCATCTTTCAACATTCGTATCCGATTCCGAATTCTCCGTTGTAATGTTGTCGCATGGAAGAATTTGGTATTCTTATCTCCCCATGTAAGCCAGTTAAGCCTAGATCGCATAGCCTAATGTTGTTCCTCCTGCTGCCATAGTCTGTGAATGTCCATCTTCAATTGAATAATTTGCTGCTCATCGCTATAGTTGTTGGGGGAATTGATATGTGTTTGAAGTTGTTGCTGCAGGTGCGATATTTGATTAGTTGCCTTTGAGAATTTAGATCGACTCCACTTGGTAAGTGCTTGAGCGACTTGCTGTAGTCTTCGTGCTAGGTTAGATGTACTAGCACGTTGGGACTTCCAAGTTCTTTCAACCACCTCGCTACAATCCTTTTCCTACAACCAGTAAGCTTCAAAGATAAATCTTTTGTGTTGTCGCCTTGGTCGGGCCTCAGTAGTCAATAAAAGAGGGCTATGATTAGAGCCCACTGGTGGAAGTGCATACACCTTAGCCTCAGGGTAATTAATACGCTACTCCATAGTACACAAAACTCGATCCAACCGTTTTTTAACTAGGTCTTCACCAAGACGATTATTCATCTAGGTGTAGGAACATCCCTTACTGCTCATATCCATTAAGTAACAATCTTGTAAGACTTCTCTGAAGGAATACATTTGATGTGGTTCAACCAGTCGTCGGCCCACTTTTTCCCAAGGAAACAGAACTTCATTATAGTCACCCGCACAGACCCAGGGTATAACATTTGAGGAAGCAATTAGACGAAGCTCTGTCCATAGTTGTCGGTGTAGCTGATAGGTTGCTGGAGCGTGGACACAAGTTAGACGCATAGAACTCCCCACTCGAACCTCTGTACAGGTTGTATAAAAAAAAATGTTGAGTAGCTCTCTCTATATGGATAATAATATCGTCATTCCAAAGCATAGCTAGTCCACCAGCTAGTCCAATAGGATCATAGACATGGTAATTACTAAATTTCAAAAGCCTTTTCATCTTGAGGATAACCGCCTCCTGATTCTTAGTCTCCGCCAAAAAAAGTAAATCAGGCTTTTCAGAGGCCACTAAGGCCTTTAGAGCGCGAACTATCAGGGGAGAGCCCAAACCTTGACAGTTCCAACAGATGAACTTCATTTGTGCTGTGGTGGCTGTTGAGGGCCAGCCACCGACGCCCATTGATTCTCTTCAGTTGCAGTTAGAATTGGTGTATCCAGAAATTGCGTGTCGTCAAACTCATTTAATGACGAGTGTTGCATGCCATAAGGGGTGTATCGCTTTTGCTTTTTAGCTAATCCCACCTTGGGGCTGGCTCTGGAAGTCTTCTGCTTGTTAGTATTTCGCAGTTCCTTAGACATAGTGATGATTCCCTTTCACTTCTCAGTTGCAGGGATTAAAGCTGCTGTGAGAGTGGGAGTAATTTGCTGCAAAGTCTTTGGAATTTGTAGCTGAGATGGTAGTTGTTCATGTGGGGGTTGATGTGCTAAAACTGGCGAGGTTATTTCATTGGCAGTAGGAGATTTAGGCAACAATGGAACACTTGGCAGCAGAGCTAGGGGTGTCTTAAGTACTGTTTCTTCATTCTGTGGTACATGTTCCGGTGTTTGGTAGAATGCTTGCCAATAAGGATTGTGTTGATGGACTTTAGCTCTCAACCAGTTCCCGTATGCCAGTTTATCTTTCCCATCTATTTTAGCTTCTTCATATGGATATGCTGGACAATATGAGGCATAATGGCCTATCCTCCCGCAGGAATAGCAAAAGTGGGACAACCTTTCGTATCTGAAGTCGAGCCACATTGTTCTGCCAGCAATTCGGATAAGCTTACCGGATTGTAGAGGTTCAGCCAAGTGTATCTCAACCCTTGCCCTCGTTGCTTTTGAGACCGAGCTATCAGTAAGGTCAGCCTTTATCTCTATGACTTCACCAACTTGCTGCAATGCTTTGTGAATCATCTGCTCTGTACTCCACTCTAAAGGCAGCCCAAAGATTTGAACCCAAAAAGCACATTGACTAAAATCATAGCAGTGTAGAGGTGTGTTAGGAATCCATGGTTTGAAAACGACTAATTGACTGGCAAAGAGCCATGGTCCTCCCTCCATAATCCTCTGCTTGTCAGTTGCTGACTTAAATTTTGCTATATACAGGTCACCCTCTCGTTGAGATATGTCCACATAGTCCGTTCGCCAAATCCGCCTTAATGTACTATGAAGGGCTTGTAAGTTAACACTAGATTTCGATAGGACTTTACCTACGAGTAACAAGCGGCATTCCTCTAACTTTTCTAATGGGGGGGCTTTGTCCCATACCTCTATTTCCTGTGCAGAACATAGACGCCCCAACCGTTTACATAAAGCAGCGATTCTTGAAGATTCGTCATAGTCTTCGGAAGCCATCGTAACAGGGCCAAAGAGAAAGGACACTTCAAAATAAACTAGAGAAGTGTTGAATGAAAACGCAATCCATTGGTTGGCATAGGTAAGATTAGCTATAAAGATGACGGTACTGATCCAAAACAGAATTCAGAAGAAAAACAGGGAATTCGCTAATGGAAATCAATCCCCACTTGAGTAAGAGCAGAATTCGTCAGTCAACTTCAAGAGAGGCACGGCATTCCATTTTCCCTCCTCGACACACAGTCAACTTCAGAAGAAAAACAGGGAATTCGCTAATGGAAATCATTCCATTTTCCCTCCTCGACACACAGAATATCCCATTGAAACTATCACCGATGAAATTACTGGAAAAAGGAAGCATGCAATCTGCCAATTTGCAAGGGCAAGATATATGGAGAGCATATAGGGTACCATTCGATGGGCCATCAGCATGCAGGAGAAGATGCAACCCCATAACTGCCATCAACTAAATCATCAGCGGGTAATATTGGAAGATGAGAAGAAGAGAAAGGATTGGGTTTCAACAATTTGGGTTTCGATAAACACTGAAACTACCATCGATGGGTAGACGAAGACTCTGCATATCGAGAGAGAATGTACCATCGAACTTCTAGTCAGGTTAGTCTCCCCTCTCACACTTTAAACCGAGCGATTGTACAGAGTGGAGCCCCAGTATTACAGCGGGATCATCAGCCTCAAGCGACCTCATATGTGGGGCTGCATGAGGTGAGCGACCTTCGTGGGTGTGGGTTGCGAGCTCCACGAAAGGGAGAGAGTGAGGGACGCATAATTGACGATTTAAAAAGAAGAATTCATTCGGACATGCCTATATTTTTTGATTTGGAGCTACCTTGGTTTAGTTGTGTTGGGAATAACAGATCCCCGAAAAACGGATTCGACACCGAATCGAACCCCTAAATCAATGCGGAAGACGAAGCCCGAGAAAACACGCATCACCGATCGTAAAGCACACCACGGATTCGAGCGTACCTTGTTAGCCACAGATTAAACACCAACGCTGAAGAAGAGGAAGAAATTCTGGCCCCGTTCGATCCGATGACGACTTGAAGGGGAGAAAACAGTGCCTTGTACTTACTGTTCCTTTTGGAGGAAGAGAGAACGCGCGGGAGAAGACGTACGTTGAATTGCCAAAAGGTGTCTTCTCTCTCTCTCTCTCCTTCCTTTTATACCTTCCCCCTCCACGGGCCTTATTCCCGTGGGCCGGGCCCTTTTGGGCCCAACTTGAGCGGATGGGCCTTAAGCCCATCTCATAAATCCATCAAGTTGTGCAGGCACCACGAATCGAGTGTGACATCCACAATTCTATGCATTGATTGAAAATATTTAGGATATTATGATAATTAATTATCTTGGGTTTTTGAATGACATTTGTGAAAATTTCAATTAGGTCACCAATTAAGTGACGTACGGAAAATTTGAGAGATAATATTCATGTTCATGGTTATTCAGTATGTGATTCCATTAAGAATTATATAAATTTGAGGAGTCATAATTCAAGGAAATAAATTTAAAAAAACGTGTATATACTAATTTTTCAATTTGCTTAAAACAATATAAGATATATATGTGTGTGTGTGTGTGTGTGTGTGTGTGTGTGTTAATTATATAACTTTCACTTGAACTCTCAAGCTTTGAAAATGCAATCAAATTCTCTCACCTAAATCTCAGCTGA
Organism: Eucalyptus leucophloia subsp. euroa; assembly: GCA_017140325.1. NCBI lineage: Eukaryota > Viridiplantae > Streptophyta > Magnoliopsida > Myrtales > Myrtaceae > Eucalyptus > Eucalyptus leucophloia. The sequence continues at coordinate 30,714,103 of CM029473.1, forward strand.
ATTTTTTAAGGTGTTGGTTCGGTGATCGTCAATTATCCTACACATAATAGTGCCGGTGTAACTGGATTGCTACGTCAAATTCTCTGATTTTTTTCTTCTTTTCTTTCGTTCTTTGCCGCAACCTCCCAGTCGATCGAGCCATGCTAGCCGAAGCCCCACTGATCGCTTTTCCATCTCTGTTGACCTCCAGTGGATGCCACTACCCCCACTTCTGATGCCTTTATGCCCGAGCTGTTGCCATGGTTGAGCTCGCGAGCTACCGCCATTAAGCTATTGCGTCACCACTGTATTGCCTGTGTGCCCCTGTCATCATCCTCCCGGCCCTTTGCAGCTCGGAAAGAGGTAGGGACATCGACTTCTACGTGATGCAATCAGCCACAACTACGCGCTATAGACATCAACAAGATTCAACGAATATCATGACTCTTTGATGGAGCATACAAGGGAATAGCCATTTTGAATATTAACTAAGTATTGGAAACAAAAGGAGACCCACATGGATTAGAATGTCGAATAAAGGCATGGGTACTGAACAACAGCTGAGCATCCCAACAGCCTTGGAAGTTGTAACTGCTTATGGATAATGATTGCCAACAAATAACACATTTGGAATTTAGGAGGATGTGTAATTGTAACTACATTAAGTGTGATAACCGCTTGTTGTAATCGTGGTTTGTGGGATATAAATACCCACGATTTTCATTATAATTACATAGTCATCACTACTAATTTAAGTTTCATTATGTTTTGCTAAAACCTATCAAACGGATGGGCTGAGTCGGAAAAAGTTCAACCTAAATTTATTCATTTGACCTATTTTGACCAATTTTTATATAATATAAATTTAGTTACCCATAACTGACCAATCTATACCAAACTCATATCTAGCCGACTCATATTGCTAAAATATTTTTATATTTAACCAAATCTTGAAAACTCATGTCCAAACGAAGATGACAACGCGAGATCGAGTGACGACGAAAGAAAGAAAAGAGAGAGTCATATAGATGGGTTGGGTCTAAGTAAGTTATAAACTTATTTAACACTCATGTTATTTTGAGCTTTACCATTCTAAATTCATTTATGACCTATTTATCAAATATAACTAATCCATATAACAACTTAACCCATTAAATATGAGTTAGAAATTGGGTCTATGGCCCATTTTGATAGGTTTAGTTTTGATAAATGAATTAATTTCCAATCCTTTCATTTTCTAGTCTTTTCATTTCCAATTCGTTCTTTGTAATCCTTGTATTTCACTTTCCGTTGCACACTCTAACTACTATTCTATCCAAAATCACCACAAAACTGTTCTCATTAAAAATCATAAATCAATTTTTGTGTGAAAGATTTTTTGTTATTTGGATGAACCTATTTTTTGTGGATCCTTTTAACATACTCAATTTGTGGTTCTATTTAAGGAAGTCTAATGGCGAGTAGGGGTGATCGGTTCCCGGTCTGGTCCGATTCTAACTAGTTCCCAATTTTGGGAACCATGAACTGGACCATTTGGTCCTAGGACTTGGAATCGGACTGGACCGTCGGTTCCAATCCGGTTTGGTCTAGTCCAACAAAACCGACATTATTTTTTTCCACTAATGAGTGGCCGTGCTCTGGACCAGTCATTCAAATTCGGTTCCTGGGCAGTCTGTTAATACTAATCGCACATGTTTCCACGTGCAAAAAATTCAAACTTCACTTGCGTGAATATCAATCACATTTCATGTGTTTCACGCTTAATCTTAACCATAAAGGCTATGAACAATATGGCTGGAGGTTGTGCTTGACTTGGGTTTTATAGACAATCTCTCTTTTGCTCTTTAAGTACTTAGTCGATGTAGGACTCTTGAAGGGTTGGTGTGCCTTGTCTTTTGCAAGTGAGGGGAGCAAGAGAGAGAGAGAGAGAGAGAGAGAGAGAGAGTGTGTGTGTGTGAGCATGAGGGATGAGGGTCTCTTGGAGCCTTACTCCCACATCGGGTAGAAGAAGAAATTAACAGGCAGGTTTTCTCTATAAATAAAGAGTCATAAGAAGAGTTTTATTGGTCTTTTGGCCACATGAGAAGTTGCTACCTCAATTGCAATTCTGGTTACAATAAGTTATATATATATATAATTGGTATAAAAATTGGTCCGGTCCGGTTGGTCTAGTTCCCATCTTGGAACCGGGAACTAGATTGACCGGCCACCGGTTCCAAGAATAGGAACTGGGAACTAGACCACCGACGGTGGGAAGCGCCCAAAACCAGCCGGTCCGGTCCAGTCTGAGCAGTTCCCGGTGCATGCCCTAATGACAAGAACAAGGAATCAACAAGAGCTTGACAATGTTACATGTGCAAATTCATAACCACACAAAGACAATTATAGGGCTGCATATTCTGAGTCTTTTGCCACTCAGACCGCGACGGAAGAAATTCGGCGAGGAAATGCTAACATCCCGAGGAATATGAGCAAATAAGGGAAATGACTTCAAACCCGAGCGGGGTTTCAACCATACGAAGGTTATTTAAGGAGTAGCACAATAACTTAGCACACTACATTGTGAGGCATATTTCTGACCTGATTGGACAAATGATTGTCAATGCGGTGAACGATGCTTTTTCCAGGCTAGGATCATCCAACTAGCCATTTTCACTTCAAGAAAGTCCAGCGATTCCATGGTATGTCCCTTCAATTTCTAGGCATTTTAATCATGTTAATAATTTAGACCAAGTAATTTTAACCCATGTAAGAATTTTACAAAGACCTACGACATCTAATTAATGCCAATATGATGCAAATTTGATTGGTTTGGTTAATGAAATATTCAAGTTAATGATGGTCAGATTAATCCGAACAATAACAACAATTTCACAAATCCAAATGTTCAACAGAATGGACCTTTGCCAAATGTAGAATATTAGGCTTATGAGGCTAGTACAAAATGTTGATAACATAAGGCCATTCAGTGTAGCCATTCCACCAAATGTTGGAAATATGCTTTATAGTCAAAATCTTCCTATTAAATGCAATATGGATAATCAAGCGAAACCATCGTCCCCGCATACGAGGCAGGAAGGTCAAATTTATTGACCATGGGCTGATCAAGTGGCTGAAGTACTTTCGTAACAGCTAGTAGTCAATAAGGCATGTTTATAAGAAACTATATCCCAAATGGGTCGACAATCAACCCCTTTCAAGGGGGTTTAAAATATATGATTTCACCATTTTCATTGCTAGGATGACCAATCGATGGTCGAGCATATTGACCAATTTGTTGCTCAACATGATGAGATAGGGACTAATGAATTTTTAAGACTTAGGCTATTTCCTTTGTCTTTATAAAAAAACTACCTTCAAATGGTATACTAATTTTCCACCTATTTCAGTGTATAATTAGACAGAAATGTAAAGGCCGCTCCACTCCCAATTTTATATAGCAATACCTAGAGTAACAGTGATCTATTTAACAAGATTATGTCAGTACAACAACAAATCCGTAGACCAATTCATTCCTCAATTTTAAAAGTCGAGAAATAGATGCCTCACTTAGCTTTCAAAAAAAGGAATTTACGGACTTAGCTTTCAATGGGTTAAAATTTGATTTAAAGGAAAGATTTGAAGGTCTTGTGCAAGTAACTCCTTAAGCATAGGAATATTGATAATCTCTCCAAAAGAGTATAAGACAAATTTTGTTTCTAAATTGGATTTTGCTTATTTGAATAACCAAGCAGAAATGAAGCATTGATTTTCGGTTTACAAATTTTAGCCAATTTGAAGGCACAATTTAACAAAATAGTGGGAGATTTCTTGTTGGTTACTAAACATTTGAAAGGAGAATCTTAATATCTCATTAAGAATATCATTATCTTATGCTTTGCCTAAGGAGTTACTAGACAACTTCCTCAATTGTGATTTGATTCATATTGCAAAATATGAAAATTTAGAAACCATTGAGTTAGCTCAAATGACATATGAATATTGAATCTCAAAAGAATTGAGCAAAGTAATAGTCACAGAAATAAGAATTCTACCATCAATTCAAGATCGAGGGTATAATGGCTGATGTTGATTTGGCTGCAAATCAAAAGGATTGCAGAAAGCCGTTTTTCGACTATTAAAAAGAAATCCTAATTCGAAAGATAAGAAATTAAAAAGAAAAGCATTACAATATGTTCTTCTTGGAGATGAATTCTACGGAGTGTCAAGGGATCATAATTAAAATGTTTAACTAAATATGAATTGGTATTGGCTATGGCGGAAGTGCACGAATGCATTTGTGGTACTCATCAAGTTGGAATAAAATTGAGGTGGTTATAGTCTCGGTATAATTATAGTTGACCTAGAATAGCTCAAGATTGCATTAAATATGAAGAGGGGAGTATTAAAAGGGTTCTAAACCTATTACACAATTCAGTTTTAAACCTTTTTCATTATGTCATTTTATTCCTAAACTTTTTCACATTTTGTCAATTGAGTCTACTAGTCAATTTTAATTAGAAATCACTAATATGGATGTCGACCATCCTATATGGCACGACTGGCACGTTTGGCATGACTGCCACTAATGTTGACATTTTTAAATAATATTTGAATTTTTTGTAACTTTTTCTTTTCTTTCTAATTTATTTTTTTTTTCATTTCGATTCTTACCTAAATCTAGCAAGGGCCTTAGCGCCCTTGCCCAAGGCCTTTGTGGCCTCACCGATCAAGAGCGAGGCAGCTCTCACTTAGATCTAGTGATGGCTTGAATGAGGGCTACGACTAGGGATCAATCGGACCGAACCGCCCAAGAACCAATGGTTCCTAAAGAAATTAGTCTGGTTCTTAGTTCCAATTTATTGGAATTGAAAGGTATCAGTTCGGTTCCCAGTTCTAGGTGTGGAACTGCCCTCCCGTATCGAACCGATATATTAAAAAATAAAAAAAAATCCTAAATCCCTAGGCTATTATTAGTTTTTATGTTAGATAACTATTTACTTTTGCCCACTTATAAACAAGTTTGGTGAGTGTACTTTCTTGCCTACCACTTCCTAACATACTAATATTGTTGGTTCATTGGCTCTAATTAGGAGTGTCTTTGATGAGGTGATTCCATTGTGTAATTCTTTGTTGCATATTACAGTGCGAACGCATGAAACTTAGCGGGATCGGTTTTATGGACCCACTTGGGAACCGGACCGGATCGGCGATTCGATTCCCGAGTGGAACCCGGGTGGATTCATGGAATCAATGAGCGGTTCCCGATGCCAACACTTTGGAACCAGTCCTTAGTGGGTAGTTTTCGGATCTAGGGTATGAACCGTTTATCCGGATCATGCTCACCCCTAGCCACAACCCTCACCAATGGCTAGTGAGGGCTTGTTGGGAAAAGAAGAAAGGAAAAAAAAAAGAAAAAGTTAATTTTTTTTTTGGGAAATTTCAACATCAGTGTCACCAGTCGTGACATGTAGGATAGCCATTGCCCACGTTAGCGATTTTTAATTAAAATTATTCGAAAGGACTCAATTGACAAATTGTGAAAATATTTATGATTAAATTGGTATAATTGAAAAGTTTAGGATTGAATGGATACAACTATAACAAATTTGTGACACTTTTGTGCTTTTCCTAGCAAAAGGGTGTAAATCGTAGAAGATAGATGGGCTGATTCAACACATTCCGGCATTGATATGAAATCCCATAACTAGGCCATGGCCATTTAGTTTTTGGGCTATAGATGTAATCGGTAAAATGTATCCCCCATGGACCAAAAGGCGTAATTTCATTACAGTTGCAATTGATAATTTTACGCAAATGCATTGAAGCGGTTTCTTATAGAAAAACATTAGTTAGAAAGCAGTGAAGGAGTTCATATAGTCCATCGGCTAATTATCCCTGAAACAATAACCAATTTGAATAAATTCGATGTTTTGAATTCATGACGGTTGCAATAGTTAAAATCTCCTAGAGAGAGAGAGAGAGAGAGAGAGAGAGAGAGAGAGAGAGAGAGAGAGAGAGAGAGAGAGGCGATACCAACTGTTACATACTTTTATAGATTGACTAATGTCCATAAGAAGAGACGACTTGAATTTTAGCAGCATCTACCGAATAAAAGAGGAGAAAAGGTTTTAAATCTTCCTTTCTTTTCTCCTCACATAAAATATTCTGTGCTTAGGAGACCTGAGGGGAAGGAAAAGGAAAGGAAAATACTAATAAATATGAATTTCCTCTTCGTTCTCTCTCACAAAAAGTTTGGAATTTTAACCTCAAATTTTAACCTTAGAATTTCCCCTCAAATTTTCATTTTCAATACTTTCCTCACTTACCCAATGGCGGGTAATGTTTATCAAAACTTGTCACAATCACCCCTCATTTTCCTTCCTCTCTTCCTTCCCGAATAAAGCATTACTACAAGGATGTGGCTTAGAAGGTGAAGTCCTCATGATAAAGTGTAGAATCCCTTAACTTTGTAAACCTTCCATCTTCAACCATTTAGGACTTCAGAATTTTTTCTAACTTCGGTTCGGGTTGATGTTCAGAAGGATAAATCATTTAAGACTAAACCTTAACTTTGCAACCCTAGCATCTTCAACCATTTACGACCTTAGAATCTCTACTAATTTCGGTTCAGGTTGATTTTCATGAAAATATGTTATTTAAAACCAATTCTAGAATCCCCCACTGATCTTTCTCCTCCCTCTAATTAATTGGAAAGTCACAGGTATGATCATCATATGATGTCCATCACTTGTAACCCACTAATTACAAATATTGGATTACATCACTCTTTTCAAAATCTGATTAATTAAGGAGTTATTTTTATGGGCATGAAAGTTATTAACGCAGATATATTTAGTTAGTGTAACTTATTGACAGATGTTGTGCAATCAAGAATATATCCTTAAATAAAGATCATTATTTGCTTTGAGCGGGCTTTAACATAGACTGTATATATGTTGCTGTCTAGGCCAACCGAGCAAGAAAATAGAAAGATAGAAAATCGTTACAAGAGTTCCACCTATATAAGAAGTTGAATCATCAACTAGTTATATGCAGTAACTAATTTCTTTTTCTTGAAGCGCTAAGTCAGTAATAACTACTTGAAAATTTGAAATCATAAGCTTCAATCCTTTATTATTTGCTATCAGAAGATGTCGCAGTTGGCCGCCTGAGACTTCAGCTTCAGAGGGGAAAGCCTGCAAGATGATGATGGACAGAGATATTAACGTTGCAAAAAGGTCTCTCAAATAAAAAGAGAAAAAGTCTAGGAATTTGTGATGATAATGAGTTAAATTTCAGACAATAAGCCAATCATAAATCTTTCATGGGCGGTCTATCTACCTACAGTACAATCATTCACATGCTTTGATTGTTCAAGAGAAACTAAGGTTCCGCTTGAAATAAATTTCACAGTTGGGCAAAAAAAAATTTTGGATTATATAAACTAAGATTTTTTTATGAGTTAGGTATACTTGGCGGACTCCAATTGTAGGTGATGATCACTTAAGTAATGATTGATATCATCAAAATCCCAAATTAGTACAATTATCGCCTAAAAAAAAATTTCAAACTGATATCCCATAATACATTTTATTTCAAACTAAATTTCCGTCTCATGAAAGATGCTGAATTAGTACCCAACGACACATTTACCCCAAAAGAAAGCTGTGAGAGAGAGAGAACCGTGTGCTGGGGGAGTGTCCTCGAGAATTAAAACGGTATCCTCCCTTTTATTCGCCAAAGAGGGTATCTTTCTACGATAATGTTTTACTATATGACATTTGCATTTTGCCATAAAAAAAGATGGGAAATATCCTTGAGAACGAGGAGAACGGAATCGAATTAGTTTATTCATGTAATTATTGCTTTTCCGCACACTAGAGTGTTTTGCGCTCTTTCAGCACCTGCAAAGGATGAACTTGCTATAGATGTATCTGTCGTTGCTTTTTATTTTAGGAGATAATTATCCAAAACATACTAAAATGCTGTACGGCATCAATTTTGTTATAAATTTTTCAATTTTTCTAATTTAGTTATAAAACTTTCAAAAGTTTGCCAATATAATCCTCCCGGTCAAGTTTGGCGGAAAAAATGTTTATGTGGATACGATTAACGGTGATATAGACAATTTTTACAATTTTTTTAAAATTTTAAAATTTTTCTTTTTTTTCTTTTTATTTTATTTTCTTTTATTGTCTTATTTTTTTAGTTGGATTTCCAGGCAAAGGGGTTGTTGGGGCCCCGTTCTTGTCCTTTGCGCCCTTGCCTGGATCTTGGCGAGGGTAGCCAAGGCCATGAAAGACCCATCGGCCAAAAATCTAATAAAGGAAAAAAAGAAGAAAAAGAAAACAAAAAAGAGAAGAAAGAAAGAAAAATAAAAATAAAAATAAATTTTCAGAAAAATGAAACAATTGTCCATGTCAGCATTGGCCACGCCATGTTGGATAACTGACATTCACGTTAGTGATTTTCAATTAAAATTGACTCTAAGGACCATATTGGCAAATCATCATAAAGTTTAAGACAAATTGACCAATTAAAAAATTAAGGATTGAGCTGGCCACCGTATAATAAATTTAGAGTTTTCTTTATAATTTTCCCTTTATTCTAGGGAAGGATTATGCTCCTCCGAGGGATTTGATCTCCTGACCATTTATATATGAGTATTGCATTTTGGAGAGTTCGAGCAAACTCTCTTCTTCATTGTTTAATATTCTATGGCTATCGAATAAGTTCGAACCGGTTCTTCTTTTCTTAGTAAGCAGATTAAGAAAAAAAATATTATAGCATGATCATTATGTTTCAGAGACAGAACCTCTAAAGTAGCTGATTGGATTTTGGATTAAGTATTTATTTGCGAAAATCACCGCATTTAGGACAGTCTCTTTGATACGCTTTGCCCTACTTTCTTGCCCTGCATTTTTCTGATTTTTATCACTTCTCTTTGAATTGCCCGGAAGATATGCATTGGCTCAGTCATTTTAAGGTCAATGTTTCTGCAAGTTCTCAAAAAACCGTTTCTCATAAGATTTGTAGCCATCGACACGTAATGTAATATGTCGCGATTGTTGCTAGAAAATATTTTAACAATTTAAATAATTACTAGGGACACTTTTGCTATTATAAATATTGTACTATCCCATTAACTATCCTCCAAGATGGTGACTTTTAAAAATACTAGATGAACTTTTTTTGAAAAAAAAGAATTGATTGATGGAGGAGCTCATATGGATAATTTAATAGTGAAAAAGATAAAAAAAAAAAAAAAACTAACACATCAACTTATGAAGGATTTTCTTTTTATATACACAAAAATTATGTGAAGTGAAAGCTTCTAGAAATGTGATTAATATTTGCCATTCGACAACTCAAGATAGATTAAAGAGGGATTAGAAATCTTTCAAATATCCTCCAAATTTTAAAAATACCTGTTAAATGTTTGGTGTAAAATTTAGCCTTTTACAATTTTATATCATATTATATATGTATATATATATATATATATATATATATATATATATATTTCCTAAACCATTATCTATTAATTTATTGTTGAATTATAATGACCGGAGTAATTATATAAGTACATCTTTAGTAAATGTTGTTTTTATTCCCTCTTGAATACTATAGTGAATGGGAATATCGTCATCTCCATTTAGGAGGTATACCCCATTGATATACTATCATATTACATTAGAACACCTAGCAAATTGTATGCATCTACATTAACATGACAAAAAGTGGAATGGTCTAAATATAAAATAGACAGTGGGGCTACTAGTCAAGCAATTGCAACTCAGTGGTGACTCCACCATGGGAAGAGGCGCTTCTTTCTTGCTCCTTGCTTCGTTGTTTGAGGGTAACGAGCGGAGTGCATGAGCCTTTTGCCCTAGAGTACCTTGTATAACATTCCAAACCCACCCCCTAATAAGTGAAAAGGGGCAAGCGTGAAATGTTCTATTTAAAAACTTCTATTAACAAAGAAATAATTTCTTCAATATTTTCAATAAAGCTCTATGAGGTGAAAAGACAGTCTATTAAAAATACCAATTTAAAGAGTAATGAGATTTATTTTCAATATGATCTAATAATTAGTAAGTTCATGTAATATCACATAGCAGGTCACTAGATTCAATATAAATAAATTTAGAGAATAACTTGAGTTATCACTCATTATATAGAAAAAATTCCTTTCATTAAAGATGTAAATTTATTTGAAAATCAGGATAAAATGGTTGCTGCTACCTGCAAAATTTAAAGTCAGAACTATAGCAACAAATGACTCCATGGGCCCACCTATATATGGACAAAGCATCTTATCAGAAAGTTGGCCCCGGTAAATTCAAATGCAAGATGCTGGAAGGCTATGATAGGTCTTTCCAATTGCAGGTACTGCAACTTCACACATGGCAGCACGAACAATGACATCCGCCGTCCCGTCCGGCAGCTGATCTCATCGGGGTGTCTATCTCTGATGCGCGTCGATAATTGAAGAAAGTCCAGACCAGACGCGATCAGTGGCAACAGCCCGTACGAAGGCAGAGGAATTCCCTGTCCGCTCGTTCAGCGCCCTTTCGAGTCCACGAAACGGCAAGGAGGGTCTCGCAACTCGCAAGTCCTTCAAAGCTTTATTGTCTTAGTTGAATATAACGTGAAATAATAAGTAGAAATTTGTGTGTATTTCGATATATGATAATAAAAATTACATCGGGCTTTATGAGAAATTATCAAAGATGATATATATCAATCAAAATATATACAATCAAAATATATATAATCAAAAGATATATTTGTGCAATTTTTTATCAATATAAATAATCAATAATAATATCATAATTATTTTTAACATAAGATAATATTTTATAGAAAATCTCAAGAACTTTTAATACAATATCACTAATATTCTCCGTCCTTTTGAGTCAGCGAGGTTTTTTACTCGAGATACTACATATCCATTGACCCTTGGTCCTTTAAAGCCCTCTATTTTCCATTTCGACGTGAGATTAGGAAAATTATATTTTGAGAAGTCTTTCTTTTATGGTCCAAAAAGGAGCTTCGACCTTCTTGGTTGTCTGGGTTTCACTGGAACCGGGCCTCGACTTCTCGCTCCTCTCCTTGGTATGTTCTTTTCAAAATCAATTCGTGGATAGATTCCAATGCGACTAGTGATAGTGTTGCGTTGATTCATTTCGTTTTCGAATGCCTTTTTGCTTAATTTACGGACTGGACTCGAGAATCCAATTAGTACAAGAAGCCTCCCACCCAAAAACCTATTTCTTGAAAACCCTAACTTTTATTTTACTAGTGCGCAACACTTTGAAAGTAGCATCTTGTTGTGTAATAAATTATATTATTTAATCAAATCTAATTTATTTGAACACGAAGGAGATAAAGAAATAAAAATGTACAGATGGAGCACACATGAAAGTTCTTATATTTGAACACATCCATCGGCTAATGTGTTGCTTTTGATGGAGAATCCTCAATTCAAGTTTCTTGATTAATACATGATTAGAGTTCATGAGTTAGATAGGATTAGACATTCAATGCCGTCTTCACGTTTTATTGGCTCCCAATACTTCAACTTTATCGATATGTCTTTTTTCTTTGAAACTCGTGTTATTTCAATTAAAGAAATGTTCCTTCGGCACTAACCAAAAGCGAAAATATTCCCGTCAAAATTTAAAATATCATCTAAATTTCCACAAATTATGTTGCTCTATGTGTCAACATTTATATTTTAAAGTTTCGGACGTTATTCTATGGGAATTGCAATATTTTAAATGAGGAAAAAAAAAGTAAAAATTAATATGCCTATGTATTTGTTGTATATGGAGCTAGTTGGCACCCTCGACTGAGAATAGCTAGACAATGCCTTGAGAAGTTCATCAAGATTCAAGAAGCTTTCACACATGAAGCTGTTGGAAATGCCTCAAAGATGGCCAAATGATGCCTCCCATGGTCCGCCAGTTCCATCCTTAGCCGAAAAGGTCTATTGATTCCTACTTTTTGCATCGGGATTTTCTACATTGGTCCAAACCTTAAATCTCAGATTGGAAACTCTACTATCAAATTAGACATGATCTAGTGATATATGCAAAATCTCTCTCTAAAGCTAGGGGGTGGCTTCCATTTGATGACAAGTTATATGGTTTCACCATTAAGCGTGGTAATCCAATGCTAAATAAGTCACAATATCTGTGTTGTACATGAAGTCATAACTTTGAGTCCACTTGCGAATGAATCTCTAACCCACCTCCTCCTCGCTGCAATCGCATCGGTAAGCCTCTCCATAAATATACTGCATGCTTGTACAGTACCTATGAGAATGAAATAAAAAGCTGCACACCTACTCTCAATCCATCTTTTGTCATGAAACTTTTCTTAATTAGCTGATCAGAAGGAACAATCTTACCACTTGGTTTCTTTGGGATCAAGACAATTCTTTAACTAGAAAAGCTACAATGAACAAGAAATTGTTAGACCAATTTTAAGTTAATACCTGTTGAACCATGATCCTCATGGATCTGCACAAAAGTTCAAACTAATATCTGTCGAACGCTGAGAAATATGGATCTGCGTAAGTATGCGTTGAACTTCGAGAAGATAGATGAAGTGGAGTAACTGCGCAGTCCAAAACAAAACAAAAACTACATAATGAATGACAAGTTTCACATTACATAATAATATACGCAATCATTCTAATAATGTAAAACAATCATATTGTTGGACGTAAAAGAATCAAAAGATAAATCTCAGATTTCGAGTATATGGGCTGAACAGACAAATAATGTCCAAGAATAGTTCAACCATGTAATCATTAACAGTATTAATGGCAAAAACACATTGGTAGTTAAGATTATATTCAGACTTTAAAAAGGATCGTGATATTGAAAAAGAACGCTTTCTTCAACGAACTTCCAAAGATTTTGTTTCTATTAGTGAATTCTCTGCATGACGAGGTAACTTCACAAGTAAATTGAGTACCAAGAAATTAAAACCTCATGAACGTATTAATTGGATAGCCTATCCGGGAGACCAAAAAGTAGAAAACCCAGAAGTCGGACATGTGAATTATGGTTTTATAAGAAATTTTGATGACCTAAATTCACTAAAATCATCAGCAAAATAACACCAAAATACCATAGCAAACGTTATGATAATAAAAGAAAATTACATTTTAAACATTACGCTGAAAAAATATTTATAAATTAATGAAAAGGCTAGCTGACTTTTCAGCTGATGAAGAGAGCAAATTGATGCAAAATTGGCTTAACCCATATAGCAAGAAATTCCCGTAAATAGGGATGGTTGAGAAAGTGCGGAGAATATGTTTCCATTTATCGTCCGTCTTGTGGCTGATCTTCCCCGTTTTCATCTATATTTTATCACATAATACTCATCTATATTTTATCACATGATACGTTGGAAATACCTTTGAGTTTGAGTTCAAAAAGGAAACTATCCTAATTCAAGTAGGTTTCGTCAATTGAATAGGTTTCCTCGTTGGAGTAGTTTGTCTTAAGGTCTGTTTAGTGACAATTCTATTCCTGGAAATAATTTCTGCTTAGAAATATTCTTTTTATTCTATTATCTGGATGATTTTTTTGAGCATTCGAGGGTATTTAATAATTGCATAGAATTTCTATTTCTAGAATAGAAAAAGAACATAAATATGTTTGGTATGACATTAATTTTTTTTTGTGCATATAACTTTTAATTTTTTTAATAAATTTATGAGATTTCTTTCTTTCTTTCTTTCTTCCGTCTCTTATTCTTCCTCCTATACTCGAGCTAAGGACTGGCCAGACAAGAGCTAGCAACCTTGCTGGCCTTTGGGGAGCCTTGCAAGATCTTGTTTGGTCGATCATTGACCATCACCAAGGTTGACGACCAGCTAGAAGAGGAAAAAGGGAAAAAAAAAAAAGAAAAAAAGAAAGAGAAGAAAAACAAAGAGAAAAAAAAAAGGAAATTGGCTTGATTCTAGAATTGCTCACTGGAAAAAAAGAAGTAACATTTTTCTACTTCTTGATTTTGTTCCAAATCTATTCTTGGAACAAATTTGTTTCGGAGAGTAGAAAAATTAACTAACTTACTAATGGAATTTTGTTCTTTTTTTTTTTTTTTTTTTTTTTTTGTTTCAGGGAACAAAAGAACGAAAATAGTCAAAAATTGGTCAATGGCCAAACAGGGCCTAAAAAAAGGATTTTCTATTATGGACACAATTCTCTCCTATATATAAAGTGGGAACCAAAAGGAGCTTTTGCTTGTGAATTGTGTTCTAAAGGTTTGAAGTCATTGATAGTTTGGGTTACAATTTTGTACAATTCTTTTGTAAGATTGAGAGGTTATCTTATTAGAATATTTGGGGCTAAATATTGCATGAGTTGGTTGTAATAGGACGCTAAGCAACACTGAGAATGTTTGATTAACTCGAGTGTGGTTGTAATCTCCATTTTATTGCTTAATTTATAATGAAATTTGATGCTACTCTCCTCATGGACGTAAGTCACAGTAATTAAACCAAGTAAATGGTATCCGATTTATTTTCTTCCATATATTTTATTATTCGAGCTTGTTTTCTATAATAATTGGTATCGGAGTTAGGCTTAGTTGAGTTGAAGCGAATCGATTATGACAAACAAAAGAAAAAGTGAAAATCTACGGATTTGATGGAAAATATTTGTTTATCTAGAAGATACAAATTGAGAATGATCTATAACAAAAAAATTGCACTTAACCTTGACTAGGAAGAAGTTGGAGTCGATGAAAGAAGTTGATTGAAATTTGTTGGATGGACAGATGTTGGTGTCATTTGGTTGATGTTGACTGGTAATATCGCATTTAACATTATGAAAGAAAAGACCATTGTGGGTTTGATAAAGCCCTATCAGACATGTAACGAGAAGCCCTCTGCGAACAATAGTACCTATAATTAGAAAAGACTACTGTGTGTTTGGGATACTTTTATTTTATAACATCTACAATTTGACTTTTACTATATCAAGTTTGAGTAAGTTTAAATTTTTGAATTCATAATGCTTTGCCATATGTGAAGCATCAAAAAAGAAATAAGCTAGAGACAAATGTGGTAGTAACCATCACGTACTTTTATAGATATATTTATGTTCATAAGGAGAGGCGACTCGAATTTGCTAGGTGACTCGAATTTTCTTGATCTCTAAATAGAAGTATCTACTAGAGGAAAGAGGATTTTTTTTTTTTTTAATTTCCCTTGCTTTTGTGCTCACCAAAAATAATTCTATGCCTGGGAGACCGGGGGAGAAGAAAAAAGAAGGAAAATGCTAATAAACTTGAATTTTCATTTCCTTCTCTTTTCCACAAAAATTTTAAATTCATTTGCACTCAGGTTGTCACTCTCCATACTTTCCCACTTGCCCAATAAAGCCTAAAGTCCACCAAACTTTCCGTATTCACCCATGATTTTCCTCCCCATTCCTTCCTTCCCAAACAACACATTACTACTAGGATGTGGTTAGCGAAGTGGCGCCATAGTAATAAAGCGTAGAATCTCGTAATTTTGTAAACCTAGCTTCTTCAACCACGTGAAACACTGATTCTTATAATCCTTTCTAATTTAGGTTTAGGTTGAATTTCAAAAGGATGGATTACTTAAAGCCAATTCTAAGACACCTTTATTTCTTCCAATTATGCTCCTATTAATTGACAGGTCACATATTAGGCCATCATCAATTTTGTGTCCATAACTTGTAGCCCACTTATTAAAAATGAAGGAAAACATTAGCCTTTCCCAAATTTGATTAAATAGCAGTGCGGGTTGCTCGTAGATAGAGAAGCTCTCAAATTACAATAGTAGATCTCTCTTCAATCTAACAATCTATCCACTTACCCACATTTATTATAGGAATACTCCACAATAGTATACATTTACAATATTGTCCACCCTAATAATATTTTAGAGAACACTGCTAGAGGGGCTTGCACGGTAATCTTGGATCATTCACGATTTTTCGTGCATGGAAAATCTCCAGACCATTGCATACGGATATTACTAGTATTGATACATTTAAGCAGTGTAACTAATTAATAGATATCCTACATTCAATGGTACATCATTGTATCAATGTTGTCTAGAGCAACCAAGCAAGAAAATATAGTACAAATTCTTTAAGACGGAAAATCGTTACAACAGTTCCATCTAAATTGGAAGTTGAATCATAACTAGCTATATGCACTAACTATATCCAAAGATAGTTATTTGCAATCATAGGCTCCAATCCTTCGTTGCAATTATTGAAGTCACAGGCTTCAATACTTTGTTGATTGCTTGCAGAAAAATGCACCTGTTGGCTGTCTCCTGTCCGAACTTCAGCTTCGGAAAGGACGCCTGCAAGATGATGGTTAGTGCAGAAAGGTTGTCAGAGGAGAAATTAATGTTGCCAAAGGGTCTCTCAAAATAGAAACCTAAGTGACCTGGTTAGTGCAAAATAGAATAAAAGTCTTGGGATTGTGTTAGTAATGAGTTTTTTTTATTATTTTTTTTTTGCTTTCGTGGTGATAATGAGTTGAATTTTGGACAATAGGCTGGTGGTAGATCCTTCTCGGGCAGTCTAGAAACCTATTCTACTGTAATTCACATCATGGTTGGGCCAAAAAACAGAAAAAGCCAAGAACATCAATCAAAGTCAACTTTTATACACGGGGCAACTTTAATTTCGAAAAATCATGTATAAATTACCCTGACAACACTACGTCCTCACGGGGAAACCTAAATGAAAAGTAATCCAACTTACTAGCTGGACGCATTACCTAACCACAATAATATCAGCTAATTATAACTTCAAAAATAAAAGAATTGTCTCCAAGAGGCCGGAGCCAAAAATTGTTAAATTGGCCAAATAACAAAGCATCTAAAGGCAAGTATAAATTCAATTAACAGAAGAATAAAATAAAGGGCATCAAGATATATTATGTACTCATTTTCAGTAAACCAGTTCTAATTGTTTGCCAACCCGAACTTGGGGGATAAGGGCTATCGTCATCCAGAGGAGGAATGCTACTGCCGCCGATGGAAACGCTGTTAATCAACTCTGAGTTCACGGTCACCAATTTCCCTCGATGTAAAATCATCTTCATCTGCGATTTATTGAAATCAAATAACCACCTTTCGACATTTGCAATTCTTTTTAAAAAGAGAGTGCATGGACATAAATTAGTGACGACTAATTTCTATTATCAGGGAAGCAATCTTACTTCCTGTTTCAGTTGCTTGTTCTCTTTAATCAACTGTGCTTCCTGCAATTCAGAAAGAAATAGTCTTCAAACCAACGGAATAGAGTCTTTGTATTCATTACGACCTTCACGGAACCTTAAATCTTCTCGAGCGGCGCTTCTTGGGTATGTACTTTACGTTGCGCAATGCTTGCAGCATATGAAATTATCTTTTGGAGAGTTGACCTAATCAAGTGATGTTTATAATGAAAGATGCACACACAGGTCTAGTTAGCGTGCACGAACCTCTCTTTGCAGTTTGTTGATCTCGTTCCATGTTCGCTCTTCCTGGAAAGAGAGGAACGACCAAGATGGGGAGAGACAAAAGAGTGAAACAAGAAAAACACACATGAGGGACCATTTTTTTCGGTTCTTATGAAACCCAAATGAAAAATAATTAAGTAGAGACCTTGGTCTTGATCACGAGGCTCAATCCCGCCTCGAGTTTCTTCTCTAATTGCTCCAATTCCTCCACGTTCAACCCCTCCAGATCCTCTCACTTCATCTGCCTGTAGAAGAAATGGGAATAAATCTAATCGATCCGCCGAAAGGAGAGACAAAAAAAAAAAGAAACATATTTTCAACTCAAACAAGCATGGAAAACATAGGCCCGCACCTCAGTTCATGAGCCTGATCATACACTTTGTTGCACAACATTTTCCAATTGGTGTTCTCTATCTAAGACAACAAAAAACAAGCATGAGAATAGGTTAAATCCTCCATATGAAAATCGTTCTAATTCACTTATATCGGTGTTTCGTATGTCAGTATTATACTTTACGGTAAAAGAATGCAAGGCTTGCCCATTTGAAGAGGAATATGTAAATTTAACAGAATGCTTTCCTCAGGAGAATATGTTTCTTGTTTCCTGAACATAAGGCACAAGTTTAAGAGAGCATGGAAGGCATATCTAAGCAAGTGATTCACCTCGAGTGCAACACATGGTCGGACTGGTTCGTCAACTTTATTGGAGTGGTGACCATAATACCTCGTTAGTGTATCCTCCATACTTCACAGAAAAAAGGACCCAAAAAAATAAAAAACGAAAAAATAAAAACAAAGGAAGATTTAGAAAGTGAACATGCTACTCAAAGTACATGCAGAACTCGACAACAAACTTACGTATCTAGTGTTATAAGACGCAAGATTTTCGCCTATTTCAATCAAGCCACTGAACTTTTCGTTTTTGGCCACTACGCCAGTAAGTTTTGATTTTGTTTTCAATGAAGTCACTCAGCTCGAGGGTCAACCAATAACTGACCCAAGATGTCGAACATAGAAGATGATGTAGCCTATAGTTGGCTGACCACTTGTGAGGTCTACAATAGGTTGAGTGACCTTAGGTGAATGTCAAGTAAAAAGTCTTCATAGGGCAATCGTCATTGCTTATGGACCCGAAGTTGGGTGAACTATCCACGACCAGGATGAAAGCTTGGATGAAATCAAGTGGATGATTGATTCGACTGATATTGAAGAATCAGTAGATGAGTTTGTGGCTTGGGGCAAAGTGAACAAACCTGATAAAAAATGAACTTGCGAGCTAATTGACCTAATTGAGAAAAGAAAAGATTCAAAATGCAGTGACCAATATCAAGACGTGTGAGCACAGTGCATCGTATTATAATTGATGAAACTTCAGCATATTCATTTATGTACAAGTATAATTGTTGAAGAGTCACCAAAAGAAAAAAAAAAAAAAAGATATATATTGATGGTCCTTGGTTAGGTTTTGTATATGTGACATGTATTGCCTCAATAAACATAAGAGGGTTAGGCCAAGACTAACTAGCCTTCAGCGGTGGGCGTCAAAATAAAGCTTAGGAGGCGAGATACGAAAGTTTAGTATATGTGACATGTATTGCCTCAATAAACATAGGAGGGTTAGGCCAAGAATTACTAGCCTGCAGCAGCAGGCGTCAAAATATACTTCAGGAGGCGAGATATGAAAGTTAAGTATAGTGCATGTTTGATAAAGTCTATACCAAGTACCAAGGGGTATAGTATAGTTTATTTTGCTTGTAGTAGAGTATATGTTTGCAAAGGTACAGTACAAGTTTGTAAAAGTGCTGAATGAGGATTGTAGAATCTTTGATCAAGTGCATTTTGCTCTTAGTATGGTATATATTCGTATAGTATGGTACATTTTGTTTTTAATTTACTACATGTTTAGTATTGTAAGTGTTTGTAAACTTACCCTAAACAAAGCTCAGAGGAGAGAACACATAGATTCTGCTTCAAGTGTTCAGCACCAGAGAGAGACCGATGCATCAAACTGTTGTAGATATCTTTTTAGATTCCTGAAGTTTCCATCCTAGTTCTGAAATTCGAAGTTTGTTCATCTCTCTCTCCCTCTGGGTAAGCCATTAGTTATTGCTGCCATTTCAAGACAAAATTCTCAGGACTCTCTCTCTCTCTCTCTCTCCCCACTCGTAAGTCCTTTTGGAAGCCCTGAATCTGATTTACGGTTGTGCTTTTCTCTCTTGTTGTTCTTTTGAAGTTTTGATCACCATCCCTATCGTAAGATTATAGATGTTAACTATCAATCTACATATGTTTAAGTTAGTTGGAATTTGTGATCCAATTTCTGACATGGAATTCTCTAGTCCAATCTAGACAACTCTAGTAGACGTGAGAAACAAACAATGAAAAGACAACCAACAAGCTGCCAACTTGTATGAAGACATCCATGCCATCTCTTATTTGTTTTGGAACACTCTATCTTGTGTTACTATAAAATAATAGTAGATATTTGTAGTAGAGAACTGTGGAGACTTCCTCCACCGACTTTGGCAGCTTATATAAAGGAGGAAGTGCTCGATGTTTTGTGTGGAGCTGACCATAAAATCCACCTCATATAGCTTCCTCACCAGCACTTCCTTCAACTATTGTAAAACCATCTTTATAAAGTAGTGACACTATCTTTGTCCCATAAACCTTCTCAAAATATCCTACCCTTATCCATCCTCTATTAAATATGAACTATACCATGCTTACGTGCACATTCAAATTCTAACAAAGTTTCTTTACATCGTACCTTCGTGTGAGATCATGACCAAGACGTATTGATCTCTCAAGACACAGTCAAAGTACCCAAATTTGCACTCTCAAGAGACAACTGACTAATATTGAAGAATCAGCAGATGAGTTTGTAGCTAGGGGTAAAATGAAGAAACCTGATAAAAAATGAACTTGGAACTTATTGACCTAATTGAGAATAGAAAAGATTCAAAGTTAACTGACCAACATCAAGATGTGCGAGCATAGTGCTTCGTCTTATAATTAATGAAACTTCAGCATATTCAAATTTATGTACATGTATAATTATTGAAGGGTGGCCAAAAAGAAGAAAGATATACATTGATGGTCCTTGGGTTAGGTTTTGTATATGTGACAGGTATTGCCTCAATAAGCATAAGAGGGTTAGGGCAAGGCTAACTAGCCTGCAGCGATGGGCGTCAAATATAGCTCAGGAGGCGAGATATGAAAGTTTAGTATAGTGCATGTTAGATAAAGTCTATACCAAGTACCAAGGGGTATAGTACAGTATATTTTCCTTGTAGTAGAGTACATGTTTGCAAAGGTAAAGTAGATGTTTGTAAAAGTGCTGAATGAGAATTGTAGAATCTTTGATCAAATGCATTTTGCTTTTAGTCTATTACATATTCCTATAATATGGTAAATTCTCCTTTTTGTATAGTACATGTTTAGTATTGTAAGTGTTTGTAAACTCACCCTAAACAAAGCTCAGAGGACAAAACACAGATTCTGCTTCAAGTGTTTCAGCACAAGAGAAAGAGACCACGTCATCAAACTGTTGTAGATATCTTTGCAGATTCCTGAAGTTTCCATCCAAGTTCTGAAATTCGAGGTTTCTTCATCTCTCTCTCTCTCTCTCTCTCTCTCTGTGTAAGCCATCAGTTATTGCTGCCATTTCAAGACAAAACTCTGTGGACTCTGACTCTCTCTCTCTCTCTCTCTCTGTCTCTCTCTCTGTAAGCCACTAGTTATTGCTGCCATCTCAAGAGTAAGACGGAACTCTCTCAGACTCCCCCCACCCTCCCCCTTCCCCAACTCCTTTTGGAAGCCCTGAATCTGATATATGCTGGTTCTTTTCTCTCTTGCTGTTCTTTTGAAGTTTTGGTCACCGTTCCCATCGTAAGATTATGGATCTCAACTTTCGATCTACATATAATTTAAGTTTCTATACATTGTACCTTCATGTGGGAATTGCAACGCGTGCTTACAACGGATAATGACCAGACATATTGATCTCTCAAGAGACAATCGAAGTACCCAACTTTGCACTCTCTCTCGCCTCAACACCCCACCCCACTTCTCTTCCTCTCTCTCTCTCGCACAACAAAGGGATGCATATAATACGATGATGGAAAACTAGAGACTCATGAAGAATTAATTTTTGAGTACCTGGAGCTAGAGAAATCATGAAGCTTGCCTGTGGCTGAGAAGATGATGAGGGACACGTCAGCGCCACACAGAACGGAGAGTTCCTGAGCCTTCTTGAACAGCCCCCTTCTCCTCTTCGAGAACGTCACCTGCCTTGCCGTCAACTTGTCTATCTTCTCTATTTTTATTTTCTCTCTCGCCATCTTCCTTAAATCTCTTGTCAAATTCTTTCTATGTATTGAAAAAGGAAAGAAACAAGAATAAGAAATCAGACGAGACCCAGGTCAAAAACTAGTAATAAATCATCTAGTGTAAGACGTGATGAGGCCTAGAAATTGATATAGCGAGAGCAACACAATGATATTGAGTCATATGGTGAAAGTTCTGTTAGATTAGATC
This sequence comes from Eucalyptus leucophloia subsp. euroa, assembly GCA_017140325.1. Classification (NCBI taxonomy): domain Eukaryota; kingdom Viridiplantae; phylum Streptophyta; class Magnoliopsida; order Myrtales; family Myrtaceae; genus Eucalyptus; species Eucalyptus leucophloia. The sequence continues at coordinate 30,736,120 of CM029473.1, forward strand.
ACCAGAAAACCCTAGAACAACAGGAAACCAGTTCAAATCCACGAGCACAACACACACCGACAGAAATAAATAAATAAGAAGAAAATGTCGAGAAAATGCAAGTTAGTTGAGGGGGGGGGGGGGGGTGGGGGTGGAGTGAAGATCTGTAGGTTTTGTGATTCTTCTTGAATTTTTTCTTCTTTTTATATTTCGTGGGGATGTGGTTTACCCCTTGTTCAGACGCTGAATTAGATGTTTTTTGTTTGTCTGATCATAGCTAAAAACAAAACAAAGCAACCGGTGAGACAGTGAGAAAAGAGGAAGGGGGGGGGGGGGGGGAAGGGGGAGGGGAGAGAGGGGGAGAGAGAGAGCGCGTATGACTGCTTGTGTTGTGGGCTCGAGAAAGGAAACTCAGTCTTCCCTTTTATTGCCAAAGAGGAATATCTTTACCATTTACATTTTTTACATTTTACCCAAAAAAGGTTAAGAACCATCTTTCAGAACGAGTTGACCAGAATCAACGCAATCATAGGATTTTCATTTATTCATCTAAATATATTGCTTTGCCACATAATAGTGTGCTATGAGCTCTTTTAGCGCCTATGAAGTATAAACTCTATATTTATTTATTCTTTTTTTTTTTTTTTAATTTTGGCGAAGGGTAATGCTCCTTCAAGGACAGGTGATCTCTATATTTCATTTTTTTTTAAATGAAAAAAGCTAAAGCTGAATATAAAAATTTAAAATCGTAAATTTGCTATCCCTATTTTTTCACCTAATAAAACATGAAATACCTCTTTAAGAGGTAATGAAAAGAAACTAGTATTAAAATACCTATTAGCTTTGATATTAGTGAGCCAGTTAGCAAAGGCAATTTCTTTTGATATTTTTAAGTAAAGTAGGGCCAACATTATCAATCATAAGTTATGGACTAACAAGATAATGATGGTTTTAGAGTCAATCTCATTGATGATCTTATAAAAACCAAGTTGTTTTGCGAAGCTGAGTCTTAACCATAAAGCCTGAAATTCTGCTCGTATGAATGAAAATATTCCTACGAATGCGATAAAACCACTTAGCCAATCATCCCCTTCAAATTTGAATAAACCCCCTACACTGGCAAGTCATATTTTGCCTTTATCTCACCCATAAGTGTTCAATTAATCCACCCAAAAAGTGGGAAATCCCATCTGACTGAAATTATAGGTGAAGTTTTAATGATTTCCTTCATGTTTGATCGAATTACTTGTGCTAGAATTGAAGGGAAAACAAAGTTGTCCTAGAAAAATGACTTGTTTCTCCATTGCCAAAAGAACCACTCACCTACTCCAAAATTATGTCCTGGATAAAAATCAATTGCCTTCTACCAAAGAGATTTAAATCCAACCATAGCGACAAATTCATTGTGAAGAATTCTCCCAAATATTGTTGTGGGAAAAATTCAAATCATATCCTACGGAAAATTGTTTCCACGTTAGACTCACATCTCAAGAAATATGAATTTCCTTCGAAGTTGCAAGCGGTGTTCAATACCTTAGTCAAAAGTCACTTATGAACGGCTAAACAGAGGGAAGTTCAAATCCATTAAGGTCCCTTTCACTTTCAAAAGGTGGATCATATACTATTAAATTTTTGATTGTATGCCCTATTGACTACTTCGCACGCCGACTTAACGGAAAAAGTAAGGTCAAACTGGTTCTTCTTTTCTTCATAAATAGAACGACAGAAGAATATCAGAGCATGAGCGTTTTGTTTCGAACATAAAATTTAGAGGCCACTGTCTTCGATATGAATAAATTTAGACAATAATCAATATTATCACTTACTACATAAAATAAATTTCATCAATGAAAGATGTAAATTCATTAAAAAATTAAGACTAAGGACATCCAATGAAATGGTTATTATCACCTACTCCTAAAACGATTCATTGATTTAAAATTTAACTGAATAGCTAAATAAAGACCAACGACTCAATGTATCTAGCAATTTATGGATAAAGCATCTTATTAAAAAGGGTTCCTCGCTAAATGTTAATTTGAAGATGCTGGAAAATTAGCATGATCGTTCGGGATGCAGCCACCGTAACCTCACACATGGCAGCACGAGCTTGAACCTCAGCCATCCTGTCCCGGGGCTGATCTCATCGATGTATGTGTTAATGATACGCATCAATAGATGAAGCGGGTCGAACGTGATCCATGGCAACACCTGAATCCACGCAACGAGTCCTTTCGAATCCACGAAAACGACAAAAAAAAAAAAGGTCCCCAGTAGTTCAGCTTAGTATCTCAGCCCTTTCGGGCCCGCGAGAGGTTTTGCTCGTGATTCCATATGTCTATTGAGGATCATGGCAATCTAAATTCAATTTTCTTAAAAGGATTTCAGCCTTCAAAATCTTTTGGGAAAATACTCGGCTATTTGACAGGTATTTTGAAATAACTTTCACTCAAATATTAACAATGAAAATGCTGAAAGGCTAATGCTTTTTAAATCAATCTTTTGAAGAAGCATTTGCGAAATGCTGAAATCAAAACTAAAAAATATTTTTTTTTCAAGACTGCTCTCATTAATTTTTTAGTTTTTTAATTTTGGCCCTCCTTGTAATTATTAATCTTTTTTGGGTCATGTGACTTAAGCAACTGCTGCTAGAGGTCGATGTTGGACACAAATTGTGCAATCCCAAGATCTTTATAACCAGAACAAGAACATACATAATTGAGTAGAAAGATTAACGCACCTGTTTTGGGATCCATTGTTCTTGAAGCGGAAGCAGAAATACAATGTTCCACGCATCAAGTCATTCTCCTTTATTGCCCTCCGTATCACTGGCTCAATGAGGCGGCCCCCCTCACATGTAGCGTTAGGTAAACGCCCCTTAGGTGAGGATAATGTGAGAATTAGGGTTAAAGGAAAGACTTGAGCACTATTTATAGAGTTTCCAGCCAGGCCCCCTCATTACGGGCCAGGCTCAACTCGGCCCACATCAGCCAATCCCATATTAGACTAATTAAGAAACCTTCTATCTCACCTTAGACCAACCCTATTTTACGGTAACCGCAATATCAATTAATTTAGTCAACATCAGTAAAACTCTTACATTCTCCCACTTGGACTATATTAATTGAAATTGTACCGTATGTACGCACATTTGGTCCAGAGATAATTCTTAATATTCAATCATATCTCATAAAGTCTTAAACACCGAATCATGGTGGTAACTGCATGTATACACACAGAGCCTTCCATGGTCATGAGCGCTCTCAACTTTATTGATATGGATTCAATATGGTAGTGTGTCAAATGGATAATATCTCTTATAGAGAGATCCTATTTGTCAGTCACCATTCTCTTATCTTAGGTGTCACAAAAACTTGTGCCGCTAGAAAATACTTTATGGTTCCAATGAACCCACATATGTCTTGTCCTTATGATTAACCTTTCTTTATGTATCACAAGACATATGCACAGGGCTAATAACCGAATGTCCGGATGCCCCTAGCCTTCACTCAAGATTTATACAATCCCTTGAGACTTTATCAATATGTATTTAACATAATAACAACACATTCAAAAAATATTTTATTGAATGCAAAAGTTGATACATATCAAACCGTTACAAAGTGTAACGAACACAGATGAAACATTTATCAGAGTAAAACCAAAATAGCTTCTACTAAACAACAGCATCTCATAATACTCCTAGGCCCATGCTAACGACATGTCGCTTAAATACACATGGACATAAGCCTTTAATCAGTGGATCTGCAACCATATCATCTGTAAAAATATGTTATATTATTACGTCACATTTCTGTACCATTTCCTTTTGGTCAAAATTTTTGACCATCATATATTTAGACCCCTTAAGACCTCTGTAGTAAATAAATAATACTACAAATTTGTGATCTCAATACAATCGTATGGGTCTATCCATAAAGTTAAAAACGGTCAACTCTTTTATGAGGTTCTGGAGCCTAATAGCCCAAGTAACAACCTAAAATAATGTTATTAACACTGCTTACATAGTAGAAGATGACATAGAACTTTATTTACTACACTTCCTGCTAACATAAATATGTATTCTGTTATTGATCACATATCATCTTAACAGCTAGCAAAGTTTACATCTAAATACCCTACTAACTGTAATAATTGAATATGTCTGTAAATTAACATATAATCTATTGTCCTCTTTAAGTACCTTAAAACCTTCTTGGCAGCAACCTAGTGATCACGTCTTGGATTTGACTGATATCTGCCTAGAAATCCCGTCACAAAGATAATATTTAGTCTAGTGCAAATTCAAGCATACATTATACTTTTAAGTGTACTGACACAAGGTATACCATTTAATTAGATTTTCTCAATATATAAATAAGGACCATGTGATAGATTTAGTCCATCATCCTTAACAACAGGAGTAATTCCTGGCTTGTAATGATAGATATTGAATATTTCCAATATACAATCAGCAAATGTCCTCCGAGAAAATCTAATATAATATAACAAAAATAATCCTTACAAACCTCAGTACAAAGGATCTAAGATGTCTCAAGGTCACAACTTGTAAGCAAAATATCATGTACATAGAGTATGAGAAAAAATAAATTTCCTCCCACTGACCTTGTAGTATATTGAATTACTTTGTTCCCAATTGAACAAGATAATAACACTATGAAACTTTAATAATATTGTCTGGAAACATGCTTAAAACTATGAATAAGATTTTTCAGTCTACACACAAGTTTACTTGAATCTGCTGCAAAATCATCTAGTTACACTATATAGATTTTGTATCTTTTTGGCGTAATTCCATATCAAAATAAATTATTAATGTCACGTTCACTCTGAAAGAATCTTTAAAAATAGTATAAATAAATATTTATTTCTTCACTATTAACTATCCAACCCTCTTTCAAAGTGAAAACTTTAGCTACCAATTTGGCTTTACATTTCACAATCTTTCTTTGAAATTCTTTTAGTTTTGTACGCCAATTTGCAACTAATAAACTTGTGATCTTTAGGCAAGTAAGTTAGTTTCTAAACACCATAATGTTTCATAGATTGTATATCGCATTTTATGGCATCTAATCACATACTTAATTGAGAACAAGAAACGACATTTATAAATATGCAACTACATCAACCATATAGTGGATATTGCAATCATGCTCTCACAAATAGACTATATAATTTAATGGAATAACTGATCGTCTTTCCTTAACAAATCTCTTTAATAAAGCTGCAACCACTTCATTCTGCACTTGAGAGGTTTAAGAAATTTCATTATAAACTATATTAAGAATAGTACCTTGAATCTCAACAAGTTTAGTCTATGGTACAGGAGATTCCATAATTACAAAAACACAGTAACTTCTATTATACTATTATCTTTAATAGTCTGAGAGCAGCTATCCTCCACAATTACGTCAATCTTTAGAAACTTTAGAGTATGTGATTCCATAATTCTTGCACATTCTTTAGGGTCATAAATCAATACCCCTTTAACAATCTATATAAGATACAAAATAATTCCGAGTGGATCTGAATTCCAACGCACTTAATATTGAATTAGATAACCTTACTTTTGCATGACACCTCTAAATTTCATATGATTCAAGTAATTATGTCCAGTCTATAACTCAAAAGAAGTTTATGAAACAACTTTTGTATGTGAAAATGTTACTTTCAAAATATCAGCCCACAAAAAACCAGATAAATTAGTCTTACTAATTATCCTCATCACCATGTTCAATATGATGCATTTATGCCTTTCGGCCAAATCTTTTTGTCAGGATTTTCAGGTATAGTAATTTAGTTAACACCCTAGAATCTACCAAATATTTGACAAATGACCCTTTAAGCTATTTCGCATTGTCATACTTGTCAAAATACTCACGGCCACTGTTAAGCCTAACAACCTTTTAAGACTAATTATAATTGTTTTATTCTTCATCTCGGTCATTTTCCTTAAATAGAAAACTTTCGGCAACAACCTTTTAATCATATACGAGATGTATATGTCATTAGGATTTAAACACAATCTTTGCAAATGTGTCCTAATTTCAATATCAGACAAGACATAATTTCAAGCAACTAAGGCTTCCATCATCTTATAGCAGTGCAATCCGCAGGCAAACATCTTTTCAAGTGTTCTCATGGACAGTAAACAAATTCTATTGCTCTTTTCTCAAGCAGTAAATCATATATCCACTACTTAAAATTTGAAGCAGTAAAAACCTCAATAATAATGAAGTTATTAATTACAGAAAAAGGTGACTGAAAACCAAGCAATATATATAATTAGCATCATGTGAGCACTGTATAACTTGACGTACAAGTACACATCTAGAGAGTTACACGCATAATCATATAATCACCTTTGGACAGAATACATGACATGCAGTTGTACACTCCCCACATGATAGCGGTTATGAAAATATATTCTAATCTTCGTGAATTCATCACCTTTGGGCAGATAAACCACTGGGATCAGTTAATCCTCTACCACACCATCATGTATCCCTCCATGAACTGAAACACAATCACCTCCTTTGGGAGTATGACCACATATTAGACCAGGAGACATCCCAATCAGCATACGAAACCGAAATTTCTCAAATCTAATCAAGCGTGCCACTTTGGCAGTCACTACTCAATTGAATTGTTGAAACTCTCTCATACCAGGGATATAAACTTTACTACTCACATACATTATAGACATGTGATTTTAACTTTAGTGATAGGGGCAGGTTATCACTAAAATCACATATCATGCTAATTACATTGCTTTATCCATTAATAAAAAATTAATCATACATATATATATATCGAATCTGAAAAATAGATTTCAATAAGATCACCGATCACAGCAACACAAGAAAATTCTCATAACATAGAAGCAAGCATTTCTTGTGCATCCCAATTACTAATTACTAGAACATCATCAAAAGAATGCCAATTCAAATGATTCCTCACAAGTTAACATCAATAGCAATACAGGATACTCAAGATTGACAAGCTTGATAGCTGATCAATTATCGCTCACGAGTTTCATAAGGCAAAACATGACTCTAAGGCCAATAGCTGATTTATCAGCCAATTTTAAGTAACAAATTATTATTATAATCAACCAATGGCCTATTAATTGAGTCAAACCAAAGAACCAAATATCTAAAATTTAACAGTAGATACTATTGCTCTGCGTAAATGTTGTCATACTTCTTAACCATAAAAATATTCAACTTGATAGATATTAACAAGTGACCAAATAAGTTCATGTACAATATGCAGTAACTTAATTGACATGCATTACCCACATTTAGCAGATGTGTTAATCAGTACAATTAGTTTGGTCATGAGTTCTTAAGACGTCCATCATTCAAAGATTATCAGCATGTCAAGGAGTATGTTTGATCAACAAAAGTTTCATAACCTTTACTGTTTCTCATCAGCTCAATACATAGCTTAAATACTATCCCATACTAATTGTATCTCATTAAGCCAGTTTCAATTTATAATAAAGTTTGATTTTATTAATGAATCACACATTCATAATGTTTATGTGATAACATACTAATAACTCATCACCCGTATTTCCAAAATCACAGAAAATACAAGAAAAATACGCCAAAAAAACACTAAAAATACACGTATTTAGGGCTTTTTATGTATTTTCACATCCATAAAATCATCAAACATGTAAAATAAATTTACCACAAGATAGAGGACGTCCATACGGATCCAACGCCCCGGCCACGTGCCGATCCGACGCTCCACACGCCCTCACGCGCTGCCTGAGTGCGCGGCGCGTGGAGCGCACGCGGGAGCCGCGCCCCGCGCGTGGGAGCGCGTGAGTGTGCGTGACCGCGCGTGGGGCGCGTCTCCGATGCCCTGGCGGCACGCGGCCGCGCGTGGGGGCGAGTGAGACCTCCCCCAGCGACGCGCCGCCAACCTTCTTGCTCGTCTTGTCGAGCCCAGTTCGAATGTGTGATTTAATTTTATTTTTATTGAAAAAAAATCTGAAAAATCACAAATTAGGGCAAAAACTTTATGCGTTCAAGTTTTAGGGTTATGGTTGCTCTGATACCACATGTTGGGTGCAAGTTGTGCAACCCCAAGATCTCCATAACTAGAACAATAATATACATAATTGAGTAGAAAGATTAACGCACCTGTTTTGGGATCCATTGTTCTTGAAACGGAAGCGGAAACACAATGTTCCACGCATCAAGTCCTTCTCCTCTGTTGTCCTCCGTATCACTGGCTCAATGAGGCGGCCCCCTCTCACATGTAGCGTTAGGTAAATGCCCCTTAGGTGAGGATAATGTGAGAATTAGGGTTAGATGAGAGACTTGAGCATTATTTATAGAGTTTCCAGCCAGGCCCCCTCATTACGGGCCAGGCTCAACTCGGCCCACACTAGTTAGTCCCATATTAGACTAATTAAGAAACCTTCTATCTCACCTTAGACCAACCATGTTTTACCATAACCGTAAAAATAGTAAATTACAATATCAATTAATTTAGTCCATATCAGGAAAACTCTTACAGTCGAATGACCTCCGGTGACTGCCGCCCAGGTCTTATGACCTTTGGCAACCTTCATCCGAGGTCACACAAACTAGGCAGTGCAATCCTTGTTGAAGGTTGCCTGAGGTGGAGCAATCTCAATCAACAACTATCGGCATTAGATTTGGCTCACTAGCAGCTTAAGCCCTTCGCCTGCTTTGTCGAAGGGTTTGATTATTTTTAATATAAAAAATGAAAGATGCAGCTAAAATCCTTGGCAAAATTTTTTGGTCAAACAAAATTTGAATCTAAAGTCGCTTTGGAAATTACGTTAGTAATTCGACAAAAAAAAAAAGTTAGTAATTTACATTTATCCAAAGAGTTTTGACTTTTGATATTTGTATTATACTAAATTCCATTTGCAAAGTTGAATCAATACATTGGGAAGTCTTTTCTCTGATGGTCCAAAAAGGAGCTTCGACCATCTTGGCTGTTTAGGTTTCGCTGGAGTCGCGCCTTCTCTTTGCGCTCCATTGCTTTTTATGTGTCCTTTTGAAAGTCAATTTGTGGACAGATTCTAATGCGACAAGTGTGATGGATTTATGAGATGGGCTTAAGGCCCATCCGCTCAAGTTGGGCCCAAAAGGGCCCGGCCCACGGGAATAGGGCCCGTGGAGGGGAAGGTATAAAAGGGAGGAGAGAGAGAGAGAAACTAACCTTTTGGCACAATCAACGTACGCTTCTCTCCCGCACGTTTTCTCTCCCGAAGAACAGTAGGCATACGGCTTCCAATTTCTTCCCTTCAAGGATTCATCGACCGGATTCTCTTCCTCCATTAACGACGGTGTTTAATCTGTGGCTAACAAGGTACGCTCGAATCGTGGTGTGCTTTACGATCGGTGATGCGTGTTTTCCGGGCTTCGTCTTCCGCATTGATTTAGGGATTCGATTCGGTGTCGAATCTGTTTTTCGGGGATCCGTTATTCCCAACATTGGTATCAGAGCCCTGTTTCACGTTTTCCCGATCAATTTGATGTATTTTGATTGAATTTTCGCGAAGAAATTCTCGGTCGTACGGATCGGGGCAAAAATCCCGACACCCGAGCGTTGTTCGGCCATTTTTCTGAGTTTTCGTAAGTCGAAATCAAATTATGAAGGCACTGGGAGAAGCGCGACGTCGAGACGAGTCCGACGATGTGTCGATCGCCGCCGGAAACCACCGCACGCGCCCACACGCGCGGCCGGAAGGCGCTGCGCGTGGGCGCGACGCGCCTGGAAGCGCAGGCTCCGCCAGCGCGTGCGCCACACGCGCCGGTCGGCGAACCGGCACGTGCGCGCCGGCGGCCGGCGAAACGGCACGCGCCGGTCCGCGGACCGACGCGTGCGCGTCACTCGGCCGACGTCATCGTGACGTCACCAACGGTCGATAACCGCCGGGATGACGTCATTGATGACGTCAGCGCCGACGACGGTTGGCCGGCCGGTCACCGGCCGGCGACCCGACCCGACGACGACCGACCCGGACCCGTCGGCTAAGGCATGCGCACGGCGACGTCGGGCGACGTCTGCGTCGGCCGTCGGCCGCGCGCGGGCACGGCCGGTCCGCCGGCCCGACCGGTCCGTCCGGTCCGACCGGTCCTCCGACCCGCGCGCCCGTTGACCCGACCCGTTGACCCGTTGACCGAACGTTGACCGTTGACCGACCGTTGACCGTTGACCGTTGACTTTGACCGTTGACCGTTGACTGACTAAAAAAAAAAAAAAAAAAAAAAAAAAAAAAAAAAGGAATTTGTTTTCTTTTTCAGTCATGCCTATGTGGATTATAAGTAATCCATTTTTAATTCTGCATTTGTTGCATGAATTTTGGAAAATTATGTATTTTCTCTTATATTAATTATGGATTATAAGTGATCCATTTTTAATTTCGCATTTGTTGCGGGAACTATGATGCGTTATGCAAGGATACCGCAGTCCGAGTACGGACGAGGGAAATGCAAGACTTAAGAGGCTGATGAAAAAGTTAGCTGATTATCGGTGGCATGACGGTGATTTAGTATCACATGTGATTAAGGTCAATCAGATGATACAGGAAATCATCTGGAATGGTTATCTTATGCCGGATTTTCAGAAGGTGCCGGCTTTGATGAACACTCTTCCACCTGAATGGCAAGCAGTGTTGGATCGGTTATGGGAGGTCAACGTGGTCCCGGATTATAGTAGGCTGGTGGAAGCTTTTGTAAGAGAGCACTATAGGATTGAGTTGGCCAAAACTTCAACCCTTAGATTGAGCGCCACATGGCGCCGAGTGAATGCGCCTTGGAGGCGACATGAAAGCTCTCCAAAACTTTTTCCATGGTTGGTAAATGTGCCTTCAAATTTCTCAGATATTATGGCTGATAGATTAGAAGGGACATTCCCTATTTATTTCTTTGATTAATTATGTAATGTTTACTACCTGATTGTTGTTGATGTAACAACCGATATATTAGTTGTATCATGTGAAAGCATAGTTATTTTATTGAGTGTTAAGATTTTTTTTTATCGCTTTCGCTATTGTTCGGTTCTTTGTGGGTAATTAGTTTGTGGGTAGTAATAGAAGTTTTTGTAACTTCATAGAATTTATTTGCATAAGATAATTATATTAATAATAATTTTAAGTTAGGATTTTTGGAGGATGATTGGAAACATAGTGACCTTTTGATTGAAGCCTTACTTGAAATTATTTATTAATATGATGGGTCTATGCAAATAGGGATGCATAAATGATAGGCATTAATTGTTCGTGCATATATGTCTCGATGTGTTCGGATCGATGGGTTCAAGCAACTAAGAATGTAATTGCTGATATGAACGGCAATAATTATGAAATATTGAATATGAAGATTCAATATGTGCTGAAAAAGCAAGAAGCACTAGAAGCTCTTGACCATGTTATGGAAGAAGGATGCCATGCGCCACCTTGAGCTGGTAAAGAATCGCTTGACGGCATGTGAGCCGAAAATAGACATTCGCTATGCTGGTTCTAGCTCAGAAAGGGCTTTGTGCTCTAAGCGCAAATGTATTGATTCGTTCAATATGTGGGAATGCAAAGGATTAAGTCCTTATTGCAAGAAATTAAGAGTTAATCAACACAAGAGAGGAAAACGTCCTCGAGGGAAGAAAATGTCAAGGGTGAGATGTTACAATTGTGACAAGAAATGTCACTATGCTTGCAACTGTTGTGAGCCGAAAAAGGTCAACACCTCTTGTACATTTGAGAACTTTGCTTATGTGTCAAGTTCTGCATTATAGGCTGAATCCAATCCTTTGTGGAATGTAGATTCGAAGCGACGCAGACCATAGAGGGAAGGATAGAGAATCCTTCGTGGAATTCCGATGAGTACCAACTGGAACTGTGTGGATCCATATGGGAAACAACTCTAGAGCTGATGTAAAGGAATTGGCACCTGCCAATTGAACATAAGTGGTGGACGCACCTTTGATGTTCTATATGCTCGAGATTCGTCGAAATTTAGTGTCTGTCTTAGCGTTGGTTAAGCTTCGTTTTGGTATGAACTTCCATAATAAATGTGTAGATTTGTGTTTAGATACAAACTACTATGGTTGTGGTCACTTACTGAATGGTTTTATTGTACTAAATGTTGACTGTGATGATATCAATATGTTATCCCCTTGTTTCACGTCTTCTATCTTATATGATAACGATGTGAATATGATGGCATGCTAGACTTGGTCATATGGGCCAACAACATATGAATAGACTAGCCAAAGAGGGCTTGTTGGGCAATATTGAAAATGTCGATTTGTCCATATGTGAGCATTGCCTAGTAGGGAAAATGACAAGGAAACCATTTGGAAAAGGTAAAAGAGCTGAATTTCCTCGGCATTTAATCCATTTGGATGTCTGTGGTTCAATGAATGTGAGAGGAAGGCTATGGGCTGTTTGTTTCATCACTTTAATAGACAATTCTACTTGATTCGGATATGTCTATTTGATTTCTCATAAATCTGAAGCATAAGTTGTTTTAGAAGGTTTATGAACATGGTAGAAAATCAATTAGACAGGAAAATAAAGATATTGAGATCCGATCGAGGTTGAGAATATTTATCTGATAAGTTCAGAAAATTATGTGATGAAAAAGGAATAGAAAGATAGTTGTCTATTCCATATACTCCTCAACAAAATGGTGTTGCGGAGAGAAGAAACAGAACCCTACTGGAAATGGTTAGGTCTATGATGGCGCATGCTAACTTACCTATCACCTTTTGGAGTGATGCATTGTTAACTGCTGCCTATATACTTAACCGGGTGCCTTCCAAATCAGTTATTTCTACTTTATATGAGTTATGAACAATTAGAAAACTAGACTTAAGTTTTCTTAAGCCATGGGTTGTTCTGTCTATACTCATAAGTCCTCTCACAAGTTTTGGGAAATTGGGTCCCAAAGAAAATAAGAGTATTTTCATGAGATACTGCGAACACTCAAAAAGGTATGTGTTCATAGGTGAGCAGGAAAGTGGGAGTATAACTGAATTTGAATCACGGGATGTCACATCCTTAGTGGATGAATTTTTCTAAGAGGGGCGAAATAAGGGAAAATAACTCCCTATTTGAAACCTTGGATTAAGATAATGATGTTAGTTGACTTCGTTCAAGTGGGAGTAATATGAGATGTAATGAATTGAATTCAACTCATTCTCAATTGCAACTACCTGATGTGACGACATCATCATTACCTAATCCAAGTGGGAGCATGATGGGGAATGATGTGTTAAGTGTACAATCTCCCATACGGTGAATAAGTCGCCAAAGTATTCCCCGTCGATGTTTTGACATTGAAAGGGAAACTTTTATGGTTGCTCCACAAGATGAGAATGAGCCAAGAAATATTAATGAGGCTCTGAACTGCCCTAATAAGGAAAAATGGATTCATGCAATGAAAGAGGAAATGGAGTCAGTGAAGTCAAACCATGTTTGGGAACTGGTTGATTTTCCAAAAGGACGCAGACCTATTGGGAACAAATGGGTTCTCAAAATAAAGCGAAAGGCTGATAGCTCGATAGAAAGGCATAAGGCCCGCCTTGTGGCGAAGGGGTATAATCAACAGGAAGGAATTGATTATGAAGAAACGTTTTCTCCTGTAGTGAGATTTACCTCGATTCGCATTATTCTGGCAATAATGGCATATGAGTTTACAATGATTCATGAGGATCATTGTGTATATATCAAAAGATCCAAGGATCAATTTGTGATCATATCATTATATGTTGATGATATACTAATTGCCGGAAGCAATATGGAGTTGGTTAATACTGTCAAGAGATAGTTGTCTTCTAACTTTGAGTTGAAGGATATGGGATTGTAAACCCATAGACACTCCTATTGCAAAAAGGTGAAGGATTGAGCCATATTCTGTGTCCAAGGACTCCACAAGAAAAGGAACAAATGAAACATGTTTCTTATGCTAGTGCTGTTAGAAGCTTGATGTACGCTGTGATATGTACAAGACCTGACATATGTTTTGCAGTTGGAATGGTGAGTAGTTACCTATCCAATCCAGGTCAAGCACATTGGAAAGCCGTTAAGAGAATACTGGGGTATCTAAAAGGGACTGCTGATAATACGATGAATTATAAAGGAAAGGATCTGCGACTCTAAGGCTATCCTGATTCTGATTGGGGAGGAGATTTAAATGAAAGGAAATCTACCTCTGGGTTTGTTTTCTTACCGAATGATGGCACCATATGTTGGAGCTGTAAGAAACAAATATGCATAGCCTTGTCCACGATAGAAATTGAATTCGTGGCATTATCAGCAGTAGTATAAGAAGGTGTTTGGCTTAAGAGATTTTTTGGATCATTTAGGTGTTATTTGAAGTGCTGCAGATTTGTTATTTGTTAACTGTGATAACCAAGCAGCGAAAGCGTACACCAAAGATCCAAAATATCATGGCAAGACCAAACATATAGATACCAAGTATAATTTTGTAAAGGATATGGTTGCACGAAAGGAAGTGAACTAAGAGTACACACTACGCATAGAATGGTAGCAGATCCTATGACAAAGCCAATACGTGTTTTGTGGCCATATGAAATCTAGGATTGCGTAGAGGCTGATGTACTGAATATTGTAATTTCCCTAAGTGTTCATAATTTGATGAATTTGTTTTTTCATCATTAATGCCTATGAATCTTTGTTTGATCTTTATGCATCTTAATGCTCAGTGCATTATTTTAAGTTGAGAAGTATGTCGGACAGATATAAGATTAGCCCACTCACACGGGTAATCGCCTCTATTTGCTATGTGATAAATAGAGATGAGACTGTTTTTAAGCTTATTATCTAGGTGATAATCGAGAGCTCAAGCTTAAAACACGTATGTCGCCTTAACTGAGTGTTAAGATGAGGACATAATACTTATTATGTTCGAAAGTAAAATACCCCACATATTTTACAGTATCTGTCTAAGATGCCAGATGTGAGTTCTGATGAATTTTGTGAATGAGTAGATACGTGAACTCAAGTTAGACATTGGGTATGTCTGAGCTATCATCTGTACGGTATTGAAAGTGTAGACATACGCTCCATGGGAAAG
Source organism: Eucalyptus leucophloia subsp. euroa (assembly GCA_017140325.1). NCBI lineage: Eukaryota > Viridiplantae > Streptophyta > Magnoliopsida > Myrtales > Myrtaceae > Eucalyptus > Eucalyptus leucophloia. Next base: position 30,751,209 of record CM029473.1, read on the forward strand.
GAGTTAATACCGTAATACGTATTTCATACTACGTATGCATGAGACGACCAATAAGAGTGGCAAAAGTTTGATCTCAACTTTTATGTCGTGTGAGACTCTTGAGGAAGAGAGTTCCTCAATTTCTTAGTCCCCTCATGACTCTTACTTATTCTCAAGATTTCTATTTAGTGTTTGCTATCTTAGGATGTTGCCAATGGTCATGAGTGATTCGATCTAATGGGACATTTCTAGAAAAGCAAGTTGAACTGAAATTGAGAGTTTGAAGGAAAGAGGAAGATCGATTTTGGAAAATCACATTGTAGTTTTGTATTCACCGGTTAACCAATTATGACTGTCTTTGTGATAATCATAGTTGTGAATACAATAAATATATCATTGTTTAAAAGAGATCAAGAGAGATATAAATGTGATCGATCGATCTAGGGTACTGCATACTAAATCTACTCGGAGTGTGATGCCCATTATGAGCTGCTATATATTCCTAACAGATGTATGGCAATGAGCTCTCAAAGTATGCTGGTCGCACGGATTATTCACCGGTATGAATGTTGAAGAGAGGAAAAGAGGATTATGTTCGGCCCATCATGTTAAGTGAGAGTCTATGCTGGATTTTTTTTTCTCTGATGGGGCTGAGTAGGGCCTGTCCACCCATGTTGGTTTTGGACCACCATGTGCGAGTGGGAGATGATGGATTTATGAGATGGGCTTAAGGCCCATCCGCTCAAGTTGGGCCCAAAAGGGCCCGGCCCACGGGAATAGGGCCCGTGGAGGGGGAAGGTATAAAAGGGAGGAGAGAGAGAGAGAAACGCACCTTTTGGCACAATCAACGTACGCTTCTCTCCCGGCGCGTTTTCTCTCCCGAAGAACAGTAGGCATACGGCTTCCAATTTCTTCCCTTCAAGGATTCATCGACCGGATTCTCTTCCTCCATTAACGACGGTGTTTAATCTGTGGCTAACAAGGTACGCTCGAATCTGTGGTGTGCTTTACGATCGGTGATGCGTGTTTTCCCGGGCTTCGTCTTCCGCATTGATTTAGGGATTCGATTCGGTGTCGAATCTGTTTTTCGGGGATCCGTTATTCCCAACAAAGTGGAATTGCGACTTTGATTGATTTCGTTTTCGCGACTTTGATTGATTTCGTTTTCGAATGCGCTTTTTGCTTTAATGATTCACGCTCTGGACTCGAGAGTGCAAAGAAGCCATAAGTCTACCCATAAGCCTATTCATTGAAAAACCTGAACTTTTATTTTACTTGGCTGAAATGCAACACTTTTGAAAGTAGCATCTTGCGGTGTGATAGACAAGATTATTCAATCATATCGAATTTATTTAAATTCCAAACTCAGAGGAAATAAAGAAGTAATAATGTACAAATAGAGTACATGCCAATGTTCTTATATTTGAGCACATCCATAAGCTAATGTATTGCTTTCGAATGTTGTGACCTTTCCAAATAAGCGTGTTGATGATAGAGAGAATGTGTAATGTGATTCCTAAACATTAGTCCAATATGCATGTAATTCTTAAACTTTCAATTGTTCGTTTGATCCAAAACTTGAGATAATGGGTGTAATCCGAAAAAGGATTCATAAGTGGTTGTATCGATCATTAGAAGAAGAATTAAGCTAAAAATTAGGATACATTCTAGGAAAATAAAACTTCCATTGAAGAGAAGCAAATGAAAGGCTTTCATAAAAATTCTCGATTAAACTGAATCAATCCAATTTTCTTTTCAATTTTATTCGTATATGAATAGGAAAGGGTGTTATATTTCTGCATTTAGAAAAGAGAAAAAATTTTGGATCGAAATCTAATAATATATAAAAAAAGAAAAAAGAAAAAAATAAGAAGATTCCGTTAATCATTTATAGATTTATTGGATATTGATAAATGCATTGAATTAGTATTCATGTATCAGACTGGAAGGTAAGCCAATACATTATGTGAAAATGTTCAATATTATCCCCAAAAGAGAATTAAATGAAGGGCAACGAAGAATTTAGTTTGGGGATTAAGTTAAACATGTATGAAAAGTTCAAGAATCACATCGAACAAATTGAAAGTTCATGTACCACATTGCACTTTAAGCTAAAATTCAAGAATTACCTTTAACAAATTAAAACTTGGAAATCACATTGTATATTAGCCAAAAGTTTATGGATCATTTGTATCATTATCTCTCGATGTATGATGGGTTTAGATGTAATGTTGAATTGAGGACCCATAGTCTCTAATCGGTTTGGATTCTCCCAAACACTTATCTTGCACGACACTAGGATTTTCATTTAAATTCTTAACCCTACGAGAGTTCTATACGAGGAGTTACCACTAACTTATTGGAGTTAGCTAGAAACCAAAGTAAAATACAAGAGTATACCTCACTTCTTATACAACCAAATATTTAGGGCAGAAGTATATCCCAAGTGCCAAAAATTGGTACGGATGGACACTTAAGTGCCAAAAGCTTGGAAAGTGACACTTAAATGCTAAAATCGGAGCAAAATGGATCACTTAAGTGTCACTCTAGCCAAAATGCTGACGTGGCGATTTTCCGGCGAAGGAAGTGCAAAACGACGCAGTTTTGCATGTTGACGTGGCTAGACAACACAAAAACGACGTCATTTTTGTGCTAACGTGTTAAAAAAATTAATATAAAAATTAATTAAATTAAATTTAAAACTAAAATTATTTAAAACATTTAAAAATAAAATAAAAATATTTAAAAACTAAAAAAAAAAAGGGCCGGGCGATTGAGGGCCGAGCCCCGCCACCGCCGCCTCCTCGGAAGGGCTCGGCCCCCCCTTTTTTATTTTTTTTAATATTGTTATTTTATTTTAAAATGTTTTAAATAAGTTTAGTTTTAAATGTTTTAAATTTTTAGTTTTTTTTTATTTTTTAATTATTTTTAATTATTAGTTTTTTTTTTAAATTTTTAGTTTTTTTTTAAATTTTTAGTTTTTTTGAAAAAAAATATTTTATTTTTAAATTTTTAGTTTTTTTTTTTTTTATTTTTTAATATTTTTTTTATTTTTAAATATTTTAAATAATTTTAGTTTTAAATTTAATTTAATTAATTTTTATATTAATTTTTTACGACATTAGCACCAAAATGACATCATTTTTGTATTGTTTAGCCATGTTAGCGTGCAAAACGATGTCGTTTTGCACTTCCTTCGCCGGAAAATCACTACATCGACATTTTGGCCGGATTTTAGCTGGAGTGACACTTAAGTGATCCATTTTGCTTCGATTTTGGCACTTAAGTATCACTTTTCAAACTTTTGACACTTAAGTATCCCTCCGTGCCAAGTTTTGGCACTCTAGGTGTCCGTATCTCAAATATTTAGGGTCAAAGACTTTATTATATTAGTTATCTAATTAGTGCGCTTTTGGTGGCTAATCTTGATTATTTATCAACTAAGGTGTTCATGCAGTCTTTTTACAAAATTATGAATCCTAAAGATTCCCATCTAGCAAGTGTTCATGAAATGCTTTTATGGTTATTATGGCCTTAGAATGTAATCCAACCATTCAACTAAATCTGACAAATCACAATTCAAAAAGAAAACAATAAAAAAGAATCACAATCAAAGTCTGATTTCTATTAAAGAGTAAAATGCAGTAAAGTAATCCGATACAAGTTGGGCAAAAAATATAACATGGTCTTGTTATTAAGCCCCAGAACAACAACCCCATTATCTTAGTTCAAATCAAATTCAATTCCTTATCTAATAGATCAATCTGCCTAAATTAAACTATAACAAAAGTACTCACTAGTCTCTCTTAAATATATGAATATCTACTAAATGACACTAAACTAAATCTAATTCTAAGACCTAACTATCTAATCAAGACCTAATTCTGATTATTTTTAGAATTTTAATTTAGATTTTTTTTTTTTTTTTTTTATATATTCAAAACAAGGACTCGAGTAAGACCCTTGTGGCAAATCTGAATATGGTCCAATATGTTTTCATGGGTCTAAGCTAAGAGGTGTAATTTGGGCTTTATTACACAAATTCTCCCTTAGTTACACGCCTTTGAAGCCCATTTTTGAAAACAAACATCAAAGTTTGATTTCTATTAAAATGGAAGTCCTATCTCAATTATTATTAAGACCGAATAGCTCCATTTTTCCACCATAGTGACATTGAGCGCAAATTCAACAAAAATCAATGAAAAAAATTCTAAATAAAGGTTCGAAGTGCCTTCATTTTCTCAAAAGATGATTTAGAATAACCATTATTTCAAATAGAAACCTAAGGTGGCTATGACAGTTTCAAATAAAGACCCCACCTCATAGGCTGGCCAAATATTCTACCTAATCAAGAGCATTTTCGTCAAAAAACAATTTTTAAAAATTTCTTTCTCTTCTTCCCTATTCATCTTCTTCTTCATCCAACAAGTGAACAGAGAAGAGTGGCCAATCACGTTTGCTTTGAGGGAAGAGGCTATGCCCGATGTGGAATCCGAGGATGTGAAGTCTCTATATGATGAAAAGGACTATCTGATAGAGGAGTGTCCTTCGAGTGGTGACTATTCTTCTAATTTCAACAATGAAAAAATTTCGGAATACTGAACTCAAGTACCGGAAGGTAGAATCTAGGATATAGATAAGCAACGGCCTTAATGACGACGTATGCAAAAACAAGCAGCCCGACTATTGCAGCAATACTGGTGGCGCACTTATTAGCACCGAATTCGACCACTCCATTTGGTGGGCACATTTTAAAAAGAAAAAAAAAAAAAACACCAGAACTCTCATGCCAACTAACAAACAAAACCCAAACCCAAATGCAAAATCATGACACTAGCTTTCCTAGTTCTACAAGAATTCCTCTCTTCCTCCTCCACAATGCAACCACCACCACCGCTCTATTCCATTGCAAAACCTCCATTGCATTAGCAGAATCTCCCCCTCTACCATGGAAAGCAAGCCCAAAGACCTCTCTCCCATTGCCACCCCCAACCCTCTACCCCTGCTGATAAGGACGACTACCCCCTCCTCAAACTGAGGTCAGAGGCTGAGGCCTCCGCAATCATGCTAGAGAACGTCGCCAAGCTGCTGGCTGGTCACGACAAACAAGATGTACATGATAGAAGAAAAAAAAGGAAATTTTTTTATTATTGTTGGATGAAAATGTTCAACTAGTCAGAAGACCTGGAGCTTACACTTTTATTTGAGACATGACCACTTCAGACTTTTATTTAAAATAAATTTTATTTTGAGTCATCTTTTGGAAAAAAAAATAAGGACATCGGAATTTTTCCAAAATCAGTTTAAGCACTTTTTCCTAATATATTTTCCTTTTATTCATTTTCTATTCTTCTTTCCTTTTTATTTTCTTGTTACCATTGTTTTCCTCCTTCGGCAAATTAAGAATGCTCAGAACTTACGCCTAAAATCCAGAGCAGCCAAAATCAACAATTCGCGCATTCAAGCTTCAAGCTGACAGCAAATCACCGTCAGCCACATCCGTCCACCACCAATAAACCGTTGCCGTTAACACCAAATTCACCACCAGCAACTACCAACCACCGAAATCTCGAACCTCTTAGTCAAGGATAATGAAAATAGGGAGAAATAGACCAATGCAAACGCTTCCTCAAATCAAAGCTCAGTCCATGAATTCAAATCCATTTGTTCTCCATAAGCAACCATGGATGACCGCAAAGTTATGCAAAACAGAGGACACAAGAAGGGGCTTGCACACGGCCATAAACACGATTCACAGGAAAAGGAAAGCAAGATGAATGAATCAAAGACGAATGTTGCATTTGAAAATGAAATGTACATCAAGGCGTTTTGACTTGGAAGATTTTCCTCAAACAAGAACACAGCTTCGTTAAAACATTTTTACAAACACATGGTAACCGGTTCAAACATACTACACAGAAGCACCAGTGACGCGTGGCTTTCACTTTCAGTCCATTTAATTGTGATGACATCTGAATATGCATCATCTATTTACAAACTCTTATTCATCATTTAACTCAATTCATCATTTAACTCTCATTTGAGCATCAACTGTGGCTTCCACATTTTGCAAAAAACCAAAGAGTGAAGAGATTCCTACCTGAATGAAAAGGCAACGGTCACCATTGGGAATCAAATAGAGGAACGTGATCTCGGAAATGCCGTTGCTATCGGTCTACGATGGCGACAAAGTTTTGAAAACTATTGGAGCTTCTTGGATTACATAATGGAGCTTAACAAATCAATTTCGTAAAATGATAACTTATAATATCAATTAATATAACTCACATTAAAAAAAATTTACACCGCAGCCCTCTAAGGACTGCCAGGACGGCAGCCAAGGATTGGCCAGCTCAAAGCCATCCCCCTACTTGTCAAAAAAAAAGAAAAAAAGCCACCCCCCTACACACTCCCATTTAGACCACTGCTTCGCCCCGTCGACCTCAACGCCACTGACTGGGGGCCCACCGTCACTCCGAAACAGACCGTTCTCCCTGCCGTCTCTCTCTCCCGACCTCCCTCTCTCGGTCTCTCTTGCACCAAAAAAAAAAAAAAAAAAATCCACCCGAAGAGCTGGCTGCCCTCTCCATTTTAAGGCCGTCTGGCGCGCGCGCGCATGGCCTCATGCCATGACAGCTGCCGCTGCCGGCCCGGCCCTCGACCGGGCCTCTCGCCCGACGCCCCTCCCTATTGCTTTGTCCCCTGTGCGCCTGTACGCTCGTGCTTTTTTTTTTTCCGTCCTTCACTGTAGCAGAGCGTGCGGGAAAGAGGAAGGAAGAGAAGGCTGGGCCGGGCAGGGAAAAGGAAAGGAAATGGGTTGGGCCGCCCCAAGCTAAGAGAATGAAAAGGAAGGTAAAAAAGAAAGAGGCTGGGCCAGCCTGCCCCCGGCTCGGTCTCACTTTTCCCTTCTTTTTTTGATCAATTTTTTTTAATAGATTCTAATAAACCCTATTGCTATCAATGCAAATGCTCTCAACACCTATATGCTTATGCAATTTAATGAATTTTTTTTTTTTGGTTAGGAGTTTAAAATTGATCCATAACTTTTTACCCAACTAATGAATGATTAAATGGATTGCCAAAATTTAATTATTAATAGTAGTCTAGATTAGACAACTAAACCATGAAGAAAATTTTCAGATTCTCTTAATCAAACATTGGAGTCCCACAATATTGATTTAAAAACAACCAATCAACCATAATATGAAAAAAATGACTAGATTCACAAGTGTATCCACAACTAAAATAGGACTATCTTAGGGTGTGTTTAAGAGACTTTTATCTTTTACCTTTTAACTTGGAAACATTTGCAATTTTGACGTTTACAGTATATTAGGTGAAATCTCCTAAAAAAAAAAAAACAAAGAAATAACCGTGCAGAGAGAGAGAGAGAGAGAGAGAGAGAGAGAGAGAGAGATGTGGTAGCAAGCACTACATACTTTTAAAGATTGATCTATGTTCGTAAGGAGAGATGACTCAAAATTTTATAGGGCTCTATTTAAAAGGATCAATCGGAGGAAAGAGGAGAAAAAGTTTTAGTTCTCTCTTTCTTTTCTGCTCGTGGAAAATAATTCTATATGCTTGGGACATGAAGAGGAGAAAAAGTTTTAGTTTTCCCTTTCTTTTCTGCTCACGGAAAATAATTCTATATGCTTGGGACATGAAGTGGAAAGGAAAAATTTGATAAATTTGAATTTTTACAATTTTTTTTAGAATAATAAGGTTTTCCTCTCAATTTTCATACTCGACACTTTTTCCCACTTTCCTAATAGTGTGTGAAATACACCTGGCTTTTCATATTCACCCCTCATTTTCCTCCCCCTTCCCTCCTTTCCCAAACAAAACATAACCATTCTGATGTGGCTAACAAAATGGCATCCTCGCAATCTCTTATCTTTGCAAACCTAGCTCTTCAACCATTTAGAACCTTGGTTCTTAGAATCCTTCTTAATTTAGGTTCAGGTTGATTTTCAAAGGGACCACTTACTCAAAATCAGTTCTAGAATGCTCCCGTCTTTTCCTACAACCATGACTTCCATTAATCGAAAGATTATAATATGGTCATCGCTCATAATCTATAACCTACTAATTAGGAATAAGGGAAAACATTGTTTCAAAACCTGATTAAGGGGTAACATTTTATGGGCATAGATATCATCAACATCGATATATTTCATTAGCATAACCTATCAATAAATGTCATGCAATCAATTGCACGTTCTTAAATAAAGACAATTTTTTGCTCCAAGCAGACCTTAACAACATAGATGGTACTGATGTTGTTGTCTAAGGCAACGAAGTACGAAAATACAAAGATAGACTTTTAGATGGAGAATCATAAGGACAGTTGTGTATATATATATAAGTAGGATCATCAACTATGTGTATTGATGAACATTTTTGGGGGGACTAATAAGTGCTAATTCAATCATAACTATTTGAAATACGGGCTTCCATCCTTTATTGTTTGCTTGCAGAAGATGCATCAGTTAGCTGTCTGATACTTCAGCTTCAGAAAGGAAGCCTGCAAGATGATGATATAGGCAGAGAAATTAGTGCAGCAAAGAGCAAAGTGACTTGGCTAATGCAAAAAAGAAAAAGATCCCGGAATTTTAGATGACAATGAGTTGAATCGAGGCAAGAGGCCTGCGGTAAATCCTTCTAGGGCAGTCTAGCTACCTACCATACTAACATTCACATCCTTTGACTCCACCTTTAAAAATTTTTCATGGTAAGGAAAAACAAAACAAAAAATAAATATCAATTAACATAACTTCTTCATAAAATTGGTACACTTGGTGAACTGCAGTAGCAGGTTATGATCATTCAAATAAATGAGTCATTGCACTTAATATATTGATTTTGTAAAATAGATTTCTATACATCGGATAATTAATTCTTTTCAAGGATCACGCATGAATTCTCTAGACAATGCTATATCCACACTGGAAACCTAAATGAAAAGTTATCCAATGTTAATAGTCCAACGCATAAACTCATCCACAATAATAGCAGCTGATAACATCTTAAAAAACTCCAATAGGCTGGGGCCAAAAATTGTTAAGTTTCCCAGATGTATCAATTTAATTACCATAAGAAAACAAAAATAGAGCGCATCAAGATATATTATGTATACCTTTGTAGTAAATCAGTTCTCTTTGTTTGCTCACCCTAACTTGAGGGATGAGGACTATCGTCATCCAGAGGAGCAACGCTATTGCCGCCGATGGAAACGTTGTTAACCGACTCCAACATGCCTTCGGCTTCTAGAACCACATTATCACTCTCTGAGTTCACGGTTTCCAACTTCCCTTGATGTAAATCATCGTCATCATCATTGTCATATGAAACTTGTCGAAATAAAATAAACTCCGTTTGACACTGATAATTCCTTTGAAGAAAAGAAGAATGCATGGGGATATATTACCAACAAGATCGTTTATCAGGAAGTAATCTTACTTTCTGTTTAAGTTGCTTGTTCTCTTTAATCAACTGTGCTTCCTGCAATTTCAGAAAAAAAAAAAAAAGTCTTCAAATCAACGGATAAAGTCTTTGAATCAAATGGTTGCATTCAATAAATTCAAATCTGCTCAACCTGCGCAATTTGACTATGCACTTTAATGTTATGCAATGTTCGCAGCATGGGAAATTATCTTTTGGAGGGTTCACCCAACCGCGTCATGTTTATGATGAAAAATGCACACAGGGATCTAGTTAGTGTACGTGAACCTTTCTCTGCAGTTTGTTAATCTCGGTCGATGCTCGCTCTTCCTGCAAAGAGAGGAACAACTAAAATGGGGAAAAACAAAGGAGCGAAACGAGAACGACACAAAAGAGGGACCCTTTTCTCGGTTCTTATGAAAACCTAATGAATAGAAGTTAATGAAGAGACCTCAGTCTCGATCACGAGGCTCAATCCCGCCTCAAGTTTATTCTCTAATTGTCCCAATTCGTCCACGTCCAACCCCTCCAGATCCTCTCCCCTCATCTGCCTGTAACAAAAACTGGAAATAAATATAACTGATCCACGAAAAGGAGGAACCAGAAAAGAAAAACATAGTTATGACTCAAACGAGCATGGAAAACATACGCACGCACCTCAGTTTGCGAGCCATATCATACACTTCCTTGTGCAACATTTCGAGATTGCTGTTCTCTTTCTAAGAGAAAGAAAACAAGCACGAAAAAAAGATTAAATCCTCCATGAGAAATTCATTTCATTTCATTTCATATCAGTGTTTTATATGTCACTACGATACTTTAGGGACAAAGAATGTAAGGCTTGCCAATTCGAAGAGAAACTTTTTAATGTGATAGAATGATTTCCTCAGGAGAATATGTGTCTCATTCCACGAACATATGGCGCGATTTCAAGAGAACATAGAAAGTATGAATAAGCAAGTGATTCACCTGGAGTGCAAGACATGGCTGGACCGATTTCTCAACGCTATTGGAGTGGAGAACATACCTCGTTAGTGTATCCTCCATACTTCACCGAAAAAGGACATAAAAAACCCACAGAAGAAGATTTAGACAAGACAATGATACTGAAACTATATGAAAAGTGTTTATAAGGTGTAGGAATTTCGCCAATCTCTATCAAGCCACTGAACATTTCTTGGTCGATGAAGTCCCTCAGCTCGAGGGTCGACCAGATTATGTAGCCTAAAGTTAGCCGACCTCTTGTGGAGTCTACATCAAGTTGAGGTGAAGGTCGGATAAACAGTTCCTAGACTCTAGTTATCCGTGATATGATCAGAGTGACCCAATACAAAGTGACTTCACGGTCCATTGACCTAATCGAAAAGAAAAAAAAAAAAGGGATTCAAAGTGCAGTGATCCATCTCAAGATATGTGTGCATAGTGAATCGTATCATGGTGCCGAAACATTGTTACATTCAAATTTAGGTATATGTATCCATGGTGGATGGCCGAAAAGAAAAAAAAGGGATATATGTGGATGGTATCCTGAGGTTCGGTTTTCTATATATGATGGAAATAAAATTAAGAGGGTTAGCCCAAACCCAATTAGCTAGCAATGACGTTTGTCGAAAGATAGCTCGATGTGTGATCAAAACTACAGCAAGTACCAGTGTATAGTACAGTACATGTTGAAAAATGATTGTCAAATCTGGATCATGCCCATTTTGCTTTTAGTATTGTACATATTCGTATACTTATGGTACATGTTCGTAAAAGTGCTGAACTCGGTTTGTAAAATCTTGAGCAAGGCCTGTCAGGATTATTTGGGGTTGAATTCTTTTCTGGTAGATAATTGGCTGGATCAACCTCTATATTTCTTTTCATTTAATTAAAATCTCATGACTCACACATTATGACTTCTTTTTTTCCTTACATTTGAAACTCTTGAAACTTTCACAATATGTAAATGTTGACACATAGCCTATAATTCTAAAACTCAAATAATATTTTAGATTTGACGGAAAAGCCAATAATATTTTTCGCTTTCTACTTTAAGGGTAAACAAACATACCACAACAAAGCTCGGAGGAGGAGGGAAAGAAATGCAAGAGAGAACACATGTGCTATGCCTCAAGTGTTCAGCACACCGGAAAGAGATGCGTGAAAGGTTGCGTCCTTTCAAGAAGCACTACCGTCTGCGGCCCGCAAACACTACGTCTCAGTCACCTCATCCGCCGCATCTCAGCCACTGAAGATTGTTTAGACTTGTATTCGAACTCAAGTCGACATCTTCTATGCACTGGGATGTTAGAGATATATTTGCTGCGATTTTCCATATTTCTTTTGATTATACATATCTGATTTGATTTCCTTAAATAGTCATCTAAAAAAACCTACAAAAAGGCTCATTACTAGATATCGAAATATGCACAAATTCCAAATACCTCTCTTCTACATCTTATTCTAAACTCTAGTTCTGAATTTCAGGGTTTCTTCATCTCTTCTCCTTTGCTCCTTATGGGAGTTCTAAATCTGAAATATGCTGGTGCTTTTATATTCTCTCTTGCTGTTCTGTTGAAGTTTCGATCACCATCCCCATCATCAGACAATAAATCTCCACTTTCAATCTACAAATTTTTTAACTTTCTGTTTAGTACACTTTGTGCACGAATTGCAACCAAATATGCACTGATCTCACTTACCAAAAAAAGAAAAAAAATGCACTGATCTCTCAAGAGACGATCGAAGTGCCCAAATATGCAACCCTCTCTCTCTCTCTCTCTCACACACACACACACACACACACACACACAAGCACACAGACACACACACCCACGCTTGCATTACACGCACCAAAGGTATGATCAAATTGCACATCCAAATAGAAAGTCCCAAATTAGTTTAATATTTCTATGGGATGCATCATATGATGAGGAAAAACTAGAGACTTACGAAGAACTAATATTTTGAGTACCTGGAGCTGGAGAATTCATGGAGCTTGCCAGTGGCTGAGAAGATGATGAGGGTCACATCAGCGTCACACAGAATGCAGAGCTCCTGAGCCTTCTTGATCAGCCCTCCCTTCCTCTTCGAGAATGCCACCCGCCTCGCCGTCAAGTTGTCTATCTTCTTTATCTTTATCTTCTCCCTCCCCATTTTCCTTCTATCTCTTCTCAAATTCTTTCTATGGCAGAAAAAGGGGGAAAAAAAAAAGATCAGACGAGACCTAGGTCAACAAACTAGTGGGATCTCACCTAGAGAGAGACATGTTAAGCCTGGAAATATTATCAAAAGAGCAACACAAAGATCTTGAGTCATCTTTACCAAAAAAAAAAAAAAAAGATCTTGAGTCATATGGTGAAAGTTCTGTAAAATGAAGTCACCAGAAAACCCTTGGAAAATAGGAAACCAGTTCAGATCCATGAGCACAACAAACAAAACACACCCACCAAAAAAGAAGAAGAGAATGCCCAGAAAATGCAGAATATTGAGGGAAGGAGTGAAAATCTGTCGGTTTTGTGGTTTCTCTTGATGTTCTTTCTTCTCTCTCTCTCTTCTCTTTCTTCTTTTCTGGGGAGGGTTTACCTTGTTCAGATGGTGAACCAGTTGGGGTCTCTTTGTCTTAATCATAGCAGCAAAAAGAAAGCCATCAGTGGGAGAGAGAGAGAGAGAGAGAGAGAGAGAGAGAGCGTGCGCGAGACCTGTGTGTTCCGGGAATATCCTCCAGGATTCAAAGCGGGGTCCTCCCTTTATTTGCCAAGGAGGGTATCTTTCTATGATCATCTTTTACTACTTGACATTTGCAATTTGCCTGAAAAAGATGGGAAGTATCCTCGAGAACGAAGAGAGAGACTCGAAGAAACCTTAGGGCTTTAATTTATTCATTTAATTATTGCTTCGCCACACGCTAGAGAGCTTTGACCTCTTTCATCACCTACAAAGCATGAACTTCTTTTAATTTTAGTGAAGGGTTATGCTCCTTCAAGGGATGTGATCTCCAAACCATTGGTGTACGAGTATTGCATTTTGTAAACATCGAGTAAATTCTATTCTTCAATGTCTAGCTTCTTCCTTTCTTAGTAAGCAGACTAAGGAAAGAATATTCGAGTATGAGTCTTATGTTTCGGAGACAGAATATCTAAAGGAGCTGATTGGATTTTAGATTTCTTATTTACTTGCAAAAATCACCATTTTTATGATAACGTCTTTGATACGCTTTGCCCTATTTTCTTACCCTACTTTTTCTTTCATCACTTCTCTTTGAATACCCTCGAAGAGATGCATTGGCTCACTCATTTTTAGGTCAATTTTTCCGTACATTTTCAAAAACTATTTCAGTAACCTTAAGATAATTACAAAAAAAAATTCTAAACTCATAATATGAATGTCAATTTGATTCTAAACTTTTCAATTTGGCCAATGTAATTTTAAACATTTAGTGATTTGCCAATAGAGTCTTTCTAGCCAATATTGGTAAAGAATTATTGACATAGGTAACCACCGTTTTACGTGTCACAATTTGTGCTAATTTGAATCATTTTTGCATTTTTATTAAAAAATATCTGAATCTTTAATAAATGTTTTGAATTTTTTTTCTAGCCTTTGCGGCCCTTGACCACGAAAGTGAGGGTTTCCGAAAACGGCGGGAAAAGAAAAAAGAAAGAAAAGATCAACAAAGTTATAAAAAATACATAAATTATTTTTAAAAATTACAAAAATTATTCATGTCTTGTTGGCCATGCCACGTAGAAAGATTAGCATCTACGTCAGCGATTATCGATTAAAATTGACCGGAATGACTACATTGACAAATCATTAAAAGATTTGAGACTAAATTAGCTAAATTAAAAAAAAAATTATAAGTGAATTGATATCCATTCAATAGGTTTAGAACTTATTTGTCAATTTTCCTGTAAGCTTTGTAGCCATTGACATGTAAAGAAATGTATCTCAATTAATGATTGAAAACATTTTACCAATTTAAACATTTACTTAGGACGCTTTTGCTATTATAAATATTATATCCCATTAACTATCTTCCAAGTTGGTGAGTATTAATAATCCTCAATGAGCTTTTGGTGAAAAATAATTGGTGGAGGAGCTCCTATGGATAATTTAACGGTAAAGGAAAAAAAAAAAAAAAAACCAAATGAAAGCTTCTAGAACCTTGATTAATATTTTCCCCGTGGCAGCTCAGTTACACTACATGTCACTAAAACCTCCGCAAGCAAAATCTTATCTTATAAAATGGGGTAAAGTGAAAGCTTAAAAAAATTTGACTAATATTTGCCATGTGGCAATCCTATTATAGCCCATGCGTTCGCCACCAATGGACAAAATAAATTTAAAAATGACGCGAAGACAAAAAGGACAAAAATTGGTTTTCTGAAAAAACACTAGACTAACTAATTATCGATCAAATTATTATAATACTCATGAAGGGTTTAGGTCCACAAATTAAGAACCATGACCATCCATTGGTTTTTAAACCCACCTGAGAACTAGACCATTAGTTGGGTTTCCAAATGGGCCCACAAAACCAGTTGTGTCTTGAATCGGTTGTACATGCAAGTTTGCAAGCTTCACCACCTACAAGTTCGCCACAAAGTTTGATGATCATAACACAAATATCACTCCAAGAGTTTGCCACAAATGTCACAAATCTACTTAATTCGTCATTTAGACCACTCTAACCAAAGAGGGATTAGCGACTTATAGAAAGGGAGCCAAGAGTGAGGCTACGAGAGGGGCAACAAGCATCATGAGTGATGAGTGAGACTGCGATAGAGAGGTCTGAGATTGAGTGAAGAAACTAGAAAAGGGGCAAAAGACAATTATGGTTTTGAACTTACCAGAGAGGGAGCGACGAGTGTCATGAGCGAATGAGGCTTTTCTAGTCTAGTTCTTTTGCTCACCCCTACCTTTTATAGGATTCCAAACCTATCTTCTAATAAGTGAAAATGAGTAGCCTCAAAATGTTCAATTTAAAAACTTCTATTGACAAAGAAATTAATTCCTTCAATCCTTTCTTGTTTGAGGTGCAGGTGGCCTATTAGAAATATCAATTTAGAGAGAAAAATTCATTTCCAACATTCTATAGTAATTAGTAAGTCCATGTAATATCAAATGGTGATGCCACTGTCTTCAATATGAATAAATTTAGAAAATAATGAAAATTATCACTCACTATATAAAATTATTTTTATTAATGAAAGATGTGAATTCATTAAAAAATGAAGCCGAAGTATGTCGAATAAAATGATTGTTATTATCTACTTCAAAAACGATTCGTTGATTTAAAATTTAACTGAATAGCTAAATAAAAATGAATGACTCAATGTATCTATCTATATATGGACAAAGTATCTCATCAGAAAAGATTGTCTTGCTAATTATTAACTTCAAGATGCTGGAACATCAACATGATCTTTCGGGATGCAGCTACTGTAACTTCACACATGGCAGCACGAGCTTGAACAACTGCCATCTTGTCCCGGAGCTGATCTGATCGATGTATGTGTTAATGATATGCATCAATAAACGAAGCAGGTCGAGACGGGATCCATGGCAACACCCGAATCCACGCAATGACAAAAAGGGTCCTTTCGACCAAAAAAAAAAATAAAAAATCCACGGAAACGACAAAAAAGGTCCCAAGGAGTTCAGCTTGTTCTCTCCGCCATTTCGAGCCCGCGAGAGGGTTTGCTCGAGATTCTATCTTTCCATCGACCCTCCGTCCTTTGACGTAAGCTGGGGAGGATTATGACCTATTTGATCACACTCCAGTTCTTTTATATTTCCGTTCTTATGTTGGTCGAGATAAAAAAAGACTAGAAATTTATTTAATAATATCAATTAATTTTTATATTCTCAAGATCAGATAAGTGATTTAAGAATAGATTAAAATAGAAACAAGTAATAGACAAAAAGTTGTATTTTTATTCTCAAGAATAATTTTTGAAAACAAGTCATTTTTTTTCCCTTTCTAACAAGTCGCCAAGCTAAGCAATGGCTAGCACCCTGCCAGAAATGAGGTTCGGCGACCTCACCAGCCCTTAATGAGGTTTAACCTCGCTAGATGTAAGCAAGGTCAGCGATTGACTAGAGGATTAAGAAGAATAAAAGAAAAATAAATAAATAATTCAAAATTTTATTAAAAAATTAAAATAAATTATACGTCATAAATTTTTTTGAGAATCATATCAAATACATTCACATACTCTTTATATTTATGAAATAGAAATTGTGCACAGTAATCAATGCGTTCACTTGTTTAGAAACTCATTTATGAAATAAAATAAAAAATTATTCATCAATAAAAATTATTTTTAAAAATAGGACGTTTGTGAAACGCATTAATATACTGCGAGAAGTCTTTCTTGTGATGGTCCAAAAAGCAGCTTCGACCATCTTCGTTGTCGAAATTTCAATGGACAAGTGCCTTCCCTCCTCTCTCCAGTCCTTTTATGTGTTCTTTCCAAGGTCAATTCGTGGACAGATTGTAATGCGACAAGTGGAATCGCTGCTTTGATTCATTTCGTTTTCGAATGTCCTTTTTTCGCTTTAATGATTCACGGACTGGGACTTGAGAGGACATGAAGCCACGTGTCTACCCGAAAGCCTATTAATTGAAAAACCTAAACTTCTATTTTACTAGCGTGAAATACATCGCTTTTGAAAGTAGCATCTTCTAGTATGACATACAAGATTATTCAATCATATCTACTTTATTTAAATTCCAAGCGGAGAGGAAATAAAGAAGTAATCATGAACAAATAGAGCATGCGTCAATGCTCTTATATGCAAGCACATCCATCAACTAATGGATTGCTTTCAAATGTTGCAACCTTCCTGAACAAACATGTTGATGATAGGAAAAATGTGCTATTTGATTCCGGAACATTGGTCAAATGTACAATATAATTTTTAAACTTTTAATTTGTTCAATGTAATCCATAAATTTTTAATATATATTCAGCTTAGTCCCTAAACTGTGTAATGTTATTCTTGAACTTAAATTAATAAAAGGACAATATTGAATATTTTCACATAATTTATGGATTAAATTGAATGTGTACAAAGAATCTAAGATCAATATTGAGCGAATTAAAAGTTTAGGGACTATATTGCAGTTTAAGCTCAAGTTCAAGAATGACATTAAACAAATTAAAAGTTTAGAGAATGCATTGTATGTTGGCTCAAAATTCATGGATAATCGGTTTAGAGGTAATGCTGAGTTGAGAACTAATGGTTTCTAATCGGCTCAAATTCTCTCAAAGCTTTATCTCACGCGACATTAGGATTTTCATTTAAATTTGATTAATATTATGAGAATTCTATATGAGGTTTATAGCCTACTGCAGTCAGTTGGAAACCAAAGTGAAGTATGGAAGTATACTGCACTTCCTACACATCCCAATATTTATGGTCAAAGACTTAATTACACTAGTTATCTAATTAGCATACTTTTGGTATCTAAACTTGATTATTATTAACTAAGGTGTTTGTGCAGTCTTTACACAAAATTATGAATCCTAAGATTCTCGTCCACTAAGTGTCCATGCAATGCTTTTTTATGTTTATTATGTCTTGAAATGTAATCCAACCATTTGACTAAAATATGCAAATCGCAATTTAGAAAGAAAAACAATATAAAAGAATCACAATCAATTCATCAAATATAGTAATGAAAGAATGAGTAAAGAGTAAAATGTAGTAAAGTAACCCAATACAAGTTAGGCAAAAAGTATAATGTGGTCTTGTAATTAAGCTCCAAGATAGCAACCCTACAAGCTTAGTTCAAATCAAATTCAATTCATTGTCTGATACTAAACTATAACAAAAGTTCTCACTAAAATCTCTAAACTACATGAATATCAACTAAATGACACTAAGGTAAATCTAATTCTAAGCCCTAACTATCTAATCAAGACCTAATTCTCTAACTAATTTTTGAAATTTTAATTTCGAATTCTTTATTATTAATATATATTTTTTAACTATTGGAAACAGCGACTTGGGCTGGACCCTTGTTCCCAATCCGAATATGGTCTAACATGGTTTCACGGGTCCAAACTAGTGGGTGTAATTTGAACTTTATTACACAAATTCTCCCTTAGTTACAAGCCTTTGAAGCCCATTCTTGAAAACAACCATCTAAGGCCGATTTCTATTAAAATCAAAGTAAGTCCTATCTCAATTCTTATTAAGACCGAATACAGCCCCATTTTTTCACCATAGTAACATTTAACCCAAATTCAATAAAATTCATTTGAACATTCCAAATAAGGGTATGGAATGTCCTCACTTTCTTAAAAGAGTGTTTAAAATAAATCTTATTTCAAATAAAAGTCTAAAGTAGCTATAATAGTTTGAAATAAATGCCACAACTCATCAGCTAGCCAAAAATCCCGACCAATTGAGAGTACTTTTGTCCAAAGACAATTTTTATTTTATTTTATTTTAAATTTCTCTGTGCTTCTTCCTTGTTCATCTTCTTCTTCATCTAGCAACATGAACAGGGAAAAGTGTCCAATCACGTTTGCTTTGAGGCAAGAAGCTATGCCCAATATGGAATCCAAGGATTTGAAGTCTCCATTTGATGAAAAGGAAAATCGGATACAGGGGTGTCCTTCAAGTGTTGCCTCTTCTTCTAATTTCAACGGAGAAAAAATCTACGCAGCAAGGAATTCAAGTACTAGAAGGGTAGAATCTGGGATATAGAAAAGTAACGGCCTTAGTAAAGGCATACGTAAGAACAACCAGCCCCAGTGTAGCAACAATACTAGTGGCGCACGTACGAGCATCAAATCCGACCACTCCACTTGGTGGGGACATTTGAAAAAGAAAAAAATCGAATAGAACTCTCGCGCCAACGAACAAACAAAACCCAAACCCAAATGCAAAACCTTAACACTACCTTTCTTAGATCTACAAGCACTCCTCTCTTCCTCCTCCACAATGCAACCACCACCACTGCTCTGATTCCATTGCAAAACCTCGCGCATCGGCAGAATCTCCCCCTCCGCCGTGGAAAGTGAGCTCAAAGACCTCTTTCCCATTGCCACTCCCCACTCCCCAGCCCGCCGCCCCTGCCGACAAGGACGACTCTGCCTTCTCCTCAAGCTAAAGTCGGAGGTTTAGGCCTCCGCAATCATGCTGGAGAACCTGGTCAAGCTACTGGCTGGTCACGAGAAAGAAGATGTACATTGCATTAAAAAAGGAAAATTCTTATTTATCTTTTAACAAAAATACTCTTGATTGGTCGGAATACTCGAAAGGTCTAACCTTTATTTGAGTTAATACAGTCATTTCAGGCTCTTATTTGAAACAAGTTTTATTTTAAGTCATCTTTTGAAAAAATAAGGACAAATTTTATCAGAATTTTTCCAAAATCAGTTTAAGCCCTTTTTTCAACTATATTTTCCTTTCATTCATTTTCTATCCTTCTTTCCTTTTTATTTTCTTGTTACCATTGTTTTCCTTCTTCGGCAATTGAAGAATGCCGAGAACTTCCGCCTAAAATCCAGAGCAGCTTAAATCAACAATCGGTGCAAGCTTCAAGCTGAGAGCAATTCGCTGCCGGAACACCAAATTCACCACCAGCAACTACCAGCCACCGACATCTCGAACACTCATAGTGGAGCGATAATCAAAATAGGGAAAGATAGACTAACGCGAACATTTCCTCAAATCAAATCTGTCCATCAATTCGACTCCATTCGTTCTCCATGAGCAACCATGGATGACCGCAATGATATGCAAAACAATGAACACAAGGAGGGGCTTACATGCGGCCACAAATTCGAATCTCAGGAAAATGAATGCAAGACGGATGAATCAAAGACGAATGTTGTGATTTGAAAATGAAATGAACGTCAAAATTACTTTGACTCAGAAGATTTTCCACGAACAAGAGCACTGCTTCGTTTATACATTTTTACAAGCACAGAAGCATCGTCGACGCATCGCTTTCGATCCATGTTATTGTGAGGACGTCAAACTATACATAATCCATTTACAAGCTCTTATTCATCATTTAACACTGATTCCAGCATCGATCGTGGCTTCCCCCTTTCGCAAACCATAATAGAGTGAAGAGATTCGTACCTTGACGAAGAGGCTGCCGTCAACAGAGGAACGTGATCTCGGAAATACCGTTGCTGTCAGTCAAACGACGGCGACGGAGTTTCGAACGAAAATCTGAGCAATTGGGGCTTCTTGGATTACAAAACGGAGCCTAACAGATTTACATGCTCCGGCGATGAAGTAATTGGAGGATCAAGGTTGCGCTCTGCTTTCAGTCGAGGCCGAAGACAAATGTACAACGAATTTTGGCGACTGAGAGTGATCGGTCCTGGATTCCGGCGACGAGAAGCTCCTGGAGTCTGGCTGGGCTGAGAAGATTTTTTCTGCGTGACGTCTTTTTCCTCCGGTGAAAATCGACGCTGGCGAAGGAGCTTCACACGATAATGAACTGCTTCGAGCTTCTCGGTCAATATACAGAGCGGAACAGACCAAAGTTGCATTGTTTCATCGCAGAAAAAATTTGTCAGTCAAGTGTTTATGCTCTTGTTTCTTCATGTGTGAAGACTATGTTTTGATTCTTGATGGGTGCTAGAATATTCTCTCTTTCTTCCCCTTGAAGAGGCTTTAAAATCGGTAGAAAATTCCAGCCTTGAATCGATTGGTCCAGGTTTCTCGGATTGAATCAAACTCAATGTTTATCCCTACTTGTTATTTCAAATTAAGAAATGCCTTTTTTTGGCATTAAGCAAAAGCAAAAAGTCTGGTAAAAATTTAAAATATTATCTTAATTTTAAAAAAATGATGAGAAAACATATGTTATACGCATCGACAATTATATATTGTGAAAATTTGGAAATCCCGGATTGAAAAAAATGGTCAAAGTACGTGAAGTGCAAAATTTTAATTAAGTAAAAAAAATCAAAAAAAGAATTCATTCAGACATGCCTATATTTTTTGATTTGGAGCTAGCTTGGTTTAGTTGTGCAAGCACCACGAATCGATTGCGACATCCACAATTCTATGCATTGATTGAAAATATTTAGGATATTATGATCATTATTAATTAACTTGGGTCTTTGAATGACATTTGTGAAAATTTCAATTAGGTCACCAATTAAGTGAGGTACAGAAAATTTGAGAGATAATATCCATTGTTCATGGTTATTCAATATGTGATTCCATTAAGAATTATATAAATTTGAGGAGTCATAATTCAAGGAAATAAATTAAAAAGACGTGTATATACTAATTTTTCAATTTGCTTAAAACAATAAATACTTTTATGTGTGTGTGTTAATTATTTGACTTTCACTTGAACTAATGCTCTCAAGCTTTGAAAATGCAATCAAATTCTCCCACCTAAATCTCAGCTGAATTTTTTAAGGTGTTGGTTCGGTCATCGTCAACTATCCTACACATAATATTGCCGGTGTAACTGGATTGCTACGTCAAATCCTCTGATTTTTTTCTTCTTTTCTTTCGTTCTTTGCCGCAACCTCCCAGTCGATCGAGCCATGCTAGCCGAAGCCCCACCGATGGCTTTTCCATCTCTGTCGACCTCCAGTGGATGCTACTACCCCGCTTCTGATGCCTTTATGCCTGAGCTGTTGTCATGGTTGAGCTCGCGAGCTACCGCCATTAAGCTATTGCGTCACCACTGTATTGCCTGTGTGCCCGTCATCATCCTGCCGGCCCTTTACACCTCGTAAAGAGGTAGAGACCTCAGATCCATGGGTTTCTCCATATAAATCAACACCCTGGTGACCCATGCTTGACAAAAAACAATAACAAAGAAATGCGACTTACGATTAAGCATGCCGATGTCAGATCCAGCGTCTTTGTGATTGACGAACAATGGAGTTTAATTGAATATGTAAGATTCGTTGATGAAAATAGTTCATTGAACAATTGACAACCATGCAGAATGGACATCGACAACTACGTGCTATCGACATCGGCAGGTAGTTGAGAGATGTTCAACAATTGTCATGACTCTTTGATGGAGCATACAAGGGAATAGCCATTAATGTTAACTAAGTATTGGAAACAAAAGGAGACCCACATGGACTAGAATGTCGAATAAAGGCGTAGGTACTGAACAACAGCTGAGCATCCCAGCAGCCTTGGAAGTTGTAACTGCTTATGGATAATGATTGCCAACAAATAACACGTTTGGAATTTAGGGGGATGTGTAGTTGTAACTACATTAAGTGTGATAACCGCTTGTTGTAATCGTGGCTTGTAGGATATAAATACCCACGATTTTCATTGTAATTACATAATCATCTCTACTAATTTAAGTTTCATTATGTTTTACTTAAACCTATCAAAGGGATGGGCTGAGTTGAAAAAAGTTCAACCTAAATTTATTCATTTGACCTATTTTGACCAGTTTTTATATAATATAAATTTAGTGATCCATACATATTCAATCTCTACCAAACTCATATCCCACCGACTTATATTGCTAAAATACTTTTATATTTAACCGAATCTTGAAAACTCATGCCCAAACGGAGATAAGAGCGTGAGATCGAGTGACAGTGAGAGAAAATAAAGAGAGTCACGTAGATGGGATCGGTCTAAGTAAGTTATAAACTTATTTAACGCACATATTATTTTGAGTTTTACCATTCTAAATTCATTTATGACTTATTTATCAAATATAACTAATTCATATAACAACTTAACCCATTAAATATGAATTAGAAATTGGGTCTATGGTCCATTTTGATAGATTTAGTTTTAATAAATGTATTAATTTCCAATCCTTTCATTTTCTGGTCTTTTCATTTCCAATTCGTTCTTTATAATCCTTGTATTTCACTTTCATTTGCACACTCTAACTACTATTCTATCCAAAATCACCACAAAACCGTTCTCATTAAAAATCAAGAATCAATTTTTGTGTGAAAGATTTTTGTTATTTGGATGAACCTACTTTTTGTTGATCCTTTTAACATACTCGATTTGTGGTTCTATTTAAGGAAGTCTAATGGTGAGTAGGGATAACTGGTTTCCAATCTGGTTCCAATTGGTTCCCAATTTTGGGAATCGTGGGCCGGAACGTTTGGTCCTAGGATCGGAAACCGGACCGGACCGGTTCCAATCCGGTTTAGTATTTTTTTTCCACTAACGAATGGCCGTGCTCTAGATTGATCATTCAAATTTGGTTTTCGAGCAATCTATTAATACTAATAGCACATGCTTCCACATGCAAAAAATTCAAACTTCGATTGCATGAATATCAATCACACTTTAGGTGTTTCGCGCTTAATCTTAACCATAAAGGCCATGAACAATATGGCTAGAGGTTGTGCTTGGCCTGGGTTTTATAGACAATCTCTCTTTTACTCTTTAAGTACTTAGTTGATATGGGACTCTTGGAGGCTTGGTGTGCCTTGTCTTTTACAAGTGAGGGGAGAGAGAGAGAGAGAGAGAGAGAGAGAGAGAGAGAGAGAGAGAGAGAGAGTGAGTAGGAGGAATGAGGTTCTCTTGGAGTCTTAGTCCCATATCGGGTAGAAGAAGAAACTTACAGGTAAGTTTTCTCTATAAATAAAGAGTCATAAGAAGAGTTTTGTTGGTCTTTGTCACATGAGATGTTGCTACCTCAATTGTAATTCTGGTTATAACAAGTCTTACATATAAAATATATAAAAATTTGGTCCGGCCGGTTGACGGCCTGATGCATACCCCTAATGGCGAGAACAAGGAATCAGCAACCCCTAATGGCGAGAACAAGGAATCAGCAAGAGCTTGACAATGTTGCATGTGCAAATTCATCACCACACAAAGACAATTATGGGGCTGCATATTCCGAGTCTTTTGCCACTCAGACCGCGACGGAAGAAATCCGGCTAGGAAATGCTAACATCCCGAGTAATATGAGCAAATAAGGGAAATGACTTCAAACCCGAGCGTGGTTTCAACCATACGAAGATCATTTAAGGAGTAGCACAATAACTTAGCACACTACACTGTGAGGCATATTTTTGAACTGATTGGACAAATGATTGTCAATGCGGTCAACGATGCTTTTTCCGAGCTAAGATAATCCAACTAACCATTTCCACATCAAGAAAATCCAGCGATTCCATGGTATGTCCCTTCAATTTCTAGGCATTTTAATCATGTTAATAATTTGCCAAGTAATTTTAACCCATGTAAGTATTTTACAAAGACCTACAACATCTAATTAATGCCAAAATGATGCAAATTTGATTGGTTTGGTTAATGAATAATTCAAGTTAATGATGGTTATATTAATCCAAACAATAACAATAATTTCACAAATCCAAATGTTTAACAGAACGGACCTTTGCCAAATATAGAATATTAGGCTTATGAGGCTAGTACAAAATGTTGATAACATAAGGCCATTCAGCGTAGCCATTCCACAAATGTTGGAAATATGCTTTATTGTCAAAATCTTCCTATTAAATGCAATATGGATAATCAGGCCAAACCATCGTCCCTACATACGAGGCAGGAAGGTCAAATTTATCGACCATGGGCTGATCAAGTGGCTGAAGTACTTTCGTAACAACTCGTAGTCGATAGGGCATGTTTATAGGAAACTATATCCCAAATGGGTCGACAATCAACCCCTTTCAAGGGAGTTTAAAATACATGATTTCACCATTTCATTGCCAAGATGACCAATTGATGGTCGAGCATACTGACCAATCTGTTGCTCAACATGATGAGATAGAGACTAAAGAATTTTTAAGACTTAGGCTATTTTCTTTGTCTTTATAAAAAAAAAAATACCTTCAAATGGTATACTAATTTTCCACCTGTTTCAGTGTATAATTGGATAGAAATGCAAAGGCCGCTCCACTCCCAATTTTATATAACAATACCTAGAGTAACGGTGATATATCTAACAAGATTATGTCATTACAACAACAAATCCGTAGACCAATTCATTCCTCAATTTTAAAAGTCGAGAAATACATGCCTCACTTAGCTTTCGAAAAAAGGAATTTACAGACTTAGCTTTCAAGGGGTTAAAATTTGATTTAAAGGAAAGATTTGAAGGTCTTGTGCAAGAAAATGTTCAAGCATAGGAATATTGATAATCTCTCCAAAAGAGAATAAGACAAATTTTCTTTGTAAATTGGATTTTGCTTTTTTGAATAATCGAGCATAAATGAAGCATTGATTTTCGGTTTACAAATTTTAGCCAATTTGAAGGCACAATTTAACAAAAAAGTGGGAGATTTCTTGTTGGTTACTAAACATTTGAAAGGAGAATATTTATGTTTAATTAAGAATATCATTATCTTATGCTTTGCCTAAGGAGTTACTAGACAGCTTCCTCATTTGTGACTTTTTTTTTTTTTTTTTGTGACTTGATTCATATTGCAAAATATGAAAATTTAGAAACCAATGAGTTAGTTCAAATGACATCTGAATATTGAATCTCAAAAGAATTGACCAAAGTAATAGTCGCAGAAATAAGAATTCTACCATCAATTCAAGATCGAGGGTATAATGGCTGATGTTGATTTGGCTGCGAATCAAAAGGATTGCAGAAAGCTGTTTTTCGACTATTAAAAAGAAATCCTAATTCGAAAGATAAGAAATTAAAAAGAAAAGCATTACAATATGTTCTGCTTGGATTTGAATTCTACGGAGTGTCAAGGGATCATTATTGAAATGTTTAACTAAATATGAATTGGTATTGGCTATGGCGGAAGTGCGCCAATGCATTTATGGTACACATCAAGTTGGAATAAAATTGAGGTTGTTATTGTCTCGGTATAATTATAGTTGACCTAGAATAGCTCAAGATTGCATTAAATATGAAGAGAGGAGTATAAAAAAGAGTCCTAAACCTATTACAAAATTCAGTTTTAAACCTTTTTGATTTTGTCATTTTAATCTTTGACTTTTTTTACATTTTATCAATTGAGTCTACTAGTCAATTTTAGTCGGAAATCATCAATATAGATGTCGACCATTCTATATGGCACAACTAGCACGTTTGGCATGACTGCCACTAACGTTGACCTTTTTAAATAATATTTAAATTTTTTGTAACTTTTTCTTTTCTTTCTTATTTATTTAATTATTTTTTCATTTCGATTCTACCTAAATCCAGCAAGGGTTTTAGTGCCCTCGCCCAAGGCCTTTGTGGCCTCACCGATCAATAGCGAGGCAACTCTCGCTCGGATCTAGTGATGGCCTGGATGAGGGCTACGACTAGGGGTGTGCAAAAGAACTAGAAACCACTTGGATTAAATTGCCCAAGAACTAATGGTTCTTAAGGAAACCGGTATGGTTCTTGGTTCCAATTTATTGGAATCAATAGGTATTGGTTCGATTCCCTGTTCCAAGTGTGGAACTACCCTCTTGGACCGGATTGATATAAAAAAAATAAAAAATCCTAAATCCCTAGGCTTTTATTAGTTTTTATGCTAGATAATTGCTACTTTTGCCCTCTTATAAACAAGTTTGGTGAGTGTACTTTCTTGCTTACTACTTCCTAACATACTAATATTGTTGGTTCATTGGCTCTAATTGAGAGTGTCTTTGATGAGGTGATTCCATTGTCTAATTCTCTGTTACATATTATAGTGCTAACGTATGAAGCTTGGTGGGATCGGTTTTATGGACCCACTTGGGAACCGGACTAGATTGCTGATTCGATTCTCGGGTGAATCTATGGAATCAACGGGTAATTCCCGGTTCCAACTTTTTGGAATCGGTCTTTAGTGGGTAGTTTTTGGATTTAGGGTAGGAATTGCCTATTCGGATCATGCTCACCCCTAGCTATAACCCTCGCCAATGGTTAGTGAGGGCTTGTTGGGAAAAGAAGAAAGGAAAAAAAGAAGAAGAAAAATTCATTTTTTTTTTTTTGGAAATTTCAACATCAGTGTCACCAGCCATGACATATAGGATAACCATTGTCCACATCAAAGATTTTTAATTAAAATTAGTCGAAATGACTCAATTGACAAATAGTGAAAATATTTATGATTAAATTGATATAATTGAAAATTTTAGAACTGAATGGGCATAAGTATAATAAATTTGTGACGCTTTTGTGCTTTTCCTAGCAAAATGGTGTAAATCGTAGAAGATAGACAGGCTGATTCAACACATTTCAACATTGATATGAAATCCCATCATTAAGCCATGGCCATTTAGTTTTTGGGCTATGGATGTAATCGGTAAAATATATCCCCCATGGACCAAAAGGCGTAATTTCATTACAATTGCAATTGATAATTTTACGAAATGCATTGAAGCGGTTTCTTATAGAAAAACATTAGTTAGAAAGACACCGCCCGCGGTGGCCGCGCGTTTAAGGCTTGGTACCCTCCACGCCAAGGGGAAGAGTTCGAGACTTCATGGACGCAATACTTCAATGCTCAACGCGCGACTTACCCGCGTACGGGGTCAGTGGTGGGGGCCCCGGCGCTCCAGGGTTTACTCTCTGCCGCGAAGCGGTAGAGCGGAGGTTCCCTGGGTTACCAAAAAAAAAAAAACATTAGTTAGAAAGCAGTGAAGGAGTTCATATAGTCCATCGGTTTATTATCCCTGAAACAATAACCGATTTGAATAAATTCAATGGTTTGAATTCATGACGGTTGCAATAGTTAAAATCTCCGAGAGAGAGAGAGAGAGAGAGAGAGAGAGAGAGAGAGAGAGAGAGAGAGAGAGAGAGAGAGAGAGACCAAGTTACATACTTTTACAGATTGACTAATGTCCATAAGAAGAGATGACTTGAATTTTAGCAGCATCTACCGAATAAAAGAGGAGAAAAGGTTTTAAATTTTCCTTTGTTTTCTCCTCACATAAAATAATTCTATGCTTAGGAGACTTGAGGGGAAGGAAAAAAAAGGAAAATACTAATAAATATGAATTTCCTCTTCTTTCTCTCTCACAAAAAGTTTAGAATTTTACCCTCAAATTTTAACCTTAGAATTTCCCCTCAAATTTTCATTTTCAATATTTTCCTCACTTACCCAATGGCGGTAATGTTCACCAAAACTTGTCACAATCACCCCTCATTTTCCTTCCTTTCCTCCTTCCCGAATAAAGCATTACTACAAGGATGTGGCTAAGAAGGTGAAGTCCTCATGATAAAGTGTAGAATCCCTTAACTTTGTAAACCTACCATCTTCAACCATTTAGGACTTCAGAATTTTTTTTCTAATTTTGGTTCGGATTGATTTTAGAAGTATAAATTATTTAAGACTAAACCTTAACTTTGCAACCCTCACATCTTCAACCATTTACGACCTTAGAATCTCTACTAATTTTGGTTTAGGTTGATTTTCATGAAAATCTATTATTTAAAACCAATTCTAGAATTCCCCACTGATCTTTCTCCTCCCTCTAATTAATTGGTAAGTTAACAGGTATGATCATCACACATATGATGTCCATCACTTATAACCCACTAATTACAAATATTGGATTACATCACCCTTTTCAAAATCTGATTAATTAAGGAGTTATTTTCATGGGCATGAAGGTTATTAACACCGATATATTTAGTTAGTGTAATTCATTGACAGATGTTGTGCAATCAAGAATATATCCTTAAATAATGATCGTTCTTTGCTTTGAGTGGGCTATAACATAGATTGTATATATGTTGCTGTCTAGGGCAACCGAGCAAGAAAATAGAAAGAAAATTGTTACAAGAGTTCCATGGGAGAATTACCAAAAAAGTCATAAATCTATTATATTTGTGTCAATTCAGTCATAAACTTTTTTTTTTAGCTAATTTAGTCATAGACCTTTTACAATTATGTCAATTTAGTCGATCCGGCCAAAATTGGCCTGTTGGCATTGGCGTGGATGCCGGTCAGGGACAACTGGTCGACAAACGTTGATGTGGCAATTTTTATTTTTTTTCGATTTTTTTAAATTTTTTTCTTTTTTTCCCACCTTTTCCTTTCTTTGGCTGGTGAGGTCAGCGTCACCCAGCGACGATGAGACCTGCGTTGCCACATCTAGCGAGGTTGAGCCTCGCCGTCCCTGGGTGAGGAGCCTTGTTGGCCATTGGTGAGCGCTTGTTGCCAAATCTGGCGAGGCTCAGCCTCGCCCATCCATGGTGAGGTTGAGCCTGATGGCCACTGCGAGGTCAACCCTCTCCTCGCCAAACGAGGGTCAACCTTGCCAGTGGCCGGCAAGGCTACCGTCGCCAGATCTAGCGAGGAGCCTCACTGGCCATTGGTGAGGTCGACCCTTGCCTTGGCTGGGTGAGGCTAGGCCTCGCCAAATCTGGTGGGGCCTCACCTAGCCAACGTGAGGGTTGACCTCATTGGTGGCCGGCGAGGCTCCACTCCTTCGCCTAAGGATGACCTCACCATGGTTGGGTGAGGCTCGCTTTTGCCAATGGCGGGCAGGGGCTAGCCTCGCTAGTGGCTGGCAAGGCTGACCTCGCTAGCCCTTCGCCTCCGGCAAGCGTCGGCCGGCTAGAGAAAGGAGAAGGTAGGGAAAAAAAATATTTAAAAAATTCAAAAAATTATTTAAAAATTTGAAAAAAAATTAAAAAATTGCTACATCGGCGTTCGTCGGCTAGTTATCCCGGCCGGTATCCATGGCAGTGTTGACTGGCCAATTTTGGTCGGATAGACTGAATTAGCACAATTATAAAAGGTTTAGGACTAAATTGACCAAAAAAAAAGTTTATAACTGAATTGGCACAATTACAATAGGTTTAGAACTTTTTTGGTAATTCTCCTAGAGTTCCACCTATATAAGAAGTTGAATCATCAACTAGTTATATGCAGTAACTAATATCTTTTTCTTGAAGCGGAAATTTAGTAATAACTACTTGAAATCATAAGCTTCAATCCTTTATTTTTGTTATTAAAATCATGGGCTTCAATCCTTTATTGTTTGCTATCGGAAGATGTCCCTGTTGGCTGAATGAGACTCCAGCTTCAGAAGGGAAAGCCTGCAAGATGATGATATATTACTATGGGTATTACCTTTCTGCATGCTCCCAGTTTTTAATCGCGTCAACTTCTTTGGACAACTTTGCGTCATCTTAGTCATCTACATACCCTACCTTGGGTGTGTATCGGGGATTTTAATGAAATTTTGAATCTCTGGGAGAAGGTGGGAAAACGCTTACCTCAGCAACATCGTTTACAATCCTTTAGAGATTTATTAAATGACTACGCTCTGATGGATCTTGACACCAAGGGCTGCGCCTACACTTGGGTGAACAATAGAAATGGTGAGGAAGCTGTTAAGGAGAGAATAGATAGAGCTGTATGCACAATGGGATGGCAATTAACCTATCCGGAAGCAGAAGTTTACGCTTTACCTGCTATAGGATCTGATCATTGTCCACTATTTTTAACGACTGAAGTTGAACAAAACAGGCGGAAAAAGCAGTTCACCTTTGAATCTTTTTGGCTTCAAGATGATGAATGCCACCGGGTGGTCTCAGAAGCATGGTCATCAGCCTTATGTCACCCTTTTAGCATCTCCAAAAATTGCAGATGACAACCACAGCTTTATCTCAGTGGAGTCGAAGGAAGTTTACGGCTGGTCATCAACAAATAGATCTTTTAAAGCAGCAACTTTAGTACCATATCAATCAACCTGCGTGCAATTATAATACCAGTCGGGTTAAATCGCTGAAGGAAAAGATTCAGAAAATATGGATACGGGAAGAACACTGCGGGCAATGCGATCTCGTATCAATTGGTTGAGGGGGGATCGAAATACGAAATTTTTTCATGCTACAACGATTCAACGAAGGAAGCGAAAGAATTAGCATGCTCAAAGATGTAAACGAGGACTGGATTTGGGACCCAGGTCAGGTGAGGCGCATGACTAATTGTTATTTTCAGAACCTCTATTCTACTGCTGGTCATCGAGACTATGGCCCTACTTTAATGAAATGTCCAAAGATAGTGACAGAGGTAATGAACAATCATTTAATCGCTGACGTAACAAGAGAGGAAGTCAGCTAGCTACATTCCAATTGGGATCAACCAAAGCTCCAGGACTCGACGGTTTTCATGGCCTCTTTTATCATAGTCATTGGGATACAATTCGGGATGATGTTTTTACCACGGTGCAAAATTTTTCATTCTTCTTTGTGTTGCCACGGAAATTAACAGAACTTCTATATGTCGATTCCTAAAGTACCGAATCCGGAGAGGTTAGATCAATTTCGCCCCATCAGTTTATGTAATTTTCTATACAAGATTATTTCCAAAGTCCTAGCAAATCAATTAAAGTGCTGTCTCCCAGATTTGATTGCCACAGAACAGAGTGCTTTTGTGTCAGGCAGACAAATACAGGACAACATTATGATAGTTCAAGAGGTCTTACATCAATTTAGAATTCGTCAGAGAAAGAAGAAATTTCAGGCGATCCTAAAACTGGACATGCAGAAAGCCTATGATAGGATTGAGTGGGACTTCTTAGAAGACTATTTGCGCCAGATTGGTTTTCATGATCGATGGGTGTTATGGTTGATGCAATGTGTTAAAACTACCTCTCTTAGTGTCAAACTTAACGGCGAAGATCTACCTTACTTCAAACCAACCAGGGGAATTAGGCAGGGAGATCCTCTTTCACCCTACTTATTTATACTCGTGGCTAACATGCTGTCCAATCTTATCCAGCAAGTTATTACTATGGGTCATCTCCAGGACCGAAACTTAACAGTGCTGTCTGTTTTATCCCATCTGTTCTTTGCTGATGATGCGATCTTTTTTCTAGATGGTAAAATTCAGGAGTGTCAAAACTTGGCTAGCATTTTAAATGAGTACTGTAGTGCAACAGGACAGCAGATAAATCGAAACAAATCAGGTCTGTTTGGTAGCAAAAATTGTCCTATGTCTCTCAAGTTAAATATGGCTGGAGAACTAAGAGTTCCAATTCTTGATAAAACTGGAAAGTATCTAGGCATCCCCTCAGACTGGGGATCCTCAAAGAGAGAGATGTTTGCTTGGATTCATACACGAGTGAATACTAAATTGGCAGGGTGGAAAGAACAATTGATTTCCAAAGGAGGGAAGGAGGTTCTATTGAAATCTGTGATTCAAGCTATACCTCAGTATGCGATGTCCATTTTTAAGATTCCTACCTCTATATGTAAGTACGTTGAACAGAAAATAGCCAAATTTTGGTGGCAACATACCGTAATAAAGCTGGAATTCTGGAAGTCCCGGGATATCCTAAAAGAGAGGAAAAGTACGGGGTTTGGTTTTCGAGACTTATTATCTTTTAATAAAGCTCTTCCGGGAAGGCAGGCTGGAGAATGTTTCAACATCCTTTATCTTTGTGGTGGAAATTTTTCAAAGCCTTATACTTTCCTTCTCTGATTTTTGGCATGCGAACGGGGATCCCGACCATCTTGGGGCTGGCGAAGTCTTCTAATGGGCCGTGATTCAATTATTCCTAAGTTGTGTTGGTCAGTCGGCAATGGACAGAACATTAATGTTAGACAAGACAAATGGCTACCTATGGGAATCCTATGTGGACCATCTAACAGAGAGGAACCGAAGACAGTTGCAGGTTTTATAAACACAGAACAAAATGCATGGAACCACCAGCTTCTCAACCGTACATTTGATGAGCCTATTGTTAAAGCAATTATGGATATTAAATTATGGCCAGCATCTACTGAAGACAGAATTGTATGGACAGCAACTGTTGATGGACAATATACAAGTAAAGAGTGCTTATCATGTCATACGAAATCGGAGGCTACGGGTAGATTCTCGCCCGTCCTCATCTTATATTACACCCCGTCATCTTTGGAAGCAAATTTGGAAAACTAAGACAGATCCTAAAATCCGTATCTTCTCTGGTCTATTAGTCAAAATGCGATTCCTACTAAGTCTAATCTGTTTCCGTCGCCGAATCATCAATTATCCTTCTTTGTATTCTGTTCTACCCGATCCCAAAGAAGCTTGTCGAACATTTATTTCTACTTTGCCCTTGGACACAACAGATCTGGAGCCATCCTATTGTGCAAGTTAATGTAACAGATTATGCAACACATCGTATTGATGCTTGGCTTGCAGATATATCACAACAGATAGGTAACATACCTGATTTTGAGACCATCGCAACTCTTTTGTGGCAGATCTGGAAGGCCAGAAATAATCATATCTTTCGCCATCAATTCACGAAGCCGGACCAGCTTGTTGATTCCGCTTTAGCTCTCGCTCACCTGCATATCACGGTTCGAGAATCCGAATGCAGCAGCAAGCGAAAAGGGCATCAAATCGCCGAACCCTAATACTACTGGATCCCACCGATGCAGGGCACGATCAAAGTGAATATCGATGGTGCCTTTCCTATTGCAGAAAATTGGGGTGCGCTCTTCAGCGTCATACGGGATCATCAGGGCAGTCTGCTCGGAGGCTTCACCAACAGCGTTCCAGCAACTTCTGCACTTGAAACGAAGACTCAAGCGTTTTTATATACGCTAAAACATCTTCTTCAACAAGAAAAGCATCACTCTAACCTGATTATTGAAACCGGCGCCTCACTCGGTTGAAGCAATCAAGCACGAGCGCCTTCCTCCGTGGGAATGTCGTGCCCTTCTTTCCGAGTGCGAAGCGATTTTGCCCTCTTTTTCGAATCTGAAAGTGCAGCACTGCAGACGATCGGCAAATGCCCTAGCTGACTGGGCTGCGAAAGCCCACGGTCGAGGTTCACTCTCTGCGAATTGGGCCTCTGCTCCTCCTCCCTTGTTGTTAGATGTAATTTGTAATGAAGCCCTGTTAGCGGGTTGTACTCTTTTCCCGACTTAATGAGGAATATCGTATATTTTCTGACCAAAAAAAAAAAAAAACGTTGCAAAAAGGTCCCTCAAACAAAAAGAGAAAAAAGTCTAGGAATTTGTGATGATAATGAGTTAAATTTCAGACAATAAGCCAATCATAGATCTTTTATGGGCGGTCTATCTACCTATAATACAATCATTCACATGCTTTGATTGTTCATGAGAAACTAAGGTTCCGCTTGAAATAAATTTCATAGTTGGGCAAAAAAAAAAAATTGGATAATATAAACTAAGACTTTTTTATGAGTTAGGTATACTGGGTGCACTCCAATTGTAGGTGATGATCATTTAAGTGATGATTAATATCATCAAAATCCCAAATTGGTATAATTATCGTCTAAAAAAAATTTCAAACTAATATCCCATAATACATTTTATTCCAAACTAAATTCCTATCTCACGAAAAATGCTGAACTAGTACCCAATGATACATTTACCTCAAAGAAAAAAAAGCTATCAGAGAGAGAGAGAGAACCGTGTGCTGGGGGAGTATCCTCCAGAATTATAACGGTATCCTCCCTTTTAGTCACCAAAGATGGTATCTTTCTACGATAATGTTTTATTATATGACATTTGCATTTTGCCATAAAAAAAGATGGGAAATATCCTTGAGAACGAGGAGACCGGAATCTAATTAGTTTATTCATTTAATTATTGCTTTTCCGCACACTAGGGTGTTTTGCGCTCTTTCAGCACCTGCAAAGGATGAACTTGCTATAGATGTATCTATCGTTGCCTTTTATTTTAGGAGATGATTATCCAAAACCTACTAAATTACTGTACGGCATCAATTTTATTATATATTTTTACATTTTTTTCTAATTTAGTTATAAAACTTTCAAAAATTTGCCAATATAATCGTCGCAGTCAATTTTGGCCTGGAAAAATGCTAACGTGCATACGGTTAGTAATGACAGATAATTTTTGTAATTTTTGTAAAATTTTAAAACTTTCTTTTTTTTTCCTTTTATTTTATTTTCTTTTGTTGTCTTGTTTTCTAGTTGGGTTTCCAGGCAAAGGGGTTGTTGGGGCCCCATTCTTGCTGGCCTTCGCGCCCTTGCCTGGATCTTGGTGAGGGTAGCTGAGGCCATGAAGACCTATTGGCCAAAAATCTAATAAAAGGAAAAAAGAAGAAGAAGAAAACAAGAGAAAAGAAAGAAAAATGAAAATAAAGATAAAATTTCAAAAAAATGAAAAAATTGTGCATGTCAACATTGACCATGCCATGTTGGATGGCTGACATTCACGTTATTGATTTTTAATCAAAATTAATTGTAAGGACTATATTGACAAATTATCATAAAGTTTAAGACCAACTGATCAATTTAAAAGTTGAGGATTAAGCTGGTCACCACATATGAGTATTGCATTTTGGAGAGTACAAGCAAACTCTCTTCTTCATTGTTTAATATTCCATGACTATCGAATAAGTTCGAACTGGTTCTTCTTTTCTTAGTAAGCAGATTAAGAAACAAATATTATAGTATGATCATTATGTTTCAGAGACAGAACCTCTAAAGTAGCTGATTGGATTTTGGATTAAGTATTTTTTTTTTTGCGAAAATCACCGTATTTAGGACAGGGTCTTTGATACGCTTTGTCCGACTTTCTTTCCCTAGATTTTTTCTGATTTTTATCACTTCTCTTTGAATTGCCCGGAAGATATGTTTTGGCTGAGTCATTTTTAGGTCAATGTTTCTGCAAGTTCTCAAAAAACTGTTTCTCATAAGATTTGTAGCCATCAACACGTAATGTAATATATCGCGATTGTTGATAAAAAATATTCTAACAATTTAAATTATTACTAGGGACACTTTTGCTATGATAAATATGGCACTATCCCATTAAATATCCTCCAAGCTGGTGACTTTTAATAATACTAGATGAGCTTTTTTTTTTTGAAAAAAAAATTGATTGATGGAGGAGCTCCTATGGATAATTTAATAGTGAAAAAAATAAAAAGAAACTAACACATCGACTTATGAAGGATTTTCTTTTTATATACACAAAACTTACTTGAAATGAAAGCTTCTAGAAATGTGATTAATATTTGCCATTTGGCAACTCAAGATAGGATAAAGAGGAATTAGAAATCTTTCAAATTTCCTCCCAATTCTTAAAAGTCATTTTAAATGTTTGGTGCAAATTAAAGTAAGATACCGATTCAAAAAAAAAAAAAAAAAGAAGTAAGATTGCCAATTTTTGAAAATCCTTATCTCTCTTGCTCTCTCTCACAGATCGTGATGCCTTCAATATCTCTCACAGATTGTCAACGCATTCACTGTTTGACTAACAGGTATGAGCCACCGAAAGCTCCTCTCTCTTGTGGCCCCATTGACGAACCAGACCGCCTCATGTCTAAGATTACTCCCACCCTGTCCTACTAATGTGTCAACGGTTCGATTCGGTTCGGTTTTTCTGAAAAACCGAATCAAACCAAACCGTTGGGAAAAACTTCCGAACCAAACCGAATGAGATTTGAACCGAACCGAAATTTTAGTTGGGTTTGGTTTTTTGGTTTTTGGTTTTCAATTTTTAGTTTTTGGTTTTTGCATTTTTTTTTTCTGTTATATTTCCAAGAAACAGTTCTTATCAGTTTATCGGTTCGGTTCGGTTCGGTTCGGTTTTTGGTTTTCCGTTTGGTTTTTGACACTCCTACCTCCTACGCTTATGGCTGCCCCGACTAGTAATCAAACCCAACCCCCCCCCCCCGCCCCCAAATTGCCCTCTCTGTCGCGCATTGATCATTGGTCCCATTCCTCTCTTTCTCCCTCCTCTCGACCGTATCTCTCAGTGTCTTGATGGTGACAATAATCGGGTGGTGACGGTGACAACAATCGGGCAGTGCAAGCTCTCGTCGGCGCTAGCAAATCAGCAAGGCAGGAGGAGCAAATGACAGGGTTCAATCAGGAGAAGCTAATAACAACGGATTGTCTAAAGGAAATTGACGATGTGAATGGTCATGACAGTCAATTGGGTTTTGTGAAGAGGAGGAGGTGTCATTCCGCTAAGAAGGCCAGTTTCAATTAATACTCCTTATCGAGTAATCGGAACGTGCAAAGGTTTGGAATTGCAATCGTCTCATGAGAACACGAGCGAGTTGAGAACAATTGACATTTGGTGGATTAATTGGAGAGTACACAAACGTTTTGTCTTCGATGCGTCGCTGCATCACTCCCTATTAGAAGGTAATAGCGTTTTTAATTTTTTTTAAATATATCTAATCTGGCTTTATCACATCCTCATGGCTACGTTTGATCGTTCGGATTTTTAATTAGAATAAAAGTGGATAGGATATTATATAAAATCTGAGAGATTTTGCTATATCCTATTTATTTCTTGATAACTACATTAATAAAGTCGGATATATTTATATTATATTTAATATATTGTTTGATATGAATTACAAATTTTACAAACTATATGATAAAAATTTCTTACGACACTCTTGTCTACTTTATTTTTATTTATTTGTTATTTTATTTTCCCATATTTTTTAAATTAATTTCTTTTTTTATTTCTTTCATCACCTTCCATCATTCTCCAATAAAATTTATTAAATAGAAAATTGTACTAATAAACCTAAAATACTAAAACACCTAAAATATGTAATAAATAAATATATATATTTATTGAGTTTATATTATAAGATTGAATTATATTCAAATATATAAATAAAATAAAAAAAATAAAACTTTTAACTTTTTATTTTTTATGAATTTCTTATATTAGAATTCAAATATTATTTATATTGAAATATAATTTTAATTTTTAATTTTTAAAAATTTTTATTTGAGAATTTTTTTTCTATTATGGATATAAAAAATCATATCTGCCTTTATCCCACCTCCCTATGGGATAATTTTATTCGATCTATATTTCTTTTATATCCGACTTTATTCTATATTGAAAAGACACTAAACGCAGGATATCTAAATTTTATCCAGATCGCTAAACATAACCTATCTAGATTTCTTATTTGGCATTTTATCCTAGTATATCTAGGTATATCCAGGATTATCTGTAGTGGAAAGTCGATGTCAAACACTCGAACTCAAATCCAGACTTCTAAACGTAGCCTTTCACAATTTATATATTTCCCAAACCATTATCTATTAATTTATTGTTGAATTATAATGACTAGAGTAATTACATAAGTACATCTTTAGTAAATGTTGTTTTTATTCCCTCTTGAATACTGTCGGTGAATGGGAATATCGTCATCTTCATTTAGGAGGTATACCCCTTTGATATACTATCATATTACATTTGAACACCTAGCAAATTGTATGCATCTACATTAACATGACAAAAAGTGGAATAGTCTCAATAGAAAATAGATAGTGGGGCTACTAGTCAAGCAATTGCAACTCAATGGTGACTCCATCATGAGAAGAGGCGCTTCTTTCTTGTTCCTTGCTTCGTCGTTTAATGGTAATGAGTGGAGTGCATGAGCCCTTTGCCCTAGAGTATCTTGTATAAGATTCCAAACCCAACCCCTAATAAGTGAAAAGGGGCAAGCGTGAAATGTTCAATTTAAAAACTTCTATTGACAAAGAAATAATTTTTTCAATATTTTTAGTAAAGCTTTACAAGGTGAAAAGACAGTTTATTAAAAATACCTATTTATGGAGGAACGAAATTTAATTTCAACATGATCTAATAATTAGTAAGTTCATGTAATATCACGGGTTACTACATTCAATATAAATAAATTTAGAGAATAACTTGAGTTATCACTCATTATATAGAAAAATTTCCTTTAATTAAAGATGTAAATTTATTTGAAAATTCGGATAAAATAGTTGCTGCTATCTGCAAAATTTAAACTTAGAACTATAGCAACAAATGATTCCATGGGCCCACCTATATATGGACAAAGCATCTTATCAGAAAGTTGCCCCGGTAAATTCAAATGCAAGATGCTGGAAGGCTATGATAGGTCTTTCCAATTGCAGGTACTGCAACTTCACACATGGCAGCACGAACAGTGACGTCCGCCGTCTCGTGCCGGAGCTGATCTCATCGGGGTGTCTATCTCTGATACGCGTCGATAATTGAAGAAAGTCCAGACCCGATCAGTGGCTTTATTGTCAGTCCGTGAAATAATAAGTTGGATTTTACGAGATGGTTTCATGAGAGAGGAATCAATCATAGTATTTTATAGAAAATCGGCTCGTTCAGCGCCCTTTCGAGTCCACGAAACGGCGAGAAGGGTCTCGCAACTCGCAAGTCCTTCAAATCTTTATTCCCTATCCGCTCTTGATTGATTTCGTTTTCGAATGCCTTTTTGCTTAATTTACGGACCGGACTCGAGAATCCAATTAGTACAAGAAGCCTTCCACCCAAAAACCTATTTCTTGAAAACCCTAACTTTTATTTTACTAGTGCGAAATGCAACACTTCGAAAGTAGCATCTTGTTGGGTAATAAATTAGATTATTTAATCAAATCTAATTTATTTGAACAGGAAGGAGATAAAGAAATAATAATGTACAGATGGAGTACACATCAAAGTTCTTATATTTGAACACATCCATCGGCTAATGTGTTGCTTTTGATGGAGAATCCTCAATTCAAGTTTCTTGATTAATACATGATTAGAGTTCACGAGTCAGATATGTCTTTTTCTTTGAAACCCTTGTTATTTCAAATTAAAGAAATGTTCCTCCGTCATTAACCAAAAGCGAAAAATATTCCCGTCAAAATTTAAAATATCATCTACATTTCCACAAATTATGTTGCTCTATTTGTCAACATTTATATATTAAAGTTTTGGACGTTATTCTACGGGAATTGCAATATTTTAAATGATTCAAAAACAAAAGGTAAAAATTAATATGCCTATGTATTTGTATATGGAGCTAGTTGGCACCCTCGACTGAGAATAGCTAGACAATGCCTTCATAAGTTCATCAAGATTCAAGAAGCTCTCGCACACGAAGCTGTTGGAAATGCTTCAAAGATGGCCAAATGATGCCTCCCATGGTCCGCCAATTCCATCCTTAGCTGAAAAGGTCTATTGATTCCTAGTTTTTGCATCAGGATTTTCTACATAGGTCCAAACCTCAAATCTCAAATCGGAAACTCTACTATTAAATTAGACATGATCTAGCGATATATGCAAACTCTCTCTAAAGCAAACTCTCTCTAAAGCTAGGTGGTTTCCATTTGATGACAAATGACATGGTTTCACCATTGAGCGTGGTAATCCAATGCTAAATGAGTCACAATACCCGTGTTGTACATGAAGTCATAACTTTGAGTCAAGTCGCGAATGAATCTCTAACCCACCACCTCCTCGCTGCAATCACATCTGTAAGCCTCTACATAAATATATTGCATGCTTGTTTACACCTACTCTCAATCCATCTTTTGTCATGAAACTTTTCTTAATTAGCTAATCAGAAGGAACAATCTTACCACTTGGTTTATTTGGGATCAAGACAATTCTTTAACTAGAAAAAGCTACAATGAACAAGAAATTGTTTGAACAATTTTAAGCCAATACCGGCTGAACCATGATCCTCATGGATCTGCACAAAAGTTCAAACTAATATCTGTCGAACCTTGAAAAATATGGATCTGCATAAATATGCGTTGAACTTCCGAGAAGATAGATGAAGTGGAGTAACTGCGCAGTCCAAAACAAAACAAAAACTACATCATGAATGACAAGTTTGGCATTACATAATAATATACGCAATCAATCAAATAATGTAAAACAATCATATTGTTGGACGTAAAAGAATCAAATGATAAATCTCAGATTTCGAGAACATGGGCTGAACAGACAAGTAATGTCCAAGAATAGTTCAACCATGTAATCATTAACAGTATTAATGGCAAAAGCACATTGGTAGTTAAGATTGTACTCAGACTTCAAAAAGGATCGTGATATTGAACAAGAACGCTTTCTTCAAGGAGGTTCCAAAGATTTTGTTTCTATTAGTGGATTCTCTGCATGACGAGGAAACTTCACAAGTAAATTAAGTACCAAGAAATTAAAACCTCATGAACGTATTAATTGGATAGCCTATCCGGGAGACCAAAAGGTAGAAAACCCAGAAGTTGGACATGTGAATTATGGTTTCATAATAAATTTTGATGACCTAAATTCACTAAAATCATCGGCAAAATAACACAAAAATACCATAGCAAACGTTATGATAATAAAAGAAGATTACAGTTTAAACATTACGCTGAAAAAATATTTATAAAGCAATGAAAAGGCTAGTTGACTTTTCAGCTGATGAAGAGAGCAAATTGATGCAAGATTGGCTTAACCCATATACCAAGAAATTCCCGTAAGTAGGAATGGTTGAGAAAGTGCGGAGAATATGTTTCCATTTATCGTCCGTCTTGTGGCTGATCTTCCCTGTTTTTATCTATATTTTATCACATAATATGTTGGAAATATCTTTTGAGTTTGAGTTCAAAAAGGAAACTGTCCTAATTCAATTAGGTTTTGTAAATTAAATAGGTTTCCTAGTTGGAGTAGGTTGTCTTCTTGCCTATTTAGGTGGACAAAATTTCTACTCCATGGACGAGTTTCTAAGTAAATAAATGCGTTTGCTAACGATTCAAAATTTATATTTTTGAAATAAAAATTCATTTGATAATAGAATAAATTTTTTATTTCTAGGAGTGGCAATGACCGGCATTCGGTGGCTGGAGTCTAACATCCGGCGATTGATGTTCGGCATCCGGTGACCGGTTGCGGGCGGTCGAAGTCCAAAGTCGACGTTTGGAGTTCGGCATTGGAGTTTGGTGACCGGCGACGGGCGGCCGAAGTCCGGAGTCCAGCGACCGACAACCGGTGTCCAACGTCCACATTTCGACATCCAATGTTCGACATCAGGAGTCCGGCGACCAGAGGCCGATGGTAGGTGGCTAGTGGCCGGAGTCCAGGGGCAGACGGCCGACATTCGGTAGCCGATGGCGAGTAGCGGATGGTCGGCGGCGAACATCCGGTGGTTGGTGGTGAGCCTCCGACATCCAACGATTGGCGATGAGTGGCCAATAACCGTGGGCATCCGGCATCGACGATCAGCGGTTGGCGACGAGCGAATGGAGTTTGGTGGCCGATGGCCGATGTTCAGTGGCCGGTGGTTGGCGGTTGGTAGCCGGGGCCGGTGGCGGGCGTCGGCAACCGTGGCAAGCGTTGGCATCCCATGGGTGACAAGTAATGATGAGAATGAATGATGAAAAAATTTTTGATTTCTCATTTTTGTTCGAGAAATAGAAAAGCTAAAAATTTTAACTTCTAATTTCTGCTCCAAATCTATTCCTGGAATAGAAATCTGTTCCAAAAATAGAAAAATGAAATCACGTTACCAAACAGATTTATATTCCAAACCTGTTCCGGGGAACAGAAAAACAGAGAAATAGAGAAACAAAAATGTTTTCATGCGCGCCCTTAGTAACCATTCTATTTCTGAAAATAATTTTTGCTTAGAAATATTTTTTTATTTATTTTATTATCTGGATGAGTTTCTGAGTATTCGGTGGCATTTAGTAATTCCACAAAATTTCTATTTCTATAATAGAAAAATAATAGAAATGTGTTTGGTACAACATTAAAATTTTTTATGCAGACAATTTCTTTAATTTTTTAATAAATTCATTAGATTTTTTTCTTTCTTTCTTTTTCCGTCTCTTATTCTTCCTCCTATACTCAAGCTAACAATCGGCCAGACAAGAGCTGGCAACCTTGCTGGCCTTTGGCGAGCCATGCCAGATCTCGTTTGGTCGATCACTGACCATCGCCAAGGCTGACGACCAGCTAGAGGATGAAGAAGAGAAAAAAAAGAAAAAGAAAAGAAAGAGAAAAAAGAAATTGGCTTGATTCTAGAATTGCTCAATGAAAAAAAGAAGTAACTTTTGTCTACTTATTGATTTTGTTCCAAATCTATTATTTGAACAAATTTATTCCCGAGAGTAGAGAAAATAGCTGACGTTACTAATGGAATTTTTTTTTTTTTTTTGGAACAAAAGAACAAAAATAGTCAAGAATTGATCAATGACCAAACAAGGCTTAAAAAATATGGATACAATTCTCTTCTATATATAAAGTGGGAATCGAGAGGAGCTTTTGCTCGTGAATTGTGTTCTAAAGGTTTGAAGTTATTAATATTTTGGGTTACGATTTTGTACAATTCTTTTGTAAGATTGAGAGGTTATCTCATTAGAATATTTGGGGCTAAATACTGCATGAGTTGGGTGTAATAGGAGGCTAAGAAACATTGATTAACTCGAGTGTGGTTGTAATCTCATTATATTGCTTAATTAATAATGAAATTTTATGCTATCTTTTCATGAACGTAAGTCATACTAACTAAACCAAGTAAATGGTATCCAATTTATTTTCTTGTTCCATATATTTTATTATTCGAGTTTGTTTTATATAATAATTGGTATCAGAGTTAGGCTTAGTTGAGTTGAAGTGGATCGATGACGAAAAACAAAAGAAAAAGTGAAAATCTACATGTGATGGAAAAGATTTGTTATGTAGAAGATACAAATTAAAAATTATCTATAACAAAAAATTTGCACTTAACCTTGACTAGGAAGAAGTTGGAGTCGATGAAAGAAGCTTATTGAAATTTGGTGGATGGATATATGTTGGGTGTCATTTGGTTGATGTTGACCGGTAATATTGCATTTAACATCAAGAAAGAAAAGACCATCGTGGGTTTGATAAGGCCCTATTAGACATTTAATGAGAAGCCCTCTGCAAACAATAGTACCTATAATTAGAAAAGACTACTGTGTGTTTGGGATACTTTTATTTTTTAACATCTACAATTTGACTTTTACTATATCAAGTTTGAGTAAGTTTAAATTTTTGAATTCATAATGCTTTGCAATATGTGAAATATCAAAAAAGAAATAAGCTAGAGAGAGAGAGAGAGAGAGAGAGAGAGAGAGAGAGAGAGAGAGAGAGAGAGAGAGAGAGAGAGAGAGAGAGAGAGAGAGAGAGAGAGAGAGAGAGAGAGAGAGAGATGTGGTAGCAACCGTCACATACTTTTATAGATTTACCTATGTTCATAAGGAGAGCCAACTCGAATTTTCTTAGTCTCTAAATAGAAGTATCTACTAGAGGAAAGAGGAGAATTTTTTTTTTTTTTTTTTTTGATTTGCCTTGCTTTTGTGCTCACCAAAAATAATTCTATGCTTAGGAGACTTGGGAAGAAGAAAAAAGAAGGAAAATGCAAATAAACTTGAATTTTCATTTCCTTCTCTTTTCCACAAAAAATTTAAATTCATTTGCACTCAGATTGTCACTCTCCATGCTTTCTCACTTGCCCAATAGAGCCTAAAGTTCACCAAACTTTCCGTATTCACCCATGATTTTCCTCCCCATTCCTTCCTTCCCAAACAACACATTACTACTAGGTTGTGGTTAGTGAAGTGGCGCCATACTAATAAAGTGTAGAATCTCTTAATTTTGTA
Source organism: Eucalyptus leucophloia subsp. euroa (assembly GCA_017140325.1). Classification (NCBI taxonomy): domain Eukaryota; kingdom Viridiplantae; phylum Streptophyta; class Magnoliopsida; order Myrtales; family Myrtaceae; genus Eucalyptus; species Eucalyptus leucophloia. Next base: position 30,795,879 of record CM029473.1, read on the forward strand.
AACCTAGCTTCTTCAACCATGTGAAACACTGATTCTTATAATCCTTTCTAATTTAGGTTCAGGTTGAATTTCAAAAGGATTGATTACTTAAAACCAATTCTAAGATGCCTTTATTTCTTCCAATTATGCTCCTATTAATTGACAAGTCACAAATTATGGCCATCATCAATTTTGTGTCCATCACTAGCCCACTTATTAAAAATGAAGGAAAACATTAGCCATTCCAAAATTGATTAAATAGGGGGTGATTTTTCACGGGCAGATTGCTTGTGGATAGAGAAGCTCTTAAAAAGGGAAACTCTAGATTTCTATTACTTATAAGATAATACAAATGAGAGGGAGCAGGCCCATTTATATACAGGTGCTCCTCAAATTTCAATAGTAGATCTCTCTTCAATCTAACAGTGGATATTTTACCTCCCAAACTATTGACTTACATGCATTAATTACAAGAATACTCCAAAATAGTATACATTTACAATTTACGATTTTTCGCACATGAAAAATCTCCAAACCGTTACATACAGATACATTTAATCAGTGCAACTTATTAATAGATATCCTGCATTCAATGGTACATCATTGCATCGATGTTGTCTATAGCAACCGAGCAAGAAAATATAGTACAAATTCTCTAGATGGAAAATTGTTACAACAGTTCCATCTATATAAGTAGTTGAATCATCAACTAGCTATACGCACTAACTATATTCAATGATAGTTATTTGCAATCATAGGCTCCAATCCTTCGTTGCAATTATTGAAGTCAAAGGCTTCAATACTTTGTTGATTGCTTGCAGAAAAATGCACCTGTTGGCTGTCTCCTGTCCGAGACTTCAGCTTCGGAAAGGACGCCTGCAAGTTGATGGTTAGTGCAGAAAGGTTATAGGCGGAGAAATTAATGTCGCCAAAAGGTTTCTCAAAATAGGAACCTAGGTGACATGGTTAGTGCAAAATAGAATAAAAGTCTCGGGATTTGTCATAGAAAGGAGTTCTTTTTTTTTTTTCTTGCTTTCGTGATGATAATGAGTTGAATCGTAGACAATAGGCTGGTGGTAGATCCTTCTCGGGCAGTCTAGAAACCTATTCTACTGTAATTCACATCATGGTTGGGCCAAAGAACAGAAAATCCCAAGAACATCAATCAAAGTCAACTTTTATTCACGGGACAACTTTAATTTCGAAAAATCATCAATAAATTACTCTGACAACACTACGTCCTCACGGGGAAACCTAAATGAAAAGCAATCCAACTTATTAGCCGGACGCATTACCTAACCACAATAATATCAGCTAATTATAACTTCAAAAATAAAAGAATTGTCTCCAAGAGGCCGGGGCCAAAAATTGTTAAATTGTCCAAATAACAAAGCATCTAAAGGCAAACATAAATTCAATTAACAGAAGAATAAAATAATGGGCATCAAGATATACTATGTATTCATCTTCAGGAAACCAGTTCTAATTGTTTGCCCACCCGAACTTGGGGGATAAGGGCTATCGTCATCCAGAGGAGGAATGCTACTGCTGCCGATGGAAACGTTGTTAACCAACTCTGAGTTCACGGTCACCAATTTCCCTCGATGTAAAATCATCTTCATCTGCGATTTATTGAAATCAAATAACCACCTTTCGACATTTGCAATTCTTTTTAAAAAGAGAGTGCATGGACATATATTAATGACGACTAATATCAATCATCAGGGAAGCAATCTTACTTCCTGTTTCAGTTGCTTGTTCTCTTTAATTAACTGTGCTTCCTGCAATTTCAGAAAGAAATAGTCTTGAAACCAACAGAATAGAGTCTTTGTATTCATTTTGACCTTCACCAAACCTTAAATCTTCTCGAGCGGTGCTACTTGGGCATGTACTTTACGTTGTGCAATGTTTGCAGCATATGAAATTATCTTTTGGATGGTCGACCTAATCAAGTGATGTTTATAATGAAAGATGCACACACGGGTCTAGTTAGCGTGCACGAACCTCTCTTTGCAGTTTGTTAATCTCGTTCCATGTTCGCTCTTCCTGGAAAGAGAGGAACGACCAAGATGGGGAGAGACAAAAGAGTGAAACAAGAAAAACACACGCGAGGGACCATTTTTTTGGTTCTTACGAAACCCAAATGAAAAATAATTAAGTAGAAACCTTAGTCTTGATCACGAGGCTCAATCCTGCCTCGAGTTTCTTCTCTAATTGCTCCAATTCTTCCACGTTCAACCCCTCCAGATCCTCTCCCTTCATATGCCTGTAGAAGAAATGGGAATAAATCTAATCAATCCGCCGAAAGGAGAGACAAGAAAAAGAAACATATTTTCAACTCAAACAAGCATGGAAAACATAGGCCCGCACCTCAGTTCATGAGCCTGATCATACACTTCGTTGCACAACATTTTCCAATTGGTGTTCTCTATCTAAGACAACAAAAAACAAGCATGAGAATAGGTTAAATCCTCCATATGAAAATCATTGTAATTCACTTATATCGGTGTTCTGTTTGTCAGTATTATACTGTACGGTAAAAGAATGCAAGGCTTGCACATTTGAAGAGGAATATGTCAGTGTAACAGAATGCTTTCCTCAGGAGAAAAGTTTCTTGTTTCACGAACATAAGGCACAAGTTTAAGAGAGCATGGAAGGCTTATCTAAGCAAGTGATTCACCTCGAGTGCAACACATGGTCGGACTGGTTTCTCAACTTTATTGGAGTGGTGACCATAATACCTCGTTAGTGTATCCTCCATACTTCACAGAAAAAGGACCAAAAAGATAAAAATAAAAAATAAAAACAAAGGAAGATTTAGAAAGTGAACATGCTACTCAAAGTATATGCAGAACTCGACAACAAACTTACGTATCTAGTGTTATAAGACGCAAGATTTTCGCCTATTTCAATCAAGCCACTGAACTTTTCGTTTTTGACCACTACGCCAGTAAGTTTGATTTTGTTTTCAATGAAGTCACTCGGCTCGAGGGTCGACCATTAACTGACCCAAGATATCGAACATAGAAGATGATGTAGCCTATAGTTGCCTGGCCACTTGTGAAGTCTACAATAGGTTGAGTGACCTCAGGTGAATGTCAAGTAAAAAGTCTTCATAGGGCAATCGTCATTGCTTATGGACTCAAAGTTGGGTGAACTATCCACAACCAGGACGAAAGCTTGGGTGGAACCAAGTGGAGGTTTGAATCGACTGATATTGAAAAATCAGTGGGACTTTGTGGCTAGGGCCAAAATGAACAAACCTGATAAAAAAATGAACTTGGGAGATAATTGACCTAATTGAGAAAAGAAAAGATTCAAAGTGCAGTGACCAATTTCAAGACGTGTGAGCACAGTGCATCGTATTATAATTGATGAAACTTCAGCATATTCATTTATGCACAAGTATAATTGTTGAAGAGTGGCCAAAAAAAAAAAAAAAGAAGATATATATTGATGGTCCTTGGGTTAGGTTTTGTATATGTGACACGTATTGCCTCAATAAACATAAGAGGGTTAGGCCAAGACTAACTAGCCTGCAGCCGCGGGTGTCAAAATAAAGCTTAGGAGGTGAGATACGAAAGTTTAGTATATGTGACATGTATTGCCTCAATAAACATAAGAGGGTTAGGCCAAGATTAACTAGCCTGCAGCAGCAGGCGTCAAAATATACTTCAGGAGGCGAGATATGAAAGTTTAGTATAGTGCATGTTTGATAAAGTCGATACCAAGTACCAAGCAGTATAGTATAGTTTATTTTGCTTGTAGTAGAGTATCTGTTTGCAAAGGTACAGTACAAGTCTGTAAAAGTGCTGAATGAGGATTGTACAATCTTTGATCAAGTGCATTTTGCTTTTAGCATAGTAGATATTCGTATAGTATGGTACATTTTGCTTTTAGTTTAGTACATGTTTAGTATTGTAAGTGTTTGTAAACTTACCCTAAACAAAGATCAGAGGAGAGAACACATAGATTCTGCTTCAAGTGTTCAGCACCAGAGAGAGACCGATGCATCAAACTGTTGTAGATATCTTTGCAGATTCCTGGAGTTTCCATCCTAGTTCTGAAATTCGAGGTTTGTTCATCTCTCCCTCTTCCTCTGGGTAAGCCATTAGTTATTGCAGCCACTTCAAGACAAAATTCTCTGGACTCTCTCTCTCTCTCTCTCGTTGTAAGCTACTAGTTATTGCTGCCATTTCAAGAGTAAGACGGAACTCTCTCTCTCTCTCTCTCTCCCCCTCTACCCTCTCCCCACTCCTAAGTCCTTTTGGAAGCCCTGAATCTGATATATGGTTGTGCCTTTCTCTTTTGTTGTTCTTTCGAAGTTTTGATCACCGTCCCTGTCGTAAGATTATAGATGTTAACTATCAATCTACAGAATTTGTGATCCAATTTCTAACATGGAATTCTCTTGTCCAATCTAGACAACTCTAGTAGATGTGAGAAACAAACAATGAAAAGACAACCAACAAGCTGTCAACTTGTACGAAGACATCACGCCATCTCTTATTTGTTCTAGAACACTCTATCTTGTGTTACTATAAAATAATAGTAGATAGTTGTAGTAGAGAACTGTGGAGACTTCCTCCACCGACTTTGGCAGCTTATACAATGGAGCAAGTGCTCCATGTTTTGAGTGGAGCTGACCATAAAATCCACATCATCTAGCACCTCCTTCAACTATTGTAAAACCATCTTTATAAAGTAGTGAAACTATCTTTGTCCCATAAAATTTCTCAAAATATCCTACCCTTGTCCATCCTCTATCAAATACGAACCATGCATATTAAAATTTCTAATATAGTATCAGAGCTAGATACATTTGGATGGTTTTGGGCATTTGTCCTCACTATCCTCAACTAAAGTCAAGGCCTGAGCCCGAGGGAGAGCCAATAGAGCTGGAGCCAGAATGCCAAAGTTAGAGCCGAAGCCGAAGCAGAAGAGTTAGAGCCAGAGCCCGAGCTAGCAACTACAACTAAGAGCATTTTGATGACCCGAGACATATGGAACATCATTAAAGAAAAGACATGCACATTTGAAAGCAAGTGCGAGTGTGCCAACAAAAGGATGCAAGGGATCGTGGAACGGAGATCTACGGCATGGGACATCATAAGAAGAATTCTAGTCAAGTTCGAGACTATACAAATCATGCTGGGAATATCACGAAATTAAATAAGGGGGAGTCTTGGAATTTGTGATCCAATTTCTCATGTGGAATTCTCTAGTCTAATCTAGACAACTCTAGTAGACGTGAGAAACAAACAATGAAAAGACAACCAACAAGCTGCCAACTTGTACGAAGACATCCACGCATCTCTTATTTGTTCTAGACCACTCCATCTTGTGTTACTATAAAATAATAGTAGATATTTGTAGTAGAGAACTGTGAGACTTCCTCCACCGACTTTGGCAGCTTATATAAAGAAGCAAGTGCTCCATATTTTGAGTGGAGCTGACCATAAAATCCACGTCATGTGGCTCCCTCACCAGCACCTCTCTCAACTATTATAAAACCATCCTTATAAAGTAGTGAAATTATCTTTGTCCTGTAAACCTTTTCAAAATATCCTACCCTTATTTATCTTCTATCAAACATAAACTATTCTATGCTTACGTGCACATTCAAATTCTAACAAAGTTTCTATACATTGTACCTTCGTCTATACCAAGTATCAAGGGGTATAGTACAGTATATTTTCCTTGTACTAGAGTAAATGTTTGCAAAGGTAAAGTAGATGTTTGTAAAAGTGCTGAATGAGAATTGTAGAATGTTTGATCAAGTGCATTTTGCTTTTAGTCTGGTACATATTCGTATAATATGGTGAATTTTCCTTTTTGTACAGTACATGTTTGTACATGTTTAGTACTGTAAGTGTTTGTCAACTCACCCTAAACAAATCTCAGAGGACAAAACACAGATTCTGCTTCAAGTGTTTCAGCACAAGAGAAACAGACCACGTCATCAAACTGTTGTAGATATCTTTGCAGATTCCCGAAGTTCCATCCAAGTTCTGAAATTCGAGGTTTCTTCATCTCTCTCTCTCTCTCTCTCTCTCTCTCTCTCTCTCTCTCTCTCTCTGTAAGCCATTAGTTATTGCTGCCATTTCAAGACAAAACTCTCTGAACTCTCTCTCTCCCTCCCTCCCTCTCTGTGAGCCACTAGTTATTAACTTATTACTGCCATTTCAAGAGTAAGACGGAACTCTCTCAGATTCCCCCGCCCCCCCTCCCCAACTCCTTTTGGAAGCCCTGAATCTGATATATGCTGGTTCTTTTCTCTCTTGCTGTTCTTTTGAAGTTTTGATCACCGTCCCCATCGTAAGATTATAGATCTCAACTTTCGATCTACATATAATTTAAGTTTCTATACATTGTACCTTCATGTGGAAATTGCAGCAAAAAAAAGCGTGCTTACAACGGATGATGACCAGACATATCGATCTCTCAAGAGACAATCGAAGTACCCAACTTTGCACTCTCTCTCGGCTCAGCCCCCCACCCCACTTCTCTTCCTCTCTCTCTCTCTCTGTCCAACACCAAAGGGATGCATATAACACGATGATGAAAAACTAGAGACTCATGAAGAATTAATTTTTGAGTACCTGGAGCTGGAGAAATCATGGAGCTTGCCTGGGGCTGAGAAGATGATGAGGGACACGTCAGCGTCACACAGAACGGAGAGTTCCCGAGCCTTCTTGATCAGCCCCCTTCTCCTCTTCGAGAACGTCACCTGCCTTGCCGACAACTTGTCTATCTTCTCTATTTTTATTTTCTCTCTCGCCATCTTCCGTAAATCTCTTGTCAAATTCTTTCTATGTATTGAAAAAGGAAAGAAACAAGAAGAAGAAATCAGACGAGACCCAGGTCAAAAACTAGTAATAAATCATCTAGGGTAAGACGTGATGAGGCCTAGAAATTGATATAGCGAGAGCAACACAATGATATTGAGTCATATGGTGAAAGTTCTGTGAGATTAGATCGCCAGAAAACCCTAGAACAACAGGAAACCAGTTCAAATCCACGAGCACAACACACACCCACAAAAATAAATAAATAAATATATAAAAAAAAGAAAATGCCGAGAAAATGCAAGTTTTTTTTTTTTTTTTGGGGGGGGGGGGGGGGAGGAGTGAAGATCTGTAGGTTTTGTGATTCTGCCTGAATTTCTTCTTCTTTTTATATTTCGTGGGGATGTGGTTTAACCTTGTTCAGACGCTGAATTAGATGTTTTTTGTTTGTCTGATCATAGCGAAAAAACAAAACAAAACAAAGCAACCAGCGAGAGAAGGGGGAGAGAGGGAGACACAGCGTGTATGACTGCTTGTGTTGTGGGCTTGAGAAAGGAAACTCGGTCTTCCCTTTTATAGCCAAAGGGGAATATCTTTATCATTTACATTTTGCCCAAAAAAGGTGAAGAACTATCTTTCAGAACGAATTGACCAGAATCAACGCAATCATAGGACTTTATTTTATTCATCTAAATATATTGCTTTGCCACACGATAGCGTGCTTTGAGCTCTTTTAGCACCTATGAAGTATAAACTCTATATTTATTTATTCTTTTTTTTTTTTAAATTTTGGTGAAGGGTAATGCTCCTTCAAGGACATGTGATCTCTCTATTTCATTTTTTTTAATTAAAAAAGATAAAGCTGAATACAAAAATTTAACATCGCAAATCTACTATCCCTATTTTTTCACCTAATAAAACATGAAACAACTCTTTAAGAGGTAATGAAAAGAAACTTGTATTTAAATACTTATCGATTTTGAGATTAGTGAGCTAGTTAGCAAAGGCAATTTCTTTTGATATTTTAAAGCAAAGTAGGGCCAACATTATCAAACATATGTTATGGACTAACAAGATAGTGATGGTTTTAGAGTCAATCTCATTGATGATTTTATAAAAACCGAGTATTTTGCGAAGCTGAGTCTTAACCATAAAGCCCAAAATTCTACTTGTATCAATGAATATATTCCTACGAATGAGATAAAACCACTTAGCCAGTCAAACCCTTCAAACCTAAATAAACCTCCTACACTGGCAAATCATGTTTTGCCTTTATCTCACCCATAAGTGTTCAATTAATCCACCAAGAAAGTGGGAAATCCCATATGACCAAAATCATAGGTGAAGTTTTAATGATTTCCTTTATGTTTGACCGAATTACTTGGGCTAGAATTGAAGGGAAAATAAAGTTGTCCTAGAAAAACGACTTGTTTCTCGATTGCCAAAAGAACCACTCACCTACTCCAAAATTATGTCCTAGATAAAAATTCAATTGTCCTCTACAAACGAGATTTGAATCCAACCAGAGCGACAAATTCAGTATGAAGAATTCTCCCAACTATTGTCATGGGAAAAATTCAAATCATATCCTAAGACAGTTGTTTCCACGTTAGACTCACATCTCAAGAAATATGAATTTCCTTCCAAGTTGCAAGCGATGTTCAAAACATTAGTCAAAAGTCACTTATGAACGGCTAAACAGAGGAAAGTTTGAATACGTTGAGGTCCCTTTCACTTTGCCGGCCAGCCACCCCGGGAGCTTGCCGCTCCACGGGCTTCCATCATCAGGGGGATGCCAGCCTAGTCTACTAGGATAAGGTAGAGCCCGCCCATCAGGAAGTGGGTTCCCACCTCATAAAGAGGCGTGGCCGGAGAGCCCAATGGGACCCTATCCCATGTCTCTTCCCCCCATTTGCCTGTCTTGGCTCGTGGGGAGAAGACCTCTTGGGAAGGTCGTTTAAGGAGGAATACTATTAAATTTTTTATTGTCTGCCCTATTGACTACGCACGCCGACTTAACAGAGAAAGTAAGGTCAAACTGGTTTTTATTTTCTTCATAAATAGAACGAGGAAAGAATATCAGAGCATGAGCATTTTGTTTCGAAGAGAGAATCCTAATTGGATTTTGGATTGCATATAAATTGTCGTATTTGAGACGTCTTCGATCCGTTTTGTTTCTCAATTTATTTTTGATTTGCATCACTCTTCAAATTCCCCCAACAAATATGTATTGGCTCGTTTATTTTTACGTTAACGTTTATATAATCTCTCGACAAACTGTTTGTTGTGAGACTTATAGTCATTAACACATAACGTAATACTTTTTAACAATTTAAAATTTTTGATATTCTAAATAGGAATTATAATTACATGCGTATAATTAGGACGCTTTATCCTTCAGCAAATTACATGAAACTTCCCTCATTTCGAATTTTATCAAGAAGACTAGAGTCCATTCTACCAAACCCGCATGAAGGAGGATGCGCAAATGCTATGACTTTAGCCCAAGTTGGCAGGAAGAAGATTGGGCACATTCATCAAAAGTTAGATTTGACAGATATTCATTTTTTTTCGGTACGACCATGGCTATCAGGCCATGCCATTGCTCATTCATTAGTGAGCCGTCATATCATTGCTTTGAATTTCTCTATTTTGCCGACCAAAATTAATACTTTTGTTGGTCACCATAACTCTGCTATCAAGAAAAAGATACTTAAATGTCAAAACTTGATATGAAAGAATACTTAATTGTCAAAAGTTAGGAAATTAATACTTAAGTGTCAAAATCGGAATAAAATGGATCAGTTAAGTGGTAACGGTGAGAAAATCCAATCAAAATACTAACATGACGATTTTCTGACCGGCCTAGTGCAAAACAATGTTGTTTTGCTTATTGATGTGGCTAGACAAGTGCCAAAATAACGTTGTTTTGTTGCTTTGACATAGTAAATAATAATATAAAAATTAATTAAATTAAATTTAAAACCAAATTTATAAAATAAAATAAAAGTGAAGGGAGGAGGAAGATGAATAGCTAGCAGTGGCTAAGGGCTTTGCCCTCGTCGCTACCCCACCATCGTTGGGAATGCAGGGGGAGGGTTGGTTGAGGTCGCCGAGCCTTAGTTGGGGCTCGGTGACCCCGGCTGACCGATGGCAAGGGCCTGTGGGCCCTTGCCTAGATTTGGGGCAAGGGTTGCGACCCTTCCCTAGATCCGGCGAGAGGGTCGTTGGCCCTCGCTCGAGCGGCGGCCCCTTCGGCCAAGGCTCGGTGACCTCAATTGACCCTCCCCGCCTTCTCGGTAACAGCCTTGCCATCGCTATTGCTTGTTCATCTTCCTCCTCCTTTTTTTTCTTTAAAAAAATTTGGTTTTAAATTAAATTTAATTAATTTTTATATTGAAATTTGAATTGTGCCAAAACGACGTCATTTTTGTGTTTATTTGCTGAGTTAGCTTTCCGCGAGTCATATAAGCAAGCAAAATTAGTAGGATTTTCGACGGGGTTTGCCGGATGTAGTACTCAAGTGTCCCATTATTAAAAAAAAAATTGGCACTTAAATGTCACTTTCCTAACTTTTGGCATTTAAGTGTCCCATTTGCCAAGTTTTGGCACTTGGGGTGTTCTTTTGCCTTCTGCTACCTTAAAGCAATTGATTACCATATCAAGTCAAAACGTGGCCACTTCAAGGTCACTTAGGTGGCTATGGAAGAAATTAAATAATAGCACAAAAGGTGAAAAATATGAAAATGTCAATCACAAGTAGATTTAATTGAGAAACCAACATATAGAGATTGATATAAATATTTTTTCATTTATCATTTTTTATTAGATAAAAGTGTTATAGTGTGAATCAACTCAATGATACTACGTTTATACGTTTAATTTATCACTAATAATCCCTATTAAAAAAACTTGATGTCGACATTCAAGATATGTTTTTAATTGGGGATAATGGCACAAATGACCTATAAATTTTGGTTCAATGTGCAATATGGTCCCTGAATTTTAAATTTTTCAAATGCGGTCTCTAAACTTTAGTCCAATATGCAATGTTATTTCAAGACTTTTAATTCGTTTAATATGGATTTTGAACTTTTAATACATATTTAATTCAATCCTTGCCTAAGTTCAGGGACCATTTATATTCTCTTTTAATTTTGTAAATTCTTCAATGTCATTAAAATTTTTAAATAATTTTTGGGTAGAAACCGCATAAGTAACCTACCTTGGAAGTATATATACCATTTGGTTGTGAATTACATAGGTTGCACCTTCAAAATAAAACCTATCTACATACTAGTGCAATTCACATTACTCGGTATTATTGACACTTAAATTTTGGCGTTCTATTTAGTAATTCACTGCATAGAAAATTAATGATTGATCCCAACCACTAGCAAAAATAATAACTAAATTGCATATAGTTATCAGAATCATATTTCAATTAAATGCATTTAATCGGATTGGCAATGGATAGTTTTGAGCTTAATTGAATGAACTGAATCTACATAGAGGGGGAAAAATTTGGCCAAGAAGGCGGGGCCTTATTGAGCTTAATTTAATTCAGCCCACTGGGATTAATCAAGAATAATGCTTTAGATTTCAGAGTCCATCACTTGGTAAAAGGCCTAAATTAAGCCGTCGGATTAACTTAGGTTCTTTTTCCTGTGTGTGTACATATATCGCATTATGCCTCATAATTTAGAGGTCGGCAAATCAGAAATCTCAAAGCATATTGAGAGAAAACGCGTTGAGAAGAGAGAGAGGAGCCTCATGGCCGAACACCCTCGGCTGTGCGACCCTTGCGTCCGAGACTCCCCCCGTGTTGGTGCTGCCTCCCAGCCTTGACCAGCTTTGCTGTCTTGACCAAGCGGCCTGATGCTCATCCGTGAGCCACCTACACCGACGATCGACGCTACCACTTCCTCCTCCGGCAACAACTTGCCGCGTCTCCAGCTACTGCACCTGCACTGCGAGGCAACAACGACGAGTTGACGAAGCTACTACACCGCGACGAGGTCACGTGCACCGAGCCGCGATGCAACTCGACGACCCAGTTGTGTAACCGATCCACCTGTTGCTCAGAGACTGCACCACGATGAAAATCTATTACCGCCTTCGCTATTCTTCACCAAGCTGCAGAATTGTTCCTTTTTTTTGCAGGCGAGTTGACGCCGAGCACACCCACCGGCGAGAATCACCAAGCCAGCCTCACCAACCCGTGAGTCCATCGAAACCGAGGAACCACCACCGCGGTTGAACACCATCACGACCGTTGACGAGGCTGTTATTGAACCGAGTCGACGCTCACGATCTGCGAAGTCTTACCACGAGAGCCACCGCCCCCGAGCATGGCTGGCCACTACAAGCCCTGCCACTGTTAGTCCTCGGCCGTGAGCTTGCCGATCATTGCCTTTCGTGATTCAGTATCCATTGTTCGAATTTGGCACTATTATCTTCAAACTAGGTAAATATCTTATCCGAAATTGAATATTTAATTACTTTCCTATTTTGAATAAATTAATATCTAATTTGATTTTTTGAGCGAAAGGCAATATAAATTAGGGTTTATTTCCTAATCGATGATGCGAATATAATCTTTTAATTCTATCTCTAAGCCTTGAGATGGAATTATTAGATTACACGATTTTAAATTGATATCTCAATCTCTAACCCCTAAGATTAAGATATTAATTTTATTTGCGACTAAATTTAAAGTTAATTTGATGTTGTTTTCATATTTGAATTGATTGGTTGATATCTTTGACGATTTGAACTTATCTTGAGTGCTTTGCTATTTGTCCTATTTTGATTGCTTTCCTAATTAAAGATACAAAAAAAAAAAAAAGATTGCATATTAAATTAGGATAAGATTTTGGTTAACATGGCATTATTTAGATAGATTTTAGAGTAAATTAGAATAGACTCTAGATTAAATTTCCCTAATAGACTAAGATAACTTAGATAGCATTGCATGTTTAAATAATATTGCATGTTCAAAATAGTTTTTGAAGATGGAATATGGTTTAGTTTAAATTAATCCCTAATCTAGACTATATAACTCTTCATTTTAGATAGTTTAATTTGGTTATTTATTAATTTTTGAATTTTTATAAAATACCAAAAATATTATATGCATGCCATGTTAGGTACATTTAATCAAAATTGCATATCATGTAGATCAATTTCAAGATAAAAGAAAACCCAAAAAATATTAGATTGTTTTGGTGTGTTTATTTGTTTTCCTTTGTTGCAATTTGTTTGCTTTGATAATTGATTTTTTATTTTTTTTGTGGCTATGCACCCGCATGATCATTCCCTACATGTTAGTGTTTAGCTTAAAATTAATCTAAGCCGTCCGCTTATCTGTTTTTAGAGTAATCTAGCGTAATTAACTCTCCAAACTCATTGAATCTTTGGTTTGTAGATGTAAAGCACTTATCTTGCACTTTATTTGGATATCTAATCAATCCACAATAAACTGATTAGTAGCAATTTCGAGATAAAATTAACTTACATGTTAAGAACTTGAACCAATGTCACAAATTGGTACGAGATTGGCAGAGCCCAAGTTAAGTCAAGATTTAGTAATTCATTAGCCAAACTCTAGATGGTTCACTATTAGTTAAAGTCGTGACAGATATCACTAAGCCTAATAGTCTAGTGATAAAAGGTTATATTGTCTTTCCATGAGGTTTCAAGCTCAAGTGATGTTGATAACGAGACTTTAACCAGATTATGCCTAAGACATTTGTTACATTGTGTGGAGAGAATTCTGATTTCCAGCTTGCCAGTAGAATTGCAGTGTGATACGCATATAATAACGTGAATAGAGGTTTACTGTGTTGGTTACCCCTTATTCCCTTTTAATTATGATTAGGTATACATGTATTACTAAGGATCACATTATGATTTTTTTTAAAAACAAGAAGATAAAGCTAGTATTTATAATAGTTACTAAGGACATTTATGCTATTTTAATATTCTATTATATCTTTAACTATCCTCCAAGTTGGTGAGCTTTAGTATTACTAGATGAACTTTTTGGAAAAAGCAATTGATGGAGGAGCTTATATAGATTATTTAATCCTGAACTAAAAAAGGAATAAACAAACTCTAAGTCCTAAAATTATGAAAATATTATTAAGTCCTAAAATTTTCAAAAACTGCATTCGAGTTCTAATATTTGTCAAATTAATGCAATCGAGTCATCTCGTTAATTTTGTCTAACTTGACTGACGAAAAATATTTATGTGCTTTTTTTTTTTCTCTTTTACATGGCATTAATATTATTAATCCATTAGCTATAAAACTAAAATGATGTTATTTTGATCTAAACTTGAATTTTTAACCTAAATTTGAGTTTAATAAGATTAAAAAGATAAAAAAAAAAGGGGTAAAAAACCCTCAAGCGAGAGGGTCCTGTGGGCAGCTGCCCTATCACCAAAAAGGGTCGGTAAGGCAGCGGCGATTATAAGTCCTCGCTTGTGGTCAACGATGGTTGTCTACCATCATTGAGGCCCTGATGAAGCCTCAACGATGGTGGGGCAACGACGACAACCTAATCAGCCTCAACGATTGGCTAGCCATCCTACTTAGCCTTTTCAGGTGATGGTGGGGCAACGACTGCACTAGGTCTATCCTGTGGTTTTTCTTTCCTTTTATTTGTTTTCTTTAACTTTTAGCCTTGTTTAATCTAATTTAACTAAAATTTGGGTTTTAAAAATTTGAATTTTGACTAAAACAACATTGTTTTAGTCTCGTGCTTCATGTTTAAGCAAGTTAATGCCATGCAAGAGAAAGAAAATAATAAAATAAGCCACGTTAGTATTTTTTATTAGTCAAGTTGGATGGAATCAACAAAAAGATTTGATTGCATTAATTTAACGAGTTTCATGACTTAAATGGACTCTCTGAAAATTTTAGAACTTAATCGCACTTTCATGACAGTGCATTTATCCAATTAAAAAAAAAAGAAAAGAAAATGATAATAGAGCTGCCATTATTTTCGTATGACACTTAGTTTAGTACTAAAGCTTTTCGAGGATCACTTTAGTGCCACTTTGATAAAAGATAGATCACTTAAGTGTTGAACCCGATTTAGAATGTCAGAAATTTGAGTGGCAATATTCTAACATTTCTTTTGACCAATGTGGCTCCCAGCATAGTAAGTTGGCATTAATTGACATAAACGATGTTGTTTAACATATGATTGCCCCAGATTCAGCCTCCACTTCAAAGCGTAACCTTACAATAGATGATTTGGGGGAAAAAATCAGCCTCTTCCTCCCTAACCTTAAAACTGTGGATGTGGGGCATCAGTAATTGAAAGTTGCAATAGAGGCCTGCTAGTTCCTTTGTGTGATTTTGTCTCGCTGGAATTGCAATTTTTATAGTGAGATTTTAATATAAATAGTAACAAAGAGCCGTGATGAGGGTTTAGATGCTGGGAAAAAGAAATATAGCAAGTATATATTTAGATTTAGAAAACGAGGGATAACTAATTGGTGTAGTGATGATGACGCTGGGAGACATGGCGGCGAAATAGACGATGGGAAAGGAAATGGAGTTGGCGGAGAGGAGGAGGATGACGTCGTCCTTGGAGAGGCGGGAGGCGAGGGAGTCGATGGAGTGCCAGAGCTCGCAAAAGGGGACGTGAAGGCTGAAGTAGGCATCAATGAAGCGATGGAGCTGCGATGGAAATAGGAGGAGATGAAAATGGTGATGTCGAGAGAGGGGTGGGGGGAGGGGAATGAGTTGCGCTTGCTGTAGAAGGTGGGGTTGGAGCTATAGAGAATGTTTCTGGGGTCGATTTGGAGAGGATTGGCCGTCATTGAAGATGAATCATGACTTTCATAGAGCTTGAGCTTCAAGCCAAGCGATCTCTTACAGGACCAGAGAGAGAGAGAGAGAGAGAGAGAGAGAGAGAGAGAGAGAGAGAACTGAGAACGAAAGAGAATGATTTACACACCGTTCACGGTGGACTTCCTTTTTTATGAGAAAACCAAATAGATATTAAAATTTCATTAAAAAAAGCCACGTGAAATGAATTGTTAGAATTATGTCGTTTGAGGCACTTAGGTGATTGTCCAAGAAGGTAGCACTAAAGTGATCTAACAAAAAGTTTCAGCGCTAAAATAAACGTCATATAAAAGTCAAGATATTTTGAGCGTTATTTTTATAATGAAAAAACAATTAGCACGTCACCTTGTGAAGGATTTGTTTTTTCTGTAAACACAAGAGTTGAAGGAAAATTATACTCATGCACACAATATCAGGAGAAGTACACTAAGAGTGTCTTAACTTGTGTATGTGCTTATTTTAGTGCCATAACTTTTCGTTGACTCACTTAAGTGTCACTTTAAAAAAAAAAAAACGATTACTTAAGTGTCAACTCCGATTCGAGTTGTTGGAAATTTGATGTGGCAATATTTGATTAATTTCTCAATCCCACATGACTTGCCGGCGTGCCCAGTCAACATATAATCTCTAAACGATGTCGTGTAGTAAGTTAAAAAGTAATCACTTTAGTACCGATCATTGTAAAAAAATGATCACTTCGGTATTAATTGTTGTTAAAAGTGATCACCTCAGTACCGATCTTAATGAAAAAGTGATCATTTCAATGCCAAAAAACCTCTAAATGACGTCATATAACAAGTTAAGAAGTGGTCACTTTAGTACAGTCATTGTAAAAAAAAAATTGATCACTTTAGTGCCACTTGTTGTTTAAAAGTGATCACTTCAGTGTCAATCTTAATGAAAAAGTGATCACTTTAGTGCCAAAAAATGCTACATCAAAAAGTATTTTTAATTATAAAAGTCATGTAATTTCTCTAGTTAGAATTTTTCACTAGAGGCACTTAAATGATCGTTTTATCCGATTTTGGCACTTAAGTGAGCTGGCGAAAAGTTGTGGCACTAAAGTGAGTGTCATACACAAGTTAAGACATTTTCAAGGTACTTCTCCCAATATCTTATCTCATCTTATGCAACATTGTAAAGTGAAACCTTCAAGAAATATGAATAAAGCTTGCCATGTGGTGATTGGGTTAATACTTCACGCGTTACACAGCCAATCATAGATTGGCAGAAAAATGTGATGTGAAGATAGAAAGGAGAAAACGTTTAGAATATTAGTTTTCTCAAAAAAGACTATGCTGACTAATTAGCAATTCCATATATCAATTTAAGTTGATTTCTAAAAGGCAATAACGCTTGGGTTAGGATTTAGACAAGCAACCAAACTCAAGAAAGCCAACTTATCTTGATCTATAGAAAGTAGAAACATTATGATTAAGATTTCGTCAAAAATTACTTGGTAAAAATTTAAGCAAATGAAATTTATATACCTCAGTATTATGAGATGAATCCCAAACTAAAAAAATAATCATCTCAACCGACATAATATATGTAATGACATAAAGTAGCGAGCTAGTGTTGATTCCGTTACTATTTACATAAGTTTCTTAAGCCATTACTTATTATTTTATAATTGAATAATAATGGCCGGAGTAAATAATTTCTAAATAGATGAATATGATGGTAAATGGAATTATCATCGTCTCAACTTAGGATGGATACCCTTTTCTTTCTTTTTTTTTTTTAATCGAAAATAATACTCAAGAGGTTTATAGAAGGCTTTCAAGCCTAGCAAATTGCAAATGAACAAATCAAAAGCCAAAAGGCAAATAACAAAGCACAATTTGCAGCCATATGCAAATTCTCATCCCTCAAGAATGAATCTTACACTGTAAATGATCGATGGCCGATCACTGGATTAAGTGATGAGCTCATGCGGAGATCTCCTACTCCATTTGCAATAGCTTGTGGTACTCATTTAGATTTAATGTCCTCATCATCATCGTCATGCAGAGACACCAATATCAAAATGTTGAAAGAGTGTGGCTCAAATAATTGTAAGGAGCTCCTAGATCTATATTTAGATCTAGTTCAAGAGAGTAAAACCCCTAAATTTGGACCTAAATCTAAATCGGAAGAGGAGAGTGGCTTAATCTTGGAGAGGTTGTGGAGCTAGGTGGATGTCGATTGGATGAATGGCCTAACTGGTCTCCACGTCCACTCAAGATTAGTTATAGAAATTTATTCACATGCAAGGTCCTTCCCCTTTTGGGCCGATTGTGGGCGAGGAGGGATTCGAACCCCCGACACCGTGGTTCGTAGCCACATGCTCTAATTCTCTGAGCTACAAGCCTCGCCCATCTCCACTGGATTTGTTCCCGGGAGTACCCTAAAAAAAGGAACCTTTCCTCTCCCCAGCCATTTCGGGTTAACTCTCTGTAGGATGGCACTACAAAGATAGCACTTTCAAGAGAAAAGAGAGGAAACACTAACTTAGGGTTTAGAGAGAGAGAGAGAGAGAGAGAGAGATTATTTTATGTGCTTTGTTATTTCATTCTCAAGGGATATCCTTTTCGTATATAGCCATATTGACATTTGGATTCTTAACAAATTGTGTGCATCTATATTGTAACATTCATGATTCTAGCCCATGAGAATTGGCCATAGAATCAGTGTGTCGATAGTGGGAATCGGCCATGGACCAATCTAAGGATCGGTCATAGATTGATTGGCCTAATTGGGAGGATGATCGAGGGATCAGACAACCGAGGGGATCAATCATGGTTCGATCAAGGGATCAGCCATGGATTAATCAGGGGATCCACAGTGAATCGATCCACCGATCACGCAAGTCGACCTAAGCTATTCAGCCATGGATCGACTGTTTGACCATAAGGGTTAGTCATGAGATGATCACGCACCACCACAAATCGATGGATGACCATGGATTGTTCCCGCACAGTCATGCTTTCGTTGCGGGTGATTATGCTCATTTATGTATTGATTGCGGGCAACCATGAATCAAGTCCGTATGACCGTGTGTTGGTCGTGGAACGATCGATCTCACGTGACCACATGACAACTGAAGGCTGACCATAGCGCTAAAAAAAGATGAAATACTATTTGATCATGAGCTTGGCATTGGCCAGGCCAAGAGCCGATCACGTGCCCGATCAAACCTAGCCATGTATAGGCTAGTAGCGACTACAAAGCCTGTCAGACAGGCCACTAACCTAGTTACGCTGGTCAGACTAGGTTGCGACCAGCCTCACTCGGCCATGAATTTACCACAAATTTCGATTCAAGTAAGGTAGTTGATTGTGCATGAAGATGAAAAACTCTCACCCAATGATGTTAGCACTTCCATTGGCCTCATTCTCTTGTTTGCTTAACGTTCTTTGGAAGTTAGTCCACAAATAAAGATAATTTGGTAGAGGGTTTTAGAAGGTTGGCTTGGAGAGCAAGGAAAGGCATGAAACATGTGACACAATCCAAGCTTCATGATGACCATATATTGGACATTAAATGAAAAGGGTGATTCATTAGCTTAGGTGGCCATGTGAAAACATAGTCATAATTATCAAATATTAACATTGGAGAGCAAGCTAGGCTAAGTCATGATTATAGGGCGACTCATTGCACAAGTGGACCAATAAAGAGATCGACAAGTGTCCTTAATCATTCTTCTAGAATCTTAGGGTGCCACACCATCAAGCTAGCCATGTCATTTCAAGAGAGTCTATTGGGCCACTTGTTAGAACCATTAATGAAGGGCATGACTCATCCAACTTAGGTAGCAAGGTGGAGATTTGGTAATGATTGCAAGGAGATTTGGCTTGAAGAACAAGTTGGTCAAGTCATGATTATGTGATGACTCATGAGCCTAAGTGGACCAATGAGGAGCCTAACGAGTGTTCTTCATTATTTCCATTAGAACTTAGGTGTGCCACCTCTTCAAGATAGCCTTGCCACTCATCCTCTTAGGCATGCCACTCAGAAAGAGTTCATTGGGCCATGTGTGAAGGGCATTAAATGAGGCTTGGCCTATACATGAAGCATTACCCCTTCATTTCCCAACCCTTGGCTCACTTTCCCCTTTCCTCTCCTCTTACACTCCTCTTCTCTTTCTCCCTTAGGCTAACTTGCTACCACCCTCACCGCTCGGTCATTTCTTGACCAAATCCTCATTACTTCGTCAACTATAAGTGGAATCTCTAACCCTCGGCTAAGGCAATGTGCTACATTGTTTGATTTAATCGTGTATTCACGGTGCATAGTCGTGTGCATTACAAGATTGATTTTGTATGGTTTGCTCATGCCTTGCACTCATAAGTAGAATCATGCCTCCAGTCACAGATGAGCCTCGCTTGGTTTTGAGATTAGTGTTGAGGTGTGATGGATCAAACCTCACTTGGCCTAGGATTACTATTGAGGCCTGTTGATCCGAGCATGTCAGTTCAAGCCGTGCCGCACCAAGCATATTTAGGCTTAGTTGTGTGCAAGTCAATGAGCATTTTGTATGGTTTCCATTCATAAGGATGATTACACCTCGAGTCATGGACAAGCCTCGCTCAGCTTGGGATCGACGTTAAGGTGTGACGGACCGAACTTGGCTTAGCCTTGGATTGGCATTGAAGCATGTCCTTTTGAGCCACGCTTGTCTTTGGGTTGGCGTTTAGCTATGTCAGTTCAAACCACGAGTCACGCACTGCGCCTGACATATTAGTATAGTTATGATGTTATAGATGATGACATAGACACTTGCATGAGCTTGCCCTCCGACCTTGTTGCATCAGTTCAGATGAAAGAGAACGAATCGGCTTGTGTAATACACAATGTGCGATCACCTAATGAAAGATAAGACCCATCGCCAACTGGATGCCGTTGCTAATTGAGATGGTGGTGATGCCTCGTTCATGTGAACGAGATGCCCCCACACCAATGGGATGCCTCATTGAGAATGAGATGCCCTACGCCAACGGGATGCCTCATTCATGAGAATGAAAGCACTAGCTGAGTTAGGAAAACCCTGAAAGTATGGCATACCTGACTTAATGGCCATATGCCCAACTTGAGGCTAAAAGCACTTGAAGATATGGGAAGAACAATTTGAGAGTGTTAATGAACCTTTGTGCATATTGCTGTGTGTTGTTTGATGAGTTTGTTTAATAAATTTGAGGTATATCTTGCATTGACGATAAGCCAAAATTGAACATGCCTATAGTCAAGGCAGAGCAAGGGAATTACTATTGATCTGCCATCGATGCCGTAGTGCGAGTGATGTTCGCATGCTAGATTCGATAACGAGTCATCCTCCTATTGGAGGATTAATGATTTTACTTGCTGAGTTCTCGACTAACTCTTTTCTCTTTCAAACTTGTAGGTGAGTTTGAAGTTGCAGCCTCCATAGAGGAGATAGGGATGCCCCAGCCTATGTGGATAGATATAGCATGATGTAAAAAGAAAATGCCCATAAAAAAGGGTTTGTAAATGTGCTGATGTAATAGAAGAGTAGTGTGTTGTGTTGTGTTTTCCTAATTGCTTGTTTGTTGTGTTATTTATGAGACGGTTGTTGTACACGCCTTTGCATGCTCATAATAAAAAAATAAAAAAGAAATGGGTCAATGCTCCTGGGATATCACATCAATACGTCATTGGTCGGGATCTCGGGTCAGCTCATGACATATAATAACATGACAATAGTTGTCAGAAAATTTCACATATTGAGGAAAATTATTCAATTAGTCATATATCTATTATATGGATGCTAATTGAGTCCCGAATTATTGGCAATTTAGTCCAAAATCTTTTTGAGAAATTTCAATGTAGTTCTTCAAGTAAATTTTTGTTAGAAATCATTGAGATTATAGTCTAATTATCACTAGGCGTCCTACATGACACACTGTCATGTAATTTAGTCGAAATGACTTAAGTGTAATTTGGTGCAAAGGTTTAGACTTAATTGGTAAAATGAGAAAATTTAGGATTGAATTTTGTTTTTCTACAATAAATCTAGGATTGATTGAACAATATCTCTCGATCTATTAAGGATACCAAATTAGAGAGAATCAAAATTAATTCTCAACCATACGTAGCACAAGTTTTTATTCTAGTTGAGATTAATATTGCGAACAACTCCAAACTAATATATTTGTGACAAATTTACCTAAAATTAATTTTTTGACTGTCAAAAATCCCAAATTGATACACTTGCGATAAATATATACAGACTAATCTTTTGACTATCAAAAATCTTAAAACGGTACATTTGTGATAAATATACTATCCGTTAGTTTCCGTTAAATTAAATTAATACCATGAAAAACCATAAATTAGTATGCCTATGAGAAATGAAGGGTAAAACCTCAAATTGATATATTTGTCAATTGTCATATGTCTTCCAACTTAGTAATTTAATAATAAAATATAACAAAAACTAATAGAGAGTAAATTCATTATATACGTATTGGTTTGAGATTTTTAGGTAAATTTGTTACAAGTAACTAGTTTTGGATTTTTTGTGGTATTTACCCTTCTAGTTATTAGCAACAACATGTAATATCATGTGGTGGGTCCACTATTTTTAATGCAAAATAACGTCGAGAGAAAGGGAAAATTTCAAAATAGGACCCGAAGTGCCATCTTTTTCTCAAATAAGGGTCCGAAGTGAACATTGTTTCAAATAGAGACCCGAAGTGCCATCATTTTCTCAAATAAGGACCTGAAGTGGATGTTATTTCAAATGAGGACTTAAAGTGGTTATGTTTGTTTCAAATAAGGACCTGACCTTTCGGCGATCAAGGATATTTTTATCTTTCCATTTTCCGCCTTTTTTTTTTCTTTCCTCTTTTTTTTTTTTTTTTTTTTTTTTTTGGTTATTCTTCTTCCTCTTCGCTAGTGGCCGGTGACCCGGCGATGCCCTGAGGGCTAGGTGAGACCGCCCACGCCAGTCCTTACTAGTAGCTAGCGAGGGCCAACCTCGTTGATGGCCTCTAGGTGAGGGTCGCCACGCCCAAGCGACGCCATCCCTCACTTGTGGCTAACGTGGATGGCCCTCACTGGTGAAGGCGACCCTCACCCAGCCCTTTGTGGGCATCGTCGATTGCTGGCAGCCATCGACAATGAGGAAGAAGAAGAACCATAAAAAAAAAAAAGGAAATAAGGGGAAAATGCCAAATGATGAAAATACCATTGATCGATCGAAAAATTAGCTAGTCGGCAGCTGGCGAGGTGGTGTCTATATTTTGAAACAACCAAAGCTACTTTAGGTTATTATTTGAAACAAAGTCCACTTTGGGCTCTTATTTAAGAAAATAATGGCACTTTGGGTCATTTTTTGAAATTTTCCCAAAAATAAAAAATAAAGAGGAAAGAAAAAAGGCGAAAAATCACAAAAGACAAAAATACCCTTGATCACTGAAAAGTTAGGTCCTTATTTGAAACAAACATAACCACTTTAGGTCATCATTTGAAACAAGATCCACTCCGGGCCCTTATTTGAGAAAGTGATGGCATTTCGGGTCCTATTTGAAACAATGTTCACTTCCGGATTCTTATTTGAGAAAAAGAGGGTACTTCGGGTCTCATTTTGGAATTTTCCCGAGAGAATATGAAGAACAAATTCTTTGCAAATGCTGCAATTTTGAATTTCTAATTCAAATTTTGTTGGGTATTTCATAGACACTTATACATAAACACATGCACAGAATAATTGTTCAAAAAGTTCCAAACTTATATTATGGCGATTAATTCAGTTTTAAACTTTTAAATTGTACTAATTTAATCCTAAAGTTTTTTTGTTAATTTACCAATATAGTCATTTCAATTAATTTTGATCGGAAATCGGTGACGTGAATGTTAGTAGTCTTATATGACATGGTCGAAACTGGCATAAATAATTTTTATTTTTTATTTTTTGATAATTTTTTCTTTTTTTTTTATAGTTAAGGGGCCAATGGGGGTAAGAGGCCCTTAACAGTTAAAAAAAAGGAAAATAAAATAATAAAAATAATAAATTTATCTATGTTAACACTGATCGTGTCATGTTAGATAGTCAATAACCACATTAGCGATTTCCGATCAATTTATGATTAAATTAAGAGCCGCATAATAGGTTTTAAAACTCGTTGGATAATTATCTCCATATGCACATAAAATTTCAATTTCAAGATGGCGGTACTGTATTACATGTCTTTCCAAATACACATATTGTAACTCAACGTGTCATAGCACGAGCATGAACATCCCTTATCCTGCACAGACGCAATTACATTAGCTTGTCAAAACCACTTCTCAATCATTAATACAAGCTAAATATGAAATGCATCGACGTCCGAAATAGGTCGACACAGCGATCTATGAAAATACCGTACGAAAGGATATGCATATCTTATTCTATGTCCCTTTACGAGTCTGTAATACATTTTATCCAAGATTCTATAAACCTATCGACACTTCGTCCCTTCATGGTGCTCGAAACGACCGAAACGTTCCACGTACCTCAGCCTGTTCGGCACCCTTTTGAACCCCCGAAAGTTTTTATCCTCTATCGTGCTCGAAACGACTGAAACGTTCCACGTACCCCTCGGCCTATTCACCTCCCTTTTGAAAAGACACTTCGTCCCTTTATGGTGAAAATCTTTCGACGATGCGGCTTCTTCGGTGCACCCTTTATGTTCCACTTATGGGATGTGGACGGGGGATTACACTCTGAAAAGGTCTTTTGGTGATGATGTCCAAAAAGGAGCCTCGACATCCGTGGGTGTCTACATTTCATTGGCTCCTTGCCTTGACGTGTCGCTCCTTTCCTTGGACGTGTCCTTTTCAAAGTCAATTTGATGACAGGTTCTTGAGCGACCACTCAAGGCTGTTCCCTTGGTTTATTTCGCTTTCCAATGCCGGAAAATCAAGATTCTTTGATTAAGTCCATCATATCTAAGTACCAAATACAAAGGGAATAAAGAAACAATGACTTGCTTGACAAAAAAAAAAAAAAAAGAAACAATGACTTGCGATAATCAAATTTGCAATTGGCTGAAGTATTGGTCCTAAAGAAGAATCCTCAATTCGAGCTTCCTCGATCATCACACGACCAGATCTCACATGTGCAGATGGAGATCAAACTTTGAATCCTCCTGTCATGATCAGGCCCATCTTTGCGGACCATTGGTTCCAATTTATTCCACTTTTTTGATAAATCTTTTGTCGTTGAAAACATTGTTTGTTGGGCATTAGGCCAGCGCAAAATATACTGCCATAATCCATAATATTATCTGAATTTTTAAAATTTATGAAAAATATATGCCGTTCTATGTATTGATATTTATATATATTGAAAGTTTCAGATATCTCGAATTAGAAAAAAAAAATTGAAATGTGAGAATTATGATACTATTGTTAAGTAAAAAGTAGAATGTAAAAATCAATTGAGATCTATATTTTTGGATTTGAAACTAGTTCAGTAATGTTGCGTGACGCGTACCCACCGGATCGAGAGTAGCAAGAGAATGCCTTGAGATGCTCGTCAAGATTCAAGAAGCTTTCTCACACAAAGCTGTTAGAAATGATGCCTAAAAGATAGCAACACACGGCTCAGCTTAAAGTAGGCCTATAATATGCCTAGTTTGCATTGGGAACTTCCAAATAGGCCAAGCCCCAATCGCAAGTCCGAAACCCTGTTGTCAAATTAGAAATGATTTGAATGAAAATATTCAAAAGATGCAAAATCTCTCTCTAAAGCTAGGGGTTAGTTTCCATTCATGATGAGATGTAATATTTACTTATCGAATTGGGGGATCTATCATTCTCCATTTACTCTTAATTTAACATTTAAATCGAAATGAGAATCTAACAAGAGTCTCTTTATCACAACTTACAATTAATAACAAAGTTGTGCCAACGAGCATTTTTTGGCATAATAATGAGAAAATACTCTTTATTTTTGAAGTATTAACCGTTTGACAAAAATGTTGGAGAAAGCAAGAACTTAATTACAACCATAAAAATCTTCAATTAGATTATGAATTCACTGCCGAGTGGGACCTTTTAGGGATAAATGTGTCATGAAATCCGCATTGTGCATAATGGCGTAACTTCAAGCCATGTCATGTCAAGAAAGAATCCCTTGCCAACTTGTCTCTCGAGCATAGCTACATCATGTGGATAAACTTCCCCACTTGCAATATGCGGATAGAACTAAGGTGACGTGACCGCATCCTCTGTTCCACATATACCACCCGATATCGAATCTTGGGAAGGTGGGATAGTGGTTGGCTCACCACAATTCATTCAGGATGGGCCACTCTTCCGCTCTCCTCATATAAAGGCAAAAAGAGAAAAGTTAAGAGCATAGTTATCGTTCGAGCAACTAGGCATCTCAATTTCCTACGAATATTTTTTATTCCTTTCATTGAAATCATAGAATTGTTTCGGTTAGCAATCTTGGTGTAATCCTTCATAAACAAGAAGGCATCATATGAAATTACAAACTACGGATCTTCCATCAATTACACATTTAAATTGTCCCAAATTAGGTCTAACGGTCGATAAGCAGATATAGTTAAGCCTCGGATAATGAGCATCGTGTAAGGGTAGTGGAGAAAAAAGTCGTAAGAGTAACAGGCCCAGTCGTGTGTTATTGAAATTCTTGTTCCACCACATCTGAGCCTCCCATAACAAGAACCTGATCGCTTCTACTATAAAGAACATCAAGACTTCTCCAGAAATCTTCAAATTTCTCGAATTTCCTCGAGTTCTTGATTCGTATGAACAAAGGGTAGAGATAGAGGGCCATAAGCGAGTCACGCGGTGTCATCCCCATAAGATGAGCATTTGACAAAGTACCAAGAGGAGTTCAGCAAGAAGAATACCAAGAAAATCCATAGAATGATGAGGAGCTAAAACCCAATTGTACTACAGTAAATCCAAGATCAAACAAATTGGTGATCTAGTAGAATCCACACAATAAAATGCCTACACCACGACAATAGTTGTGGATACGTGTAGACAACTCAGCCGTCATGGAACAGAACATAATTTATGACAAACAATCTATTGCAGAAAACGATCCAAGAAACATTTGCACAAGTTATAAAGAGGGTACAGTATAAAACTACTAAGATGCATCAGAGGAATTGGAGAGCCTCAGGCACTCACTTTGGCACCTCCTAAAACAAGAATCGTTCCAATTGGGCACTTGATGTTGATTAACAAAAACAATTTTCGCACATCCAATTGGGACCTGGATGGATATGTGCAGCTTGTAAAGAAAATTTTCTCCTTTTCCATAGATACCCTCGTTAATTCTCAAATTTTAAAATCATAAGAAGACGCTTATGTCCTTTTGCATATAATTCCATTCTTTTCTCTTATTAGCATCAAAACAACATCTTCACTCAATCTCCCAATTTCCTTCATTTTCTTTTTTCTTGTCTTTATCAATATTTTCATCTCCCAGCCACTGAGTGTTAATTAAAAAGAGTGTGAGTTTTTTGAGGGAAAATTATCTAAAAAATCTTAAATCTATTGCACTTTTGTCAATTTAGTCTAAACTTTTTCGTATTCTGTCAATTGAATTCATTCGGCCAATTGGTTTACCGAAGGAAAGGTCAGGTTGACTCAATTGATAGAATATGAAAAAGTTTAGAATTCAATTGGCTCAAAAGGTTTAGGATTGAGTTGACAAAAGTATAAAAGGTTTATGACTTTTTGGACAATTTTTCCTTTTTTTTTTTACAATAAAGAAGTAAGTCACTTTTCTAGGATAATTGATCTTCCCTTCAAGTCTACTACAAGTTTTTCTCCATTTTTGGTTAGTTAGGATCCTTCACCATCTGGGTGAATTAAATTGAACACTAATGGGCAACACAGGACTTACAGCTACAAGGGGATTATTTAGAAACAAATGTGGGGATTAAATTGGTGGTTTATCACCTTCGTTGCATGCTTGTATAAAATTGACATATGGAACACTAAACAAAAAATCATTATTAAAAATATTAAAAATATTATATAATGAAAAGAAATTATTGATAAAAGTACACAATACAAACAAATTGTATAAGTAAAAAGAGAAAATATTTTAAGATCTGCACTTTGTTTAAGAAGGTTCTTGTGGGATTGAAAAGATTTAAATCTTAACATTGAAACTTATGAGAGATAGAACTTCTAACAATTACTTATTCATGGATACAAGATATAGATAATTAGTAAATGAAGATGTTTAAGGATGAAAAAATGATTGAGATTTAATAAAAATTGGAGGTTCTCTTTACTTTACATAATTATCTGTATAGATGTGCACCATAGAATAACATATTTCAATGGGGATAATGTCCAAAAAAACTTAAATCCATTGTACAATAGCCACTTTAGTCTTAAATTTTTCAATTTTACCAATTCCTGAATCTTTTGAAGACTTATCAATGTTATCTTTCCAGCTAATTTTGACCGGAAATTGATGACGTGGACATTGACCATCCTATGTGGATAACTGATATTGACATTGACTTTTTGCAAATATTTTTTATAAAAATTTTCTGAATTTTTTTCTTTTCTTTTCTTTTGCTTCGCTATTCATCTCATCAAAGGGTTGTTGAGGCTTTGATGATGGCTAGTAACCCTTAGGGGATTCGTTTGGTAACACTTCTATTTTGGGGAACAATTTTTTTTTTCAGAAATAGTCTTTTTCTATTTCTATTCCCCAGAGCAATTTCTCAGTAAAAGAATGTGTTTGGTAATTACATAAAATATCTATTCTCAAAACGGAAAAATAATAGAAATGTGTTTAGTATGATTTACAAATATTTTTGTAACGTAGAATTTATTTTTTTAAGATTTTTTTTCTTTTCTTATTTGTCCCCATCGCCGGTTGCTGCCGCTCGTTGCTACCGTTGCCGACTATCGCCGCCAACTTGCTACGGTTGTCGACAGCTACCATTGACATTGCTGGCTGTTGGTGACAAGTGGTGGCGAGCGACGGCAGTTGGCCAGCGACGGGGGGCGGTGGTGGCGAGCCTACGGCGGTCGGCAAGTGGCGATTGACATCAATGATTGGCAGTCAGGGGGGGCAGTCGGCCGATGGCGGCGGCCTACGATGGTTGGTCGACGGGGGATGGTGGTCGGCTGGGGGTAGGTAGCCGTAGGGGCCAAATAGGAAGAAAATAAAAAATAACTTATTTTTAAAAATTGTTTCCTAGAACAAGAAGCTATTTTTTTCTACTTCTTGTTTCTGTTCCAAATCTATCCCCCAGCCACTTTTTTATTTTGGGAAATATAAAAATTAATTGACTTTACCAAATAGATTTCTATTCTTTTTTATTCTCGGGAGCAAAAGAACGGAAACATTGCCAAACAAGCCTTGATTAGCCAAAAGTGAGGCCCATGGAGCCCTTACTGACCACACTAGAATTTTGCAAGGGCCATCATAGCCCTTGCTTGTGGCCAATGACCGGTCAACTATCAATCATATATATTCCCTCATCTTTTAGGAAAAAAACAATACAAAGATGATAAAGATAAAATTTAGGTAATTATAAAACATTATAAAAATCGTCTTTTTTAGTGTTGATTGTGCTACATAGGTGGCTAGGGTTAGCTGGATTGCCATGTCAATGATTTTCAACCAAAATTAGCCATGAGGACCAATCAGCAAATTGTCAAAAGGTTTAAGTCTAAATTGGCCAGATTGAAAATTTTAAGATTGAATTGATGACTGTACAATACGTTTATGATTATTTAGATTCTTGATTTTCATATATAGTAATCTATATTGGATATCTAACTTGCCAAAAAAAAATTCATATTAGCTTAATTAAACATTGAAGTTCCACAATACTGATGTAAACAAAAGCAATCAAACTTAGTGTCGAAAAAATGACTAAATTCACAAGTGTATTCCACAACAGAGATAAGACCATCTTAGAGTGTGTTCGAGAGAGTTTATCTTTTACCTTTTAACTTGGAAACATTTACAATTTTGATTTTTTTTATATCATATTTGTGATGGCTCGATGTTTTGAATTCATAAAGGTTGCAATAGGGGAACTCTCCACAAAAAACAAAAGACAAAGAAATAACCGCGCAAAGAGAGACGTGGTAGCAACTAGGCGAATTTTCTAGGGCTCTATTTAGTAGCATCTATCGAAGGAAAGAGAATAAATAGTTTTAAATTTCCCTTTCTTTTCTCCTCGCCGAAAATAATTTTATGCCTGGGACATCAAGAGGGAAGGAAAAATCTAATAAATTTTAATTGTCATTGTTTTTTTAGAATAATAAGGTTTTCCACTCAAATTTTCATACTCCACACTTTTCCCAAAGGAGCAGAAAAAAACCAAGCTTTTCATATTCACCCCTCATTTTCCTCCCCTCCCCTCCTTCCCAAACAAAACATAAGCGATGTGATGCGGCTAACAAAGTGGCACCCTCGTAATCCCTTATCTTTGCAAGCCTAGCATCTTCAACCATTTAGAATTCCAGTGCTTAGAATCCTTTCTAATTTAGGTTCGGGCTGATTTTGAAAGGGACATTATTCAAAATTAATTCTAGAATACTCTGATATTTTGCTCCAACCATGCCTTCCATTAATTGATAGTTTACAATATGGTCATCATTCATATGATATTCATAACCCGTAACCTACTATTTAGGAATAAAGGAAAACATTACTCTTTTCAAAACCTGTTTTAAGGGCTAGTATTTTATGGGCATGGATATTATTAACATTGACATATCTCGTTAGCATAACTTGTAGATAGATGTCACGCGGTCAATAGTACGTTCTTCAACAAAGATAATTTTTCACTCTGAGTAGACCTTAACAATTAATATAGATTCAGATCCTCGGCATAAAAAAAAACAATTAATATAGATTGTATTGATGTTATAGTCTAGGGAAACCAAGTAAGAAACAAATGATTGACTTCAGATGGAGAATTGTTGTAACAGTTATATCTATATAAGAAGTTGAATCATCAATTAGCTATATGCACCAATAAACATTTTTGGGGGAACTAGTAAGTGATAATTTTTTTTTTTGATTAAAAAAAAATTTGTATTCATGGCTTAAAAGGATACATGAGAAGGATACATGAGAAGTACATAGATTTTCATATTAAAGCAAATCGAAGCAAAACAAAGGCCAGGACACTACAAAATAAAGCCAAATCCAGAAAACATGGAGGATCAACAAAGTACCAGCAGGGTTAAGCACACACTCATTCCAAAGGAACTAATCTGTCAAGCAAAATAATTGACGGTCAACCACTAGATCTCGTATCATCGTCAGTGATGAGCACAAGCCGGAAATTCCTTCTCCAATAACTACGGCATTGGCATTTGGCGGTGTGCCTAAGTTCAGCTTTCTCTACGTCATTGATGTATGGAGACAACCAAAATGGGTTAAACAAACACATATATAACATTTGGAAGAGTAAATATTCATAGTTTAGCAAGATGCCAGAGCTCCTATGATCATCATTGAAACTGGAGGCAAAAGGACCTATACATGGATGGAGCACAGCGGTATCGAGTCATCGAAAACATTATTAAACACCTTGATCTAAATCGAGAGAGAGGAACTCCTAGCTCTAGAACTAGATTTGGAGATTTTAAACTCTCAAATCTAGAACTAGATCTGGAGAGCATAGCTCTTGGATTTAGATCGGGAGAGAAAAAGGAGGAAAAGTACAAAAAAGCTTGAAGAAAATCAAAACAGATGGAGGGGAGGGTGAGACTAGCTCAAACCCTCTCCATGGTTGAAGGTTGAAGAAGACAATGAAAAGAGGAGAGAGCAAAAGACTTTTGGCTTATAAGCGCTAATTCAATCATAACTATATGAATCACGGGCTTCAATCCTTTATTCTTATCATCGAAATAATGCGCTTCCATCCTTTGTTGTTTGCTAGCAGAAGACGCACCAGTTAGCTGTCTGATACTTCAGCTTCAGAAAGGAAGCCTGCAAGATGATGATATAAGCAGAGAAATTAACGTTGCAAAGAGCAAACTGCCTTGGCTAATGCCACCAAAAAAAAAAAGGTCTTGGAATTTATGAAGATAATGAGTTGAATCACAGACAAGAGGCCAGGGGTAAATCCTTCTTGGGCAGTCTAGCTTCCTACTATTCTATCATTCACATGTTCGTGCGAAATGGGAAAAATTAAAAAGTTATCCATAACTTCTTCATAAAATTGGTATACTTGGTGGACAGCTGTAGCTGGTTATGATCATTTAAATAAATGGGTCATTGCACTCAATATATCGATTTTGTAAAATAGATTTCTGTACACCAGTTAATTATTCTTTTCAAGGATCATGCATGAATTCTCTGACAATACTATGTCCACGCTGGAACCTAAATAAAAAGTTATCCAATGTCAATAGTCCGACGCATAAACTCACCTGCAATAATAGCAGTTGATAACAAGATCTAAAAAAACTCCAAAAGGCTGGGGCTAAAAATTGTTAAGTTTCCTAAATGTATCAATTTAATTATCAGAAAATAACAAAACAAGTTGCATCAAGATATTTTATTTATTCTTTTGTAGTAAATCAGTTCAACTTTTTTGCTCACCCTAACTTAGAGGAATGAGAGCTATCATCATCAAGAGAAGCAACGCTATTACTGCCGACAGATATGTTGTTGACCGTTGACCGATTCCAACAACATGCCTTCGGCCTCTAGGACCGCATCATCGCCCACTGAGTTCATGGTTACCAACTTTTCTTGATGCAAAATCATCATCGTTTTCATCTGCAATTTACCGAAATGAAATAACCACCTTTTGACACTTTTTTGAAAAAAGAAGAATGCATGGTGATTTATTAGCAACAAGTAAGATTGTTTATCAGGAAGTAATCTTACTTTCTGTTGCAGTTGCTTCTTCTCCTAATCGAACGTGCTTCCTGCAATTTCAGAAAGAAACAGTCTTCAAATCAACAGATAGAATCTTTGCATCAAATAGTTACATTCAACAAATCTAAATCTGCCCACCCCATGCCACTTGAATATGCACTTTAACGTTATGTAATGTTCACAGCATGGGAATGGAGGGTTGACCTAACCGCGTAATGTTTATAATGAAAGATGGACACAAGGGTCTAGTTAGCGTACATGAACTTTTCTCTGCTGTTTGTTAATCTCGGTCGACACTTGCTCTTCCTGGAAAGAGCGGAACGACCAAAATATGGAAAAACAAAAGAGCGAAACGAGATCAATGCACATGAGGTACCCTTTTCTTGGTTCTTATGAAAACCAAACGAATATAAGTTAATGAAGAGACCTCAGTCTTGAGCACAAGGCTCAGTCCCGCCCCAAGTTTGTTCTCTAATTGTCCCAATTCCTCCACGCCCACCCCCTCCAGATCCTCTCCCCTCATCTGCCTGTAATAAAAACTGGAAATAAATATAACTGATCTGAGAAAAGGAGGAACTAGAAAAGAAAAACATAGTTACGACTCAAACAAGCACGGAAAACATACGCACACACCTCAGTTGTGAGCCTTATCATTTACTTCCTTGTGCAACATTTCAAGATTGCTCCTCTTTCTAAGATAAAGACGACAAGAATGAAAAAAATATTGAATCCTCCATGCGAAATTCGTTTTAATTCATTGATATCAGTGTTTCATATGTCGCTATTATACTTTACGGAAAAGAATGTAAGGCTTGCCAATTCGAAGAGGAACCTTTTAATATAATAGAATGACTTCCTCAAGAGAAAATGTGTCTCATTTCAAGAACATACGGCGCAAGTTCCAGAGAATATAGAAGGCATAATTAAGCAAGTGATTCACCTGGAGTGCAAGACATGGTTGGACCGGTTTCTCAGAGCCATTGGAGTGGAGAACATACCTCGTTAGTGTATCCTCCATACTTGCAGAAAGAGGACATAAAAAAAACCACAAAGGAAGATTTAGATAAGACAATGATACTGAAACTTGACGAAAAGTGTTTATAAGACGTAGGAATTTTGCCAATCTCTATCAAGCTTCTGAACTTTTCTGTTTTAAACATTAAGCCGGTAAATTTTGATTTCTTGGTCGATGAAGTCCCTCAGCTCAAGGGTCGACCAGATGATGTAGCCGAAAGTTAGCTGACCTCTTGTGAGTCTTACATTAAGTTGAGGTGAGGTGAAGGTCGGATAAACAGTTCCTAGATTCTAGTTATCCGTGATAAGATCAGAGCGACCCAATAAAAAGTGAATTTAAAGTTCATTGACCTAATTGGAAAAAAAAAAAAAAAAAAAAGGGATTCAACGTACGTTGATCCACATCAAGATATGTGTTCATAGTTCTGAAACATTGTCACATTCAAATTTTTAGGTATATTTATACATGGCGGGCGGCCCAAAAAAAAAAAAAAGATAGCAATGACGTTCGTTGAAATGTAGCTCAATATGTGGTTAAAACTAAGCCAACTCCCAGGGGTATAGTACAGTACATGTTGAAACATGATTGTAAATCTGGATGATGCCCAGTTTGGTTTTAGTATTGTATATATTCGTATGCTTATGGTCCATTTTTGTAAAAGTGCTGAACTAGGTTTGTAAAATCTTGACCAAGGCCGGTCAAGATTATTTGGGGCCGAATTCTTTTCTGATAGCTAATTAGCTGGATCAACCTTTATGTTTTTCTTTTCGTTTAGTATTGTATATATTCGTATTACGGCCATTTTTTACATTTGAAACTCCTAAAACTTTCACAATATGTAAATGTTGCCACGTAAAATCTTATATAACGTACCCATAATTCTAGAACTCGAACAATATTTTAGATTTTGATTAAAAAAACAACAATATTTTTCACTTTGTACTTAAGTGTAAACAAACATACCATAACAAAGCTCGTAGGAGGAGGGAAAGAAATGCAAGAGAGAAAACCTGTGTTACTACCTTAAGTGTTCAGCACACCAGAAAGAGACGGGTGAAAGGTTGTGCCCTTTCGAGAAGCTAGCACCACCATTAGACTGCCGCCTGCAAACGCCACATCTTAGTTGCCTCATTCGCTGCGTCTCAGCCACTGAAGACTATTCAGACCTGTATTCAAACTCAAGTTGACATCTTCTATGCACCGGGATGTTAGGAATATATTTCCTCATATTTTTTATATCGCTTTTGATTATGCATATATGATTTGATTTCCTTAAATAGTCATATGATAAAACCTATAAAAAGGTTCATGTACTAGATATCAATATATACATAAATCCATATACCTGTCTTCTTGTTGACGCCTCAATTTTAATTAGGTTTATTTTATTAATTAAGTTTTTATTTATTTTGTCTTTTTCGGAATAATAAACAAATAACAAAAAAAAGAACAAAAAAAACAAAGCAAAAACAAAAAAAGCAAAGCAAAAGCCCAGCCCATTCTTCTCCTTCTTCACCCCCGGCCCGGCCCGGCCCCTTTCTCTCTTCTTCTTCCTCCTTCCCTTTCCTTCGCCGCTGGAACTCACGCGTGCAAGGGAGGCCGACGTGCGAAGGACGGCCTACGGCCGAGGAGAGTAGGCCGACGTCGGCCGGAGAGGATAAGATCTCAGGTGCCATTAATGTTGAGCGAGCTTAGCTGGAAAGCTCGATGGGACACCGATTCAGCCAAGCGGAACCGGTGGGCAAGCCGGAGGCCGGCGGCCGAGTCCCTTCGTCGACCGGATCCCCTCGCCTATAAAAGGGCACCACCTTCGTCGAAGAACGGGGAGAGCAAGCTCCGAGATCTTCCCACTTAGAGACTTTGGGGGAGGAATCGAAGAGTAAGCGAGAGAAAAGTCGGGTTGCGAGCTCAGCCGACCTCCCACTGAGAGACTTCGGGGGAGGCCGGCGGCGAGTGAGTTCGAGGAGGTCAGATCCGGCTAGTGGAGGCTCGGATCTGGTCGGAGTGAGAGAGAACCAAGGTTGAGGAAGGTCCAGCCGAGAGCTGCGTCGTAGATCTGGGGTGACCGAGCCCTTCCGTGGCGCTGACACCACCCCCCGACGCCGCTGTTGTGCCAAATCCTGCTGTGCCACCATCTCGTTGTCACCGTAGCTGAGCCTCGGGCCGCCGTCTCGAGCCCCGCTGTCGTTGTTCGCCATTGTTGTCACTAGTCTGTCCTCGCCCTCGTTGCCGTCAAATGCCTCCACCGCTGCTACCTTCGATCTGGCATCGTTGCCGTCGCCGTCCCCGTTCGAGAGAAGGTAAAAGAAGCCCGTCACCGTCGTCCCTGCCATTCATCGCAACCCCATTCTATTGCCGTAGCCGTCGTCGTAGTCGCCATCGTCATTGCTGTCACTACCATAGTCATCGTCGCCGCCGTAACACCTTAGTTTCCGTCCCTGGCGCCGCGGATTCACAAACCCTAGGGTTTGCGATTTTTCAGTCGCGAAGTGGATCCGGACCCCAAAAATCGGGTAGGGTTCGCGATCTGGGGGCGGCTGGAGGATGGGTCGGGTGCCAGAGCCGGGTCGGGTAGGGTTTCGCCGGGGGGAGCGGGTTGTCGGGTCGGGGTCATCAGGCCGGGCCAGGCATCTCCAAACGCTCGGCCACGACACCGTTTCAATAAAAAAAGAAAAAGAAGAAAGAAAAAAGACAAAAAATCCGAGTCGGGCCGGCATAGGGTCACCGCCCCGGGTCAGACCCAACTCGTGGATCCGACCGGGTCGGCTTTTTAAATTTTATTTTAAATAATATTTTAAATAAATAATAAATAATAAATAATTTATTTTCCAAAAAAATCCAAAATATAATTATTTTCCAAAAATATTAAAAAATATTTTAATTTCCAGAAAACCAAAAAATATTTAAAAATGTTAAAAAATATTTTATTTTCCAAAAAAATAAAAAATCAAAAAAAATTTCGTATTTTCCAAAAAATGCAAAAAATCCAAAAAAAGCCAAAAAATTCAGAAAAAGCCAAAAAGACTTGTATTTTTCCAAAAAATATCAAAAAATAAAATCCAAAAATCCCTTTTATGTCCAAAAAATTAGAAAAAAGATTCAAAAAAATGTTTTTCCCAAAAATGCATGGAAAATCCCTCGAACATCCAAAAAGCCTCAATGTTTAAACAAGATTAGGTACCAAAAGGGCATTAGTGATTAACTAGTGTAATCAAGTCCCCGATCCTAATTTCTCTGGTTGCGCAGGAGCGAGTATTTCTTCCGATACTTCGCTTGGGTTTCTAATCGACCCACCCCAAACCGATTAGTGGTGACTCCTTTTTAAAATTAATTTATAGGTTAAAAACTTAGACTATTAAAGTCGTGAATTGGTGGACTTGGGAGAGTCCGGGCATAATTAATTTCAGCAGAGCCATTAGCCTCCGCAAGGCGCCCGCCCTTGATGTGGGCGTCGAAAAAAAGAGGTCGCGACTGAGATAGCTAGTATAAGCACCTAGAGGGGGGTGAATAGGTGCACAAGCAATTTATCGAGATACGGAAGCGATTCTTGGCAAACGATAGAAAGGAAATTCTTTCTTGATTAACAAAATGAAATATGATCAAGGCAAAGAGAGTAAGCAAGAGAAAATTGAACACAGGGTTTATAGTGGTTCGGCTTATTCAAAGCCTACGTCCACTCTTCCGCATTGAGAGCCCACCGGCTGGATTTTACTATGAGCAAAAGAGAAGTTACACCACAGCTTTACCTTGATTCCACAGTATAGATGTTCTACCACACCTCTTCAAGGTTTCTCACAAATATAGACTCTCTTTTGAATACAATGTTTTGCTCAAAGGAATTGTCTAAACAACAAGAAGCTTTCAGACTTTGGAATTCTTCTATCGCGCACCCACCAAACAACTTAGAATGTCTTTCTTATATACTCCTTTATGCCATCATACCCGTTGGCACTTACCAAAGGAATTTTTCAAATCTACCCGTTGGATGGAATCAATTAAGAAGATTATTCAAGCTATTAAAGGAACGTGTTGATAGCCCATCAATCCAGTTCCATACAATCAGGATCTCGGTTTCCATAAGTAGAACATTCCAAGAATATTTAGGCAATCATCGAATCTTCAATCATCGAGTCAATCTCGATCAATCAAAGAATTCCATTATGTCTTTTTCCAGCCACGAGATCTTCTCCAGTTGATAAGGTCATATCTTTAACGAAATATCCAGTTCTGGAGAACCTTTCTTCAATGGAGTAGAGAATGTCAATGAGGATAGACTTTGAGTCTTGAGTCTGGCTGTCCGGAGGTCTTCGGACTTTAAATAGCTGAGTTTGCAAACCTTCAGACTAGACTAATGGAAACGTTTTGTCAGCTTCAAAACACTTCAAGAAGATTTCTCCAACAATCTCCCCCTTTTTGATGGTGACAAAACTTTCCTGTAGATTTGGACAACTTTGACTTGCAAAACATTTCTCAAACACATATGCATATCTTATAGAGATAAATGGCTAAATGAATAACACTAGAATCTGCAACCACAGAAAATAGGTTAGTCTAATAAGTGATAAAGCCATCCATAAGATATCAATAGTAGTTAATAGAAGCAGTCAAGTCCAAGTCTAGTTCAGTTCTCATCCAGACACAAAAACAAAGTCAGAGTTCAAGCATCAAAACAATCCAACAAACAGTCCAACAAACCATACGATTAAAAGTCAAATTGTTCAAATCTTGCATCTCTCCCCCTTTTTGTCATCATTAAAAAGGTTGAGATGAAAATAGAATGAAGTCAAGATTACTTGGGAACGCGGACAAGCTGGAAATCTCCCATAGCGAATGATGCCTTCCAGCCTTTTCAAATCTTCCTTGATCGTGCAATCTCCTCACCCTTGGCATTGGCCTGAATCTGAATAGTGAGGGCTTGGATTTTATCTTTCAATGAACATGAAGAAACTTGACCCGCATTTTGCAAGTTTTGAATCTCGCATCCCAAGGCATAAATTTGACCGCGCATCTCCAAGAGAATATCCATAATTCTGCGAAAATCGGTGAGGTTGTCGGTGCGCGTCTTGGCTTTAGCACGTTCTGCGAGATGATGGCATATCAGAATAATCTCGCAGGTTTGGCGATGAAACTTCATGATATTCTTCTGGAAAATGAGAGGCATAAACGTCCTCTGGGTCTGCAGGTGAGCGACTGACTCCTTCACTTGCATCAGGATATGAGGACTTCCCTCCTTTCTCTTGATCTCCCCCTATTTCCATGCCTACATGTGGAGAAGAGTGTTTCTCAGGTCCTCCTTCTTCTCTTCTTTCTTCTCCAGGTCTTTTCTCCTCTGCTTCTTTTTCGCCAACTGCTCTTTCTAATTCTTTCTCTTCTTCTTCTCTTTCTTCTTCTTCTCT
The DNA here is from genome assembly GCA_017140325.1 of Eucalyptus leucophloia subsp. euroa. Taxonomy (NCBI): domain Eukaryota; kingdom Viridiplantae; phylum Streptophyta; class Magnoliopsida; order Myrtales; family Myrtaceae; genus Eucalyptus; species Eucalyptus leucophloia. The sequence goes on from CM029473.1 coordinate 30,834,768, forward strand.
CTCCTTTTCTTGACCTTCTCTTTCCTTTTGGCCTTCTCTTTCCTTTTCTTCTGTCTCACGTTGTTCCATTGACTCTAGAACAGTACGACTTAGCTTCTTCAAAGCTATGGCCAAAATGGTAAGGTCATCATCTTCTTCATCTTCCACAATAAGAGCTCTCCTTTTTGGTTTTGAAGCAACCAAGGGCTCCTTTCCTTTCCTTTTTGAAGAAGAGGTTTGATGAGCTTTGACTGGAGTTTTCTCCTTGAATTTCTCCAACTCCTTGTTCAGTTCCTTCAGACACATTTTGGTCACCATCTTCAGTCCTACCACCATATGATCGCACGATCGAACATAAAAGATTTGCGGAGGCTGAATATTTAGATGTCTGAATAACTTCGTCACAAGGCTTGGGTAAGGAAGTTGACCTCTGTCCTTCATCATTGCTCTATACATGTGGAACATGATAGTGTGAGGGAGAGAAAACCGTTTTCCAGTGAGGATGGCATACATCAGCTTTGCCTCTGAACTTGAAACATCAGTCTTGAAGGTTGATTTCGGTCGGAGGCAATTGATCACAATCTTGTGAAGCAAGATGTTGAATGCACTCATCCTTAGGTAGGTGATCTTTTCCTCTATTCTCCTATCCTTCACAAGTTCTAGTGTGGCCCGAGTAATGGAAACTTTGATCGGTTGATATCTTTCTCTCTCAACTCCTAACACATCTGCCAGCATATTCATATCCACAACATAATCTTGATCTTTGACACTGAATGAGAATCTATTAGCATCCAAAAAGCTAAGATTTGAATAGAAATATGTGGTTAATTTAGCATAGGCCTCTCGTAGTGTCGGAGAGAACTTTTCAAGTTGAAGATAACCGAACTTTTCCCTCAAGTTCACATTCACAAAAGCATCCAGAAAATCAAAATCCACACTTCTAGGTTTATTACCCCACACTTCAGCAATTTTGAGTATAAATCCTTTTGTTCCTTCGATCTGAACAGATCTCCTCTTTTTCCTTGACTTTCAATTGCAACACCCATTCTCGGTTGAAATTGGCTGTATAATTTGTCATCATCATTCCCATCTACAGGATTCGGTCCCCAATCACGAGGATCACTTGGGATATTCGTAAGGGTTTCCTCAGCCACCCCTTTACGAGCAATTCCCAAACTTTCCATTTTTCGCAAAAAGATATATTCGTTCCCATATCCTTTGTCTTTAAGAAAATCATCGACCTAGTTCAAGGGAGTACGAGTTCCTTTTAAGGCACGATATAGCTTATAAATGAAAGCGGGCTTTTGAACTCTTACTAGATCTACATCCTCAATGATTTCTTTCTCTTGTTGATGATCAACGCCTTGAGGATTAGATGGAGGAGAATGACGCTGCTGAGAATGTTGTGGGCTCTATTGCTGTTCTGGAGACACTTCTTCTTTAGTAAGATCGAAGTGCGTAGGCCCCTCACTCATTCGCCGTGGTCTCCTGCTTACGATTCTCGAAGACTTTCTTGAAGATGACATCTTTCTCAGTTTTTGAAAGATTCCTTGCTTGACTTTCCCAAGAAAGATGACAACTTTTTCGAAGATTAAACAAGGGAGAAAAACGGGAATGGACGATCGATGCTTTTCTAGGGTTTTTGAGAGTAAAGTGAAGAGGAATCAATAGTGCACGATCGGTTAAAAAGAGAGATAAATGAACCATCATAAAGGAAAATAAAAAGATGCCTTTTCAAAATAACTGTCCTTTTTCCGCGAAAATAGTCATTTCAAAAAATAACTTCTTTTTCGAAAAGGAAACGATGCAATAATTAAGCCGATTAAAGATAGCAATAAAACACGGTTCACAATCGTACCTTTTCAAGATAAGATTCGAGAGAGAGAAAGACTAACTTACAGTCTGACGGTCGTACCAAGACTAACTTACAGTTAAAGTCTTGTATGTCTGAGTTTGAGAGTCTTTAGACTTTGATCTCCTCATACCTTAAAATGTTGAGTCTGGAACGGATGGTTTCAAATTGATTTTTCTCCAAAGGCTTTGTGAATATATCGGCCAGTTGGTTCTTTGAATCAACATATTGAATTGAGACATCTCCATTTTGAACATGGTCTCTAATAAAGTGATGTCGAATCTCTATATGCTTTGCTCTTGAGTGGAGAATTGGATTTTTGGTGAGATTGATAGCGCTGGTGTTGTTGCAATTAATCTCCATGCATGAGTCTTCAATTCCAAAGTCTTTTAACTGCTGTTTTATCCACAGAATTTGCGAACAACAACTTCCGAGAGCTATATACTCTGCTTCTGCTGTAGAGAGAGCTACTGTACTTTGCTTTCTTGAAAACCAAGACACTGTCCTACCTCCAAGTAGTTGATAGGCACCCGAGGCGCTCTTTCTATCGACTCTGCATCCAGCAAGGTCTACGTCTGAATATTCAAGAAGAGTAAAGTCTCCCATTTTTTTGATACCAGAGACTAAAGCTTGATGTTGATGAAATATATTTGATAATACGCTTCACAGCATTTAAATGAGATTCTTTTGGGTCTGATTGAAATCTGGTACAAATGCAAACACTAAACAAAATGTCAGGTCTAGAAGCAATAAGATAAAGAAGAGATCCGATGATACTCCTATACAGTTTTTGATAGACTTTCTTTCCTTCTTCATCTTTGTCTATCTTTAAGGAACTTGACATTGGTATGTCAGCCTTTTTGCAACTGTCCAGTCCAAACTTTTTGACAAGATCATTTGCATACTTTTCTTGATGGATGAAAGTTCCTTCCTCCAATTGTTTTATTTGAAGTCCAAGAAAGAAGGTTAACTCACCTATCATGCTCATTTCAAATTCATCCCGCATAATCTTAGAAAATTTCTTGCACGAGACTTTCATTAGAGGATCCAAAGATAATATCATCGACATATATTTGAACAAGCAGAAAACTTTTGCTTTCTCTTTTAATAAAAAGAGTAGTGTCTACTTTACCTTTAACAAAACCATTTCGAATTAAAAACTTACTCAGTCTGTCGTACCAAGCTCGAGGTGCTTGTTTTAAGCCATATAAGGCCTTTTTGAGTCTGAATACTGAGTCTGGTTTCCTTGGGTCTTTAAACCCAGGTGGTTGTTTCACATAAACTTCCTCATGGATAAATCCATTTAGGAAAGCACTTTTGACATCCATTTGGAATAACCTAAAATTTTTATGACAAGCAAATGCAAGTAATAAACGAATTGCTTCTAACCTCGCTACTGGTGCGTAAGTCTCGTCATAGTCGATCCCTTCTTCTTGTGTGCATCCCTTGGCCACGAGTCTAGCCTTGTTTCTTATGACTTTTCCTCTTTCGTCCATCTTATTCCTGAAAACCCATTTAGCTCCAATAATTGATTTACCTTTTGGTTTAGGAGTCAGCTCCTAGAGATCATTAATTCTGAATTGTCTGAGTTCTTCTTGCATAGCTTCAATCCAGCTCTCATCGGATAAAGCTTCTTCTATGCTCTTGGGTTCTATCTCAGAAATAAGAGCCACAGCACTAGACTCTTCTCGCCTTTTGGATCTTGTGCGAATTCCTTCATTGATGTCGCCAATAATAAGATCTTTGGGATGATTGGACTTATGCTTCCTATTGCTGATTAATTTATCAGATTGATGGTCACTTCCTTCACTTGAATCTTCAACAGTCATTTGTTGCTGGTCCTTCAAAGTCTGAGCTGCTTCTTGAGATTTAGACTTTGTAGAGTCTGGAGCAGATTCAGTTTCTTCAAGATGAGTCTAAATAGATTTATTTTGTATAGAATCTTGGAATTTGATATTCATTGATTCTTCCACAGTTTGAGTCTTCTTGTTGTAGACTCTGTACGCTTTGCTTGTAGTTGAATATTCAAGGAAGATGCCTTCATCTGACTTTTCTTCAAACTTACCAACTTGATCATTTGCATTTTTTAGTATGAAACATTTGCATTCGAATACATGAAAATATGAAACAATGGGCTTCTTTTCTTTAAATAGTTCATAGGGGGTTTTTTCTAGAATAGGCCTTAGAAAAACTCTATTGATAATATAACATGATGTTGAAACTGCTTCAGCCCAAAACCGTAAAGAGATATTGCTTTCAATTAAAAGAGTTCTAGCCAATTTTTGAAGAGATCTATTCTTCCTTTCCACAACTCCGTTTTGCTCTGGAGTATATGGAGAACAAATGCTGAAAACCAGATTCTTTACAAAATTTGGCAAAATCTTGATTTTCAAATTCACCTCCATGGTCTGTTTTTATACTTGAAATAACATACCCCTTTTCATTTTGAACATTCTTAGCAAATTTTTCAAAGTAAGAGAAAGTTTCAGACTTACTTGCTAAGAAATATACCCAGGTAAATCGTGAGTAGTCATCCACAATTACTAGGCAATATTTCTTACCTCCAATGCTCTGCGTTCTTGTTGGTCTAAATAGATCCATATGCAAAAGCTGCAGTACACGGTTAGTGGAAACTTGATTTATTGGTTTAAAGGAATTTCTTACCTATTTTCCCAATATACATGGTGTACATAGATCAGACTTTTGGTATGATAAATTGGGTAGATCACGAACAAGCTTCTTTGTTGAGATCTTGGCTATCTGCTTCATGTTAATATGACCAAGCTTTTTGTGCCATAAGCTTGCTTCATCTTGGATTGAGATTAGACATTGCGACTCATCTAGTTTTACGTCCAAGAGGTAGATATTTCCATGTCTTCGACCCATGAATGATCGAGTAGAGTCTTTACTAGTTCTTGAACAAATACCCTCTTGAAAGTTGATTCTAAAACCAGCATCACATAGCTGACTAACACTGAGCAGATTGTAATTGAGCCCTTTAACTAAACAAACATTGCTTATTGTGAGGTTCCCAATTTTTACAGTTCCAAATCCTACTATTTTTCCTTTGCTGTTTCCTCCAAATGAGACTTTTCCACCATTCACTTGAACAAGCTTTATGAAGCAATTTGAATCTCCTATCATGTGTCTCGAGCATCCACTATCAAGGTACCATTTCACCTTTTTCTTGATAGTGATCTGCATTTAAAAAGAGACTCAAGCTTTCTTTGGTACCCATATTTTTTTGGGTCCTTTTGAGTTAGTCTGATATACAGTTTTTGCCCAAACTTTATTGACAAGTCTCTAAACCATCGGACATTCTTTCTCAAAATGATCTGTACTATTGCATTTTGAACATCTAAGAGCATTACGACCTACTGGTTTTACAAAGTTCCTTTCAAAATGATTTTTGTAAGCATTTCTTGTGGGTCTTTGTTTGATTCTTTCTTTCACTCTAGGAAAATCGATTAAAGGAATAGTTTCAGCATTCATTCCTAAACCAGATTTATTGAAATACGATCTTTGAACAAAAAGTATTTTTTCTAGTTTCTCAGATCCTATAGAAAATCTTTTGGAAATATTTGAAATATCATTTTTCAAAAATGCATTTTCTTTTAAAAGATTATCTTTACTTTTTTTGAGAGAAGAAACATTCTGGTCTAAGCATTTCACTTTTTCTTCCAAAACATTCTTTTGTTGTTTTAAAGCAGAATTTTCTTTTTTGAGTTCGGAAATTCTTTTAAGAAAAGTCTTAAGACTAAAACATAATTCATCAATGTATTTTGAAACTTTAATAGGGATTTTGAAGTTACTTACCTCGAATTCACTTTTTGAATCTTAATCAGTCTCGGAGTTTGATTCTGAATCTGATTGTGCCATTAGACATATGTTGGTATAATCATCATCACTATCTTCGCACTCCGTATCACTACAGGTTTCTGCTTTGAGAGCTTTTCGATATTTTTCAGTTTTTCCTTTCTTCTTCCTTAGAAGAGGACAGTTGGGTCTGATGTGTTCCTTTTTCCTTACATTCAAAGCAGACTATATCTTTGTTTGATTCATCATCATCAGCAGACTTGGTCTGTTGCTTTTGAAAACTTTGTTTCTTTGCATTGAATCTTCTTCCTTTTCTATTCAGCTTTCTGAATCTTCTTATCATGAGAGCAAGTTCTTCATCATCCATGTTGTCTTCAGAATCTGTTACATCAGAATCATCATTAGATTTTAATGCAATAGATTTCTTACCTTTAGGATCTTCGTCTTCATTGATTCGTTCCACTTCATAAGACTGAAGGGTCCCAACCAACTCATCGATAGACAGTGGCATGATTCTTTGGGTCTCTCTAATTGAGATCTTTATATGATTCCAATCCTTGGAGAGTCCACGCAGTAGCTTGTTTACTTTCATGGGATCAGAAATTGGTTAACCTTGATTTTCAAGACCATTCACGATTTCTATAAAACGACTAAACATGTCAGTTATAGATTCTCCTGGTTTCATTCGAAGGCTTCGTATTGACCGAGAAGAATGTTGATTCTAGTCTCTTTCACTCGATCGGTTCCTTCATAAGTAATGTGTAATCTATCTCGAGACTTCTTTGGCTATATCATAAGAAGATATTACGTTATATTCAGTAGGTGATAAAGCACAATATAAAGAATAAATTGCTTTTGCATCAAGAGCTTGTCTCTTGATTATCTCTTCCGACTCATTTATTTGGACTCAATAGTGTCCTTTCCTCTTTCGAGATAGATGCAGCTTTAGGAATGATTCCTTTTTCTACAACGTCCCATTCCAGAGAATCCTTTGATCTTAAGAACACCTTCATCTTGTTCTTCCATATGTTGTAGTCCTTTCCATCAAAGTAAGGCGGTCTAGTGTTGCTTTGCCCTTCTACCAGCCACCGGAGCTAACATGCTAGCCATGGATCATTTACTCAAGTAAAACACTTCAAACAAAGTGAGTACACGAGCTCGATACCAATTGAGATAGCTAGTATAAGCACCTAGAGGGGGTGAATAGGTGCACAAACAATTTATCGAGATACGGAAGCGATTCTTGGCAAACCATAGAAAGTAAATTCTTTCTTGATTAACAAAATGAAATACGATCAAGGCAAAGAGAGTAAGGAAGAGAAAATTAAACACAGGGTTTATAGTGGTTCGGCTTATTCCAAGCCTACGTCCACTCTTCCGCACTAACAGCCCACCGGCTGGATTTCACTATGAATAAAAGAGAAGTTACACCATAGCTTTCCCTTGATTCCACAGTGTAGATGTTCTATCACACCTCCTCAAGGTTTCTCACAAATATAGACTCTCTTTTGAATGCAATATTTCGCTCAAATGAATTGTCTAAACAACAGAAAGCTTTCAGACTTTGGAATTCTTCTATCGTGCACCCCCGAACAACTTAGAACGTCTTCCTTATAGACTCCTTTATGCCATTATACCCGTTGGCACTTACCAAAGGAATTCCTCTAATCTACCCGTTGGACAAAATTAATTAAGAAGATTATTCTAGCTATTAAAGGAACGTGTCGATAGCCCATCCTGTTTGCCCATACAATCAAAATCTCAGTTTCTATAAGTAGAACCTTCCAAGAATATTTAGGCAATCATTGGATCTTCAATCATCGAGTCAATCTCGATCAATCAAAGAATTCCGTTATGTCTTTTTCCAGCCACGAGATCTTCTCCAGTTGATAAGGTCATATCCTTAATGAAACATCCAGTTCTGGATAACCTTTCTTCAACGGATTAGAGACTGTCAATGAGGATAGACTTTAAGTCTTGAGTCTAGTTATCCGGAGTTCTTCAGACTTTAAATAGTTGAGTCTGCAAACCTTCAGACTAGACTGATGGAAAACGTTTTGTCAGCTTCAAAACACTTCAAAAAGATTTTTCCAACAGTGACAGCTTGGCGACTCGCTGGGGACTATTTGAGGACTTAGGCCATTCTATATTGTTTAAATATTTTACTGACTTGTTTTTTTTTCTTTATGCAGGTCAGTAGCTTAAATGTTTATTTTTAATTTTGGCTAAAATAGATTGTTTTGTGCTTATAAACTATTGTGCATGCTTTACTGTTTTAGCACTATACATGGCACACAAAACCCGGCCACTAGACCTGGGCCGCCATAGGATATCTAGGATGGTGTTAAGAAAAATACGACCTCGAACGCGAGACTGCGATGTAGAGGTTGCCTTTCTTTCCCTCGAATTTCTTAGCCGAGGTTAGGAGGGTATACTGCTGACGCGAGACTGCGATGGGCGGATATCCTTTTAATCTCAATAAACCTTCTCAGTTAGAAATCGAGCCACACGTCCCATGCGCATGCCTTTGTGCTTGCCATTTTTCTTTAAAAGCAAAGTAATTTCTTTACTCAGTCTTTTTTTATTGGCCCATGGCAATTTAAGGTAGGATTTTGGAGTCCCGGTTTATATGCGATGGGAGAAGACGATATCCAATTTATTCCTGCTCCCAAAGCAGAACTCTTCAGATGGTGAGGTCAATTGGACCAGTAGGCCTAAGAGCGCGTAAAAGCCAAAGTCGGTCATCTCCTAGCGTTGATTCAAATCACTGTTTGTCCCGAAGTCATACAGGTCATGGCACATTTCTGGTGCCCGAAGATGACTGCTTTTATGTTTGGTGGGTTTGAGCTAACCCCAATTCTGGAAGAATACAGCATCATCATTCAAATGCCTCTCGAGAAAAAGCTTGTTAGGCCATCAACAGGCATTATCCCGTTGGGTGGGTTAGCTCGACTTTTAGGAATTGAAATCCACGTTATGAGGCAAATTTTTGAAAACAACCATAATACCTGCCTACTAGAATTCATGAATGCTTGTTTTCAAAATCAGCCTATGATCCAAAAATGCGAGATTTTCCTCCTGGCCTTTTTTGGGTTCATCATTTTCCCCCATCAAAGAAATGTCATAAGTCCTAAGATGGCATGGATAGTTGATCAGATCTCGAGGGGGCAAAATTATGTCAACATGATTTTAACTGAAACATATTTTTCCTTTAATCGTTTTAAAGAAAATGTGGAAAAAATCATGCGGGTCTCTCCGGAAATTTTACAAGTCTGGTTCTTTTCTCACCTAATTGAATTTCGAGGCTTCATGCGATCGTCTGAAATGAACGATTTCGAAAATCCATTACAAAAATTTATGGTTCTAGGATCATACATTCCTAATCAAAGCTATTTAAATTGGATAAACTTCCTAAGAGACCCGGCTCCTGAGGCATTCCAATGGTGTGTTGGTTGGTTCTATGAAAAGAGACCTCGCTTTGCTTTCAAGTGCCGCTATCCAATTCTGTTACTTGGCCTCACTGGTGCCATTTCCTATTTCCCATATAGGGTGGCACGACAGTATGGAGCCCTTCAGGAGATCCCGCATCTTTCAAGAAGAGGGTCCCTCCACTCCTTTTCACCCATCAAAGTTTTGAATACACGTTCGAGATTGACATTATCGAAGAAGCATGGAGTAGGTGCCATCGCAAAAGGATCGTGGTACCTGAAGGGCTTGAGGGAGAAGAAAAAGCCACCACGCCTCCATGTCCTACATCCACAACCATCGTATCCCGACAAAATGGAAGCCGTCAGTCCCTCACTCAATCAGCAAGAGCAGCCAACACGAGCAAGTAGAACTCATGGAGAGGGATTTGGGAATGGACTGGGCACACACCTCAGAGCCAATTCAAGGAAGCAGGCATCCTCGTAAGAACAAGGCTCCTCGTTGAATATAAATTGGCAATCATGTGCCCTTTAATGTTAATATTGTGAAAATTTTTGTCCCATTGTTTAGGGACTTTTGTTTAATATCTAGTATTTTATCCCGTCATTTCAATTTCAAGTTTTAGATGTCAGGAGTTGGCAGTCTATAAATCCTCTTTTGATAAATAAAAAAGTAGTTAGACCATTGCCATGGGTCAATCTTTGTTTACTTTCGTGCTCATTCATTGTTTTCGCAACGACAGGTAATTATGAATCGCCGGCCACCAATTGCCCACGAATGGCCTCATGCAATAAGGCCCGATTAGAATGATGTACAAAATCGCGTCATTAACATTGAAGACGGCGTAGGACAGATATCCATTGTCCTTCGACAACTCTCGAGACAAATGAAATCTACTCAAGCTGAGCCTAACTCCGTAGTTACTTTAAGCATTGTCATGACACCCGCAAATATGCTAGAAAATAGCCAGCACCATAGAAAAATTTGAAAAGATCATGAAAAAGTTAAACCAGTTGCAGGGGCGGAATCCCATGGACCTATCCAATTACGCCGGCATTAAGATCCCTGAAGAGCTCAAAACACCTGAATGCGAAAGATATGCTGATACCTCCCGCCCAGAGACCTACTTGCAGGCCTACCTGGTTCGAAGGATGATTCAATTGTACCAATCGAGCTTGACTGGCCCTGCCTTGCGATGGTACACCGTCAGGAAGATTAGTCCCCTTAAAACCTGGAGGGAACTAATTCATGTTTTTCACAAAGAGTATAATAGTGACATCACCCCTGACATCACCTTGCCCTACAAAGAGCCGATGATCGCGGAGCACGAGGAGCCATTAGTCGCTAAGATAGGAGAAGAGCATGTCAATGAAGCCTTGCATGATAAATGGGCAGCTGAGCAACATCCACATTCTTGGAAAATTTCCCACTAGGAAAGGCAAGGAGCCTTTGTACGAGATCAAAGACACAGAGCCTGTTCAAGAGTGGGGCACGACTGGGCAACTCCCCAAGCTTACTCCAAGAGCTAGGGTCTAAAGAATACCAACCCCTATCAACCTGGAAAGTGAATTAGACAGTGAAAATCTAATCGAGCTGGCAAAACGAAAGGCCTTACTAAAAAGTTCTGGACCAGAAGCCAAGAAAAGAAAGCCTAAGCAGATCAATTCAGCATTTGCCGACGAGCCACCACACAAAAGCTTCGAACATTCCCAAGAATACAGCTTTGAAGGCTACCATCCCCTAGAATACAATCCTAAGGACTTCCAGTATTATTTCGACAATGAAACTGACGATTCATCGTATAACTGTTTCCTACTCTCACCCGGGGATGAAGGCCCGTCAGAAGAGGAAGCATACGTCTTTATCCGCTACGATCCTAATGAAGTACTAAGCTCGTCCTCTGACCATAAGGATAGCTTCAATACTTCATCCTCATTCGGAAATTTTAACCCAGAAGAAAGCAATGGGTAATTCCGTAGAGTCCAACTTCCCTAAAACAGAAAAATTCACCACTACAACGAATATGCAGTGGGAAAACTAGTGGCCTAATCAAGACATACTAGGCTTGTCTTGCCCTGGTAGGATCATGACCCCCATAGAAATGTGGATACCCAATCTCCACAAGTATAACGGCACGACTTGCCCCGTGGCCCACTTATAGTACCTCCATGCTGAAATGAGTCGGTACTATGGCCCGATGTCATTCACAACTCAGGCCTTCCAAGAAAGTCTTACGGGGTCTGCATTACAATGGTTCATCATAGCAGATATCTATCTCATGAGAGATTGGAATGAGCTGTATTCTGCATTCCTGCTTCAGTATCAAAGCTAGATTGGGACTAAAGTGACTTGTCAGAACTTGGTTCACTTCAGAAGAAGACCAATGGAGGATTTCCGAGCATATGCAAGGAGGTGGGAGGCTTTTATTAGGGGTGAGCATGGTCCGGGTTGGTCCGGGCCACCCCCTAACCCTAGGACCAACCCGTACAGTGTCGGTCCTCAATTTTTAGGATCGAGGACTGACCCTATTGAGCCTGGGACCAAGGATCGGATCGACCCAATGGGTTTGGTCCGATTCCAGGGTGAACCCAGGATCGATGATAATTTTTTTGTCTTATTTTTTATACTCCCTAAAAAAGCAAACCTACAAATTCAAATTACATATCCATCGATAATTAGGCATTGTGCAACTAAACTATAAATATCAATACATATTTAGCAAATTTAAGACACAATAATAGAAATTCATACATGCTAATTGCTCATCGAGATATGGGACAATATGGAAAGTTCTTGTAATCATCTATCTTTAATATTCATAACACCATATGCAAAAGTGTTTTCCTGCATTCGATCATGTAAAGTCTACGCAACCAAAAAATGAACTTCACACCACTTGACTAATAAATCACCGTAGCAACTACAGTACTACTTTACTCTTCAAAAACTTCTACCATTTGACACAAATTGAAAAGCAAAATGCAGTTGGAATTCATTAGTAAAATACAATTAAACCATAAAAAGTTCAAAATACTTAATATAAACCATGAATATATAACTTCATATCTTGTTAATTCACTTGAACTTCTAAACACTTGAAAACAAAATAAATGGCACATAATTAATACTCAACAAAAGTTTTAAATTGAAATTACTATTAGTGCTATTGGTAGAACATCTCAATATAATATAATATAACAGACATTTTACTTAGGTTTGAATATATAATATAATATAATATAATATAATATAATATAATATAATATAATATAATATAATATACAGGGTTAGTCCGGGGTTGGATCGACCCAAAACTCTTAGGACCGAGGACCAACCCGTATAGTGTTGGTCCTAAAATTTCAGGACCAAGGACCGACCCAATCCCCTTAGGAACCGGACCAGGAACGGCAGGGTTGGGGCAATCTAGGGTCGGTCTAGGGTCAACCCTAGACCGTTGCTCACCCCTAGCTTTTATGATGCAAACTTACCCTCAACTGGTCGAAGAAGAAATGATAAAGCTGTTCATAGGGGCTTTATCTCGCAAGCATCGTTGTTGGTTGCATGGGTTGCATTTCCATAGCTTCAATGAAGTAGTCCTCTCATGCGAATACTTCGAGTCTACTGGAGGCGAGGAACTCAAAGGCACTTGATTTCGGAACCAACACTATCAAAACACTCATTTACATAGGAGTTTTCATGGGTTTTACTTGTTTTTATAATTTCATGTCTAGTGTGCTACCGTTATATTTTCCATTCCAAGTACTCTATTGTATAGTTCTAATATTTTGTTTTAAGAGCATGAGGCGGTACTCCAAACCTGCCCAGTGATGTTATCCAACCATGAAAAAAAATATCATCCAAGGAGAATATTGAGGGCTGGGCTTCCTCATGCTTTTTTTCTTCCCCAAAGACGTATTTTGAAAATGAAAAATATTTCATCACCCAAAAGCTTTCCTCAAAATAGGATGATAAATTTAAGCATGTTTGTCTTTTAACCCTCTCACTTTATGTTTCAGAACATCATCCCCTTTGATTTAGTGTGACAAAAGGTATTTAAGACTAGCACATCGTGTGAACAGACCAAACTCGAGAACACATTTTCAAGAAAGCGGGGGCAAACAGAAAGGAGCATCCCATTTCAAATCCCATTTCAAAAAGGGTAAGTCTTATTCCCTTAACATAATATTGAGAATGACAACCCCTCTCTTCTATTTACAGGATATAAAAGATGAGACGTAATAGGTACAGGCATACAGTTGAAATCGAAGCATCCATGACATGCCTCACTCCTGCCCAGCTCCATCCTAAGCCAAAGGACTATCTTGTCGCACGACGCGCCCAAACAGCTAGATGTTACAATTTCAACTTCAACATAAGGAAGAAGTTCCTTTTCTTCCTTTAAAGTGATTACTGTCAACAGGGAGAAAATCTAGACAGTCAAGGCGATCTATAGCCCCACACCCTGGACAATGACTTTGGAATCTAGAAACTTCACTCCAGACGCATATTCTTCCAAGGAGTAATTGCCATCAGAAAGCTTGTGATTTTTTATCTCAGATTCCATAGAAGCTTGAGGTACATGACTTTTGTCCAATGATGCTATAGTTAAAGACAAAAGGAGAAATTCCACAGAAAGAAGGCGTTGAAGATGAATCAACGACCAGTAATCATGCATACATGGTCACAAATGAGGAAGGCTAATTGAAGGAAACATTGAACTATACCAAGATAAAGAGGCCGTCATCGACATTCAAATATCCTTAGGAATCAACAAATACAAACTCTGCGAAAGGGTAACTTGGTATCGTTTCCAATACCCCCACTATTTAAACCCGCTTTTGACATATTTTCCCTATTGACAGGAAGCATCGGGATTCAAGAGCCAAACTTGATGGTTAGGTTTGGCAAATCAATATTGGTCAAGCTAGTACGTGGAAATGACCCGCATCGAATTCACCTGATTTTGTGTAAAATGACGTGTCATCCAGGAGCCAATAATTGACCTAACGAAGCAAGGGATGTAGGACTTCGTGTCCCCCTCTCACTTCAGGTTCACCCAATCATCTGCGAACCGATGAAGGGTAATGTTGTATCTTCTTAGTTGTTCAACTTCTAAGAGAATTTGTGACTGACACGTTCTTTCCTATCTTTTGTAGGATCACCCGACTGTAAAAAAAAAACAAGGATAACAAATCAATGAGAGGCACAACAAACTCTCCTAAACGAAATGGCGTCCTGAGTAATCGCCAAAGCAAATGACAGAAAATCTTTAGGCCTCAACTCACATTTGATTTTGGCCAGACTAATTGATCTATTTCTACATTTTCTCTTCTGCAGGGGCAAAAGTAGAAAGGCCCGTCAAATCAATGATCAGATCCCCAACCCTGGTTGATCTTTCTTGTGTCATGTCCCTACTTAATAGGAGTAATCCATCGACACCCATTTGTGAATAACCCTTTTGATGTTCAAAATTTAACATTACTATTCTGTTGACCCTTAAAGCTACCAACAAGGTCTTTTTGAGCCAAGACCATTCATTTGTTTCGAGAGTACAAACTCTCTCATGTGTAAAATACTGCATACCTTTTCTAAATGGATTTTTTTCATGACGATTTTGTCTATCTAAATCTTTGATTCTATTAAGGATTATTAGAATAAACTGCTAAGTGAAGAATACAAGATTAATTGAGTATGCTAGATGAGGCACGTCAGAATGATGACAGGCAAGCCATATCCTACACACAGTCCCCCATCTATACACTTGTGAGATGAGTGCAGAAGATTCCATGACTGTAGGGTAAAGAGTTCTCTCGCGAATGGTACGATAACCAAAATAGCGAGAGGCATTTCATTGGAGCTCCTTACACTGGTGAAGCTTCTCTCATATCCTCATCAAGAACCACCCCACACTGGGGTAGATCAGAGGCAAAGTAGCATCACAAGGTGAGAAGAGGGATAGAAATTTTCTTACTCGCACTTGCATCAATCTTCGGGTGTCTTTATCGCATATGAACACTCGCATTAATTTAAGTGCCCTAGAATGACAAAGAACAATTCTTTCTCTACGCACTTGTATTCATTGTACAACCCAATTAAGTCTGTAATATCACCCTCACGTGGAGCAAAATAGAAGTTACTATCATTTAAGCAGCATAGCTCGGAGCGCTAGCTGAAGACAAAGACTCAAGAGTCTAACAATAGTGTCGTGATTGAACTTGCCTAGGCTAGTTCCTCTAACGACAATAATGAAAAAACATGGGCATAAAAAAGCAGTGTACTGGGTAAAAGCAAGGTCAATGCCCATGAATGAAGAACTGGAATAAAAAATAGGGGCATAAAAAAGCAGTGTGCTTGGTAAAAGCAAGGCCGATGCCCTCCAGTAAAAAATACAGCCAAGAAAAAGTTGTTGTTGTGGTTCAATTGATAGAGCCTCCATCTGACAGTGAGAAGAAAGACCGGTGACAAATGCCGAGGCAATCACCAGCTCGCACCCCTTTACACATGAGCCAAGCCTACGTTGCATCCTATTATAAAAGTCTCTTCAAACTAGGGCACTTCAATTAACGTAGGATTTCATATGTGCATAAGCATCGCTCGAAGAAGTACGAGCAATATTACTCTATCTCTTTTCGCAGATTCTTGACTTGTAAACCTAGAGATAATCGTACAACATTTCATTCATCAGCTTCGACCTCGATGGTCCCCTTTGATGAGCCGCTGACCAAGACTTCATCGCAATTTCGACAAAGACCTCTCATATTGGTAAAGTCGTACCATTTGCGAGAATACTCGGACCCCTGTTGACATGATGACAGTGAGATAGTGTGGTCCTTATAAATCCTGCATTAATGGTCAGGATTGCCTTTTCCATGAGAGTGAGTGAAAAGTCCTTTCAAACTGAAAGCCCCTCATTTGGCATGTTCAAGATATCTACATTCTAAATGAAGGTTGTCTTTCAAAATCTTACTAGTGGAACTCAGATGATGCAAAACTGACAAAATTGTCATGCATAAATCACATTTAAACTCATGAATTTACAGCATATACAATCATGTGTGCATATTGTGTAAATAGCAGACATACTCTCAGAGATCAGAGATATTGCTAGGTAAACATATCTCTATCCCCATTTGTCTTAAAGTACCTACCACTGTCTAGATACTCTCTTATTGACACTCAACCTATTTGAGTCGTCCTTTGAGTTTGGGTGCTTACTACTATCTAGGTATCCCCATATCGTCAAGTATCCCACTACCTTTGAGTGTCTTTCATTGTCTAGGTACTCCATTTTCGTGACACTCAACCTGCCCGAGTTGTCCCCAAATAATATCAGTAGCTGTTCAAGCACTCCATTGCGTTGTGCACTTGCAGTTACCCAGGTATGCTCTCTTATCATCACGACACTTGGACCCACCTGAGTGATCCTAGATCATATCATTAAATACTTGTGTTCATCCAAGTATTCCAGTACTTTGTACACCTGTGGCTACCCAGGTGTTCTAGCCCTTTTGAGTACCCACGAGCCATCCAGGCAAGCCTTGTGCTACGTTCAAGTTTATATTGCCAGGAGGTGAAAGACCTTCATGAATATTCAAGGCACGTCCTCGATATTCCCCTTACCAGGAGGTGAGAGACCTTCACGAATATGTGAGGCACGCCCTCGATATTCCCTTTATCAGGAGGTGAGAAACATTCACGAATATCCAAGGTACGTCCTCGATATTCCCCTTACTAGGAGGTGAGAGACCTTCACGAATATCCAAGGTACGTCCTCGATATTCCCCTTACCAGGAGGTGAGAGACCTTCACGAATATCCAAGGTACGCCCTCGATATTCCCTTTACTAGGAGGTGAGAAACCTTCACGAATATCCAACGTACGTCCTCGATATTCCCTTTACCAGGAGGTGAGAAACCTTCACGAATATCCAAGGCACGTCCTCGATATTCCTTTTACCTAGGAGGTGAGAGACCTTCACGAATATCCAAGGCACGTCCTCGATATTCCTTTTACCAGGAGGTGAGAGACCTTCACGAATATCCAAGGTACGTCATCGATATTTCCCTTACTAGGAGGTGAGAGACCTTCACGAATATGTGAGGCATGCCCTCGATATTCCCTTTACTAGGAGGTGAGAAACCTTCACGAATAAGCAACGTACGTCCTCGATATTCCCTTTACCAGGAGGTGAGAAACCTTCACGAATATCCAAGGTATGTCCTCGATATTCCCTTTACCAGGAGGTGAGAAACCTTCACGAATATCCAAGGTATGTCCTCGATATTCCCTTTACCAGGAGGTGAGAGACATTCACAAATATCAAGGCACGTCCTCGATATCCCCTATACTAGGAGGTGAGAGACCTTCATGAATATCTCAGGTACGTCCTCGATATTCTCAATTACCAGGAGGTGATAGACCTTCACGAATATCTCAGGTATGCCATCGATATCCCCTTTGCCAGGAGATGAGAAATCTTCATGAATATCTAAGGTACGTCCTCGATATTCCCAATTACCAGGAGGTGAGAGACCTTCACGAATATCTCAGGTATGCTCTCGATATTCCCAATTACCAGGAGGTGAGAGACCTTTACGAATATCTCAGGTATGTCCTCAATATTCCAACTACCAGGAGGTAGGAGACCTCCACGAATATCCCAGGTGCGCCCTCGATATTCCCACTACTAGGAGGTGAGAGACCTTCACGAATATGCGAGGTACATCCTCGATATTCCCTTTTTACCAGGAGGTCGGAGACCTTCACGAATATGCGAGGTACGTCCTCGACATTCCCTTTTTACCAAGAGATGAGAGACCTTCACAAATATCTAAGGTATCCTTCAAGAATTCGTACTTGTGATCATCCAAGTACCTCCTCCAATGCTAGTCAAATGCCCCTTTTGACGCCTACAAAGGCCCAAATATCCTTCAGGTTAGTACTTGTGAATATCCAGATACTCTTTGATATGCCTATGAATGTCTAAGTATCTTCCAGAATCGATGGCCTAAGAAAGGTCGGCGCATTCTCCTGAGAAAGGTTGGGTACCAACTGGTGTCCTCGATACAGATCGAGCACCCTTAAATAGATGCCCTAAGAAAGGTCGGCGCATCTCCTGTCACGGCGACCGAAGAAAGGTTCGGGTCCGAGACAAACCACTTACTGCTCTGACAGGCGATCGAAGAATGGTTCGAGCCTTAGAGAAGCAATTTCCCGTCACGGCGATCGAAGAAAGGTTCGGGTCCGAGACAAATCACTGATTGCTCTAACAGGCGACCGAAGAATGGTTCGGGTCCTGGAAAAGCAATTTCCCATCAAGGCGACCGAAGAAAGGTTTGGGTCCTACACAAATTATTGATAATGGTTCGAGTCTTGGAAAAGCAACCTCCTTATATCACCAGGTAAGATGACGCCTTGATACTTGCCAAACTCGGGGTGCACACCCTATCTCACTCACTCCCGGTAAGTAACTACAGGTATCTTCTTATCTGTTTTAGTATATGTAAAGTTATATTGCTCTTTTTCCGCATAAAATAATAGGTCCAAAATAAAATATAATCTGCTATGCAACCTCTGCGAGCTCACCTTCAAAGAGGGGCGGTTGTTGACGCCTCAATTTTAATTAGGTTTATTTTATTAATTAATTTTTTATTTATTTTGTCTTTTTTGAAATAATAAACAAATAACAAAAAAAAAACCAAAAAAAAACAAACAAACAAAGCAAAAACAAAAAAAGCAAAGCAAAAGCCCAGCCTATTCTCCTCCTTCTTCACCCCCGGCCCGGCCCCTTTCTCTCTTCTTCTTCCTCCTTCACTTTCCTTCGCCGCTGCAACTCACGCGCGCAAGGGAGGCCGACGCGCGAAGGACGGCCTATGGTCGAGGAGAGTAGGCCGACATCGGCCGGAGAGCATAAGATCTCAGGCGCCATTAATGCTGAGCGAGCTTCGTTGGAAAGCTCGATGGGACACTGGTTTAGCCAAGCAGAACCGGTGGGCAAGCCGGAGGCTGGCGGCCGAGCCCCTCTATCGACCGGATCCCCTCGCTTATAAAAGGGCACCACCTTTTGTCGAAGAACGGGGAGAGCGAGCTCCGAGATCTTCCCACTAAGAGACTTCAGGGGAGGAATCGAAGAGTAAGCGAGAGAGAAGTCGGGCCGCGAGCTCAGCCGACCTCCCACTGAGAGACTTCGGGGGAGGTCGGCGGCAAGCGAGTCCGAGGAGGTCAGATCTGGCCGGTGGAGGCTCGGATTTGGTCGGAGTGAGAGAGAACCAAGGTTGAGGAAGGTCCGGCCGAGAGCTGCGTCGCAGATCTGGGGTGACCGAGCCCTTCCGTGACGCTGACACCACCCCCGACGCCGCTGCTGTGCCAAATCCCGCCGTGCCACCGTCTCATTGTCACCGTAGCTGAGCCTCGGGCCGCCGTCTCGAGCCCCGCCGTTGTTGTTTGCCGTGGTCATCACCAGTCTGTCCTCGCCCTTGTTGCCGTCAAACGCCTTCGCCGCTACTGCCTTCGATCTGGCATCGTTGCCGTCGCCGTCCCCGTTTGAGAGAAGGTAAAAAAAGCCTGTCGCCGTCGTCCCTGCCGTTCATTGCAACCCCATTCCGTTGCCGTCGCCGTCGCCGTCATCGTAGTCGCCATCATCGTTGCTGTCGTCGCTGCCGTAACGCCTTAGTTTCCGTCCCCGGCGCCGCGGATTCGCAAACCCTAGGGTTTGCGATTTTCTAGGGTCGCGAAGCGGATCCGGACCCGAAAAATCGGGTAGGGTTCGCGATCTGGGGGCGGTTGGAGGACGGGTCGGGTGCCGGAGCCGGGTCGGGTAGGGTTTCGCCAGAGGGAGTGGGCTGTCGGGTTGGGGTCGTCGGGTTGGGCCAGGCATCTCCAAACGCTCGGCCACGACGCCGTTTCAATAAAAAAAGAAATAGAAGAAAGAAAAAAGACAAAAAAATCCGAGTTGGGCCCGCATCGGGTCGCCGCCGGTCGGACCCAACTCGCGGATCCGGCCGGGTCGGTTTTTTAAATTTTATTTTAAATAATATTTTAAATAAATAAATAAATAATTTATTTTCCAAAAAAATCCAAAATATAATTTATTTTCCAAAAATATTAAAAAATATTTTAATTTCCAGAAAACCAAAAAATATTTTAAAATGTTATAAAAATATTTTATTTTCCAAAAAAATCAATTTTTTTTCATATTTTCCAAAAAATGCAAAAAATAGAAAAAAAGCCAAAAATTCATGAAAAAGCCAAAAAATTCAGAAAAAGCCAAAAAGACTTGTATTTTTCCAAAAAAATACCAAAAAATCAAAATCCAAAAATCCCTTTTATGTCCAAAAAATTAGAAAAAGATTCAAAAAATGTTTTTCCCAAAAATGCATGTAAAATCCCTCGAACATCCAAAAAGCCTCAAGATTTAAACAAGATTAGGTATTGAAAGGGCATTAGTGATTAATTAGTGTAATCAAGTCTCCGATCCTAATTTCTCTGGTTGCGCAGGAGCGAGTATTTCTCCCGATACTTCGCTTGGGTTTCTGATCGAGTCACCCCAAACCGATTAGTGACGACTCCGTTTTAAAATTAATTTACAGGTTAAAAACTTAGACTATTAAAGTCGTGAATTGGTGGACTTGGGAGAGTCCGGGCATAATTAATTTCAGCCAAGCCATTAGCTTCCGCGTGTGCCCGCCCACGATGTAGGCGCAAAAAAAAAAAGAGGTCGCGACACTTCTGCATTCTTTTTTTTTTTTTGATGCCGAGGATCCGGCCTAGCTCACCTTACGGGAGCACAGCACCGACTATACTTCAGGGGAGACTAACCCAGCAACCCACCAGCCGGGGCCCTCCACTTAAGTCATGGAACTGATCTGGGCTTGTCTTCTGCATCTTTTCTTAACTCTAGTTTAGAATTTCAGGTTTCTTCATCTCTCCTCCTTGCTCCTTTTGGGCGTTCTGAATCTGGAACATGCTGGTGCTTTTACATTCACTCTTGCTGTTTTTTTCAAGTTTTGATCACCGTCCCCATCATCAGACAATAGATCTCGACTTTTAATATACAAATTTTTTAACTTCCTGTGTAGTATACTTCGAGAACGAATTGCAACCAAATATTGCGTCCCCATGACGGATTTCAACCAAGACATACTGAACTCTCAAGAGACGATCGAAATGCCCAAATATGCAATCCCCATCCTGAGAGTGCTAGTATGAACAAAATAAATGAGTTAGGGAAGAAAATAAGAACACAAGATTTATAGTGGTTCGGCTTAATCCAAGCCTACGTCCACTCTCCCACGATAACAGCCTTCTTGGCTGGATTCCACTATGCAATCAACAAGAGATTACAACTTCAAGTGCAAACACTTAGTAGTAGATCACACTATCTCACTAAGTCACTATTTTGGTATTTCTCTCACGATTACAAACGTTTAAGCTCTCCAAAGACAAGTGTGTGATCGAAGATCGCTCAGACTTTGGAATTATAAATTCTACGCTCCGTCTCTTACTTGCTCATCGGTCCTTCATCTCCTTAAATACTCCTCCACTTCCAAACTAGCCGTTGGACAGCATCCCGGAGAATCGTCTTCCAATATACCCATTGGACAGCTCGTATCTAGAAGATTTGGTAGCCGTTGAGTGACAAAGGTAGAATCCCAAATTGATTCCGATCGCCCATACAAACGAAATCTTGGTTTCCATAAGTAAAGATTCTTCGTATAGAAAGTTCTTGTCTTCAATCAAATCAATCTTGATGTGGAATCCAAACCAGATCACTAGCCGTTATATGATTGGGCTTGAGTTACGATTCATCGAATATGGATGTAAAGTCTGAGTCTGTAGACTTTACAATCTGGGTCTTAACATATCTCGCTTCGAACAGATTTAGCTTTAAGGTCCGTACCCAGTTCCCTTCAAAGATAGAGTCTCGTTTTCTGGTTCAGCATTCACGTTTAGTCCGGAATTAGTCGAGTTGATAGACTTCGATGTAGAACAGACTTTGACACTAAAGTCCGCGGTCTTCAGACTTTGAGTCTTGAGTCTTGCATTCTTTAGAGTTTGAGTCTTGAGTCGCGGTCTTCGACTTTGACACGAAGTCTGGAAATCTTCGAATATACTTTGGACATATGTTACGTTCGGTCTTCCGGTCGTCTTCGACTTTGATAATATCCTTTACATGTTCTATCATCTGCATGGTCTATTACTCAACCATCAAACATGTTAGTAGCCTTTGATTTATTTTGTCATCTTCAAAACATCATAAGGGATTTTCCTAACAATCTCCCCCTTTTTGATGATGACAAAACAATCTCTGAATATGCAGATTTGTAAACATACTTTTAAATCAAAGGATATCAGAAGATAACAAATAGATTGAGCATAAGAATATATAGAAAAATAATCGCAGCTCAATATTATGCAATAAATAATATCAACCAATCAGCACATATGCATATTCATATATTCTCCCCTTTTTGTCATAATCAAAAAGCGATAATAATGGATTCACATAGAGAATGATAACAAATATTTTGCATGAATCACAATTTCCAAAAATCAGCTTTTATAAAGTAAGTCGAATATTAAAGATATGCAATATAGCTTACTTCGATCATATATATCAGCAAATATCCAATAAAGATCACGGATGCATCGTAAAATTTACGTACCATTTTTGTCATGATAATATCAATAAGAGATTTGTTAATGACAAAATGTAATAAAAGATGCACTAACCGGATTTTTTTTTTTGAACAAATTCTGACACATTTACCTTTCCTTCCATTCATAATAAGATCACGATCAATCCAAAAGGATTTTTCCATAATTGATCAAAGCTCCCCCTCAATTTGTTGCCTTTTTGAGATGATCACGATTCTTTCCTTTTTCTTTTGGATTTGATTTCTCCCCCTATCATCATGACAATATTTGCGAATAGAAACTATTGTTGCAATTGTCGCAGGAGATATTTTCTGATTGCACCAAAATCTGCGTAGATTCGCAATCATCCTTCCTTAAAGAATTTCCTACAATCAACTCATTTCCCTTTTTGGTATCCATCAATTTGGATCCTTCCTTGACGTTAGAGTAAAATATATAATCTCCATAAACAAATATTCTTTCTTAATTCATCGTAACAAAGTATTCAAAGAAAGAATATTATTCACAATGATATTTTGAAAAATAAATTCTCACTTAGTCATAGTACAATAAAATCAGAGAGAATAAAATCCTTGAATATCTCAGAAAAAATATCTTGCAAAATTAGTATAACGTAGAATCGGATTTTTACTTTGCAAAATATGACAATTTGAGAGCATAAAATTAAACCAAATAATCTGAATTATCTCAAATAATCACACATGTTAAATCAAATCTCAACTCACAAATCACGAAAACAAATCATATGATTCTTTCTTCCATAAAGCAAAATATGATCATTATAAAATCTAAATCAACCAAGGATATATCGAATATCAAGCATAATGAGACTTATTGCCCAAATCAAATTGAGAATAAAAAAATTCCTTACCAAATCCTCTTTCTTCTTTATTCTTTATATCCTACAAAAATAACTTATATTTTCTTTGGTACCCATTTTTTCTTGGGTCCATGAGAGTTAGCAGAATATGTTGCTTTTATCCAATTTTTCTTAATAGGTCTCCAGACTTGAGAAAGATCTTGTTGCCTAAGTCGAGAATTCTCCTTTTTAATTTCGAAAATCCTTTTAAGAGAAGATTTGAGATTTGAACAAAGCTCATTTATATACTTTGAAACTTTGAGAGGCATTTTTGAATTGCTTACCTCGATTTTCTCATTGGATTCTCGAGTCTGTGTTTGAATCAGACTTTGATTCTGAGTCTGTGTCTGAATCAGACTTTGATTCTCGAGTACGTAATCGAATCAGACTCAGATTTTGAATGTGTCATCAAGCATATATTTTCTTGATCATCATCTTCTTTCATGATTCTTTTATGGCCATTATGCTTGTATTGACTTCTTCCATCGAATTTCCTTCCTTTTCTACTCAGCTTTTTGAATTTCTTGACCATAAAGGCAAGTTCTTCGTCGTCCATGTCATTTTCTGAATCTGTTTCATCAAAAACAGCATTAGATATTAAAGCAATGGACTTTTTACCTTCGGGATCTTCATCGTTGAGTTGTTCCACTTCATAGGATTGAAGAGTGCCAATCAATTCATCAACGGAGAGTGGCATAATTCTCGAGTCTCCGGATTGAGGTCTTGACATGATTCCAATCTTTTGAGAGACCTCGCAAGAGTTTGTTGACCTTCATCGGGAAGAAATTGGATGACCTTGATATTCCAAACCGTTTACAATTTCTATAAAACGATCGAACATATCTCCAATCGACTCTCCTTGCTTCATCTTGAAGGATTCATATTTGCCGAGTAAGAAGTTTATTTTTGTCTCTCTTACACGATCGGTCCCTTCATATGTAACATGAAGTTTATCCCAAACTTCTTTTGCTGTTTCACATGAAGAGATTCTATTATATTCAGCAAGAGACAAAGCACAATATAAAGAATAAATAGCTTTTGCATCAAGCGCTTCTCTTTTGGACATCTCCGTCCGAGACATAGGAGCGGGGGGTTTGCTTTCTTTGTCTTTGCCATTCTTATTTGATGTAGATGCAGCGATGGGGTTGATTCCTCTTTCCACAACATCCCATTGTAAGAGATCTCTGGATCTTAGGAATGCTTTCATTTTGTTCTTCCACACGTCATATTCCTTTCCATCAAAATATGGTGGCCTTGTGTTGCTTTGCCCTTCCATAAGTCCTAGTGCCAACATACTAGTCATAAAGAATCTTTAGCTCAAAAGTAAAAACACTTTTATAAACCGAGCACTTGGCTCTGATACCAATTGAGAGTGCTAGTATGAACAAAACAAATGAGTTAGGGAAGAAAATAAGAACACAAGATTTATAGTGGTTCGGCTTAATCCAAGCCTACGTCCACTCTCCCACGATAACAGCCTTCTTGGCTGGATTCCACTATGCAATCAACAAGAGATTACAACTTCGAGTGCAAACACTTAGTAGTAGATCACACTATCTCACTAAGTCACTCTTTTGGTATTTCTCTCACGATTACAAACGTTTAAGCTCTCCAAAGACAAGTGTGTGATCGAAGATCGCTCAGACTTTGGAATTATAAATTCTACGCTCCGTCTCTTACTTGCTCATCGGTCCTTCATCTCCTTAAATACTCCTCCACTTCCAAACTAGCCGTTGGACAGCATCCCGGAGAATCGTCTTCCAATATACCCATTGGACAACTCTGTATCTAGAAGATTTGGTAGCCGTTGAGTGACAAAGGTAGAATCCCAAATTGATTCCGATCGCCCATACAAACGAAATCTTGGTTTCCATAAGTAAAGCTTCTTCGTATAGAAAGTTCTTGTCTTCAATCAAATTAATCTTGATGTGGAATCCAAACCAGATCACTAGCCGTTATATGATTGGGCTTGAGTTACGATTCATCGAATCTGGATGTAAAGTCCGAGTCTCAGTAGACTTTACAATATGAGTCGTAGACTTTACAACTGGGTCTTAACATATCTCGCTTCGAACAGATTTAGCTTTAAGGTCTGTACCCAGTTCTGCTTCAGCATAGAGTCTGTCTTCTGGTTCAGCATTCATGTTTAGTCTGGAATTAGTTAGAGTTGACAGACTTCTGATATAGAACAGACTTTGACACTAAAGTTTGGCAGTCTTCAGACTTTGAGTCTTGAGTCTTGCATTCTTTAGAGTTTGAGTCTTGAGTCTGGCAGTCTTCAGACTTTGACACAGAAGTCTGGAAATCTTCAGAATATACTTTGGACATATGTTACGTTCAGTCTTCTGGTCGTCTTCTGACTTTGATAATATCCTTTACATGTTCTATCATCTGCATGGTCTATTACTCAACCATCAAACATGTTAGTAGCCTTTGATTTATTTTGTCATCTTCAAAACATCATAAGGGATTTTCCTAACACATCCCCCCCCTCTCTCTCTCTCTCTCTCTCTCTCACACACACACACACACACACACACACACACACACACAACCCCGCCCTTGCATTACACACACCAAAGGTATGATCAAATTGCACATCCAAATTGCAAGTCCCAAGTTAGTTCAATATTTCTATGGGATGCATCATATGATGATAAAAAACTAGAGACTGGAGACTTTTGAAAAATTAATATTTTGAGTACCTAAAGCTGGAGAATTCATGGAGCTTGCCAGTGGCTGAGAAGATGATGAGGGACACATCAGCGTCATTCAGAACGGCGAGCTTCTGAGCCTTCTTGACCAGCCCTCTTCTTCTCTTCGAGAATGTCACCTGCCTCGCCATCAAGTTGTCTATCTTCTCTATCTTTATCTTCTCTCTCGCCATTTTCCTTGTATCCCTTCTCAGATTCTTACTATGTCAGGAAAAGAAGGGGGGGGGGTGTGGGGGGAAGATCAGACGAGACCTAGGTCAACAAACTAGTGGTACTTCACCTAGAAAGAGACATGATGAGCTTGGAATTTATATCGAAAGAGCAATACAAAGATCTTGAGTCATATGGTAAAAGTTCTGTGAGACTAAGTCCCCAGAAAACCCTAGGAAAACAGGAAAACAATTCGGATCCATGAGCACGACAAACAAAACACACCCACAAAAAGAAAAAAGATGAAGAAAATGCCCAGAAAATGCAGAACAATTGAGGGGAGTGACGATCTGTGGGTTTTGTGATTTCTCTTGATTTTTTTTTTTTTTCCTGGGGATGGTTTACCTTGTTTAGATGGTGAACCAGATGGGATTTATTTGTCTAATCATAGCAACAAAAAGAAAGTCATCAGTGAGAGCGAGAGAGAGAGAGAACCATGCGTTGGGGGAAGATCCTGGAGAATTAAAAGGGGATCCTCCCTTTTATTCGCCAAAGAGGTTATCTTTCTATGATTATCTTTTACGATTTGACATTTACATTTTGCCTAAATAGATGGGAAATATCGTCGAGAACGAGGAGACCAGAATCAACGAACCCTAGGACTTTAGTTTATTCATTTAAATATTGCTTTGAGCTCGAGCTCTTTCAGCATCTACAAAGCATGAACTCGTTATTTATTTATTTATTGATCCTTTAATTCAGCGAAGGGCTCTGCTCCCCCAAGGGATGTGAACTACTGACCATTGATGTATGAGTATTGCATTTTGGAGAGATCGAGCAAATTCTTTTCTTCATTGACTATCAAAAAAAATAAAACTGGTTCATCTTTTCTCAGTAAGCGGACTAAGAAAAGAATATTAGAGCATGAGTATTATGTTTCGGAGACAAAATCTCTGAAGGAGCTGATTGGATTTTAGATTACGTATTTATTTGCCGAAATCGCCGTATTTATGATAATGTCTTTCACGTGTTTTGCCCCATTTTCTTTCCCTACATTTATTTTATTTTATTTTCATCATTTCTCTGACTACCCCGGAAGAGATTTATTGGCTCACTCATCTTTAGGTCATCGTATCTATAAGTTCTCAAAAAACTGTTTTACGTCAAGATAATTACAAAAAAGTTCTAAACTTATAGTATGGATGTTAATTTCGTCTTAAACATTTCAATTTGCCATTTTTTTTTGGTGACCCGGGAACCACCGTATAGCCGGCAGCCGGCAGCGTAAATCCGTGGCGAACCGAGCCCACCCACCGACCTGGTTGAGGGTGAGTCAAACAAGCGACTGCGGGATTTGAACTCGCTCCCTTTGCGCAGGGGGGAAATTAGTCCCAAACATTTTGATAATTTGCCAACATAGTCATTCTGGCCAATATTGGTAGAAAATTGCTAACATGAATAGCGATCATTTTATGTGGAACGACTGACGCTAATTTAGACAATTTTGGCATTTTTTATTAGAAAATTTTGAATCTTTTATAAAAGTTTTGAATTATTTTCTTGCCTTTGTGAACCTTGCCCGCAATGGCAAGGGTTGCCAAAACGGTAGGAAAAGAAAAGAAAAGAAAAAGAAAAAGAAAAAGAAAAGATTATAAAATTTATAAAAAAATACATATATTTTGAAAAATATTGCAAAAATTGTCCACATCAATGTTAGCAATGCCACGTAAGACAATGGTGTCCATGTCAACCCTAAGAGTTAGGTGGAAAAAGGGGTAAAGCTCTCCATTCTTGATTTTGCTGGGCAAAATTGGTCAATATTGACAAATCGTTGAAAGATTTATGATTAAATTAATCAAATTGAAATTTTTTTAACTGAAATGATATATTTACTATAGGTTTAGGACTTTCTTGGTCGTTTTCCCCATAAGCTTTGTTGCCATTGACATGTAAAGAAATGTATCTCATTTAATGATTGAAAAGATTTGAACAATTTAAATAATTTCTTGGGACACTTTTGCTTTTGTAAATATTGTATTATCCCATTAACTATCCTCCAAGTTGGCGAGTACTAATAATTCTAAATGAGCTTTTAGGGAAAAATAATTGATGGAGGAGCTCCTATGGATAATTTAATAGTAAAATGGAAAAAAAGAAAAAAACTAGCGCGTTGACTTATACAAAACTTACCTGAATTGAAAGTTTCAAGAACATTGATTAATATTTGTCATGTGGCAACTCAGTTATACTACATATGTTCACTAACCCGTGCACGCAAATTTATCTTCTACAATGTGGTAAAGCGAAAGCTTCAAGAAATTTGACTAATATCTGTCATGTGGTAATCTAGTTGTAGCCCAAGCGTTCACCCCCAATATGATGAGCAATGATTTTAAAATTGATGTGAAGACAAAAAGGACAAGAAATTTAGATTGTTAGTTTTCTTGAAAAAAAAATTATGATAAATAACCCAACCGTGGACAGCTGCGTTGGATTAAAGTCTCTTATTCATCGCTGAGGTCAAGGGTTCGAAACTCGCATTTGCTAACATTGTAAGTGGGGGGCCATGGTGTTGGGGTTATGTGCTAGTCTCCCCCAAGGTATAGTCGTCTGGCTGCAGGCGCCACTGGGCACTATAGGGGCTGTGGGACCCCAAACAATGTAAGTGAAAGGGGGCCCGGCGGATCCTCGGTTACCAAAAAAAAAAAAAAAAACACTATGATAAATAAGTATTGATCAAACTATCATAATAAACATGATAAGCAACCAAACTTAAGCAAATCAATTTAAGTTAATTTCTAAGAGGCAACGACACTAGTATTAGAATTTAGACAAGCAACCAAACTTAAGTAAACTAACTTATCCTGATTTATAAAATGCGAACGCATTGTGAGCAAGCTTTAGAAAAAAATTACTGCATTTAAAATTGAAGCAAATGAATGTATCAATAAATGATGAAACCCAAACTAAAAATAATTTTCTCAACGTATGTAACAAATGTAACAAATCAAAAGTAGCTCTGGGTGCATTCCTTTCACAAAAAACTCAATGATTTAAGAAAATGTTTCCTAGTAAAATATTTTCCAAGAATACAGTTAGTTTTCTCCTATTTGGTGATATATGATCGAAAATATTTTCTATTGTTTGGATATTGCTAGAAATTTTTTCAATCCCATAGCTATATTTCATGCAAAAATAAGTTCTAATTTTTAATTTTAATTTTTAAAAATAAAAATTTTAATTATTTTATTTTTCTCTTTTTAATTTTTATTTTCTTTTTTAAAATGGAATTTTAATTATTCATAATTTTTTTTTTTTCTTTTCTTTCTTTTCCTTTGTCTCCTTTCCCCCACCACTACTGGCCGACAACGGCCATAGGCAAGCTCCGCCTCACTAGGATCGAGCAAGCTACGAGCTCGCTTGGATCTAGAAAGTTTGAGCTTGCTAACCTTGGCCAAGCTCAAGCTAGTGAGCTTGGGCTCGCTTGGATCGACCAAGCCTTGATCTCGTCGGCCCATGTCTTGGCCGATCGTCGCCGATAGGGGAAGAAGGAGGAAAAAAAGAAAGAAAAGAGAAAAAGAGAAAAGAAGAGAAAAAGGAGGAAGGAGAAGAGAAGGAGGAGGAGGAGGAGGAGGAGAAGAAGAAGAAGAAGAAGAAGAAGAAGAAGAAGAATAATAATAATAATAATAATAATAATAATAATAATAATAATAATAATAATTTTTATTTTTTTAAAAATAATTGAA
Source organism: Eucalyptus leucophloia subsp. euroa (assembly GCA_017140325.1). Taxonomy (NCBI): domain Eukaryota; kingdom Viridiplantae; phylum Streptophyta; class Magnoliopsida; order Myrtales; family Myrtaceae; genus Eucalyptus; species Eucalyptus leucophloia. Next base: position 30,864,966 of record CM029473.1, read on the forward strand.
TATTCAAATTTTTTAAAATTTTATTTTTATAAGAATAAAATTATCATTAACCAAGGACCCTAAGACCTGGAAAATATTTTGGAAAATGTTTTCTGATTGTTTCAAATGGGAAATCATTTTTCTAAATTTAAGCTTTGGTAGGAAAACATTTTCCCTTGACTCATTTTCCTATTTTCCTAATTGAATCAAACGCTGTAAAATGAAGAAAATGTTTTCTTAAAGATCAATTTCTGTGAAACAAACACACCCTCGATTACAATTTATATATACTTCTCGAACTGTTACTTGTTGTTTTTGTTAAAGGGTGAGAGGGTTATTATGGTCATTAATATTGAGAAGGTTATTATGGTCTTTAAGTATTATTTAATTGATAATAAAAATGTGAAGAGTAGCAAACCCTAATCATACGCTTTCCTCTTTTGTTCCATACACTCTCCTCTCTTCTTCTATATCACTTTCTACACAATATTAGAAACATAAAAAAAAAAAAACTATTTGTTGTGACTTTTGATTCGATATTGGCGAGCGTCATCCAACCCAATTTAGTGTCACCCAGCCTCATTGAGTCTAGATCTAACTCGATCTAGATCTGACGCTGAGCGTCGTCGACTCAAATCCGATGTCTGACGATGTTACATGGTCTCGTTCATCATCCGAGATCCAACATCGATCAAGCTCGCGCTCCTTTGTGCGAGCAAATTTGAGCTGTGTGGTCCTCAAAAGTTTGTTCATGTTTTTTTTTTTTTTTTTTGGGTAAAGGTAAGAGATGTATTGACTTTAACCAAAAGCTATACAGCTATACAGTAATGACCCGACACCAAAAAACTTACACTCAAGAAGACAACAAGTCAACTTGAGTGGAAGGGTGCCAAGAAGAAAGAAACCTAACTAGCAAGCAGTAATTAAACAGCCAAAACAACAGTAGCAAAGGCCAAAACAGTGGCCACCAACAAAAGGAAGAGGAATTCTCCTAAAGCTATACAGTTTGTTTGTGTGTGTTTTTTCTTTTTTTTTTTTTGGTAAAGCAGTTTGTTCGTGTGTTTTTTTTTTTTTTTTTTTGGTCGCGGGGAGAGTAAACCCTGGGGAGACACGTGGGAACCACCACCCACGTGCCCCGGGTAAGTCACGGCTTGCACTTAAAGCTCGACGACGCCGTGAGTCGAACTCGGGTCCTTTGCGTTAGAGGTCCCTTGCTCAACCAACGACGCCACCACCGCGGGTGGTTTTGTTCGTGTGTTGTTCTCTATGTTTTCCAAAAAAAAAATCACAGCAATTTACTTGATGAGATTGCTGATCTTGTTCGCTTTGAAATTGATGTTAGATGAGGTGGTTTCTGTTTGGGCATAATCTATGATTTCAACGTATGTTTAGATGAAATTGATGAATTTGATTGAAGTGTTGTGGAGATTTAGATTGGTTGAAACAAATCATTGTAGTTTGTTGAATTGAATTCTGGTTGGTGGGATTTGAATTTGATTATTGCGCTAAAAAAAAATATCTTGTGTTATATTTGTACACATCGTGTAATGGTGAAGAATAAATATGTAGTAGCTGAGGTTATGTCTGCATCCTCTAATCGTTTGATAGAGAAGAAGTTAGAAGTTAGAAGGTATCACCAATTTCCAACAATGGAGGAAAATCTTGTTATTAGTGTTGACTAGGAGAGAGCAATAGAATTATTTAATAGATAACAAATCTACCTCCAATACAAATTGGGCTATTGTGGATGCCAAAATTCTTGGTCAAATGTTAAACTCCATGGAATCCCAAGTTGTGGATTTTGTTATACATATTAATACAGTGAAGGAGTTGTGGAACTACTTAAATGTCCTTTATTCAGGATAAAATAATCTTTCAAGGATTTATGAAGTATCCTAGGAATTTTATAAGGCTAATAGAAAGGGTTGGCCACTTACCCAATATTTTGCTGATTTTAAATGGATGTATGAGGAGCTTAATTCTCTACTACCCATTACCTCTAATGTTAGGGAAATGCGGGAGCAACGAGAGCAATTGGCTGTTATGGGTTTTTTGGGAGAACTAGGACCAGAGTATGATGCAGTCCATTCCTTAATACTTGCAGGATATAGAGTGACTTCACTCACTAAGGCGTTTGCTTGTGCCCTGAGGGTCTCATGTGAAGCACTTAAGGATATATTTTCTATAGGTGATAGCCTAGCTTTGGATGTGGGAGCAATGACAGCAATTGGTTGTTATGGGTTTTTTGGGAGAACTAGGATAAGAGTATGACGTAGTCTGTTCCCTAATACTTGGAGGAGATAGAGTGACTTCACTCACTAAGATGTTTGCTCATGTCCTCAGGGTCTTAGTGAAGCGCCTAAGGATGTATTTTATACAGGTGATAACTCAGTCTTGGCAGCTCAAGGAAATCACGGTGGTGGTCGAGGTCGTAATGGTGGCCGAAATGGTGGTGGTAGCCGTGGTTTTAGTAGAGGCTAACCACCCTCATCTAATAACACTTCTAGTGACAAAGGGGGTAGTATTGAGTTTGTTTGAACTTGTCATGACTATGGTTTACCTGGACAAATTCAAAGATTCTATTAAAAGCTTCATGGAAGGCCCCCTCAATAGGCTGCAACTAATGTAGCCAATGCAGTAGAGTCTAGTACATTTTCACAATCCTCTGAAGGAGGAAAGTTGATCGGAATGACGGAAGAGGAATTTGCTAGGTACAATCAATTCCAAATTTCCCAATTAGTTTCACAATCCTCTTCCACAGCTACTTTTGTCCAAACAGGTAATGTAATAGCGTGTCTTTCTTTTACCTTCTGCCCTTAGGTCATTGATTTAGGTACTACCGATTATATGATTGGAGTTTTGGGTATCTTTTTTTTACTTTCACGAGTCTATGTCCAATTTTACAATAGCTGATGGTTCTCTATTCACAGTAAAGGGGATAGGCACAATTCTCTTGACATCCTCCATATCTTTATCTTCAGTCATGTATCTTCTAAGTTTTCCATTCAACCTTATGTATGTTAGTCATCTTACTAAAACATATAATTGTTTTGTAACTTTCTATCCCAATTCTTATGTTTTTTAGGACTTGAAGATGAGGAAGATGATTGGTAAAAGGGCATGTTTTTTGTTGGGGGGGTATCCTTGTTTGATAATACTACCAGTGTTGCTTGTTTTATGGCTTCCCCTCATCAGATCCATTGTTACTTGGGCCACCCCTCCTTGGAAAATTTAAAGAAGTTAGATCCCAGTTTCATTCTTCATCTAGTCTTGAGTGTGAGTTGTGTCAGTTTGGGAAATTGCATCGTAGTAGTTATTGTCCAAGAGTCAATAAACAAGCTTCCCAACCATTTGTGTTAGTTCATTCTAATGTATGGGGTTCGTGTCCCAGTCTTTAAGTTGGATTTCAAGTATTTCGTTACTTTTGTAGATGATTATTCAAGAGTTACTTGGTTATATTTAATGAAAAGTCATTATGATTATTTTCTATGCTTTGTGCATTTGTTAATGAAGTACGTACTCAATTTTCAATTCCCGTTCGTATTCTTCGAAGTGATGATACTAAGGAATATTTTTCTAATCCTTTTTTCTGAATTCATGGCTCAACGGGGCATCCTTCATCAATCTTTTTGTTCGAATACACCACAGCAAAATGGTGTTGCCGAAAAGAAGAATCGTCACTTGTTAAAAGTAGCTCAATCATTGATATTTGAAATGAAGGTAGATAAATCCTTTTGGGCTAATGTTGTCATAACTGCATGTTATCTTATCAACTGCATGTCGTCCTCTATCTTAAGGATGTCACTCTATACTCTATTCTTTTTCCTTCAGAATCCTTATTTCATTTACCACTTTGTATATTTGATTGTGTCTGCTATTTTCATGACCACCATCTAGGGCTTTCCAAATTAGATTCTCGGTCTCTTAAATGCATTTTTATGGGGTATTCTCGTACATAGAAGGGCTACCATTGTTATTATCCTTCTTTGCACAAGTATTTTACCACTGCAGATGTTTTCTTCTTTAAGTCTATTGTTTATTTTGATGAACAAATGGAGCCTCCTACAGTGGATGATGATTCCTTTCCATATGTTATTATGAAATCCACTTTGAATTCTCCATCAGTTCCTCTACCAGTCTAGCATGTATACAATAGACATCCTCATCAACATGTGGAGCCGCCTGTAGATGTACCTCCGCCCATTTTGTCTTCTTTGTCCTCTGAGTCTGAGGTAAGCATGTCGCATATTAACCTTGATATCCCCATTGCACATCGTAAATGAGTTTGCAGTTGTACCCAACACCTTATTGCATAGTTTGTCACCTATTTTGGTTTGTCTACCTCTTTTCAAGCTAGTTTGGACACCATTGATACACATCCTACTCCTAAAACTATTGCTTAAGCATTATCTAGTTTACACTGGAGGACAGCTATGGATGAGGACCTATTGGCACTGAACCAAAACCAAACTTAGGATCTTGTTCATCTACCTGTAGGGAAGACTACTATTAGATGAAAATGGGTGTTTACTGTCAAGGTTAATCGCGATGGTTCTCTTGCTCGCCTTAAGGCCAAACTGGTTGCAAAAGATTATGTACTGGTTTATGGGGTCGATTATGTTGATACTTTCTCTCCAGTGGCTAAGATGGCCTCTGTTCATCTTTTACTTTCTTTGGCTACTTCTGCTTATTGGCCTCTTTTTCAACTTGATGTTAAAAATGCCTTTCTTCATGGTGATTTACATGAAGAGGTGTATATGAAGCAACCACTTGGGTTTGTTGCTTACGAGGAGCTTGGTTATGTCTATCATTTGAAGAAATCTTTCTATGGATTGAAGCAATTTCCCAAAGCTTGGTTCGGGAGGCTTACTGAGGTGGTGCTTCAGTTTGGAATGTTTAGATGTAGTGGAGATTGTTCTGGAGTTGGTCGGATATTTCTTGTAGTTTATGTGGATGATGTTGTTATAACTGGAGATCATTCTACAAGGATTGATGAATTGAAACTATATTTGCAACAGAACTTTCAAACAAAAGATTTGGGGTGACTAAGATATTTTTTGGGTATTGAAGTGGCATAGGCAAAGGAAGGTATTTATATCTACAACACAAGTATGTTTTGGATTTGCTAAAAAAGACAGGTATGCTAGGAGCTAAACCACTAGATACACCAATGGAAGTTGGCTTGAAATTGATGGCAGAGGATGGTACATCATTGGATGATCCAGAAATGTATAGAAGACTTGTTGAAAAATTAAATTATTTAACTGTCACTCGATCTGATATTTATTTTCCTATGAGTGTTATGAGCCAGTTTATGTCTTCCCCCCATACTTTTCATTAGGATGCTATAGTAAGAATTTTGAGATATTTGAAGATAGCTCCAGGTTGTGGTCTCTTCTATTGTGATCATGGTCACAGAAGAGTGGAAGCATTTTCGAATGTTGATTAGGCTAGGTCTCTTATAGATAAGATGTGGCATCCCAAAATTCATGATGACCTCTAGTTACATTAAAGTCTATGAATAGGTGATGGAAGTACCATTAAGTTATTTTATAGCCATTTAATCCATAATTTGCAATAAGATTTATGGCCAAACTTTTAACGGATAATTATGTGATAGGGAAGAAAATTCTATCATTGGCCATGTGGATTATAAATTGGAATTTATGGATTTGTGACTACAAGTTTAATGGCCTTATATTTTTGCAAGTTATGTATTTATTTAAGTAGAAAATGTTAATGGATGATCAAGGTTGGTGCTATAGGACAAATTGATAAAGAAGACTTTGTTCTTGACTGTGCACTTTATAGATTTAATTTGATGGATTAATGTCACAAAGTGTTTTGGCCATTTTATTATGCAATTAGGTATTTATTTAAATGAGGATTAAGAGGTATTATTAAAAATAAACTTGGGCCATTTAAGTTTGGGCTTTAGGCCCAAGTGAGATGGGCCTAAAGTGGGCCATAAGCCCGGCCCATTGTCGGCGCATGGAGGGGGAAGGAGGAGCCGCATGGCTTCCTCCAAGTGTCTTCGGCAAAGGAGAAACTTGTCTCATTCTTAGGGACAAGTGTCCCCCATGCAACATAGGGTGCATGCAATTTATATAAGCAACCAAGAAGGAAGAGAGAGAAGGAGTGGTCGGTCTAGGTGCCGAGAGAAAGGAGAGAAAGAGAGAAAGAGGGGAAGAGAGGAAGAGAGAAAGAAAGGAGGAGGTTCGTCGCCGCCATGCCCCGCCGTCGAGCCCACCTAGTCCCGCCGTCGTTCTTGCTGTGTTTTCCTTTGTATTAAGGCAAGTTGGGACTGATTTCCACTCTTGCATGTGTGCCTTGCATGTATGATTTGTTAGTGGTGAGTTTCGGATGTTAGGGTAGGCGAAACCGAAGCAAAAATGTGCTTTGTTCTTGAATATGCTTGCTGTTTTCGTATGGACCGCCTGAGCCAGAATTTTGTGAGAGCTTGCATGCATGTTTTGGGTTCGATATTGACCTTGATTCCTTCATGAAAGTTGTAGCCAACATCTTAAACTACAACATACTAAAATTTGGTGCAAAATTATGGAGATTTAAGGGGTCAAAATCTCATCCTACGGAGATGCTAGATCTGGAATGTTTTCGCATGAACCGCCTGACCCAGAATATTGTGAGAGCTTGCATGCATGTTTTGAGTTCGATTTTGACTTTTATCTCTTGATGAAAGTTGTAGCCAAAATCTTAAAATATAACATACTAAAATTTGGTGCAAAATGATGGAGATTTGAGGGGTCAAACTCTCATCCTACGGAGACACTAGATCTGGAACTGTTTTGCTGACCTTGTGGTAGATTTGTGGTTGCATGTTGATTTTTACTAAGAATCTCTCTTTGAATTCTTCATGAAACTTGTAGAGAACATCTTCAATACTAACATACTCAAATTTGAAGTAAAATGTGTTAGGGAAATCCCTTATGATGTTTTGAAAATGACAAAATAAATCAAAGGCTACTAACATGTTTAATGGTTAAGTAATAGACCATACAGATGATAGAACATGTAAAAGATATTGTCAAAGTGTGAAGACGGCCAGAAGACTGAACGTAACACATGTCCAAAGTATATTTTGAAGATTTCCAGACTTCTGTGTCAAAGTCTAAAGACTGCCAGACTCAAGATTCAAAGTCTAAAGACTGCCAGACTTTAGTGTCAAAGTCTGTTCTACATCAGAAGTCTGTCAACTCTGACTAATTCCAAGACTAAACGTGAATAATGAACCAGAAGACAGACTCTATGTTGAAGCTAAACTGGGTACAGACCTTAAAGCTAAATCTGTTTAGAAGCAGATATGTTCAGACCCAAATTGTAAAGTCTACAGACTCATATTGTAAAGTCTACAGACTCAGACTTTACATCCAGATTCGATGAATCGTAACTCAAGCCCAATCATATAACGGCTAGTGATCTGGTTTGGATTCCACATCAAGATTGATTTGATTGATTCAATCTAATTGATTGACAATTGGATGTTGAAGACAAGATCTTTCTATACGAAGAAGCTTTACTTATGGAAACCAAGATTTCGTTTGTATGGGCGATCGGAATCAATTTGGGATTCTACCTTTGTCACTCAACGGCTACCAAATCTTCTAGATACAGAGCTGTCCAATGGGTATATTGGAAGACGATTCTCCGGGATGCTGTCCAACGGGTAGTTTGGAAGCGGAGGAGTATTTAAGGAGATCATGGACAGATGAGCAAGTAAGAGACGGAGCGTAGAATTTATAATTCCAAAGTCTTAGCGACCTTCGATCATACACTTGTCTCTTGAGAGCTTAAACGTTTGTAATCGTGAGAGAAATACCAAAAGAGTGACTTAGTGAGATAGTGTGATCTACTACTAAGTGTTTGCACTCGAAGTTGTAATCTCTTGTTGATTGCATAGTGGAATCCAACCAAGAAGGCTGTTAGCGTGGGAGAGTGGACGTAGGCTTGGATTAAGCCGAACCACTATAAATCTTGTGTTCTTATTTTCTTCCCTAACTCCTTTATTTTGTTCATACTAGCACTCTCAATTGGTATCAGAGCTAAGTGCTTGGTTTATAAAAATGTTTTTACTTTTGAGCTAAAGATCTTCTATGGCTAGTATTTTGGCACCAGGATTTATGGAGGGACAAAGCAACACAAGGCCACCATATTTTGATGGAAAGGAATACGACGTATGGAAGAACAAAATGAAAGCATTCCTAAGATCCAGAGATCTCTTGCAATGGGATGGTGTGGAAAGAGGAATCAACCCCATCGCTGCGTCTACATCAAATAAGAATGGCAAAGACAAAGAAAGCAAACCCCCCGCTCCTATGTCTCGGATGGAGATGTCCAAAAGAGAAGCGTTTGATGCGAAAGCAATTTATTCTTTATATTGCGCTTTGTCTCCTGCTGAATATAATAGAATCTCTTCATGTGAAACAGCAAAAGAAGTTTGGGATAAACTTCTTATTACATATGAAGGGACTGATCGTGTAAAAGAGACAAAAGTAAACTTCGTGCTTGGCCAATATGAATCATTCAAGATGAAGCAAGGAGAATCAATTGGAGATATGTTTAGCCGTTTTACAGAAATTGTAAATGGTTTAGCATATCAAGGTCAGCAAATTTCTACCCCGATGAAAGTCAATAAACTCTTGCGAGGTCTCTCAAAACATTGGAATCATGTCAAGACCTCAATCCAGGAGACTCAGAGGATTATGCCACTCTCCGTTGACGAGCTGATTGGAACTCTTCAATCCTATGAAGTGGAACAACTTAATGACGAAGATCCCGAAGGTAAGAAGTCCATTGCTTTAATATCTAATGCTGTTTTTGATGAAATAGATTCAGAAAATGACATGGACGACAAAGAACTTGCCTTTATGGTCAAGAAATTCAAAAAGCTGAGTAGAAAAGGAATGAACTTCGATGGAAGAAGTCAATACAAGCATAATGGCCATAAAAGAATCATTAAAGAAGATGATGATCAAGAAAATATATGCTTGATGGCACATTCAGAATCAAAGTCTGATTCAGACACAGACTCAGAATCAAAGTCTGATTCAGACACAGACTCAGAATCAAAGTCTGACTCGGACACAGACTCAGAATCTGATGAGGAAATCGAGGTAAGCAATTCAAAAATTCCTCTCAAAGTTTCAAAGTATATAAATGAGCTTTGTTCAAATCTCAAATCCTCTCTTAAAAGGATTTTCGAACTTAAAAAGGAGAATTCTCGACTTAGGCAACAAGATCTTTCTCAAGTTTGGAGACCTATTAAGAAAAATTGGATAAAAGCAGCATATTCTGCTAACTCTCATGGACCCAAGAAAAATGGGTACCAAAGAAAAGATAAGTTATTTTTGTAGGATATAAAGAAGAAAGAAGAAAGAGGATTTGGTAAGGAATTTTTTATTCTCAATTTCTCATTATGCTTGATATTCGATATATCCTTGGTTGATTGAGATTTTATAATGATCATATTTTGCTTTATGAAAAAAGAATCGTATGGTTTGCTTTTGTGATTTGTGAGTTGAGATTTGATTTAACACGTGTGATTATTTGAGATAATTCAGATTATTTTGTCTAATTTTATACTCTCAGATCTAATCATATTTTGCAAAGTGAAAATCTGTTTTACGTGATGATGCAAGATATTCTTAGATATTCAAAGATTTCATTCTCCCTGATTTTATTGTGCTAAGTGAGAATTTATTTTTCAAAATATCATTGTGCATAATATTCTTTCTTTGAATAATTTGTTACGATGAATTAAGAAAGAATATTTGATTATGGAGATTTTCTATTTTACTCTAACGTCAAGGAAGGATCCAAATTAATGGATACCAAAAAGGGAAATGAGTTGATTGCAGGAAATTCTTTAAGGGAAGGATGATTGCGAATCTACACAGATTTTGGTGCAATCAGAAAATATCTCCTGCGACAATTGCAACAATTGTTTCTATTCACAAATATTGTCATGATCACAGGGGGAGAAATCAAATCCAAAAGAAAAGGGAAAGAATCGTGATCATCTCAAAAAGGCAACAAATTGAGGGGGAGCTTTGATCAATTATGGAAAAATCTTTTTGGATTGATCGTGATCTTATTATGGATGGAATGAAAGGTAAATGTGTCAGAATTTATTCAAAAAAATCCGGTTAGTGCATCTTTTATTACCTTTTGTCATTAACAAATCTCTTACTGATATTATCATTTTATTATGACAAAAAGTGTACGTGAATTTCATGATGCATATGTGATTTTTATTGGATATTTGCTGATATATATGATCGAAGTGAGCTATATTGCATATCTTTAATAGTCGATAAAAAAAGCTGATTTTTGGAAATTGTGACTCATGCAAGATATTGATTATCATTCTCTACGTGAATCTATTGTTATCGCTTTTTGATTATGACAAAAAGGGGGAGAAGATATGAATATGCATATGTGATGATTGGTTGATATTATTTATTGCATAATATTGAGCTGCGATTATTTTTCTATATATTCTTATGCTCAATCTATTTGTTATCTTCTGATATCCTTTGATTTAAAAGTATGTTTACAAATCTGCATATTCAGAGATTGTTTTGTCATCATCAAAAAGGGGGAGATTGTTAGGGAAATCTCTTATGATGTTTTGAAGATGACAAAATAAATCAAAGGCTACTAACATGTTTAATGGTTAAGTAATAGACCATACATATGATAGAACATGTAAAGGATATTGTCAAAGTGTGAAGACGGCCAGAAGACTGAACGTAACACATGTCCAAAGTATATTTTGAAGATTTCCAGACTTCTGTGTCAAAGTCTGAAGACTGCCAGACTCAAGACTCAAAGTCTAAAGACTGCCAGACTTTAGTGTCAAAGTCTGTTCTACATCAGAAGTCTATCAACTCTGACTAATTCCAAGACTAAACGTGAATAATGAACTGGAAGACAGACTCTATACTGAAGCTGAACTGGGTACAGACCTTAAAGCTAAATCTGTTTAGAAGCAGATATGTTCAGACCCAAATTGTAAAGTCTACAGACTCAGACTTTACATCCAGATTCGATAAATCGTAACTCAAGACCAATCATACAACGGCTAGTGATCTGGTTTGGATTCCACATCAAGATTGATTTGATTGATTCAATCTAATTGATTGACAATTGGATGTTGAAGACAAGATCTTTCTATACGAAGAAGCTTTACTTATGGAAACCAAGATTTCGTTTGTATGGGCGATCGGAATCAATTTGGGATTCTACCTTTGTCACTCAACGGCTACCAAATCTTCTAGATATAGAGCTGTCCAATGGGTATATTGGAAGACGATTCTCCGGGATGCTGTCCAACGGGTAGTTTGGAAGTGGAGGAGTATTTAAGGAGATCATGGACCGATGAGCAAGTAAGAGATGGAGCGCATAATTTATAATTCCAAAGTCTGAGCGACCTTCGATCATACACTTGTCTCTTGAGAGCTTAAACGTTTGTAATCGTGAGAGAAATACCAAAAGAGTGACTTAGTGAGATAGTGTGATCTACTACTAAGTGTTTGCACTTGAAGTTGTAATCTCTTGTTGATTGCATAGTGGAATCCAGCCAAGAAGGCTGTTAGCGTGGGAGAGTGGACGTAGGCTTGGATTAAGCCGAACCACTACAAATCTTGTGTTCTTATTTTCTTCCCTAACTCCTTTATTTTGTTCATACTAGCACTCTCAAAATGAACAAGTATAGCCTAGTGAATCGACTTACTCTTGAAGACGGTAAATCTGGAGACGCGGTACTGGACACCCGAGATTTCATGGACCCATATGGAGACTGTCCTTTGGAAATGTGACTTAGATCCCTTCATGAAAGTTGTAGGGGACATCTTGACGTAAAACATATCCAAATTTCAGAGGGAACGAAGAAGAATAGGTAGGTGAAAACTCAGTATTTCGGAGATGACTACACTGGACGTTTTGGTACGAGAACCAGAAGCTTCGTATGACTATAGAAAATGATCTAAAACGAATCTGGCCTAGAAGTCTTCATGAAAAATCTACTTTAGTGTCTTAAATATAACCTGGTAAAATTTCATAATTTTCGGAGGTCGTTCGGATATTTTAATCGAATTATTTCGAAAACTGTGCATTCTGTTTCTATCCGAAATTGCATGCTGTATTTATGTGGATTATATCTTCTTGTGTGGAACTTTATTGGGCATGTGTTTTTCATGAAATTGTTATTTTATTGTCTTGCCTATCACATGCCTTGATTTCATGATTTTTGAGAAGCATATGGATATTTAATTTAAATATTTTCTAAAATAGTATATGCTGGAATTTTGTAAACTTCGAAAGGCATGAAATATGGACCATTTTAAATTGCATGAACTCCATGATTTGTATTGTTATGGATGATGGTGTCTTGCTGCATGTACGATAATGATTTGAGATGCACGTATGAATTCCATGATGAATATGATCTTGGTTTCCATCACATCGCATGCCATGTTGAAATTGAGCCATAATTGTGAATGTGAAATTGAAAATGAGATGTATAAGAACATGCATCGTGGTGATGAGAAGACCGTCGGAGGTGTGAGCCGACGATGCCCCGAGAGTCGGATGCCCCGAGGTTCGAATGAATCGATGCCCTTTGGATGCTTGGTTGTATTATAAATACATGCCCAGAGGTTTTCCCCGGGAGTGTCGGGATGCCCTGTTGTATTATGATACATGCCCGGAGGGTGAGGGGTTGTATCATGATGCATGCCCGGAGGGTAGGGGAAACCATTTTCATGGCAAGCCCCGGAGATTTCCTCGGGAGTTTCGAGATGTCCGGTGGTGTACGGTACGTAATTCCAGAGGAGGGGGGAATCCTGGTGGTATGTCGGTACGTAATTCCGGAAGCCCCGGAGGTTTGTGCCCGGGGGGATGTCTCGCGATGCTAGTTGGGATGCGAGATGGGATGGGAGTAAATGCCCGGATGCTAGGGTATCTTGGATACATGCCGTTGGGATGCGAGATGCCCGGAATGTGGGGGTGCCGGATGCCCGGTTGTATCTTGGATACATGCCCGGAGGTTCCTCGCAATGCCAGGATTGGGCATGAGTGATGAATGCGGGATGCAAACATTGGTCTCGGGAAAGAGAAATGTGGCGGTCCAAAATGAAATTGAAATTGAATTATGCATGATGATATATGCATGATATGATGAGATGTGCATGGATGCATGGTAATGATGATGGTACATGCGATATGATGATATGATGATGATGTTACATGCATGGATGCATGGTAATGATGATGGTACATGCGATATGATGATATGATGATGATGTTACATGCATGGATGCATGGTAATGATGATGGTACATGCGATATGATGATATGATGATGATGTTACATGCATGGATGCTTGGTAATGATGATGGCACATGTGATATGATGATATGATGATGATGTTACATGCATGGATGCATGGTAATGATGATGGTACATGTGATATGATGATGTTACATGCATGGATGCATGGTAATGATTATGGTACATGCGATATGATGATATGATGATGATGTTACATGCATGGACGCATGATAATGATGATGGTACATGTGATATGATGATGACGTTACATGCATTGATGCATGGTAAGGATGATGCCATATGTGACTTAATGATGGTAAGTGTATGATATGATGGTGATGTCTATATGATGATGATGGTACATGAGGTATGATGACATGTGCATGATGCCATGGTATATTGTGCATGGATGCTTGTATGACATGTGATGCTATGATTGTGATGATTGCATGGCATGATGTATTGAGTGGTTTATTGGTCATTTACCTGCTGAGTGACTGTACTCACCCCTTTTTGGGGAATAACATTTCAAACTAGATAAGATATCTCTGCTACCAGTAAACGGATCAAGTGATTGGATATGACCATGAGGAGGAGGATAGCAAAGGAAGGAGCTTTTGGACGGCGACACTAATCGATAGACTTTAAGTATATGACTATTGGAGGAGATGTTGGTCATCTTTTGAAGTGTAGCCGAGTATAGAAGACTATGGCATTTTGATGTATCGATGAATGATGTCCATCTGGTTTAAGTAAATAAAAGTGTACGGCTTTTACCTATAAATGTTTAATTAGTATGCATCGTTTTCTGAATATAGGGAAGGGAGTTATTGGATGTGCTTCCGTATATAAATTACGCAAGGGACCGATCTAAAAGATGTAAACCTCTAGGTTGTATGGACTCGCTGCAATTGAAATGGTATCAGAGTGATATGTTAATAGGAAAAGAGAAAGGTAAACGAACTGTGGCGACCCTAACGGATCGGGGGCCGTTGAGGGGTGCCACATAAGAGGTCTACATCGGGTTACTATATTGGAAGAGTAAGAAGCAAAGTGTTGTGGCTAGATCTAGTGTAGAATTAGAATATAGAGCCATGGCTCAAGCTACTTATGAGTTATTCTGGATATGTTAACTATTAGTTGAACTCGAACTCAAAGATCTTGTGCCAATGGAGTTGTGGTGTGATAATCAGGCAGTAATCCATATTACTTCCAATCCAATATTCCATGAGCATACCAAGTATTTTGAAGATGATTTTCACTTTGTTCATTGTCGCGACCTCTTTTTTCGACACCCGATTAGAGGGCGGGGCGCCTACGGAGGTTAATGGCTCGCTAAGTCTATTAGGCTTAGCCCAGGCTCTCCCAAGCCCACCAATTCACGACTTATGGTTCAAGTTTTTAACATGTAAGTTAATTTAAAATAGGAGTTGCCACTAATCAATTTATGATGAGTCGATTAGAAACCCAAGTGAAATATTGGGAGAAATATTTCACTCTTGCGTAATAAGAGAAACTAGGATCGGGCACTTGATTATACTAGTTAATCACTAATGCCCTTCCGGTACCTAATCTTATTTAAACCCTAAGACTTTTTGGATTTTCAAGGAATTTAACATGCATTTGTGGAGGAAAAACATTTTTTTTGGTATTTTTCTATTTTTTTAACATAAAAAGTATTTTTTTGGTTTTTTTTTTGATCTTTTTAAAAAAAAAAAAAATCATTTTTGGCTTTTTCTGATTTTTTTGGGCTTTTTGGGAAAATATAGGATATTTTTTGGATTTTTTAATTTTCAAAAAATAAATTATTTTTATTAAAATATTTTTTATTATAAATAATATTATATATAAAAAACGACCCGGTCGGAATTCCAGGTTGGGACTGACTCGGGTCACCGGCGGCCGGCTCGGATGGGCTTGAAACGTGGGCCTAGCCCAGGAGCTTCCCCTCCCCCTTTTTAAAACACTCTAGGCCCACAAACAAAACAGGCCCACTTGCGCGAGACGAGCCCATGTGCAAACGGGCCGAATCGACCCGACTCGATGAAAGCTATGCCCGACCTGGTTCGGGGACAAAACCCTACCCGATGGGGCCTTTCGATCGACCCGGCTTTGACCCGATTTTGCAGCCTTCTTCCTCCTTGCTTCTTCGCGATGTCGAGGAGGGGTGGCTGGGACGTCATCGGGCGGCGACTTAGTGACGACGGCGACGCAGCGGGGACATCACCGGGCGGCGAGTTAGCGTTGACGACGTCAGCGTCGCGATGGGTGGCGACAGCCGGCTGTCCAACGAGGACAGCATCGGGGATGCAGCCCGGTAGTAATAAGCAGGAAGCTACTTGGCCAGTCGGGGCGGCGGCTAGGGTTCCCGGGGGGGGCGACACCGGCGGAGACAGGCAGCAACGAATAGACAGTGACGGAACAAACCTAGTGTGGTTCTGAATCAAGAGAAACGGCATGGGCCGGAGCTCACACGAGCCCGAAGGCCACGAGCTCTGACACGGTCCGTTCGAAGCAGGGGAGAAACAAAGCCCTCTTACCGGGGCTTGACACAGAGGGAAAGGGAGCACGGCGAGGGGGAGTCGACCACGACTCTCCCTCATGCTCACCTTCTCACAGCTCTCTCTCCTGATCCGACCCTCCTCTGCCCGCGAGCTCTCAGATCTCGGCTTGCGAGCATTCGGGCCTCCCCGAATGTCTCTTGGGGGAAGCTTTCAAAGCTCGCATGCTTTCGATCTTGCTTCGTGTCGTGCCGTTGCCTTCCCCTCCAATGCCCTATTTATAGGCGTGGAGGCTGGTCAACGGAGGCGCTCGGACCGCCGATCTTTTGCGCTCCGAGCGGCCTCCCTCGGCCGAACCAGCGTCCCACTTGTCGAGGTGGCCCTAGCTAGGCCGCCTCCTCTACCACATTAAAGATGCGTCCCCTTCGACTACTTCATGTGCGTCGCCGTCTCCTCCTTGCTTCCGGCATCCCACGCGTCTAGCCTCGTGCACGTGCTGTAGAGACAATAGGGGAAGAAGATAAGGAAGATGAAGAAGACAAGAAGGTGGGGGCCAGGCTCGGGGAAGAAAAGGCTAGGATGGGCCTAGGGGCCCGTGCGGGGAGGGACAAAAAGAAGGGGTTGCTTTCACACCCAGCCCCATAAAACCCTTTCCTTTTTTCTTTTTTTATTTTTATTATTACTATTATTATTGTCTTTTTTTTTGGTAAAAGGTAAGAGATATATTGACTTTAGTAAAAGATATATTGACTTTTAACCAAAAAGCTATATAGCTGTACAACAAGGGAGCTCGGCACCAAAAACTTACACTCAAGATGACAAACAGGTCAAAACAAGTGGAAGGGTGTCGAGAAAGAGGAAACACAACCAGCAAAATAATTATTATTATTATTATTGTTTTTTATTAATTTATCCAAAAAAATAAAAATAGAATATAAAACCTAAAGGAAACTAAGACCTAGGTGATGCAAGAAAATATTTTTGTTAGGGTCAAATTGATCCCTAATTTTCTAGGCAAATTAATTCAAAATATTTAGCCAAAATTTAGGTGTTAACAACTGCTCCTCTTCAAAGGTGAGCTTGTAGAGGTTGCATTGAAAGACAAACCGATACCTGAATTTTCTCCATGCGCATTCAGTAGATTTTTTGTTTGGGACCGGGTGTCCTATGCAAAAGAGCAATATAACATTATAAATACTAAGATAATAAGATCCCCGTAGTTACTTACTAGGAATAAGTGAGATAGGGCGCGAACCCCAAGCTTGGCAAGTATCAAGGTATCATCTTACCTGATGATGTAAGGAAATTGCTTTTTCTAAGGCTCGAACCTTTTTTCGGTCGCCTTGATGGGAAATTGCTTTTCCAAGGCCCGAACCATTCTTCAATCACTTATTAGAGCAATTAGTATTTGTCTAGGACCTGAATATTTCTTCGGTTGCCTTGACGGGAAATTGCTTTTGTAGGACCCAAATCTTTCTTCGGTTGCCTATTAAAGTAATAAGTTTTTTTTGTCTAGGACCCGAACCTTTCTTCGGTCTCCTTGATGGGAAATCGCTTTTCCAGGATCCGAACTATTCTTCAGTTGCCTGTTAGAGCAATAAGTTGTTTACCTGACCTTTCTTGGGGGATACACCAACCTTTCTTAGGACATCCGTTTGTTGGGTGCCTAATCTTTATCAAGGACACCGGTTGATTAGCCGACCTTTCTCGGGGATGCGTCGACCTTTCTTAGGCATCTGTTTGTTGGGTGCCTAATCTTTGTCAAGGACACCGGTTGGTTAACGGACCTTTTTCGGGAGATGCATCGACCTTTCTTAGGGCATATACCTTGCAAGAGACCTGGACATTCACATGCATTAAAAGAGTACCTGGACATTCGCAAGTACTAAAAGAGCACCTGGATGTTTGCAGGCATTGAAGGAGTACTTGGATAATCACAAGTACAAACTCTGGAGGATACTTGAACATTCACAGGCATCGAAAGAGTACCTAGGATATCCGTGAAGGTCTCCTGGTAGATGGAATATCGAGGACACGCCTCGGATATTTGTGAAGGTCTCTCACCTTCTGGTAATTAGAATATCGAGGATGCGCCTCATATATCCGTGAAGGTCTCTCATCTCTTGGTAGTTGGAATATCAAGGATGCGTCTCAGCTATTCGTGAAGGTCTCTCACCTTTTGGTAGTTGGTGAAGATCTCCCACCTCCTGGTAAATGGAATATCGACGACGCGCCTCGGCTATTCGTGAAGGTCTCTCACCTCCTAGTAGTTGGTGAAGGTTTCCTAGCTCTTGGTAATTGGCAAAGGTCTCCCACCTCCTAATAACATAAATTTGAATTTAGCATAAGGCTTACCTAGATGGCCGCAGGCATGCAAAAGGGCTGGAATACTTGGGTAGCCGCATGTATACAAAGCAGTAGAATACTTGGATAAACATAAGTATTTAATGATACGATCTGGGACCACTCAGGCAGGTCCAAATGTCATGATGATAAAAAGGCATACCTGGGTAACCACAGGCACACAAAGCAATGGAACACTTGAACAACCACCAATATTTAAATAGGTCAAGTGTCACGGGAAGAGAGTACTTGGACAATGTTGGGTACTCGAAGACAATGGGATACTTGAGTAGTTGCAAGCACCTAAACTCAGAAGACAACTCGAACAGGTCGAGTGTCGATAAGAGGGAGTACCCGGATAGTGGTAGGTACTCAAAGAAAATGGGATATCTAGATAATCGCAAGTATCTAAACTCTGAAGACAACTCGAATAGATCAAGTGTCGATAGGAGCGAGTACCCGATCAGTGGTAGGTGCTCAAAGACAAAGGGATACTTGGACAATTGTAAGCATCAATATTCTGAGGACAACTCGAATAAGTCGAGTGTCAAGAAGAGAGAGTATCCAAGCGATGGCCAACACTCAAGGATAAATGGATAATTGGATAGTTACAAGCACCCAAACTCAGAAAACAACTCAAATGGGTCGAGTGTCAATAAGAGAGAATACCTTAATAGTGGCAAGTACTTGAAGACAAAGGGATACCTGGACAATCGCAAGCATCCAAACTCTGAAGACAACTCAAACAGGTCGAGTGTCAATAAGAGAGAGCACTTAAATAACAGTAGGTACTCGAAGACAATGGGATACTTGGACAAGCGCAAGCATCCAAACTCGGAAGACAACTCGAATAAGTCGAATGTCAAGAAGAGAGAGTATCAGAGTGATGGCTAGTACTCAAAGATAAAGGGATACTTGGATAGTCATAAGCACCCAAACTCAGAAGACAACTCGAATAGGTCGAGTGTTGGTAAGAGCACCTGGACAATGGCAGGTACTCAAAGATAATGGGACACTTGGATAGTCACAAGCATCCAAAGACAAACGACAACTCGAATAGGTCGAGTGTCGATAAGAGGGAGTACTCGGACAGTGGTAGGTACTCAAAGACAAAGGGATACTTAGATAGTTGCAAGCACCCAAACTTAGAAAACAACTCGAATAGGTTGAGTGTTGATAAGAGAGAGTATTCAAACGGTGGCCGGTACTCAAAGACAAGATTTTTGGAATAAGGGTAAAGATATGCTTACCCGATGATATCTCTGATCTTTGAGAGTATGATTGTACATGTTGTAAACTCAAGAATTTAAATGTGATTTAGGCATAACAATTTTGTCAGTTTTGCATCATCTGAGTTCCACTGGGGAAAATTTTGAAAAACAACCTGCATTCAGAATGTAAATGTCTTGAACATGCTAGATGAGGGACTTTTAGTCTTAAAGGACTTTTTGCTCACTCTCATGGGAAATGATTATTTTATCCTGACCATTAATGCATGATTTATAAGGATCATGCCATCTCACTGTCATCATGTCAGCAGGGGTCCAAGTATCCTCGCAAGCAGTACGACTTTACCAATATGAGAGGTCTTTGTCGGGACTGTAATGTAGGCTTGGTCAACGACTTATCAAAGGGGATCATCAAGGTCAAGGCTTATGAAAGAAATGCCGCACGATCATCTCCGGGTTTACAAGTCAAGAACCTTGTGAAAAGAGGCAAAATAATCTTGTTCGTACTTTTTCAAGCTATGCTTATAAATATATGAAATCCTATGTTAATTGAAGTGCCCTAGTCTGAAGAGACTTTTACAACAGGGACGCAACGTAGGCTTGGCTCATGTGTAGAAGGGTGAGAGTAGGTGATTGCCTTGGCATTGTCACCAGTCCTTTTCTCACTGTCAGATGGAGGCTCTATTAATTGAACCACAACAGCCGCTTTGTTTGAAGGCACTAATGGCTAAAATTCACTTTTTGTCTAGGCGCATCGGCCTTACTTTTATTAGGCGCACTACTTTTTCATGACCTTAGTTCTTAATCCAATTTTCTCATCTATGGGCATTGACCTTGCTTCTACCAAGCATATTGCTTTTTCAAACCCCTAGTTTTTTCTTTTTGTTGTCTGAGGAACTAACCTATGCAAGTTCAAACAAAACATTGTTATTAGAGTCTTGAGTCTTCATCTTCAGCTGGCGCCCAAATTATGCTGCTTGAGTGGCGGTAACTCTTGCTTTGCCTCAATGTGAGGGTGAAATTATAGACTCAACTAAGTTGTACAATGAATGCAAGTGCATAGAGAAAGAATTGCTCTTCGTCATTCTAGGGCACTTAAATTATTGTGAGTGTTCAATATGCCATAAATACACCCGAAGATTGATGTAAGTGCAAGCAAGAAAATTTTTATCCTTTTCTCACCTTGTGATGCCACCTCGCCTTCGATCTGCCCTAGTGTGAGGTGGTTCTTGACAGGGGTATAAAAGAAGCTTCACAAGTGTATGGGGCTCAAAGGGGCTAAGCAATGGATAACCTATAATGTTTAGGATAGACAAATGAAATGCCCCTAATTACTTTGGTTATCCTACCATTCGTGAGAGAACCCTTTACCCTGCAGATATGGAATTTTCTGTACTCATCTCACAAGTATATAGATAGGGGACTGTGTGTATGATATGGTTTGCCTTTCATCGTCCCGATGCGCCTCATCCAACATGCTCGATCAATCTTATATCCTTCATTTAGCTGTTTATTTTGATAATCCTCAGTGGAATCAGTGATTCAGATAGACAAAAATATTATACATAATCCATTTGGAAAAGGCATGTAGCATTTTAAATATGAGAGATTTTGTACAAATAATTGAAAATACTCAAAAATTTTATTAACAGCATTAGAGGTAATTATTTAACAAAATTGTATTTACAAATATGTTAAATTTTGAACATCAAGGGGTTATTCACAAATGGGTGTCCACGGACTATCCTTATTTAAAAGGGAGATGACACATGAATGATCAGCCGAGGTTGGGAATCTGATCATTGATTTGACGGGCATCTCTGCTTTTGCCCCTGTAGAAGAGAAAATGCAAACATTAATTAATTAGTAGGGCCAAAATCAAATGTGAATTGAGGCCTGAAAGATTTCTATCTTCTACTTTGGTGATACTTGGGATGCCATTTCGCTTAAGAGAGCTTATCAGAGTCTGACATGCCTCTTATTGATTTGTTATCCGCATCTTTGATGATCAGGTGATCCTATAATAGATAAGAGGGAATATGTTAGTCACGAACTCTTTCAGGAGTCTAACAATTGGAAGCGATACAACATTACGCTTCATTGGTTTGCTAAAGATTGAATAGACTTGAAGTACGAGAAGGACACGAAGTCCTACATCTTTCGTTTCGTTAGGTTAACTATTCTCTCATTTTTGCAGTTGCAGAAGAAGCAAAAACTTCTTATTGTTTGTACATATGGCAAAGAGTTGTCGTTTCCGAGGATCGAATCCCAATCGTGTCTGGACCACTTCATCCTCATACCACTAGACCACGCCATTGGTAGTGTTCATGGAGCGCTTATTTTTCCATTTAATTGAACTGGCTCATGGATGACACGCCCTTTTACACGAAGTTAGGTGAATTTGATACGAGTTACTTCCATTACTGGCTTGGCCAATATTGATTTGCCCAAATTAACCATTGAGTTTGGCTCATGAGTCCCGATGTTTCATATCAATAGGAGAAAATATGTCAAAAGCGAATTTAGAGTGGGGAAGTATTGGAAACGATACTAAATTACCCTTCCTCCGAGTTTGTATTTGATAACTCCTAGGGATATTTGAATGTAGATGACAGCCTTTTTGTCTTGACACAATTTGACATCTCTTTCGATTGGCCTTTCTCATTCATGGCCATGTATGCACAATTGATGGTTGTTGATTCATCTTCAACGCTTTCCTTCTGTGGAATTTTTCCTCTGCCTTTGATCATTAGCCCCATTGGGCAAAGTCATGTACCTCAAGCCTCCATGGAATCTGAGATGGATAATTAAAATCTCCGTTTTCTAATGGCAATCACTTCTCGAGAGAGTATACGTCTAGAACAAGAAGTGAGGTTCCAGATTCTAAAGTCATCATCTAGAATAGGGGGCTAGAGATCGCCTCAACTGTCAGGATTTTCTCCCTATTAACAGAAGCCAATTCAAAGGAAGAGGAGAAATTCCTTCCCTGTGCTTCTTGGCTTGTCGAAATTGGAAATCCCATTAATGAAACAGCAACATCTAAATGCTCGGGCATGTTGTGTGAGGAAGATATTGCGCAGATTTGAGATGAAGTTGTGCAGGAGTGAGGTGGACTGCATAGAGCACTAGGGACGGGGTGCAAAATGGGAAGGCTGAGAGCAGCATGGAGGAGGTTACCCTGCCCTAAGCTACCATGGTATGCATGCTTTGAGTTCAACCGTATGCATGTGCCTATTACGTCCTATCTTTCGTCTCTTGAAAATAGAAGAGAGAGAATGTCATTTCCAAAATTATGTTCGAGGAATAAGACATACCCTTCTTTGAGACAAGATGATCTTTTTTGTTTGCCTCCGCCTTCTTGAGAGTGTTTTCAAATTCGGCGAGTTCATATGATGTGCTAGTTTCAAATGCCCCCTTGTCACGCTAAGTCAAAGGGGATGATATTTCTGAGACACGAAGTGAGCAATTTCGAAAAATAAACAGGATTAAATTTAACATCTTGTTTTGACAAAAGCTTTTGGTGATGAAATATTTTTTGTTTTCAAAAGTATATATTTTAGGGGGGGGGAGGAAGCATGAGGAAGCCCAGCCTTCAGTATTCTCCTTGGATGATATTTTCTTTTCATGGTTGGATAGCATCATCAGGCCGGTTTGGAATACCAGCTCATGCACTCAAAACAAAATATTAGAACTGTATATTCTGAGTGAAATTAAATTACTGGAATGGAAAATATGACAGTAATATACTAGACATGATAGAAAACATGAGGTTATAAAAACAAACAAAACCCATGAAAACTCGTATGGAAAGGAGCACTTTAATAGTGTTGGTTCTGAAATCAAATGCCTTTGAGTTCTTCACCTCCAGTAGACTCGAAGTATTCGCATGAGAGGACCACTTCATTAAAGCTATAGCAGTGTAATCCTTGCAGCCAAAAGCGATGCTTGTGGGGTAAGGCTTCTATGAATAGCTTCATCATTTCTTCTTCGGCCAGTTAAGGGTTGGTTTGCATCATGAAAGCCTCCCACCTTTCTACATATGCTCGAAAATCCTCCATTGGTCTCCTTCTGATACGAACCAAATTCTTGCCAGGCAGTTCAATTCCAATCTGGCTTTAGTATTGATGCAAGAATGCGAAAGACAGCTCATTCCAATCCCTCATGAGGTAAATCCTTGCCAAGAAGAACCATTGCAATGCGGGCCCTGTGAGACTTTCTTGGAAAGCCTAAGTTATGAATGGCGTTGGGTTACAGTGCCGACTCATTTCAGCATGGAAATATTGCAAGTGAGTCATGGGACAAGTTGTGCCGTTATATTTATGGAGATTAGGTATCCTCATTTCTATGGGAGTCATAATCCTATGAAGGCAAGATGGACCCGCCGAGTCTTGGTTAGGCAATTGGTTTACCCATTGCATATTCATCGCGGTGGTGAATTCTACTGCTTCAAGCAAGATGGACTCTATCGAGATCATTTCATTGCTTTCTTCCGAGTCGAAATTTCTAATCGAAGATGAGGAGTTTACATTATCCTCATGGTTGGGTGATAAATTTAGCAGCTCATTGGGAGACAAGTCATGACGGATGAATGTTCCCTCTTCTAATAGGCTTTGGATCCTATGTGTGGGTGGGAGGCAATCATTTGATGAATGGATGACTTCATCTGTATAGTACTAGTAGCCTTCAAGATTGTACCCTAGGGGATGCCCGAAGTATTGGTGTGGTGGCTCATTGGCTGTCAGGTTTTGCCTATATTCAATGGCAAGCGTTGACTCGAATTACTTAGGCTTTCTTTTCTTGACTCCTGGTCTAGACCCTCTGATTAAAGCCCTTCGTTTTGCCAGCTGGACTTTGTCAAGGGGACTGGGAGATGGTGGAGTTTCGCTTCCTAGATTGATGGGGGTCGGCATTTTTTGGATCCTAGCTCTTGCGGTAAGCCTGGGAAGTTGCATTGCCATGCCCTGGTCTTGAATAGGTTTTATGGCATTGACCTCGTATGCGGGCTCCTTGCCTTTCCTAGTGAGAAGCTTCTCGATAATAGGATACTGCTCAGTCGTCCAGTTATCATATAAGGCTACATTCATATATTCTTCTGTAGGATGCAAGTTAGACTAGGTGGTCGGGCTCCTCCCTGACACGGCATGTGTTCTTAAAAACATATTATCCTTTGTCTCTGTGACTATCGGCTCTTCGTAGGGCAAGGCGATGTCGGCATTGATGTCAACATTATATTCTTGGCGAAAAGCATCAGTTAGCTCCCCCCAAGTCTTAAGAAGACTAATCCTCCTTACAATGTACCACCGCAAGGCGGGGCCAGTCAGATTTGATTAGTATGATTGAAACATCCTTCAAACCAGGTAGGCTTGCAAATAAGTCTCTTGGTGAGAGGTATTGGCATACCTTTCGCATTCAGGCACTTTGAGTTCCTTTGGGATGTTAACATTGGCATAATTAGATAGATCAATGGGATCTTGCCCCTATAACTGGCTCAGCTTCTTCATGATCTTTACAAATTGTCTATCTTGTTGGTTATCCTTTGGCAAATTCGCAAGTGTCATGAGTGTGTTTAAAGCAACTATGGAGTTGGACTTGGCTTGAATGGACTCCATTTGCCTTGAGAGTTGTCGAAGGACAATGGACATTTGTCCTACGTCGTCTTCAATGTTAGCAAGGCGATTTTGTACATTATTTTGATCGAGCCCTATTGCCTGAGGCCATTCGCGGGCGACTGGTGGTTGGCGATTCATAATTACCTAGTGTCGCAAAAATAATGAATGAGCATGAGAGTAAATAAAGATTGACCCATGGCAACGATCCAACTGTTTTTATTTATCAAAAGAGGATTTTACAGGCAACATAGTTTTGACATTTAAACTTGAAATTGAAATGATAGAACGAAATACTTTCTATTAAACGGAAGTTCCTAAACAATGGGATTAAGACAAAACTTTCACAATATTAACACTATGGGGCATATGACCACTATTTTATATGCGACGGGGAGCCTTGGTCTTGTGAAGACGTTTGCTTTCTTGGACTGGCTCTGAGATGTGTACCTAGCTTATTCCCAAATCCCTTTGCATATGCTCTGCTTGCTTGTGTTAACTACTTTCGCTAGTCGGGTCAGGGACCAATGGCCACAATCTTGTTGGGATGCGATGGTTGTGGATGTAGGACTCAGAGGCGTGATGGGCTTTTTCCTGTCCCTCATGCCCTTCAGGTACCACCATCCTTTTGTGATGACACTTGCTCCATGTTTCCTCAATAATGAAAATCTCGAATGCATAGTCACGGCTTTGATGGGTGAAAAAGAGTGAAGAGATCTTCGTCTTAAAAGGCGGCGGGATCTCCTGCAAGGCTTCGTATTGTCGTGCCACCCTATATAGGTAATAGGGAGTGGCGTCGGTGAGGCCAAGCAACATGATTGGATTGCAATGTTTGGAAGCAAAGCGAGCTCTCTTTTTATGGAACCAATCAGCACACCATAGGAATGCCTTGGGAGCAGGGTCTCTTAGGAAATTTATCCAATTAAAATAGCTTTGGTTGGGAATGTATGGTTTTAGAACCACAAATTTTTGTAATAGATTTTTGAAATCATTTATTTTAGACGATAGCATGAGGCATCGAAATTCACTTAGGTGAGAAAAGAACCAGACCTGTAAAATTTCCGGGGAGGCCCACATGATCTTTTCCGTGTTTTCTTTAAAACAATTAAGAGACAAAAATGTTTCAGCTAAAATCATGTTGACATAATTTTGCCCCCTTAAGACCTGATCAACCACCCATGCCATCGAGGGACTTATGGCATCTTTTTGTTGGGGGAAAATGATGAACTTGAAAAAGGGTAGGAGGAAAATCTCACTTTTTTGGGTCATGGGCTGATTTTCAAAACAAGCAGTTAAAACGCTAGTGGGCAGGTATTATGGTTGATTTTAAGAATTTGCTGCATAAGATGGACTTGAATTCTTAAAAGTTGCACTAACCTACACAACGGGTCAATACCTATTGGTGATCTAACAAGCTTACTCTTGAGAGGCATTCTAATGATGATATTGTATTCTTCTAGAGTTGGGGTTAGCTCAAACCCACCAAACATAAAAGTGGATGTCCTAGGGCACTAGAAATGTGCTATGGCTTGTATGACTTCAGGACGAACGGGATTTGGAACAATGATAGAAGATGATCGACTTTGGCTTTCACACGCTCTTAGGCAAATTGGTCCAATTGACCCCACCATCTGAAGAGCTCTACTTTGGAGGTAGGAATAAACTGGATATCGTCTCTTCCCATCGCATATAAACTAGGACTTGAAAAACCTATCTAAGTTGCCATGGGCCAATAAAAAAAGACTGAGTAAAGAAGGTAAAGAAATCACTTTGCTTTAAAAGAAAATGGCAATCACATAGACAAGCGTATGATTCGTGCAGCTCGATGTCTAATTGAGAAGGTTTAGAGAAATTAAAAAGGTGTTTGCCCATTGCAGTCTCACATTGGCATCATTGTTGACGCCTAAATTTTGATTAGATTTTTTAAATTAGGCCTTAGGCTCTTTTAATCTTTGTTTTCCTTTTTTCGGATAATAAATAAATAACAAAAACAACAAAAAAATAAATAAAGAAAAAACAAAAAGCAAAAGTAGTAACTGTTGGGGCTGGGCTTTCACGTCCAACCCCTTTTCCTTCCCCTTCTCCCTCCCGCATGGGCCAAAGGCCCAATCCTCCTTTTCTTCACCTCCAGCCCGGCCCCTTCTCTCTTCTTCTTCTTCCTTCTTCCCTCTTCTTCCCCTACGCCTCGGCAACTCACGCGCGCAGAGGGTGCCGACGTGCAAAGGACAAGCTAGGGCAGAGAGAGAAGCATAGGCCGGTGACTGAGAGGACGCGGCATTGATGGTGAGCGAGCCTCCATGGAGGGGGAGGAACTGACACCGGTTCAGCCGGACGAAGGAAGGCCGGTCGACGCACCAAGAACCGCCGGCCTAGCCTCTGCCGATCGACACCCCCACACCTATAAATAGGGTGTCGGGGGGAAGGCCATAAAGGACGACAAACTCGGAGATTTCCCTTGAGAGACTTTAAGGGAGATCAAAAAGTGAGCGCGTGAGAGAAATCGGGTCACGAGCTTGAACGACCTCCCTCCGAGAGACTTCGGGGAGGCCGGTGGCAACTGAGCCCGAGGGGGAGAGATCCAAGCATATGGAGGCTGAGTGAGAGAGGAATCGAAGGGAAAAGTGCCAGATCTGAGAAGCCGAGGACCCGCCGTTGCTGCTGTCCCTCCTGACGCCATCGACTAAGCTCCGCCAAAACCCCCAGCCGCCTCGAGCTATGCCCTACGTTGTTGCCGCAATTGATCTGTTGCGCCACACCAGATCCGAGAGCGAAGGGCCGTCGTTGCTGCCCCGTCGTCGTCACTACCACCGTTCGCCGCCACGTCCCGCCGTTGCTATAGCCGGGTAAACACCGACGCTCACCATCCATCCTCACCGCCACGAGCCACCGTGGGATCTAATCCTCGGTTGGGCTCGTCCGCCGTTCCGCTTTACATCTCCACCCGTCACCACCGCCGTCGCCACACCGCATCCTCCTACCGCCGCTGTCCTTTGTATCGCCGCCATCGTCGACGTCGATTCGACATCCTTGCCCCTTCATTAGTGCCGCGCCCAAGCGAAAAAGGGAGGAGGCATTGCATCGGGTCACAACCTAGGTCGGACCCGGGTCGGCGGCTAGGTAGGGTTTCCACCTAGGTTGGTTTTGTTCGCGTGAGCCAAATAGTTTTTGAGTTGAAATTCTTTAACAAAAGTGGGCCAAAATCGGTTTGGGTTTTTTTTTTAAAAAAAGAAAAAATCCCGGGTTGGGCCGGTGTTGTAGGCCCATCCAGGTCTTGAGCTCACAGCCCGGATCTGTCCCAACCCGGGAATCCGACCCAGGTCGATTTTTTATATTATTTTAAATATTTTAATAAAAAAAAATATATATTTTATTTTCTAGAAAATTAAAAAAATCAAAAACATCTCATATTTTCCTAAAAAGGCCAAAAAATTAGAAAAAGCCAAAAAAATATTTATATAGCAAAAAATCCAAAAATCCCTTTTATTTTCCAAAAAAATAGAAAAAGATCCCAAAAAATGTTTTTCTCCACAAATGCATGGAAAATCCCTTAAATATCCAAAAAGCCTTATGGTTTAAACAAGATTAGGTATCGAAAGGGCATTAGTGATTAACTAGTGTAATCAAGTCCCCGATTCTAATTTCTCTAGTTGCGCAGGAGCGAGTATTTCTCCCGATACTTCGCTTAGGTTTCTAATTAACCCATCCCAAATTGATTAGTAGCGATTCCGTTTTAAAAATTAACTTACAGGTAAAAACTTGGATTATTAAGTCGTAAATTGGTGGACTTAAGAGAGTCTAGGCTAAAAGACCTAGCCGAACCATTAGCCTCCGCAGACGCCCGCCCTGATCGGGCGCCGAAAAAAGGAGGTCGCTACAGCTTGGCGACTCCGCTGGGGAAGATTGAGGACTTAGGCCATTTTATCTTGTTTAATCATTTTACTGACTAGTTTTTGTTTTTTATGCAGGTCAGTAGCTTAGAGGTTTATTTTTCAGAATATTTTGTGATTATAAACTACTGTGCATGCTTTACTCTTTTAACACTACACATGGCATACACAACCCGGTCGTCGAACGTGGGCCGCCATAGGATATTTAGGATGGTGTTAAGAAAGATACAGCTTCGAACACGAGATTGCGTTGTAGAGGTTGCCTTTCTTTTCCCCGAATTTCTCTAGCCGAGGTTAAGAGGGCACGCTGTTAACGCGAGACTGCGACAGGCGGATACCTTTTAATTTCAACAAACCTTCTTAGTTAGAAATCGAGCCACACGTCCCATGCGCATGTCTTTGTGCTTGCCATTTTTCTTTAAAAGCAAGGTAATTTCTTTACTCTTACTCAGTCCTTTTTTTGGCCCATGGCAATTTAGGTAGGTTTTTCGAGTCCTAGTTTATATACGATGGGAGAGGATGATATCCAATTTATTCTTGCTCCCAAAGCAGAGCTCTTCAGATGGTGGGGTCAATTGGACTAGCATGCCCAAGAGCGCGTGAAAGCCAAAGTCGATCATCTTCTATCGTTGATTCAAATCACTGTTCATCTCGAAGTCATACAGGCCATGGCACATTTCTGGTGCTCGAAAATGACTATTTTTATGTTTGGTGGGTTCGAGCTAACCCCAACTCTAGAAGAATACAACATCATCACTGGAATACCTATCGAGAATAAACTTGTTAGGCCATCAACAGGCATTATCCCATTGCGTGGGCTAGCATGACTTTTAAGAACAGAATTTCCATGTTATGCGGGAAATTCTTGAAAATAACCATAACACCTGCCCTTTAGCATTTTTGACTGCCTGTTTTGAAAATCAACCCATGACCCAAAAAAGTGAGATTTTCCTCCTGGCCTTTTTCGGGTTCATCATTTTCCCCCATCAAAGAAACGTCATAAGTCCAAAGATGGCATGGACAGTTGATCAAATCTCAAGGGGGCAAAATTATGTCAATGTGATTTTAACCGAAACATTCTTGTCCCTTAATCGTTTTAAAGAAAACACGGAAAAAATCATGTGGGTCTCCTCGAAAATTTTACAGGTCTGGTTCTTTTCTCACCTAAGCGAATTTCGATGCTTCATGCGATCATATGAAATGAATGATTTTGAAAATCCATTACAGAAATTTATGGTCTTAGGACCATACATTTTTAACCAAAGCTATTTAAATTGGATAAACTTTCCAAGAGACCCAGCTCCTGAGGCATTCCAATGGTGTGCTGGTTGGTTCCATGAAAAGAGAGCTCACTTTGCTTTCAAGCACCGCCATCCAATTCCGTTGCTCGGCCTCACCAGTGCCATTTCCTATTCCCCATATCGGGTGGCACGACAGTATAGAGCCCTTCAAGAGATCCCACCGTCTTTCAAGAAGAGGGTCCCTCCACTCCTTTTCACCCATCAAAGTTATGAATACACGTTCAAGATTGACATTATCGAGGAAACATGGAGTAGGTGCCATCTCAAAAGAATCGTGGTACCCGAAGGGCTTGAGGGACATGAAGAAGCCCACCACGCCTCTGAGTCCTACATCTACAACCATCATATCCCGACAAAATGGAAGCCATCAGTCTCTTACCCATTCAGTGAGATCAGCCAACACAAGCAAGCAGAGCTCATGCAAAGGGATTTGGGAATAGGTTGGATACATGTCTTAAAGCCAGTCCAAGGAAGCAAGCATCTGCGCAAAAACAAGGCTCCCCATCTCATATAAAATAGCAATCATGCGCCCCCTCGTGTTAATATCGTCAAAGTTTTGTCCCATTATTTAGGGACTTTTGTTCAATATCTAGTATTTCCTTCCGTCATTTCAATTTCAAGTTTTAGATGTCAAAAGTCGATGGTCTATAAAATCCTTTTTGATAAATAAAAAACAGTTAGACCATTGCCATGGGTCAATCTTTGTTTACTTTCGTGCTCATTCATTATTTTCACGATGCTAGGTAATTATGAATCGCCAACTATCAGCCACCCGCGAATGGCCTCACGTGATAGGGCCCGATCAGAATGATGTACAAAATTGCCTCGCCAACATTGAAGACGGCGTAGGACAGATGTCCATTATCCTTTGACAACTCTCGAGGCAAATGGAATCCACTCAAGCCAAGCCCAACTCCGTAGCTGCTTTAAACACCATCATGACACTTGCAAATTTGCTAGAGGACGGCCAACATGATAGACAATTTGTAAAGATCATGAAGAAGCTGAGCCAGCTGCAGGGGTAAGATCCCATGGACTTGTCTGATTACGCCGGCATTAAGATCCCTGAGGAACTCAAAACACCTTAATGCGAATGGTATGCTGATACCTCTCGCCCAGAGACTTGCTTACAGGCCTACCTGGTCTAGAGGATGATTCAATCATATCAATCAAACCTGACTAACCCCGCCTTGCGGTGGTACATTGCCAGGAAGATTAGTCTCATTAAGACCTGGGGGAACTAACTCATGCTTTCCATCAAGAATATAATGTTGACATCAGCCCCGACATCGCCCTGCCCTATGAAGAACCAATGGTCACAAAGCACGAGAAGCCGATAGTCGCAGAGAAAGGAGAAGAAGATGTCAATGAAGCCTTGCATGATGAATGGGCAACTGAGCAATATCTTATTGCTGAAAAGTTTTCCACTGGGAAAGGCAAGGAGCCTGCATATGAGGTCAATGACACAAAGCCTGTTCAAGACTGGGGCATGGTAGGACAGGTCCCTAAGCTTACTGTAAGAGCTAGGGTCCAAAGAATGCCGACCCCTATCAACCTAGAGAGTGAAGCTCCACCATCTCTTACTTCCCTTAACAAAGTCCAACTGGCGAAACGAAGGGCTTTACTCAAAAGGGCCGGACCAGGAGTCAAGAAAAGAAAGTCTAAGCAATTCGATTCAACATCTGCCACTGAGTGTAGGCAAAATCTGATAGCCAATGGGCCACCGCGCCAAAACTTCACGCATCCCCTAGGGTACAACCTTGAAGGCTACCATCATCTAGGGTACAATCATAGAGGCTACCAGTCCCCAGAGTACAACCCTGAAGGTTACCATAATCTAGAATATAACCCTGAAGGCTACCAGTCCCTAGGATACAATCTCGAGGGCTACCAGTGTTATACAGATGAAATATGTCATTCATCATATGATTGTCTCCCACCCACACACAGGATCCAAAGCCTGTTAGAAGTGGAAACATTCATTTTTATCTGCCATGACTTGTCTCCCAATGAACTACTAAGCTTGTCACCTGACCATGAGGATAACTTAAATGCCTCATCCTTGTTTGGTGATTTTGACCCGGAAGAAAGCAATGGGATGATCTCGGTAGAGTCTAGCTTTCCTAAAGCAACAGAATTCACCACTGCAATGAATATGCAATGGGAAAACCAATGGCCTAACCAAGACACACCAAGCCCGTCTTGCCCTCATAGGATCATGACCCCCAGAGAAATGTGGATACCTATTCTCCGCAAATATAATGGCACGACTTGCCCTGTGGCTCATTTACAATATCTCCACACTGAAATGAGTCGATACTATAGCCCGATGTCATTCACAATTCAGGCTTTCCAAGAAAGTCTTACGGGGTCTGCATTGCAATAGTTCTTCATGGCAGATATCTACCTCATGAGAGATTGAAATGAGCTGTCTTCTGCATTCCTGCTTTAGTATCAAAGCCAAATTAGGACTAAACTGCCTTGCCAGAACTTGGTTCACTTCAGAAGAAGACCAATGGAGGATTTCCGAGCATATGCAAGGAGGTGGGAGGCTTTTATGATGCAAACCTACCCTTAATTGGCCGAAGAAGAAATGATAAAGCTGTCCATAGGGGCTTTACCTCGCAAGCATCATTGTTGGTTGCATGGGTTGCATTTCTGTAGCTTCAATGAAGTGGTCCTCTCATGCAAATACTTTGAGTCTACTAGAGGCGAGAAACTCAAAGGCACTTGATTTCAGAACCAGCACTATCAAAGTGCTCCTTTTCATAGGAGTTTTCATGGGTGTTGCTTATTTTTATAATTTCATGTTTCTTATCCTATCTAGTGTGCTACTGTTGCATTTTCCATTCCAATAATCTAATGTACAATTCTAATTTTTTGTTTTGAAAAGCATGAGGCGGTATTCCAAACCAGCCTAGTGATGCTATCCAACCATGAAAAGAAAATATCATCCAAGGAGAATATTGAGGGCTAGGCTTTCTCATGCTTTCTTCTCCCTAAAGATATATACTTTTGAGAACAAAAAGTATTTCATTACCAAAAACTTTCATCAAAACAAGATGTTAAATTTAATCATATTTGTCTTTCTGACTCACTCACTTCGTGTCTCAGAATATCATCCCCTTCTCCCTTGACTTAATGTGATAGGGGGCATTTGAAGCTGGCGCATAATGTGGACTCGCCGAATTCAAAGACACTCTTCCAAGAAAGCAGTGGGGCAAACAGAAAAGATCATCCCACTTCAAAGAAGGTAAGTTTTTTCTCTTAATATAATTTTGGAGATGATGTCCTCTCTCTTCTATTTTCAGGAAATGAAAGATAGGATGTAATAGGTACAGGCATACGATTGAAATCAAGCCGTCCTCAAGAGCTCTGTGCACTCCACCTCGCTCCTACACAACTCCTTCTCAAGCCAGAGCAAAATCTTTTCCCCACAATGTGCCCGAGCAAATAGATGCCATGGTTTCATCAATGGGATTTCCAGCTTTGACAAGCCAAGAAGCGCAGAAAAGGAATTTATTCTCTTCTTTTGAATTGACTACTGTCAACAGGGAGAAAATCCAGACAGTTGAAATGATCTCTAGCCCCTATTCAGACGATGACTTAAGGCCTAGAAACCTCACTTCATGCTCCAGACGCATGCTCTCCCAAGAAGTGATTGCCATCAGAGAATTGGAAGTTTTGATTGTCCATCTCAGATTTCATAAAAGCTTGAAGTACATGACTTTGCCCGATGTTGCTAATGGTCATATAGTCAAAGATAGAAGAAAATTCCATAAAGGAAGGTGTTAAAGATGAATCAACAACCATCAATCATACATACATGGCCACGAATGAAGAGGGCCAATTGAAAGAAATGTCAAACTGTGTCAAGACGAAAAGGCTGTCATCAACATATAGAGATCCCTAGGAGTAAGCAAATACAAACTCTGGAGAAGAGTAATTTGGTATTGTTTCCAATACTCCCGCCTCTCTGAATTCACTTTTGACATATTCCCCCTATTGGCAAGAAGCATCAGGATTCAAGAGCCAAAATTGATGGTTAGGTTTGGCAAATCAATATTGGCCAAGCTAGTACATGGAAATGACCCATATCAAATTCACCTGACTTCGTGTAAAAGGACGTGTCATCCAGAAGCCGATTCGGTTAAATGAAAAAAGAAGTGCACTACTGACGCCACCGACGCCTTAGCCTAGTGTGGGAGAATAATTGACCTAACGAAGCAAGAGATGTAGGACTTCATGTCCCACTCGCATTTCAGGTCCATCTAATCATTTGCAAACTAATGAAGAGTAATGTTGTATCGCTCCCATTTGTTTAAACTCCTGAGAGAGTTCGTGACTGACGCGTTCTTTCCTATCTTTTATAGGATCACTTGACTGTCAAAAACAAGGATAACAAATCAATGAGAGGCAATGACAAACTCTCCTAAACAAAATGGCATCCTAAGTAATCGCTAAAGCAAATGACAGAAACCTTTAAGGCCTCAAATCACGTGCGATCTTGGCCCTACTGATTGATCTATTTCCACATCTTCTCTTCTGTAGGGGCAAAAGTAGAAAGGCCCGTCAAATAATGATCAGATGCCCAACCCCGACTGATCCTTCTTGTGTCATGTCCCTACTTAATAGGAGCAATCCATCGACACCCATTTGTGAATAACTCTTTTGATGTTCAAAATTTAACAAACACTATTCTGTTGACCCTTAAAGCTGCCAACAAGATCTTTTTGAGCCAAAACCATTCATTTCTTCTGAGAGTACAAACTCCATCACATTTAAAATGCTACATGCCTTTTCCAAATGGATTTTGCATGATGATTTTATTTGTCTAAGTTACTGATTCCACTGAGGATTATTAGAATAGACAGCTACATTAAGAATACAAAATTAATTGAGCATACTGGATGAGGCGCGTCAGAATGATGAAAGGCAAGCCATATCTAATACACTGTCCCCCATCCATACACTTGTGAGATGAGTGTAGAAGATTCCAGATTGTAGGGTAAAGAGTTCTCTCGCAAATGGTATGATAACTAAAATAGTGAGGGGCATTTCATTACTCACCCCCTTTGAGCCCTAAACAATGGTGAAGTTTCTATCCTACCCCCGTCAAGAACCACCCCACACTGGGGCAAGTTGGAGGCGAAGCAACATAATAAGGTGAGAAGAGGGATAGAAATTTTCTTGCTCACACTTGCATCAATCTTCGGGTATCTTTATTGCATGTGAACACTCACGTTAATTTAAGTGCCCTAAAATGACAAAGAGCAATTCTTTCTCTACACACTTGTATTTATCGTACAACCCAATTAAGTCTGTAATTTCATCCCCACACGAAGGCAAAACAAAAGTTACCGCCATTCAAGTAGTAAAACCCAGAGAGCCGGCTGAAGATGAAGACTCAAGAGTCTAATAACGGTGCTTCGATTGAACTTGCCTGGGCAACAACAAGAAAAAAGTAGGGGCATAAAAAAGTAGTGTATCTAGTAAAAGTAAGGTCAATGCCCGTAAATGAAGAACTGGAATAAAAAATAGAGACATGAAAAAGCAGTGTGCCTGGTAAAAGCAAGACCAATGCCCCCCAGTTAAAAATACAGCCAAGAAAAAGTTGCCGTTGTGGTCCATAGAACCTCCATCTAAGTGAGAAGAAAAACCAGTGACAAATGCTGAGACAGTCGCCAACTCTCACCCTCTTAAATGTGAGCCAAGTCTACGTTACATTTCCACTGTAAAAGTCTCTTCAGACTATGGCACTTCAATTAACATAGGATTTCATATGTACATAAGCATTGCTCGAAGAAGTACGAGCAAGATTACTCTATCTCTTTTCGCAGGGTTCTTGACTTGTAAACCCGGAGATGATTGTGCAACATTTTGTCCATCGGCTTCAACCTTGATGGCCCCCTTTGATGAGCCGCTGACCTAAGACTTCATCATAGTTTTAACAAAAACCTCTCACATTAGTAAAGTCATACCGTTTGCGAGAATACTCGGACCCCTGCTAACATGATGACAATGAGATAGTGTGGTCCTTATAAATCCTGCATCAATGGTCATGATAGCATTTTCCATGAGAGTGAGCGGAAAGTCCTTTCAGAATGAAAGTCCCTCATCTGGCATGCTCAAGACATCTACATTCCAAATGAAGGTTGTCTTTCAAAATCTTCCCCAATGGAATTCGGATGATGCAAAACTAACAAAATTGTTATGCGTGAATCCCATTTGAACTCATGAATTTACAGTATATACAATCATGTGTACATACTATGCAAATAGCAGATAGAGATAAGAGATATCACCGGGTAAGTATATCCCTATCCCTATTTGTCTTAAAGTACCTACCATTGTCTAGGTACTCTCTTCTTGACACTCGACCTATTCGAGTCATCCCTTGAGTTTGGGTGCTTGCAACTGTCTAAGTATCCCATTGTCTTTGAGTACCCACCACTTGTTGGGTACTCCCTCTTATCGACACTTGACCTATTCGAGTTGTCCGTAGAGTCTTGATATTTGCAATTGTCCAGGTATCCCCCTGTTTTTGAGTGCCTGCCGTTACTCAGGTGCTCCTTCTGTTGACACTCGACCTATTCGAGTTGTCTTTAAAGTTTGGATGCTCGTGACTATCCAAGTATCCTCTTGTCTTTGAGTACCGACCACCGTTCGGATACTTCCTTTCTGTGACACTTGACCTATGTGAGTTGTCCTAAAAAATGTATCATTGAATACTAGTAGCCATTCAAGTATTCCATCGCATTGTGTGCTTGTGGTTACCCAGGTATGCTTTCTTACACTTGGACCAGCCTGAGTTGTCCAGGTACCCCTTCGATACTTATGAACGTCCAGGTATCCTCCAAGAGTTTGTACTTGTGATTATCCAAGTACCCCTTCGATACCTGCGAACGTCTAAGTATCCTCCAAGAGTTCGTACTTGTGATAATTTAAGTACCCTTTCAATACTTGTGATCAACCAAGTACC
This sequence comes from Eucalyptus leucophloia subsp. euroa, assembly GCA_017140325.1. Lineage (NCBI taxonomy): Eukaryota > Viridiplantae > Streptophyta > Magnoliopsida > Myrtales > Myrtaceae > Eucalyptus > Eucalyptus leucophloia. The sequence goes on from CM029473.1 coordinate 30,902,144, forward strand.
CATTCAACGCCTGTGAAGGTCCTGGCATCCTTCAGAGTTCGTACTTGTGACCATCCAAGTACTCTTTCGATACCTGTAAGCAATCAGGTATTTTCCAGCATCCAGTACTTGTGATCATCTAGGTACTCCTTCAACGCTTGCGAATGTCCAGGCACCCTCCAAAATTCTCACTTGTGATCATCCAAGTACCCCTTCGACGCTTGCAAAGGCCCAAATATCCTCCAAGTTAGTACCTATGAATATCCAGGTACTCTTTCAAATGCCTGTAAAATGTCCAGGTATCTTCCAAAATAGATGCCCTAAGAAAGGTCGGCGCATCTCCTGAGAATGGTTGGATACCAACCGGTGTCCTTGACTGAGGTCAGGCGCTCCAACAAATCGATGCCCGAGAAAGGTCGACACATCTCCCGAGAATGGTCGGATACCAACCGGTGTCCTTGGCTGAGGTTAGGCATCCCAACAAATCGATGTCCTAAGAAAGGTCGGCACATCTCCCAAGAATGGTTGGGTACCAACCGGTGTCCTTAACTAAGGTCAGGTACCCCAACAAATCAATGCCCTGAGAAATGTCAACGCATCTCCCAAGAATGGTCGGGTACCAATCGATGTCATTGATTAAGGTCAAGTACCCACAAACAGATGCCCTAAGAAAGGTCGGCGCATCTCCCATCAAGGTGATCAAAGAAAGGTTCGGGCCCTAGACAAACTACTTATTGCTCTAACAGGCGACCGAAGAAAGGTTCGGGTCCTGGGAAAGCAATTCTCCGTCAAGGTGATCGAAGAAAGGTTCGGGCCCTCGACAAACTACTTATTGCTCTAACAGGCGACCGAAGAAAGGTTCGGGTCCTGGGAAAGCAATTCCCCTTTAAGGCGACCGAAGAAAGGTTCGGGTCCTCGGAAAGCAATTCCCCGTCAAGGTGATCAAAGAAAGGTTCGGGCCCTAAACAAACTATTTATTGTCTGGGAAAGCAATTCCCCTTTAAGGCGACCGAAGAAAGGTTCGGGTCCTAGACAAACAACTTATTGCTCTAACAGGCCACCGAAGAATGGTTCGGGTCCTGGAAAAGTAATTCCCCGTCAAGGTGACTAAGAAAGGTTCGGGTCCTAGACAAATAACTTATTGCTCTAAAAGGCAACCGAAGAAAGGTTCGGGTTCTAGAAAAGCAATTCCTTGTCAAGGCGATCGAAGAAACGTTCGAGTCCTAGACAAACAACGTATTGCTCCAACAGGTGACCGAAGAAAGGTTCGGGTCCTGGAAAAGCAATTCCCTGTCAATGTGACCGAAAAAGGTTTGGGTCCTAGACAAACCACTTATTGCTCTAACAAGCGACTGAAAAAAGGTTTTGATCCTAGACAAACCACTTATTGCTCTAACAGGCGACCGAAGAATGGTTTGGGTCTTGAAGAAGCAACCTCCTCATGTCACTAGGTAAGATGACGCCTTGATACTTGCCAAACTCGGGGTTCACACCTTATTTCACTCACTCCCGGTAAGTAACTACATGTATCTTCTTATCTGTCTTAGTATGTGTAATGTTATATTTTTTCTGCATAGGACAATAGGTCCCAAATAAAATATAATCTGCTGCACATGCATGGATAAAATTTAGGTATCAGTTTGTCTTTGAATGCAACCTTTGCGAACTCACCTTTAAAGAGGGGCAATTATTGACATCTAAATTTTGATTAGGTTTTTTAAATTAGGCCTTAGTCTATTTTAATCTTTGTTTTCCTTTTTTCGGATAATAAATAAATAACAAAAACAACCAAAAAATAAATAAAGAAAAAACAAAAAGCAAAAGTGGTAATGGTTGGGGCTGGGCCTTTGCGCCCAGCCCCTTTTCCTTCCCCTTCTCCCTCCCGCATGGGCCAAAGGCCCAATCCTCCTTTTCTTCACCCCAGCTCGGCCCCCTCTCTCTTCTTCTTCTTCCTTCTTCCCTTTTCTTCCCCTACGCCTCTACAACTCATGCGTGCAAAGGGTGCCGACGTGCGAAGGACAAGCTAGGGCAGAGAGAGGAGCATAGGTCGGTGACTGAGAGGACGCGGCATTAATGGCGAGTGAACCTCCGTGGAAGGGGAGGAACTGACGCCGGTTCGGCAGGCGAAGGAAGGCCGGTCGGTGCATCAAGGACCGCCGGCCTAGCCTCCGCCGATCGACACCCCTGCGCCTATAAATAGGGTGTCGAGGGGAAGGCCAAAAGGATGGCAAACTCGGAGATTTCCCTTGAGAGAGTTCAGGGGAGATCAAAGAGTGAGCGCACGAGAGAAATCGGGTCGTGAGCTTGAACGACCTCCCCCGAGAGACTTTGGGGGAGGCCGGTGGCAAGCGAGCCCGAGAGGGAGAGATCCCAGCGTGTGGAGGTTGAGCGAGAGAGGAAACAGAGGGAAAAGTGCCAGATCTGAGAAGCCGAGGACCCGCCGTCGCTGTTGTCCCTCCTGACGCCGTCGACCAAGCTCCACTGAAACCCCCAACCGCCTCGAGCTGTGCTCGACGCCGTTGCCGTGATCGATCCATCACGCCACACCAGATTTGAGAGCTGAGGGGCCGTCGTCGCTACCCTATTGTCGTCACCGCCACCGTTCGCCGCCACATCTCGCCGTTACTACAGCCAGGTAGATGCCGATGCTCACCATTCGTCCTTATCGCCTCAAGCCACCACAGGATCCAGTCCTCGGTCGGGCTCTGTCTGCCATTCCGCTCTGCATCTCCACACGTCACCGCCATCATACCGCCATACCGCATCCTCCTACCGCTACTGTCCACTGTATCGCCGCCATCGTCGACGCCGATCCACCGTCCTAGCCCCTCTGTCAGCGCTACGTCCAAGCAAAAAAGGGAGGAGGCGTCGCGTCGAGTCATGACTGGGTTGGACTCGGTCGGCGGCCGAGTAGGGTTTCCACCGGGTTGATTTTGTTCGAGTGGGCCGAATAGTTTTTGGGCTGAAATTCTTTAACAAAAGTGGGCCAAAATCGGTTTTGATTTTTTTTAAAAAGAAAAGAAAAAAATCATGGGCCCATCCAAGTCTTGAGCTCGCGGCCCGAGTTGGTCCCAACTTGGGAATCCGACCCGATCGGTTTTTTATATCATTTTAATATAAAATAATATTTTAATAAAAAATATAATTTATTTTCCATAAAATCAAAAAAATCAAAAATATCTCATATTTTCCTAAGAAGGCCAAAAAATCAGAAAAACCAAAAAAAAGATTTATATAGAAAAAAATCCAAAAATCCCTTTTATTTTCCAAAAAAAATAGAAAAAGATTCCAAAAAATGTTTTTCTCCACAAATGCATGAAAAATCCTTCAAATATCCAAAAAGCCTTAGGGTTTAAACAAGATTAGGTACCAAAAGGGCATTAGTGATTAATTAGTGTAATCAAGTCCCCGATCCTAATTTCTCTAGTTGTGCAGGAGTGAGTATTTCTCCCGATACTTCGCTTGGATTTCTAATTAACCCATCCCAAATTGATTAGTGGCGATTCTGTTTTAAAAATTAACTTACAGGTTAAAAACTTGGATTATTAAGTCTTGGATTGGTGGACTTGGGAGAGTCCAGGCTAAAAGATCTAGCTAAACCATTAGCCTCCACAGGCGCCCGCCCCAATCGGGCGCCGAAAAAAAGAGGTCACAACAATCATACCCTCCTAACCTTGGCTCTACCTATAGAAATTTGGGGAAAATAAAGGCAACCTCTTTATTGTAGTCTCGCGTTCAAGGCCGTATCTTTCTTAACACCATCCTAAATTTTCTATGGTGACCTAGGTCCGGCGGCAAGGTCGTGTGTGCCACGTGCAATGCTAAAACCATTAAAACATGAATAACAGTTTATCACAAAACATTTTATTTTAGCAAAATTAAAATTAATCTCCAAGCTACTAACCTGCATAAAAAAAGAAAAAAAAAAACCCAAGGTAGTAAAGTGTTTAAACAAGATAAAACGGCTTAAGTTCTCAAAAAAATGTCCCCAACAAAGTCGCTAAGCTGTCGCGATCTTTTTTTTTCAGCGCTCAATTAGAGGGTAGGATGTCTGCGGGAAGGTTAATGGCTCACTAAGTCATTAGGCTTAGCCTGGGCTCTCCCAAGCCCACCAATTCACAACTTATTCTTCAAGTTTTTAACCTATAAGTTAATTTTAAATATGAGTCACCACTAATCAATTTGGGATGGGTCGATTAGAAACCCAAGTGAAATATTGGGAGAAATATTTCACTCCTACGCAACAAGAGAAACTAGTTAATCACTAATGCCCTTCTGGTACCTAATCTTGTTTAAACCCTAAGCCTTTTTGGATTTTTAAGGGATTTTCCATGCATTTGTGGAGGAAAAACATTTTTTGGTCTTTTTCTATTTTTTTAACATAAAAAGCATTTTTAAGTTGTTTTGATATTTTTCAAAAATATAAATCATTTTTGGCTTTTTCTGATTTTTTTGGCCTTTTTGGGAAAATGTAGAATATTTTTGGATTTTTCTGATTTTCGAAAAATAAATAATTTTTTTTATTTTTTTATTTTTAATTATTAAAATATTTTTTTATTATAATATAATATTATATATATAAAACAACCCGAGTCGGATTCCCGGTTAGGACTAACCCGAGTCATCAGCAGTCGACTCGGATGGGCTTGAAACACAGGCCTAGCCCAAGAGCTTCCCCTCCCCCTTTTTAAAACACCCCAGGCCCACAAAAAAAAAAAAAAAATAGGCCCACTCGCACGAGATGAGCCCATGTGCAAATGGGCCCAATCAATGCGAATTTATGAAATCCATGCCCAACCCGGTTTGGGGACAAAACCCTGCCTGATGGGGGCTTTCACCCGACCCGACTCTGACCCAATTTTGCAGCCTTCTTCCTCCCTGCTTCTTCGTGGTGCCGAGGAAGGGTGGCTAAGATGTCACCGGGCGGCAACTCAGCAAGGGCGGCAGGTGGCGGGGACATCACCGGGCAGCGACTCAGCGTTGACGACGTTGGCGACACAAACAGTGGCGGCAACCGGCTGTGCAACAAGGATGGCGTTGGGGATGCAGAACGGTAGCAGCAAGTAGGAAGCTACTCGGCCAGTCGGGGTAGTGGCTAGGGTTTGGGGGGGTGTCGGTGGAGACGGGCAGCAACGGATAGACAACAACGGAATGAACCTGGCGTGGTTCTGAATCAAGAGGAACGGCATGGGCCGAGCTCACATGAGCCCGATGGCCGCGAGCTTCGACACGGTCCATTTGAAGCAAGTCAGAAATAGAGCCCTCTTATCGAGGCTTGATGCAGAGGGAAAGGGAGTTGGGCGGGGGGGAGTCGTCCACGACTCGAACACGGTGATTGGCAATGGCTCTCCCTCATGCTCACCTTCTCGCTGCTCTCTCTTCAAATCCAACCCTCCTCTACCCGCGAGCTCTCATATCTCGGCTTGCGAGCATTCGGGCCTCCCCGGATGTCCCTAGGGTGAAGCTTTCAAAGCTTGCATGCTTTCAATCTTGCTCCGCGTCATGCCGTAGCCTTCCCCTCCGACACTTTAATTATAGGTGTGAAGGCTAGTCGACGGAGGCGCTCGAACCGCTTGTCCTTCTTGCTCTAAGCGGCCTTCGCCAGCCAAACTAGCGTCCCACCTGTTGAGGTGGCCCTAGCTAGGTCGCCTCCTCTACCACATTGAAGACGTGTCCCCTCCGCTTGCTCCACGTGCGTCATCGTCTCCTCCCCACTTTCGGCATCGCACGTGTCTGGCTTTGTGCACGTGCTACAAAGACAACAGGGGAAGAAGACAAGGAAGAGGAAGAAGATAAGAAGGTGGGGGCCGGGCTCAGGGAAGAAAAGGTTGGGATGGGCTTGAGGGCCCGTGCGGGGAGGGACAAAAAGAAGGGGCTGGGCTTTCATGCCCAACCCCATAAAACCCTTTTCTTTTTTCCTTTTTTTATTATTACTATTATTGTCTTTTATTAATTTATCCAAAAAATAAAAATAGAATATAAAACCTAAAGGAAACTAAGACCTAGGTGATGCGAGAAAATATTTTTGTTAGGGTCAAATTGATCCCTAATTTTCTATGCAAATTAATTCAAAATACCTTGCCAAAATTTAGGTGTCAACATTCACGAGAAGCTTCAAGCTAGAGTTATTTCTACTAGTTATGTTAGTACCAGTAAACAACTAGCTGATATTTTCACTAAATCTTTAAGGAACAATAGGGTTGAGTATTTTTGTAACAAGTTGTGCATGATTGATATCTATGCTCCAGCTTGAGGGGGAGTGTTAAAGGGTAAGAGGGTTATTATGGTCATTGACATTGAGAGAGTTATTATGGTCATTAAGTATTATTTGATTAACAATAAAAGTATGAGGAGCGGCAAACCCTAATAAGTTTTTATGCTATCCTCTTTTATTCTATACACTTTCCTCTTTTCTTCCATATCAATTTTTACAATTTTATTGTGGAATTATAATGACTAAAGTAATTATGTAAATGCTTTTGTAGTAAATGTTATTTTTGTAACCTCTTGAATATTATAGTTGGGATTATCATCATCTCAATTTAGGAGGTATACCTCTTTGATATATTGCCATATTAACATTAGAAGACCAAACAAATTGTATGCATCTACATTAGTATGACATAAAGTGGAACAATTCCAATAGAAAAAAGACAATCGGGTTACTAGTGAAATAAATGTAACTTAATGGTGACTTCGACGTGGGAAGAGCTGCTTCTTTCTTGCTCTTAGTTTCATCGTTTAGTGTTAACGAGTGAAGTGCATAAGCCCTTTCAAATATAGGGGTTTTTTCCTGGAGTACCTTGTATTATGGGTAATCAGTTCCAGAGTAGGCCTGTTCTTTTCCTAAAATTGGAAATTGCAACCATCCACTCATTCCTAGACCCACCCAAATGGATCCATGGACTAGCCATGTCTTGAGTGGTTTGTACATGCAAGTTCACAAGCTTTACTACCTATGAATTTACACAAAGTTTGACAATCATAACATGACAATCACTACAAGAGTTTGCCACAAATGTTGCATAGTTACTTAATTCTTCATATAGACCAGTCTAACCGAAGAGGAATTGAGGACTTACAAAGAGGGAGGGACAAGTGTTGTTAGTAATCGAGGCTACAAGAGAAGCGATAAGTGTCATGAGTGACAAGCGAGGCTACGAGAGAGAGGCATGAGACTTAAGTGGAGAAACTAAAAAAGGGGCAAATGTTTTTTATGTGAGAGGAGCAATTCTCATCCTAAGCGGCAAGCAAGGCTACGAGCCCCAAGACCGAGCTGCAAGAGACAGTGTGACTACTTGAGTGCATTGGTGGAGAATGAAGTGAGTTAGGGCTTAGGAAAGCTTGAAAAAACTCTCTAGTTAGGGTTTTGAAACAAAATCTAATATATATATCCAATTTGGGTGGAGTCCACACTTGGAACCGGAAACTCAATCGATATTTTAAAACCTTCCAAAATTGGCCGGTTTGATTTTTTTTCCTCACCCCTGCCTTGTATAGGATTTCAAACCTATCTCCTAACTAGTGGATCCATCCAAAAATAAAAAGTGGAAAGGGGTAAAGCCTGAAAATGATCAATTTAAAAACTTCTATTGACAAAGAAATTAATACCTTCAATCCTTTCTTTGAAGCTCTTTGGGGTGATAAGGCAACCCGTTAGAGATACCAATTTAGAGAGAAAAATTCATTTCCAACATGCTATGATAATTAGTATGGTCATGCAATATCATATTATGGGGCTCCATCTTCGATGCAAATAAATTAAGAGAACAATCAAAGTTATCACTCATTGTATCAAAAAATCTTGATTAATAAAAGATATAAATTCATTAAAAAATTAAGACTAAGCACCTCGAATGAAATGATTGTTGTTATTTATTTGCTCCAATAACTATTCTTTGACTTAAAATTAAACTGAATAACAAAGTAAAACATCCGTCGAATAAAACAAAACAAAGTAAAGGAATGATGCGATGTATATATCTATATACGGACAAAACATCCTATCAGAAAGCCGGCTCGCCAAATTTTAATTTGTAGATGCCAGAACATCGTCACGGGCTTTCCGGATGCAGCTACTGCAACATCACACATGGCAGCACGAGCTTGAACATCTGCCATCCTGTCCCGGTGCTTACGGGTCAAATTAATAATTACAATAAGATCTCTTCGGACTCGGCTCGGACAGGGGCGAAGCAAGGCGGACAGGCGGTTGCTATGGCGTGCGTCGCTCGGAGCAGTTCGTCGGGTGGTGGGTGGATTCGCGGACGAAGGAACCTCGGTGGTGACGTAGCGAGGCGGATCGACTCGGGCGATCGAGATTGCATCGGTGAATGTGTGCCGGAGGGCGGTGTGGCACGGCGTGGTGTCCGGCGAGGAGGTACTCTGCTGTGATCGTTGGATACGCATCAATAAATGAAGCGTCAGTCAAATCACTCTTTACTTTTCTCCTCTCTCTCTCTCTCTCTCTCACGTCGGGACCTGATCTATGGCAACACAGAATCCACGAAACGACAAAAACGTTCCTTTCGAATCCATGAAAACGACAAAAAGGGCCCAACTAGTTCACATTATTCTCTCCGCCCTTTCGGGCCCGTGAGAGGTTTTGCTCGAGATTCTATCTGCCTAATCACCCTCCATCCTTCGACGTAAGATTGGAAGGTCTACATTCCGAGAAGTCTTTTCTGTGATGGTCCAAAAAGGAGCTTTGATCTTCTTGGTTGTCGAGGTTTCATTGGACTCGTGCCTTCGCTTCTCGCTCCACCCCTTTTATGTGTCCTTCATTTCGTGAATAGATTCTAATGCGACAAGTGGAATTTGCTGCTTTGGTTCATTTAGTTTTCGAATGCCCCTTTTGCTTTAATGACTCACGGACTGGACTCGAGAGTACAAGAAGCCATGAGTCTACCCAAAGGCCTATTTATTGAGAAATCTAAACGTTTATTTTACTAGTGTGAAATGCAACGCTTTTGAAAGTAGCATCTTATGGTGTGATGGACGAGATCATTCATCATATCTAATTTATTTAAATTCCAAACACAAAATAAATAAAGCAATAATCATGTACATATAGAGTACATTTCAGTTCTTATATTTTGGCTTTCGAATACCACAACCCTCTCAAACAAGCATGTTATTGATATGACGGGTTTATAGATAATGCCGAGTTGGGACCCAACAATCTTCAATTGGCTCGATTCTCCCAAATCCTTCGCATGCATTGGGATTTAAATGAAAATTCAATTAACTCTGTAAAAATTCAATATGAAGAGTCACTAATAGTCTATTGGGGTGGACTAGAACTAAGTGAAGTACGGAAATGTACATCACTTTCTATGGAACCAAAAAGTTTAGGATTAGAAATTTTATTACACTAATTATCTAATTAGTGACATTTTAGTAGCTGAACTTGATTCTTTATTAGCTAATGTGTTCATATAAACTTTTTAACGAAATTATGAATTCCAAGATTCTTATCCGCTAAGGGTCCATGCAATGCTTTTTATGTTTATTATAATCATAAAATGTAATATAATCATTCAACTAAAATAGGCAAATCACAATTCAAAAAGAAAAATAATATAATATAATGGCAATCAATTCATCAAATATGGTAATGAGTGAATGAGTAAAGAGTAAAACGATGTAGAGTAATCCAATACAAGTCGAGCAAAAAATATAACATGACCTCATTATTAAGCCTAGGACAGCAACCCTATGAGCTTAGTTCAAATCAAATTTAATTACTTGTCTAAAAGATCAACCTACCAAAACTAAACAATAAAAAAAAGTACTCACAAAATCTCTAAAGTATATGAATATAAACTAAATGGCACTATGTTAAATCTAATTCTAAGACCTAATATCTCATCAAGACCTATTTTTCTAAATATTTTTTGAAATTTTAACTTCATTTTTTTCTTCTTTTTACTATTGGAAAGAGGGACTTGGGCTGGGCCCTTGTGCCCACTCCGAATATTGTCCAAGATGGTTTCACGGGTCTGAGCTAATGGGTGTAATTCGTGTTTTGTTACACATTTTTTAAAACAAACCATTTGAGCCTAATTTGCTATTAGAACCAAAGTAACCCCTATCTCAATTCTTACTAAGATTGAATTTAGCCCCATATTTTCACCACGCTAACAATGAGCCCAAAATCTAACAAAAATAAGTGAGAAAATTTCAAATAACAATATGAAGTGCCACCAGTTTCTCAAAAAATGACCAGAGTGAACTTTGTTTTAATAAAGACCTAAAATGATCATGATAATTTCAAATAAAAGCCTAACATCACCGGTTGACTAACTATTATGCCAGTCAAGGACATTTTCATTCATATATATATATATATATATATATATATATATATATATATATATATATGTATGTATTTCTCTTCTTCCCTGTTCATCTTCTTCTTCATCCAACAAGATGAACAAGGAAGAGTGGCCAATCACATTTGATCCAGGGCAAGAGGCTGTGCCCAACATGGATCCGAGGATGTGAAGTTTCCATCCAATGAGAAAGACTCTCAGATAGAGGAGTGTCCTTCTAGTCTTCGAATGTCAACAAAGAAAAAACCCTTGGAACACCGAATTCAAGTACCAGAAGGGTTGAATCTGGGATATAGAAAAGCAACAGTCTTAGTGACGGCATATGCAAGAACAACCAGCTCAAGTATTGCAGCGATGCTGGTGGCATACATACAATTGCTCCTTGTTGCACGTATCAACATCAAATCCGACCACTCCACTGGGTGGGCGCATTTAAAAAAGGAAAAAAAAAAGAAATAATTATCATGCCAATGAACAAACAAAACCCAAACCCAAACCCAAACATAAATCCATTACACTACCTTTCCCAGATTTACAAGCACTCCTCTCTTCCTCCTCCACAATGCAGCCACCACCGCCGCCACCGCCCCAATTCTATTGCAAAACTCTCACTGCACCAGCAGAATCTCCCCCTCTGCCATGGAAAGTGAGCTCAAAGACCTCTCCCCAATTGCCTCGTCCCGGCCCTCTGCCCTCACCAATGAGGGCGACCGCCCCCTCCTCAAGCCAGAGAAGGAGGTCGAGGCCTCTGTGATCACGTCGAAGGACACCAGGAGGGGCTTATTTGAATTAATGGACTAAGCTTTGATTTAAATGCCCCTAAAGCGGACGATGATTACAAGGAAGAGAAAAAAAAAATTGTCTTTGGATAAAAATACTCTTGATCAGCCGGAAGATTTGGAGGTTAGACACTTAATTAAGACTGACATAATCATTTTATACCCTCATTTGAAATAAATTTCACTTTGGGCAATCTTTTGAAGAAATAAAGGCACTTCATATCTTTATTTGAAATTTTTCCAAAATTAGTTCAAGACCTTTTTAGAAAATATACATATTTTCCTCTTATACATTTTCTATTTTTCCTTCCTTTTTATTTTCTCGTTACCACATTTTCCTTCTTCAGAATGCCCAGAACTTACGCCTAAAATCCAGAGCAGCCTAAATCAATAACCGGAGCATTCAAGCTTCAAGCTGAGAGCAATTTATACATCGCTGCCAGTTACATCCGTCCACCACCACTGAACCACCGCCGGAAAGCCAAATCCACCCCAAGAAACCACCAACCACCGACATCTCCAACACTCAAGCGATAATGAAAACAGGGAGAAATAGACTAATGCGAACACTTCCTCAAATCAAAGCTCAGTCCATCAATTTGAATCCATTTGTTCTCCATAAGCAACCATGGATGACTGCAAAGATATGCAAAACGGAGAACACAAGAAGGGGCTTAAATATGGCCATAAACACTATTCACAGGAAAATGAATGCAAGATGGATGAATCAAAGACGAATGTTGCGATTTGAAATTGAAATGAACATCAAAGTGTTTTGACTCGGAAGATTTTCCTCAAAAAAGAACACAACTTCGTTTAGACATTTTTACAAGCACATGGTAACCGGTTCAAACACACTGCACAGAAGGATTAGTGACGCATCGCTTTCAATCCATTTAATTGTGATGACATCTGAATATCCATCATCTATTTTCAAGCTCTTCTTCATCATTTAACTCTCATTCGAGCATCAATTGTGGCTTCCACATTTTGCAAACCGAAAGAGAGTGAAGAGATTCATACCTTGATGAAGAGGCTATGGTCATAATTGGAAATCGAATGGTGGAACGTGATCTCGGAAATGCCGTTGCTATCGGTCAACGAAGGTGATGAAGTTTTGAAAGCTACTGAGACTTCTCGGATTACAAAACAGAGTCTAGTGTGATCACATGAAATCTTAGCAAATCATACGAAATCTTAGCATGGTCATATACCTGATCCCTAGTTGTTTATTCTACAAAATCTTAGCAAATCATATACCTTATCCCTGGTTGTTTTATTCAATCTCGATTGTACTTATCATATATGTAGGAGTTGATTTAGAAAAAATAGTTGCGAATTGTGTATAAATATGTACATTTTAGAATACAAAAAGAATTGAATTGGTCAAATTGGGATCTTCCATTTTGTCCTTTCTCATGGTATCAAAGCAAACATCAATCTCAATATAGTTTCTTCTTGTTGGAAGAAAGTCGGCGGAAGACGACTTACTTTTTCTGATGCGTAGTCAACAATTTACCCCGGAATGATCGTTGAATTGCGGATGAATCACGAACAAAAATACTTCACGTTGGTCTTAATGCAATCATGAGGAAAGCATCCGATTTCCATAGCGTAAATGCCAATTGTTCTTGTAAAGGAGAAATGAAACACCTTCTTTCTTTTTGATGGAAAGGGGAAAGAAATGAAAAACTATTTCTTTCTAAGCGTACGTTTTGCCAACCCCCTCAACGGTTATTTTCAGGAGTCTTTTATATGACTCCCTCACACTCTTTCAAAGGGTGTCTTTCCATCGTAGCATATCAAAATGAAACGGTGTGTTCCAATTGTACCCTATCATGGACGTACTGATTAAGTACAATATCTTCTACTCAGACATGATGGGCTTGATAGCGCTCTATCAAGAATATAAGGCATTCAACATTCATCAACTTTACAAAACAATTCATACTGGCAAGTGAATCGTGTGACTAGTGAGTACACTTGCACTTGAGAGATCAAATTATGCATCTGTTATGGATGGCATAATGGCTACAACCCCGAAAAGAAATAAACAATCGATGTCTCACAGTGCCCCAGACATATTTTGTTACATCAATCCAAGTATACCTATCCCTTAAAGGATATACTTGACTATTCTCAAAACACCATGTATTTACAATTATATTCGCAACCACATAAGGTGATATAATTGGTCGACCGATAAATACATGTGATAGATGTTAAACAACAATAGTCTTCCTTCGCACTTATGTCTTTCTTCATTTCAAAATAACTGCTTTCCTAGACACGTCTCATAAGGCCATATCTATTCAGGACCGCCGGTAACATGTTAAAGTAGAAATATTAATCTTTCACTTCAAAAACATAGTCAGAAGTAATATAGGGCACAAAATGAGATAAATTATAAATTACCTCAAGGGCTAACACGATGAGTAAATATGGATAATTTTACTCACATTCTATTGTCGGTCGTACAATACACATATAGTATGAATTACATGCTATAGTAGATTTCTCTTTTTATAATAGCGTATGTCATTTATTAAATATATTCACTAGACGGACCTTAGCCTAAACATAGTCATGTGCTTCTCACGTACTCATGTTTAGCTTGAGTGATATATCAGCTCGCTTTCTATAGCGCTTAATTAAGTAATCACATCCAGCATCTTTTAGGCATACATGATTGTGGGACTATCATGTTCAATCTTATTATAAACAAATCACAGACTTCATCCTGACTCCAATCAATGCAACATATTATTTTATGTACTAAACTTGCTATTTAGCATTTATTTGTACATAAAGTCTCATCTCAATGTGCTAACTATAGTACTTGAGGTGATTGCTCATGTGAGTGAGCCAATAATTGCCTACTAGCATACTTTTCAATAATATATGTGTGTATGTGCTAGTCTCATAATGTATTTGTATTTATCGATAAAACATCAAGTCACTAATAAACAAATAAGTACAGTACATATGTCTACATATACATAAACCAGTGATCCTCTACAATAACACATGTCACATTCTACGCAATCCTAGCGACATCCTATGGGTCAAGAATATGTCTCTAGGAATAGCCTTTGTAAATGGATCAACAACCATTCTATTGGTTGAAATGTATTGTATGATCACTTCTTTCTGTGCTATTATATCTCTGATGAAATTGTTTTTATGTCAATGTGCTTCATCCTTCCATGATACTTGGAATCCTTCAACATAGGTAATGGCTGCTTGACTATCACAATAAACTATCACCGATCTTGGAACCTCAGTGATAATGGCTAAATTTTACAAGAAACGTTTTAGCCATACTGCTTCTTGCACTACAACAGAACATGTAATAAATTCTGCCTCCATCGTAGACAAGATAGTGCATGTCTATTTCTTGCTATTCCAAAAAATCACACCTCTATTGAGCAAGAACACATATCTAGAAGTCGATTTACACTCATTTGGGTCTTCACCCCAATCAACATCTGAATAGCCTAATGGCGTAAATTACTCCCTTGGTAACAAAGTCGATAGTCCATAGTGCCTTTAAGTATCTCATGATTCTCTTTACTACTTTCTAGTGTGCATGACCAGAATTTGATTGACATCAGCTCACCAAACCCACGATATAACAAATGTCGAGTTGAGTACACATCATAGCATATATCAAAATTTCGACCGCACTAACATAAGGAACAGTTTCCATTTCTTTAATTTCTTCTGGAGTCTTAGGACACATCTTAGTACTTAGGCCTTCACCTTGTATGACAGGGGAATCAATAGGATTACAATGCTGCATATTGAAATGTTTAAAAATCTTCATTATATAAGACTCTTGTGATAAAGTAAGAAGTTTCCTTGATCGATCTCTTTCGATTTTAACTCATAATTTATAAGCAGCTTCTCTCATGTCATTCATTTCAAAATTGGAGGACAATCATTCTTTTATGGTGATAACCAAAACCTTGTCATTTCCAACCAAAATGATATTGTCCACATAAAGTGATAAAATCACAAATTTATCTTCGGACTGCTTAACATATACACAATGATCTTCTTTGATCATCGTGAAACCAAAAGTTGTTATAGCTCGATGAAAAACGAAAATACCACTATCTAAATGATTGCTTAATGCCATATATTGAGCGATGAAGTTTGCAAACTTTATACTCTTGACCTTTAGTTATGAACCCATTGGCTGCTTCATATAGATTTCTTCATCTAGTTCTTCATTAAGAAATGTCGTTTTTACATCCATTTGATGTAATTCAAGGTCTAAATATGCAACGATGGCTAAAATAAGGCGTATTGAGACAAACCTTACATTTTGTGAAAAAGTTTTCTCATAATCTATACCCTCTTGTTAAGTATAACCTTTTGCCACAAGACGAATCTTATAATTTTCAATGGATCCATCCGCCCTTCACTTAATTTTGAAAACCCATTTGTTTCCAATAGCCTTGCGATTGAGTGGTAAATCAACCAAATCCCAGACGTGATTTGCCCTCATTGACTCCATCTCATATTCTAAAGTTTTTCTCCATTCTTCCTTATCAAAGGATGAGAAAGTCTCTTAAACAGTCTTAGGCTCGGCATCGTCTTTTTGAGCAATCATAAATGCTTCCCCTTCAATCTCAAAACGATGACGAGGAATACTTTTATGATTACTTTTACATAACTTAATTTCTCTTGAATTCAATTCGTCAAGCGATGCAACACTCCCACTAGGTCTTGTATGTTGAGGTAAATCTTCATTTCCCTCTACAATATTAGTAGGTGTGTTATCAGGATTTTCCATCTCATATAATTGGAAGTCCTTACCATTCTCATATCTACTAGGAAAATTGTTCTCCAAGAACGTAACATCTCGTGACTTCATTTTGGTCATACTTCCATCAGTTTGTTCACCTATGAACACATACTATTTGGAGTGTTCAGAATATCTTATAAAGATACATTTCTTCCTCTATGACCTAATTTGCCATATTTGTGGGAAGAATCATGAACATAAGCTGTACATCCCCATGGACATAGACTATTTAAGTCTGGTTTCCTACTAATCCATAATTCATAAGGGGTGGAAGTGACTGATTTTGAGGACAATCCGTTAAGTACATAGGCAGCAGTCAATAACGCATCTCCTCAATAGGAGATAGGTAAATTTGCTTCCGCCATCATAGACATAACCATTTTCAATAGAGTTCTATTCCTTTTCTTAGCTACCCCATTTTGTTGTAGAGTACCAGGAATAATCAATTGTCATACAATTCCCTTTTCATCACAAAGAGCCTTGAATTGTTCCAATAGATACTCATGTTCGCGATCGGTTCTCAATACCTTTATTATTTTGTTCAACTGATTCTCTACTATCGTTATATATTGTCTAAAAAAGTCTAATGCTTCTGACTTATGGGAGATTAGAAAGGCATAATCGAAATGCGTGAAGTCATCTATGAAAGTGATGAAAGATGAGACCCTATGCCTCGCCCTCACATTCAAAGGATCATAAATGTGAGGATGAATGAGTTGTAATGAAAATTCGGCTCTAGTCCCTTTACCGAATGGTTTTCTAATTGCTTTTCCCACTAGACAATATTTACATATGGGTAGATTAACATTATTGAGTGACCTTAAAAAGGCATTCTCTAGCTAATCTTTGCATTCTTTGTAACCCGATGTGACATAATCTAGCATGCTAAGTACTTGTATCAATCTCAACATTACTAGAAGATACAAATAAAGAAAAACAACCATCGACATTAATATTGTACTAATCATAATCAATGTCTAACACTACAAAAATCATTCGATACATGACCTGAATCATAATAAACTGTTCCCTACAAAATGTCAACACGATCACCATGAAAATTCAATACATAACCTAAGCTAAGAAGAACAACTACGGAGACCAAGTTTCGTCGAATATCCGGAGCATAGAGGACATCATGTAGGAATAGATTTCGACCACCACGTAAAATTAATTTACATGTGCCAATACCCTTCACTTCAATTCTTGAGTTATCTCCAACATATATCCATCTTCTTTCAGGCTATATCCACAAATGCTTCTCGGTCTCTAGCTACGTGGTTTGTTACTCCTGAGTTTACAGTCCACATTTGATGAGATTTAGCAAGCATTACAGTGCTAGAAACAAAAGCATTACTTAAAGTAATGGAGTAATAGGGTACCTCTTTCGGCTCAGTGCATTCACGAGCAAAGTGACCTATCTTGTCACAATTGTAGCACTCCATCTTGGCCTTGGCCTTCTTCTCACCATGCTTCTTGCGTTGGAAGGTCTTAGCCCTCTTAGGTGCTTGATCAGTCTTATTCCCTTTGTTGTTGAATTGATGATTCCTTTTGCATTTGAAGCCTGAAGCTTTACGCGAACTCAATTTAGTAACATAAGCATGGGTAGAGGATCTCGCAACCTCTAGATGCTCATTCTTTAATTCCAAATGACGCGCTATATCATCAAAAGTGACAATATTCTCATTATGTATCATATTGATCTTCATATGCTCCCAATTGTCGAAAAGAGACTTTATAACAACTTGAACTTATTGTTCATTAGTAAAGGAGTGACCTTGTGACTTCAGCTCACAAATCATGTTTGACATCTTCCGAAGATGCTGCCTCATCGTTACATTTGAGTGCTTTCGGTATGTGTCAAACTTGATTGTGAGTCTCCTCAGCTTCGTGGCAGATGTACCCCCAAACTTATCTTTTAAGGTAACCCACATAGCTTGAGCTTTATCATAACTTTCAAACTCACACATAAGATCATCTTACATACAGCTCAGCAACATAATGCGAGCAATGCTATTTTTCTTCTTCCAATCTTGATAAGCTTCTCGATTTCTCCTGTGTTGAGCTGAAGTTCCATGCTCAAGTTCATCCATGGTGTGGTTGAGGGTTTCCAAAACCTCTTGCTCCTTAAGGATGTACTGAACTTTCGGTGCCAAATATTATAATTGTCACCGTTCAGTTTCTCACCCTTATTAAGGTCAGTAACAATGGTCTTGGATGACGAAGCCATAATCAATTGTTATAACACATTGACATAATAAACGCAAAATCAATACTAGCACACTTTTCAAAGTAATACACATATATAATTTGTAACAAAGACAAACTAAATTAATGATAATTCAATAAAAGACATAAAAACAAAAGTTCACTATGTTCCCAATCAGCTCATATGTACGATTGTTCTATTATCATTAATTAGTTTAATTTACGCAAATTTTAAGTTCTAGGTGAGAACTCCTTCGAATTATACCAACCTACGAACTCCCACTAAAATAAAATAAAATTACATGACCTTATGTAATTTCTACATTTTCCATTAATATAAAAACATAGCATGATTTGAATCAACGTATAAAAACAATCATGCTGCAACTACAATCAAAACGACAATTCAACATGTAATGGAAAAATAAGGATTTCCTACCATTGTTCAAATTTTCTTGGAACTAGAAAATTACAAGTATATTAAACTATATACATGCTACAATCGAACCAAACTCTACATAGCATATATGACATCATTTTCATATAGGCTAGCTACTGTATTTCTCAAATTATAAGAAAATACAAGCTAAAAATGAATAAACTATGCATTTATACCCTAAAAATACGCGTACTTAGGGTTTCGTACACAATTTTATACATTTATCAAACTCAAAAATAGAAAATAATTATACCACGGTGTAGAGTACATTCATAAGAACCAAACGCCGCCGACCATGCTCCAATTCGAGCTCCCACGTGCCCACACGCGCCGCTTGAGTGGCGCACGCGCCAGCGAGCCAAACGGCTCTTGGCCAGTCCGACCAATTTGACCACCAAACCGGTTGACCGGTCAACAGCGGGGTCGAGTCGTGGGTTGGGTCACGAGTTGGGTCGTCAATCGGTGATTGGCCGGCCAATTGCCATCGGCGAGCGTCATCGGTGACGTCATCTAGCAGTTACTAACCGTTGGATGACGTCACGGATGACGTCACAGTGACGTCATCACGTGTCGGTTCGCCGGTGTGCGCATGACGCCCATGCGCTGGCATGCCCAGCGCATCAAGTGCATGGATCCCACGCACAGCAGCTTCTAGCCGTGCGTGTGGGTGCATCGGGCGTCCTCTGACAGCACTCGACCCATCGTCAGACTCGTCTCAACGAGTACTTTCACCCTATGTATTTCAAAATTTATTTTGGCCGAAAAAATATTTCAAAAAATGGCCAAAATCGTAGGGGTGTACGTGGCCTCGAACCCGTTCTTTGCTTCGGTTCGTTTTCGACGTTTCAAATTGCATTTCTGAGCAACAAACATCTAGACAATGTAGAATTCAATCTCTTGATCTCAATATCATGTGGTAAACAAGAAAATTCAATGAAAACAAGGCAGAAATCACGACCGGGCTCTAATACCAATGTTGGAAGGAAGTCGGCGAAAGACGACTTACCTATTTATGATGCGCAGTCAATAATTTATCTCAGAACGATCGTTGAATTGCGTATGAATCATGAACAAAAATATTTCACATTGGTCTAAATGAAATTGCGAGGAAAGCATCCAATTTCCACAGCGTAAATACCAATTGTTCTTGTAAAAGAGAAATGGAACGCCTTCTTTCTTTTTGATGAAAAGGGGAAAGAAATGAAAAACTATTTCTTTCTAACCGAATGTTCTGCCAACCCCCTCAACGGTTGTTTTCAGGAGTCTTTTATATGACTCTCTCACACCCTTTCAAATGGTGTCTTTCCATCGTAGCATATCAAAACGAAACGATGCGTTCCGATCGTACCCCATCATGGACGTACTAATTAAGTACAACACTTCTTCATGGCCAATCAAAACCCTTCCACTATTTCTTCCAAGATCGATATAAACTCTCCATATTTTCTTCATTCAAGTGACTATCCAATTGCTCCTCTAGTCTCTCCTCCTTTAGATGGAGACAATTATCCAACATGGCATCGTGCCATGTTCATGGCTCTTGAGGCAAAAAATAAATTGTGTTTTGTTGATGGGTCCTTGCGGCATCCTAATTCAACCTCTTCGAATTATCCCTTATGGATACGTTGCAATAGCATGGTGAGATCCTAGTTGATTCATTCTACTGTACCAACAATCTCACATAGCATTCTTTGGCATGACTCAGCAAATGATGTCTCAAATGATCTTCAGAAGCGCTTCTCCCCTCGTAATGCTCCTCGAATTTTTGAGATCCGTAGGGCTTTATCTATAGATCAACAAGGTACAATTTCGATATCTGCTTACTACATTGTGATTAAATCTTATTGAGATGAATTATTGTCGTACCGAGCCTTGCCGACTTGCATTTGTGGAGCAATGTCAACTCTTCTACAATTTCTTGAAATAGATTCATTATTAGATTTTCTCCAAGGCCTCAGTGAATCTTATGCCGTGATTCAAAGTCACATCCTCCTTATGGATCCACTCCCTACTATCAACTGAGCATATGCCTTACTATTACAAGAGGAACAACAGTGCACTATTCAGGACAATTGCGCTGTTATTGCCAATCCTGCGCCATGGCCGCGCTTCGTCTTAATTATACTCGCACTTCTTTGCTGACAGGTTCTTCCAAACCCATTTTACATTGTACTCACTGTAAAATGGATAGACATCTTAAAAGCAAGTGTTTTAAGAAGCACGGATATCCAAAAATGGTGGAATGATCGTAACAAGTGCCCTACCAATGATTTTCGTCGCCAATGACTTTCATTCCTCCTCTCTATCTACCCTTACTATTGCCCAAATAGAACGACTTTTTCATTTACTTCCGACTGGTAATACCACACATTCTTTTCACCCATTGGTAAATTTAGCAAGTATTTCCATTTGTTTAAATTCTGCTTCATCCTAGATTCTAGACTCTGGTGCAACGGATCATATATCTTGTGATGCAGCCTTGTTTTTTGAAATTTATGATAACATAACTTCCAACCCCGTGTCCCTTCCCAATAGGACTACGGTTCTTGTTCAACGAATTGGGCGGATTTCTCTGCTACCAAATCTAACTCTTGATCATGTTTTACTCATTCCTCAATTTTTATTTAATCTTATTTCAATAAGTAAAGTTACTACTGCTACTTCTCTTAATATTGCATTTACCTCTGATACTTGCCTTCTTCAGGACCCTATCTCGATGAGGACTTTAACGATGGGTAAGGGACACAATAGTTTACACTACCTTTCCATACTCAATGCACTTCTTTGACATCCACCACCACACAAGGTGCACACTTTGACCTCTGGCACTAGCAGTTTGGACATCTGGGTTCATCTTGCCTTCGTCATCTACAAACTTTAGACAATAACATTTCATTTTCCGATACTTTTCCTTGCACTGTGTTTCCACTTGCGAAACAATCTCGCTTGCCATTTTCATCTAGTACAATTTCTACCATTTCATGCTTTGATTTAATTCATTTGGATATTTGGGGCCCATTTTGGACCACCTCTTTATTTGGGGCACTTTATTTATTTATTTACTACTGTAGTTGATGATTATTCTCGTAGCACATGGCTTTATTTAATGTCTTCTAAATCTAATGTAAATCATTTTATCATTAATTTCTTTTCCATGGTAAAAACTCAATTCAGTAAACAAATTCGTTGCATCCATTCTGATGCTGGAAAATAATTTTTCAATCAACTTACCAACTCTTTTTTAGACTCCGTGGGTGTTGTTCATCAATCGAGTTGCGTGTCCACCCCTCAACGAAATGGAGAGGTGAAGTGCAAGCACCGGCACCTTCTAAATATTGCCCGTGCCTTATGCTTCCAGTCTAACCTTCCCATTAAGTCTTGGGGTGAATGCGTTCTCATTACCACTTACATCATGAACAGACTTCCCACTACTATCTTGAAAGGGAAAGCTCCATATGAGGTTTTACATGGTCAATCACTGAATCTCACTCACCTTCTGTTGCTTGTGTTTTGGATGCAACACCTCCATTCAAAGTAAATTTGATGCCTGTGCTACTCCGAGGGTTTTTCTTTGGGACATTCCAATGGTCAAAAAGGGTTTGCATTTATGATCTTCTCACAAAAAAAAGATATATGTGAGTCGAGCTGCTGTGTTTCATGAAACAATGTTTCCATACTCAATGCTCCCCAACCTCATCTTGTCAAGGTTGCTTGTATTATCATTACCTATCACACAATGTAATGAGATAAATCAACCCTCACCTACAAACCCCTCACAACCACACCCCATTTCCACACCACCACAAACACCCTTACTTCCAATGCTTGAACAATCCACCAGACCCCAACGGATACGTCAACCTTCCTATTATCTCTAGGACTACTGTTGTTTGCTTACTCAAATGCTAAGTTCCACCGAAGATAATGGTATAGGTATCTTTTACCTTATGTCTAATTTTCTCCAATATACTCATTTTAAGCAAACCTTTTAGCATTTCTTACTTCTTTGTCTACTACCACCGAGTCATCCACTTTCATTAAGGTAATGTAGCATCATAAATGGAGAGACGCCATGCAGGCTGAAATCAAAGCTCTTTCTCAAAATCGTACATGGTCCCTTGTACCACTTCCACTTGGCAAGAAGGCCATAGGCTCCAAATGGTCTATAAAATTAAACAAAAATTTGATAACGATATTGAACGATATAAGGCCTGCCTAGTCACCGAAGGCTATACCCAAGTCGAAGGTAAGGATTATCATGATACATTTGCACCTGTTGCCAAATTGGTTACAACTCATGTACTCTTGGCCATTGTCACAACTAAGGGATGACCTCTTGAACAAATGGATGTTAATAACGCCTTTTGCCATGGTGATTGGACGAGAAAGTGTATATGAAACCTCCCCTTGCTTTTCAACGTAAGGGAGAGAATATTGTGTGCTGACCTCACAAAATTCTATATGGTTTAAAACAAGCATCTCTGTCAATGGTATTCCAAGTTTTCTACTGCCTTATGTGACTTTAGTTTCACGCCTTCTCAAACTAATCATTCTCTCTTTGCCTTGCACAATGGCAATGACTATGTTTTCATGGTACTATATGTCGATATCTAGTCATTACTGGTACTAGTACTTCTTTAATCAATTCACTGAAAACTATGTTTCATAATCAGTTCCACATTAAGGACCTCAAGCCTTTAAAATATTTTTTGGGCATTGTCGCGACCCAAATTTTTGGGGTTTGAACCACCTAGGGTTTGGCTAATGGATTGTTAAGCCTAGACTTAACTCGGGCTCTCCCAAGCCCATACCAATTCGCGACTTTCGGTTCAAGTTCTTAACATGCAATTTTTTAATTAGGAGTCGCCACTAATCTATTTTTTGTGGGTCGATTAGAAACCCAAGTAAAGTAATGGGAGATTCACTTTACTCCTACGAACCAGAGATTTATGAGTTCGGGGACTTGATTACGCTAGATTTTGCTAACGCCCTTTCGGTACCTTTCTTTTTATTTTGAAAAATGTTTGGCAAGTAGTTTGGATTGATTTTAAATTTGTTTCCCTAACATGTGAGGTGCTCATGCAGCTGTGCAAACCACCAATTTAACACTCAAGTAAAGCAGAAAATAAATTGCAAGACTTAGCTCAAAGCAGCGAAAGCATCTGCAATGTTAAATTAAAATCCACATCAACAACCCTAGATATGGTTTCTAATCAACACGTAATTTTTATTTTGTTTTTGCTTAAATGCAATATGCAATGCATGCCACTAATTTAACATGAAATGATATGACATGGCAACATGACTTAGCTATATGACCTAAACAATATGATGTAAATAAGCATGTAGTCTATCCTGAAGCATGCGATGGATTTATTCTAAAAAATAATTTTTTGTATTTTCCATGAGATTCGAAATTAAAGAAATGCAACACTTAAATAAGCAATCTAAATTAATCTAATGACCTAATTCTAATGACGGGCAATTTCTAATTAAATGAACCTAACACAAATCACTAAATGACGTGCATTGTATGAACCTAATTCTATATGATGTGCACATGGTTTTTATTTTCCTAATAAGCATGCAATTTATTCTAAAGAATGGAACTAATTTATTCTAAGACTTTTTTTATTTTTCATGAAATTCGGAATTAGGAAAAATGTGAAAATTGTCTAACTAGATTAAGATTCTATTTAATTTGCATTAGGAATTAGGTTAAGCCAAATCATAATTTAAACTAAAATATTATCTTAACCCAAATAATCCTAAAATGCAATCTATCTAATATCTAAACTTAAAATGAAACATGAAATTTTATCCTAATATGCAATGACGTGCAAAGAATGCATTTATTCTACATGACATATGCATGATGACCCTTTTTTGTTTTTGTTTTATTAATTTCGAAATTAAGAATTGTCAAATTATTAAACATGCAACCTAAGTAAAAAAACAGCAACCTGAATTGATTGATTTGATTTTTGACTTTTGATTTTTTTTGTTTTTTGAAATTCGAAATAAATAAATCTCTTATTCTAGACATGCAAAATAACCCTAAAACAAGTAATATCCTAAGATGCATCTAATCTAACTCAAATGTTTTTTTTTCTTTTATGGGAGCAAACAAATAAAGGCATCAAGAACAACACGGCAACAAATCTAGCAAAATATCATCCATGTCCATTTAATTTTGGAAATAAATTGACGAATCATATCTCGCACATAAGATCGGATTGGCCAATTTTGGACAAAATCACGAATCATATCTCGAGCGTGAGATCGGATTGGTGATTTTTCCGTGCGATTACGGGTCATATTTCGAGCATGAAATCGGACCGTCAATTATATGCACGTTGCGAAATTAGGAAGATTTCCTAATTTAGAAGGCTACTCGAGATTTCACATATCTTAGCATATCGGAAATTTCCATCATGGGCATCAACGAATATATCAAATAAGGAAACGGAATTTTCGAAAATCAAAATAGATAAGATTTTTACCTAATTTGAAAATTGGCTTCCGAATTCCGATCCTCCAACGGCTACTCACGATGCAACGTGGCGGTGCTCGGTTGCTCGAAGATCACCCGATGGGCTACACGAGACCTGCGAAACAAAAATTATTAAGCTCGGCAAGGGACTCGTCAATGGACAGCGTATCCTGGTCTCCCACTGTTGGTTTTGTGCAATTTGGTGACGCAAGGAAATCCACTAGTCTTCTGACAATCCCACTGATTGTCAAACTTTGACCTTCTAAAACCCACACTTAAATTTTCAACCTCCAAGGAAAGACTAGCATGCTTTGTGCAAGGCGTGGCTGCTTCGGCGTTGATGTTAAAAGACCACCGAGATCGCGGGTTTCACTGTAAAAAAAAAAAACGTCAATGCTGTTGGAGATTTGCTGCACGGTGTGGACTCAACTTGACAAGATGACGAAGAAGAGTGCCGCTGCAAAAGATTCGCCAGTGGACAGCGAAAGATTGGCAACGCAAGGGTGCGACACGAGGGTAGTGTGCACGTTAGGATATCGCGACTCCCCCTTCTCTCTTTGCGAAAGCTTCTGCTATCTCTTTCTCGGGTTGAACCAATCTAGCCAAGGAACACCGCTCCAAAGTCTTCACCCTTTTTTCTGTGTGCTTTTTGGTTGCTCTCCTTCTCTTTCTGGATTGTCTTTTGCAAAGTGATGGAGTGCCAATCAAGAACGTCCTGATGAAGGCGCCTAGGCCAGCAACGTGAGATGCAACCCAATAACTCTAATGGCCGTGTATTCTCAGTCGTGTGGCCTCTCCCAACCCTAGGTATTTTTTTACATATTTATAGGGCACGGATTAGGGTTTTAAAATTTTCCAAATTCATCTCCTCGTAGATTTCTTTTCAAAACGCAATATTTGTTTTTTTTTTCCAAACGGAATATTTGCTTTTTCAATTGAAATCTTATAAAGATAAATCCATAAAATCTCTCCGAGGATATGAACTTGGGCCAATTTGCTTTCTTTGTGGGCTTAGCCTGACTGATCAAGTTAAAGTTCTTAACCACTAATTTGAATCCATTTGTCACCAGCCCAATGTAAATGCAAATTAAAACATAAATGCACCTAAAACTATATGTTATGCAATTGACTATTTTTTCAAGGATAAAATTAACCCTTAATTTTTTAATGCAATAAATGATTAAATGAGTCGCCAAAATTTAGGTGTCAACAGGCATTGAGGTTGCTCAATCCTATCCTAGTCCTTATTTATGCCAGCAAAAATATATCCTGGATATTCTAGAAGATTGTGGTTTTAGTGGAGCCCAGCCAGTTGATACTCCTGTGCAGCAAAATGTAGAATTGAGCATTGATACATGCACTCCATTGAAGGATCTGTCTATCCATCAACGCTTGATTGGCCAATTCATTTATTTGACTGTTACTAGGCCTGACATTGCTTATACTGTCAACATTCTGAGTCAATTTATGCATGCATCGCACCTACCACATTTGGATGCAACACATCATATCCTATGGTATCTGAAGGCAACTATAGGCTAAGGGCTCTTCTATCCAGCTAAAAATGAACTTCAACTCATGGCTTATTGTGACTCAGATTGCGCTAGTTGTCCCATGACTCGCCGTTCAACAACTATGTATTGCATTTTATTGGGTGATAGCCCCATTTCATGGAAAATCGAGAAACAAAGCACGATCTCACGCTCTTCAGCTGAAGTAGAATATCATGCAATGGCAGTAACCACATGCTAGATTCCCTAGTTATCATATCTCTTTTGAGACATTGGCATTGCTCTTCAAGCCTTAGTTTCCTTACACTATGATAACCACGCTACCCTCCACACTGCTACCGACTCAGTTTTTCATGAGCGAACGAAACACATTGAAATTGATTGCCATCTTGTTCATGAAAAAATTACAAGCCGGCCTCTTTGTTCTATTGATGATTGGTACAGAGTCACAACTAGCTGACATTCTAGGCCGATATCAGTACATGCAATTACTTTCCAAGTCGGGCGTCCATAACCTACACGTGCCAACTTGAGGGGGAGTCTTAGCGTGATCACATGAAATCTTAGCTAATTATCGAAATCTTAGCATGATCATATACCTTATCCTTAGTTGTTTTATTCTACGAAATCTGGGCAAATCATATACCTTATCCCTAGTTGTTTTATTCAATTTTTCGGTTGTACTTATCATATCTATAGGAGTTGATTTAGGAAATATAGTTGTGAATTGTGTATAAATATGTACATTTAGAATAGAAGAAGAATTGAATCGGTTTACATTGGGATCTTCCATTTTGTCCTTTCTCAGTTATATGCTACGACAATGACGTCGCAAATGTAGGATCAAGATTGCGCTCAGCTTTTAGTGGATGCCGAAGACAGATGTACACCGAATTTTGGTGACTGAGAGTGAACGTTCGTGGATTTCGGGGACGAGAAAGCTCCTGGAGTCTATCGCCCACTGACAACATTCTTTCTTTTTTTTTTTTTTTTTTTTGGGGTGACATCTTTTTCCTCCGGTGAAAATTGATGCCGACGGAGGAGCTTCGCACAAGAATGAGCTGCTTCGAGGTTCTTGGTCAATGTACTGAGCCGAACAGAGTGAGGTGAGGAGCGGCGAATGGTGTCGACTGGTGGCGGCGGCGGGTGGTGGGCGGTGAGCGGCCACGTGCGATGGAAAAGGAAAATCGTCGAGGAATTCTCTCCAATCCGAGCGTGAAATCGCCTTATATTATGAGTCTCAGTCGCTGAACTTTATGGGCTACAGGTAGTCGAATGGGCTGGACTTCCGCGAATGGACCAACCTGCGGCCTGTCAATATGGCCTGGTGGGCCGGACCGAATTGAAGCCTTTTATTACTCTTTATTCTTATTTTTGTTATTATCTATATTTCATATAACACTTAATTTGCCGACTAAAATTTAGATGTTAACATCAAAGAAATCCTTAGTTCAAGCTTTCTTGATTAGTACATGACTAGAATCTAATTTGATTTTACCAATCACAATCGACCCCATCTTCACGTTATTATTGGTCCCGACATTTTCAGCTTTTTTGTACGTTCTTTTGTCTTTGAAACACCGCTTGTTATTTGGGGTGACCTGTTTTCTTATATTAGAATATTAAAGTTGTATTGTTTCATTACAAAGAAAGAAAAAAATGTTCGTCGAGTGTTTATGCTCTTGTTTCTTCATGTGTGAAGACCATGTTTTGATTCTTGATGGGTGCTAGAATATTCTCTCCTTTTTCCCCTTGAAGAGACTTCAAAACCTGTACAAAATTCCGGCCCTGAATCAATTGGTCCAGGATTCTCGGATTGAATCGAACTCGATGTTCGTCCCCACTTGTTATTTCAAATTAAGAAATGTTTTTTTTCCAGTCACGCACTTTTAGCCTTTTTTCTTCAATCCAAGATATTCAAAATTTTCACGGTATATAAATGTTGACATGTACAACAACATATATTTTTCCATTTTCTTTTAAAAAATTAAGATAATATGTTAAATTTTTGCCGGACTTTTATATAATCAATTAGTTATGCAGGCACCCCCAATTGAGTGCGACATTCAGAATTTTATAAATTGATTGAAAATATTTAGGATATTATGATAATTATTAATTTACTTGGATTTTTAATGACATTTGCGACAATTTCAATTAGGTCACTAATTGGGTGACAAATGGAAAATTTAAAAGAAATTTCCGTGTTCGTGATTTTTCAGTATGTGATTCAATTAAGGATTATATAATTATGAGGAGTCATAATTCAAGGAAATATATATTTTTTAAAACGTGTATTTACTAATTTTTAAATTTTCTTAAATCAATAGATAATATATATATATATGTTAATTATATAAATTTTAAAAAAAGAGGATAGAAAATCTGTTTTATGGTAAAAAAATTCATTCATCTCAATTATTTCACAAGAAGAAAAAGAAGAAAACGGGGGGTCCATTGAATATAAATTTTAAACTTTGAAAATGCAATCAAATTCTCCCGACTAAATCTCAACTGAAATTTTTAAGGTGTCAATTCTAGGGGTGATCGGTTCCTAGTCCTGTCTCATCCAATGGAACTGGTCATTTAGCCAAAAAAAATTAAAAAAAAAATACTAGAGTTATTTCTATATTAGGGTTTATTACTATTTTTAAGAAATAAAAAAACATTTTTTAAAAAGTTGGTCCAATCCGGTTTGGGTGGTTCCTAGTTCAGTTGGTCCGATATGCTCACCCCTAGTCGGTTTGGTCATCGTCAACCATACTACACATAACAATGCTAGTGTAACTAGATTGCTAAATCAAGTCCTCTGATTTTTCTGTTCTTTTCTTTCCTTCTTTGCCGCAACCTCCTAGTCGATCAAGCCATGCCAGCCGAAACCCCACTGATTGCTTTTCTGTCGTCGTCAACCTCCAGCGGATGCCACCACCCCACCTTTGATGCCTTTATGCTAGAGCTGTTGCCATGTTTGAGCTCGCGAGCTACTGCCATTGCACAGTCGCATCAGCCCTGTATCGGCCGTGTGCCCCTATCATCATCCTTCTAGCCCTTTGTAGCTTGTAACAAGGTAGAGACCTCAGATCCGCAGGTTTCTCCATAAAAATCAACACCTTGGTGACCTATGCTTCACAAAAACAATAACAAAGAAATGCAACCTAGGATTGAGCACGCCGACGCCAGATCCGGCGTCTTTGTGATTGAAGAACAATGGAGTTTAATTGATTTGGTGAGATTCGTTGATGAAATTAGTTCATTGAACAATTGACAACCATGCAGAATGGACATCAACTTCTATGTGATGCAGTCATCAACAACTAACCGATATTGAAATCGACAAGTAGCTGAGAGGTGTTCAATGAATATCATGACTCATTGATGGAGCATAAAAGGGATTAGCCATCTTGAAAATTAGCTAAGTATTGAAAACAAAAGGAGACCCACATGGATCAGAATGTCAAATAAAGGCGTAGGTACGGAATGACAGTCGAAAATTTCAGCACCCTTGGAAGTTGCAACCCTTTGTGGATAATGATTGCCAATAAATAGCACGTTTGGAATTTAGGAGGATGTGCAATTATACTTGCATGAAGTGTGATAACCGCTTGTTGTAAGTGTGGTTTGTGGGATATAACTACCCACGATTTTTATTGTAACATCAATACTAACTTAAGTTTCATTGTCTTTTACTTAGATATATCAAATGGGCGAGTCGAGTTGAAAATAATCTCACCCAAATTAATTCATTTGACCTATTTTGACCAAATTTTATATAATATAAATCTAGTGACCTATACTTGACAATTATATTAAATTCATATCTAACCTGATTCATATTACTAAAATACTTCATGCCCAAATGGAGGTGAGAGTGCGAAGTGAGCAAGCGTGAGATCGAGTGACTTCAAGAGAAAATGAAAAGAGTCACGGAGGTGGGATTGGGTCTAAATAATAATATTTGAGCTTTACTATTCTAAATCCATTTATGACATATTTACCAAATATAACTAATTCATATAACAACTTAGCCTATCAAATATGAATTAAAAAATGGGTGTATTGCCCATTTTGAATAAATGTATTAATTTCCAATCCTTTCATTTTCTAGTCTTTTCTTTTCCAATTCGTACTTTATAATTCTTGTATTTCACTTTCCTTTGTACATTATGACTACTATTCTATCCAAAATCACCACAGAACCCATTTCCATTAAAAAATCAAGAATCAATTTTTGTGTGAAAGATTTTTTGTTATTTGGATAGACACCTATTTTTTGTGGATCCTTCTAACATGCCCGATTTGTGGTTCTATTTAGGGATAAGTGCTGCCGAAATCCTAAAACTTGTCACGAAAATGCAATTGAGTCCTAAAACTTGCAAAAAGTGCAATCAAATTCTAAAATTTACCAATTGTTTCAATCGAGTCCTAAAGTTAACACCGTTAGCTTTTTCCATTAAAAATGCTAACGTGGCATTTTAAATAATTTTTTATTTTCCACGTGGATTTTTTAATTATTTTTTATTCTTTTTTAAAATTAGATTTAAAAACTAAAAAAATTAGATTTATTCATTTGATCTTATTCCCACCAAAAACTAAAAAGAAAAGTTAAAAATTTTATTTTTAAATTTTGTTTAAAAACAAAAATCAGCAGCTCCTCTCCCGCCGCCGCCCATCACCGGAGGGGCCAGGTGACAGTCACCGGCCTTGGGCAAGGGTGACCGGCCCTCGTTTGGCCCCAGGCGAGGGCCGGCGACCATTGCCCACCTTGGATGAGGCCTCATCGGCCCCCCGTGAGGGCCGAACCCGGGTCGGGTCAGACCGGACCCAACCCAGTCCGGCCTAAAAAAATTAAAAGTTAGAAATTAAAAATTAAAAATTATGATACTAGTTCAATCAACCTCACCAAGAATCCAATCCAAGGGCAAAGCACATTGAAATACGTCATTACTTTATCAGGGATCATGAGGGAAATAGATACATCAACATTGAATTTGTTGATTCAAGGTATCAATTGGCAAACATCTTTATGAAGCCATTAGACAAAGTCATGTTCGAATTCATAAGAAATGAACTCAGAATTTGCAATCCACTTGAATGAATGTTAGCATCAACAATGTGAATATCCATCATTCCAAAGGACATTCTACATCATTTGCAGAGCACCTTATAAGCATGATCAACATATAACGGTATGTTGTATTTCAAAAATGTTACCGTCACACTGTACTTGATTGTTACTGTTCTGATGATATTTTCCCTACAACTAATTGAGTAAATGTTGCCGTTATCACTTATTTAAGGAATTAAATTAGCAATCAATTTAATTTCTTTTTTCCAGAAAAAATTGTTATTGTTACATACGAGTAACTCTTATTCTATCTCTTCTTCATGTTCTCCATCATCACCCATTTATATGGTATTGTGGTTAGTGACACATAAATTTTAACAACCCATTTAACATTCATTAATTACATAGAAAATTAGGGATTAATTTTTAAATTCTAACAAAAATAATTTTCATTATATTGCATTGCATATAGACATTAGGAGCATTTGCAACAATAGTAATAAGATTTATTAAAATTTAGTTTTTGAAGAAAAAAAGCCAAATGAGCCAGGTCAGTTTGATCCCCTGTATTTTCCTTTCTTTTCCTCTCAACTAGGCTAGGCACGGCCTCTTCTTTTTTTCTTTCTTTTTCCTTCCTCTCACTGGGCCAGCCTATCTGCCCTTTTCCCTAGCCTAGCCTTATCCTTTTCTTTCTTCCTCCCTCCTTTGTTTTGGACGCTGGCTAAGGAAAGGACGCCTGTATGACGAGGAATAGGACATCGCCGAGCGAAGATGCCTAGATGAGATAGGCTGGCAATGGCAATTGGCAGAGAGTTTAAAAGGGAGAGAGGGGCATGAGTTTTTGGGGGGGCGAATAGAGATAAAGCAAACCAAGAAGGTAAGAGAGATCGAGAGATAATCCAAGAGCAAGAGGGTGGTGTCAACAGTGAGTGAGTGTCTTCCAGCGACTCACTGACATTGCCCTTTTTTTTCGCACCAAGCCTCTGGTAAGTCTTGATTAAAATGTTTCGTTCGGTTTTCGATTTTTCTCAAGTTTAGTTGATTTCCTGAGGATCCCAACTTGGAGACGTGCGAGGCGACTAGACATAGTCGGATTTATCGCTGACCATTTGCTGCCACCGAGTCCAGTAGGGAGCACTACCAACCGCCTCTTTTTTTTTTTCCTTTTTGTGCCCGTTTTAAGCTTGTCGAATCGGGCACCCGTTGTTTGTGTGTGTCCGGGCGAGTTTCCGGCCTCCTAATGTGTGTGCTACGATTTTTGGGTCCTGCTTTTTGATTGCCATGAGTCCCGGCGCAAGTGTGGACTCAGTTGATTCGCTTTTTCTCCCTTTAGCCGACGCAACCTACCTTTTTGATGAAATGCTTGAACCAGATTCACATTGTCTTCTTTGATTCTTGGTCTAAGCATGTTTTGGTCATTAGACATGGCTTTGAGAATTTTAATGCCATTTTGTTACTTGGTATGTAATTTTCTTGTGTGGTTGTTGCTTTGAGGGTGTTCATTGTTTGGACAGGAGCGAGAAATTGGTCCCTTACTCTTTGGGTTTGGAGCGTTGTAGTGAAATCATAGAGTCGCCCCCTAAGCCACGTCTTTATTGTTCAAAATAGGTTTGAAAGAGAAGTCTATTTGGTAACACAATTTTATTTTTCTATTTTTGAAACAATAATGAGATATAAAAGCTTTTCTCATCGCTTCCCTTCGTTATTGGTTGGCCTCCTACCCCCGCTACCCATCGTTTGTCACTCGCTACCTACCTAAGAGGGAAAAATTTTATATCGTATCAAACGTGTATTTTTGCTCAAAAACTCATTTAGAAAAATGGATCAAATATATATTTTTGGCAAGAACTTGATTTTTATAACAAAATGATTATCATCCGTGCCCTTACTAGTTGATGATGGAGGTCTAACATTAGTTATTGGTGTGGGTGTTGCCTAGAAAGCACAGACACTCTTCGAGAGCTTTCTGTCGTGTCTTATCGGACACTCCAACACGTGTCTAATACTCTCCGACACTCTTTGATACTCTTTGACATTCGGTCAACACATGTTAGGAAATCCAGCACCTGATCAACTCTTTCGATACTCTTCAACACACGAGTCAGGCATTCGAAATGTGAGTTCGGAATTCCAATACTTAATTCCAACACGCATGAGGTCAATTTTAAAAATTTTCAGTAAATGATTAATTAAAATGTAAATATGTAAAAAATTAAATATAATAAGAATTATAAATTGGGAAAAAAGAAAAATCTAGTTTTTTCTTCTCTTCCAACTCTCACTTTTCATAACACACAATTCACTTCCCAAGTTTTGTTTTTCTCTTTTCTTCTAACATGCTGTAATACGTGAATTCATAATATGGATTGTTTATTTTTTTTCCTTCAAGTTATATGGATTATTAGAGTGGAATTGAATATGTCAAATTGAAATAATGAATGATATTAACAAATGGTGGATTAATGTTTTTATTGTAAATTCATTGGAGGTTCTTTATTATGTATTTATTTGTAAATTTGAATCAAATTAATCTAATTAAAATAATCATAAAAAAATAATTTATCATGTATATACATTTAATATACAACGTGTCCCAATATGTTGGAATTCTTTAGTTTTTGAGAAGCAACGTGTCAGCGTGTCATGTCGTGTCGTATCGCATATCGCTTGTTGATATTGGTGTTATTTAGGGTGTTGCCTTGAACATGGGCATTTCAGTGAGTAGAGACATTCGAGGCATTGTCCATGGGCACGGAGACGACGTTGTTTCAGCGACTGAAACTAGTCTGTGTTAGAGGTCTGACGGTGAATGTAGGTCGATTCATCATGAAGCGTGGCAATTTTGTTCTAGCATTTTAGTTTTTACCTTTGATTAAAATTCTCAACTTTCGTGTGTCCTGATTTGTCTTAGCAGAAAATGATGGATAAGGAGAGGAGGAGGAGACAACAATGGGGGCTCAGGCCAAGTTTTGTTGGGCTTGGGCTCATTAGGGTGGTGAGCTTTGGGCTTGAAGTGTTTTATTTGAATTTGGGTTTTCTTCGAGTAACAAATGGGCTGATTTAGGACTTATAGAATTTGGGCTTGTTTAAGTTAAATAGGCAAGGACCCAGTTTGTTCTTTAATGAGCTTGTTTTATTCCTAATTTAAAGAGCAGGCTTAATATAAGGGCCCAATTTATATCCATTACTCCAACCTATAAGAGACCAGACCACATCCCTTATTCGACTAGGCCCGAGGGCTCGACCCAAGTCCCTATTTTTGGATAAAAATTTACAAAATTTTTTTAAAAATAATATTTAAAAATTCATAAAAAAATTCGAAAAAAATGTTTTTTTAGAAATTAGGTAAAGGCTTTAAAATTATTTTTATAGAAGTTTTCTCTTAATAAATGCGAAAATCTTTGACATAAAATTGTGATCAAAATTAAACAAGTTTTTAGGGTTTTACAATAGGGTTTGAATGTTTCTTGAGATAAATGCTCTTGAATGTGCACTTTTAATGTATTGATTGCGATTTCCCTTTAGCCTAGTTAGGAATGACGTGTTTCTTATTTCTTAGCATTAGATTCTTGTTTTCTCTTTAGTTTATTTAATGCTTCTTTGGCCACTATCTGTTATTTAATTATTGTACACCCATATAATCATTTCATATGTTAATAGATAGGCTTAAAATTAATTTAGATTACCTAACAACATCTTCTTGAAGTGAATAAGTTTAGGTACCAAAAGGCACTAACTAATTAATTAATGTAATTAAATCCACGATCTTAGATTATCTAGTTATGTATGACGTGAGGCATACTCTCATGTCTCACTTGATTTTTAGCCGACCCTAATAAGCTAGTACACAATTCCTCATTTGAAAACTCTCATAGTGTTAATTGAAGCTATAATTAGATACTCGAACGTCACATGAGGTATTGACTTAGGAAAGCTCATGCCTAATCAAGGGTTGTAGGCCCATCTTTTAAGCAATATTCCTAAAACTTATGTTTTTTCCCCTTTGAAAAAAGGTAGGTTGCAGCAATGGTTCAACAGGTACTAAAGGATATACACAAAGTAACCCTTCTCTTCTCTTGCATCTTCTTAGGTCTACTCAAACTTTTATGTGCCAAAAATTTCTTTAGACTCTCGTTTCTTGAAACACTAATAGCTCTCTAAGCTTCTTTGAAAGGCACTTACAAATCCGCTGGCATGCGAAAATCAACTTGCATGGCCACAATGCTTTCTCGTGCTCCTAAAGGTACTATGTGATAGATATTACCTAGCAAATTGAGAAATCTACTAAAGTCACTGCAAGCCTTAATTCTTCATCCACCCAACAAATGGAAGAAACAGGTGGATCGCCCTTTGTTAGCACATTGTGGCCACAAGTAATAGAAAGAAAATACTTACTACTCCTACTTTAGAATTAGAACTGCACCCAACAAGCCAAGCATCACAAGAACGTGCTCCTATATGCTCCATTCAAGAAGTCATCACCTCGGCACCTGTGACATCCTGAATTTCGACTCCGTCCCGATTTTATGAAATGGCTATTTTGTCGACGGGCCTTTGGTTCTTTTTCTCGGAGCTGATCACTCTCGAGTTAACTAATCTATCAGGTGAAGCCGTTAAGGGATATAAACACAATAAACTTGAGAATTCAACTCAGAATCGACTTCTCAACTGTACTAATCTGCAAGGGTCATTACGGTATAGTCAAAACCGATCAAAGACCGAAGATAGGTCGATTCAACAGAGGCATGTGATTAATGTGTGGGTGATTTCACCTGATTGTAAAATTTCTATCGAACAACACTAGATCGATTTTTCTATCATTTATATACCTTGTGTCCGTATTTGAAATCTCAAGATTTTTATGACAATGAGTCGCCAATGTGTCGAAGATGTATGTTGTGACTCGAAAATAATCAACCACGGGTCAAATGCTCTAAAAATTCCTAAAAACTACATGGTAGATTGGGTTATGCTAAAATCGCGTCCGGTCGATTTTAACCACGAAATTGAATTCGATTTCGGGAATCGGACGTTTGAGCGTGTCATGATTCATTTATAGGACGCCGTCTCGTCTTTTGGAGAAATTCCGTCGAGTTCGGGATTTTTATGGAAAATCAATTCGGAAGATTTGGAAAAGAACGGAAATTCGGAGAGGCCAAATTAAAGGGATTTTTGGCCTCCTTAGTGAGTTATTTGGTGAAGGGAACTTGCAGAAATTGCGTGGGCTTCCTCCGCAGCAAAATTGGTCACCAAATTGGAGAGATTTGTGAAGAAATTG
The DNA here is from genome assembly GCA_017140325.1 of Eucalyptus leucophloia subsp. euroa. Taxonomy (NCBI): domain Eukaryota; kingdom Viridiplantae; phylum Streptophyta; class Magnoliopsida; order Myrtales; family Myrtaceae; genus Eucalyptus; species Eucalyptus leucophloia. The sequence continues at coordinate 30,939,043 of CM029473.1, forward strand.
AAGTCCAAAAATGAGGAAATTCGGAGGTTGGCATGGGGGCTGCAACATTTGGCACCAAAGTGGATTATTTGTGGATTTATATGCAAGAAAGTATTTGGGGGACACCATGGGATATGCTTGAAGACTTCTTAGACAATCTAATGATGAATTAGATATTTATATTTGACTTTTCTCTCCTTTTCCCATCTTCTTCGAGCATCCCTCTCTCCTCTCCTTCCTTCGCACACCGACTCCCCCCTCTTTCTTCCAACGAAGTCTTCTGCCCATTTGCTAGCTGCACCTCCACCACTCCTTGTCTCCCCACCGAGGTCAACTCCAGCATCCAAAGCAAATCCCCCAGCGTCGACCGCCTCTCTCCCTCAAGCTTGCTGCTCCGCTGCCATGAAGACGCCAGTCAATTCCAGCGTTCCAATGAAGCCAGGAGTTGACCGCCAGTTCCCTTGTGTGTTTTTCTCTCCCACCGAAGCAACCTCCACCAATGTCTGCCTCCCTCAGTTTCTTTGATGCCAGCCCATGGGTCAACACCAGCAAAACCCTCCTCCCTGAAGTTGACTCTCCTTCGTCCGTTTCCCCCCTGCTGCCAGCAAATTCCACGAGCCCACCCCGCCCGCGTCCCGCGCTATAACCTCCACGCCGCAGCCCACAAAATCAGCCCAGCCCAACCCGCGCATCTCGGCCCGTCAATTGAGCCCAACAGCTTCCTCAATTTTGGACCGAGCCCAGCAGTTTTGCTGTGGGCTTGCAAGGCTTTTTCGGCCTGGTCCGAGCCTTCGTTGGTGCTGCCGTAAACCCGAGTTTCGGCTGCCGTCGCCGTGAACTGGTTTTCGCAATAAAACGGTGAGTTTATGCACTAAATTCTCATTATGATGTTAATGATGCTTAGGGTGGATTAGTGGATTTAATTAGGGATTAGTGAGATCCCTAGTTAGCCTAGTTAACTAGTTAATGTAACTAGGTGGTTAGAATAATTAGTTCCTAGGCTAATTTAGTTAGAATGGTTTATATGTTAATTTAATTGGCTAAATTAGTTTATGTAGTTAGCTATTAGATTAAAAATTAAATAGAATGGTTAGATTTATTTGTTAGTTCGATTAATTAGCCCGGTTAGTTTAGGTTGATTTAATTAAGTGCTTTAATTTATTTATTTTGTAATTTATTTAACTGCAGGTAATTTATTTAATTAATTATTATTTTTTGGAAATTAGACCAGGGTAGCCGGCGACCAAAATTTCGTGCTAATCGCAATGGTTTGCATGGTTTATTTAATTGAGTGCTTAATTGTACAAATTGAGTGTTAATTGTAATTTTGGGTATTTATCCCAAAATTTAGTAATTTCGGTATTTAATTAGAAAATTACCGGGCGTCGGTTTACAACGCCAAAAATATTTTTATAGACTATATAATTACTGGGATTTTATAAAACAAAGATATTATATTTTTAGCTCAGGTCTGCCGTGTACCCACACACGATTATTTTGTCAGGTATTTTTAACACGATGAAAATAGGCCAAGCACATTATTTTAATTGAGATGTTTGAGTGCAAAGCACCATATCCTTGGCCGAGGTTGGATGATCTTGTGCTGGTTAAGAGAATTCATCACCCGCTGTGTGACGGATAGATCCGCTATGTGACGGATAGATCCGCTGTGTGTCAATTAAATCCACTATGTGACGATTAGATCTGCTATGTGACAGATAGATTTGTTATGTGATGGTTAGATCCGCTGTATGACGGTTAGATCGTGCCTGTGTAGCTGTAATCACTTGGAATGCATGATGGACTGAAATGTGGTGACTGACGGAGATGTGATTTGAGACGCTCCATCAGATCAAGTGTTATTACTGCATTTATGTGTTATATGAATTGCGCTGACGTGCAGGGAGGATCTAAAACGAGGTAAGTTTATGTGATTATGTGATTGTGTAGTTAGGACGCTCTAGGCGTATTACCCTCCTAATCGAGGTTTAGAACTTGAACTTGCTGAGATTTATATCTCACCTCGTCGTGAGCTTTAACTTTTCAGGACCGTAGGCTGGAGGACCTGGAGCTGAGCTGAGGGGATCCATGGTGTAGGTTAGATAGGATAGCTTCTTTCTAAGAGTCAGTCTTTTGAAGTCTTTTGGTTGTTGACTTTTGTACATGACTCAGTGTGTATATAAAAGAATGTTTTGTTTGTGAATCTTTTGTCCTGCTTTTCTATTCCGAGATGATTATTGTCAGGGGATTTGTTATTCGCTTCCGCATGTGCAATAAAATGAAAGGGTCGGCGACTCGTCCTAGAAAGTCGCAAAATTTTATCGATCACCGAGGGATGGGCACGCGCTAGAAGATTAGGACATGACAGCACCTGAAGTGGAAACACAACCAGGAAGGTCACAACAATAATGATTGCTTTCACAACTATTCCCTCAATCTAAAGATGAACCCCAAATCACCTCGGAGCAACATACAACTTGCTCTTATGGTGTTGTTCTAGCTACTAGAAAGACATGAACACCATTTTCAACAATTTCCTATGTTGTTGGATTTATTGGTTTAATAAACGCTCTTATCTTGCATTTACTGGTAAATGTAGTTTGTCCCATCAAAGTATGGTGGTCTTGAAGTTGATTGTCCTTCATAAACTTCTACACCAATATGACCAGCCATTATAGGTGTGAACAGTTCAGTTTGTTGAGGCTAACAATACAACCTAGAGAGGGCGAATAGGTTGTTTGAGAACTATGAAAAATATTTGCGAAATATACAAATTCAATTTCAAACAATAGTAAAAACATATCATAGAAATCACATGTGCATGTTGCGGACAATCAAATGGTGATGATTATGAATAAGTAATGCTAATAGTGAAGAGATAGAAGGTTTTGCAAATAGATATATAGTGGCCCAACTTTTCTTCAAGCGTACACCCACTCTCAGCACTAACAGCCACAATTAAGCTAGAATCCACTAATAATCTCCAAGACAAGTTATAATCAGCAAGTACTAGCTTTTCAAATGAGCACGTTATTGTGACTCATGTACTGCTATCACTCTTGTAAACTTACCCTTATTACTGATTACAAACATTAGCATGATCTAGACATTGACATCAGGAAAACACAGCAACCAATAACAAGATAGAGCAAAGAAGAACACTCAAAGTACTAGACAAGTTTTGTTCGTTTCCAACGAACCTCACTATTTCTCTTGGACTCAATACATATCATTCATCCTCAAACCTCATTAAAATCCTCAAGTAGCCATTAGTTCTACCATTGCCAACAGTGGGACGTCTCTTGAAATCGTAATAATGACTCTTTGACATCAACAACGTCTCTATCATGTGACAAATGTTCCAGATCAATCTTTGGCGTTCTTTTCGGATTCCAAACCTTAAAGATAATCATTAGACACCAAATTAATGTTGAAAAGAGGATATCACACGTCTCCTACCTCTCAAATATCAACAACTGCTCCTACCAATAATTTACTACTCCCAATAACGATCTTGGTGATCTTTTTTCTTGTCCTTCCAAGCATATTAGCGATTAGGACCCTACCAAATTATTCACTTTAATGGTCATTCCAAGCTTTACTGAATATCCTCATTCTAAGCTTGTTCACCATCACCAAGTCCATCCACTTTTAACTAGATCTTTGTATCTGCAATCATCATTAACGTTCTCATTCTTCTCACCTTGTTCACCTTTGATCAAGGTCCTTTCGGATATTCACCTTATTTGAAGATTCTTTCAACTTGTAAACATCTTGACTCCCAATATCTAGTTTACCCTTGATATTAGCAAAGCACTCTTAATAGTGGCAGAGCACTCCTTGTATCGGAATATCTATTACTGATTATGATAACATCTACATTTTGATTTGTGCAATTTTATTGCAAGGAAGAAAATATGTTGTTCGAAGATTTGGTTGAAAGATACTCATCCTACTTAATAGAAGAAATTGAACAATCTCTTAACAATTGTCGATTATGTAGTGGACTTCGAGGAGTCACTGCTTAAAGAAGATAACAAGGTAGTGGAAGCCGAAGATCCATTTATTGAGATTAACGTTAGCGATGAAATTGGCATCAACAAATTTTCATGAGCCCATTGTTAGAGGTAGATTTCAAGAGCAGGTCGCTTGATTTATTGAAGAAATATAAAGAATGTTTCCCATGAGATTATCATGAAATGCCAAGATCAAGTAAAGACATAGTTGAACATAAGTTGTCGATAAAAGAAGGTTTTGCTAACATGAACAACCTTTGAGGCATTTTGCTCTAGAGGTAGTTTCAAGTGTAAAAGAAGAGATTGAGCAACTACTCAAGGCAAGATTCATTAAGACAGCCAAGTATTTTGAGTGGCTATCCAATATTGTTCCCGTTAAGAAGAAAAATAGAAAGTAGGTGGCTACATCGACTTTAGAGATCTAAATATAGAAACTCCAAAAGATAAGTGCCAAATGTCCATGGCTGATATTCTAGTCATCTTGGCATCATGTAACGAGATTCTATTGCTAATGGATGGACATTAAGGGTGCAACCAAATTTTCATAATTGAAGGTCATGTGTCCGAAACGGTCTTCAAATGTCCAAAAGCCATCGGTACCTTCAAATGGATGGTAATGCTACTCAAATTGAAAATTGCTAGAGTTAATCAACAAGTAATGAACTTCATCTTTCAAGATATGATCGGCAAGTCCATGGAAGTCTACATCAGTGACATTTTTCTCAAGTTTGATGAGGTAAGTTATTCATATCGTCTTTAGCAAGTTTTTACTAGGATATATAGGAATCCATAGAAAAAAAAAAAAAAAAGAATCCTCTTAAATGCACTTTTGGAGTGAAATTCAGTAATTTTCTTGGAATTTTAGTAAATTAAAACGGCATTGAGTCGATAAAAATAAAACCAAGGCCATTTTAGAATCACCAGTAGAGATGACTAAAAAACAACTACAAATTAATAATAATGAACTTAATTTTTTTTTTTTATGTCAGTTTACTTCCATTTGTCCAACAAATTCGAAATCTTTTCTCCTATAGTTAGATTAAAAGATTATGAAGAGTTTGTTTAGGAAGAAAAGGAAAAAATTGCCTTTGATTGAAAAAGGAGTATTTAACTATTCATCCAATGTTAATGCCACCTAAAATATGAACGCCATTGAAACTGTATTTATTGGCAACCGATACAATAATTGAAAGCATGCTAGCATAAGAGAATAACGAAGATAATGAGAAGCAATGTATTACCTCAGTAGGATATTGAACAACATTTAGAAGAGATGCACCGCAGCCGAGAAGCTATGTTTTTTTTTTTTTGGTAAAAGGTAAGAAATATATTGAGGAAGGGCCAAATGAACAAAAGATCTCGTCACCAGAAACTTGCACTCCAAATGTAGGAGCAAAAGGAGTGGAAGGGTGACGTGATGTAAAAGCCACAAATCGCGGCACACACACTACAACATCAAGACCAAAAGAAGCATGGCATGGTCAACCGGCTACCAAACACGCCACAAGCGAGGAAGAGGCCACCGTCGAATCAAACTACCTATGGGTCCCCGGTGAAAATAATCGGGTCTAGGCCTCAACTTCTCTACAACCTTCTATTTCTAAAATTATCTTTGACGTTCCTAAAGGTGATAGCCTTGTCTCAGACCACTTTGAAGAGGTGGTTCTTCATGGTCGGGACAGTGAGGAGCTGGTCTCTAAAGATGATGTTATTCCTGTTTTTCCAAATGATTTGACAAAGTGCACCAAAGGAAAAACGAGCAATGCACTTGTAGAAATCTTTACCCATCAAATAGATAGCGGGCCAGCGAAGGTTCTCCCTCCAAGTTTTGTTGTGCCAAGGCAAATTGCATCAGGAAGCCCAAAAGAAAGCAACGCCAACCGTAACACAGCAATAAAAAAAATAGGTGATCCATAGAGTTGGGCATACTCTTGCAAAACGCACAGGCAGCAATTCCAATTATACCATAGGACAGAAGGAGAGCTTGGGTTGAAGTCTGCGCTTGGCAATGAGCCAAAGATTAAGTTGATAGCGAGGCATTATGGCGTTGTCCCACATGAAGGAGTGCCAATGGACCCGCGTTCTCTTCTTCCTGATGGAGTTCCACGCTGTTGCCACCGTGAACTGGCTCGAAGAGCTTTCTCGCCAGCAGCAACGATCTGGGACACCCAACAGGACTGGGAGAGGATGACCCTATGATTCAAGCAATGTCATGAGAGCTTGGCCAACATCTGAGAAGAGGTTAGCAACACATGCTTGCCTAGAGAGCCCTGAGCTGTAGATAAGTGAATCTGAGAAGAACAGGTTCAAGGGCCTCTTAGGGTGTCAATTATCAAACCAAAGAGAGGTTGTTTGTCCATCGCCAATTTTCTAGTGGAAGGCCATCCGAAAATCCCTCCTTAGGTTCAACAAGCTCTTCCAAGCCTAGGAGCCAAAGGTTGGCTTCCTAGCAACCTAAAAGTTCTTATTCTTTAATAAAGTAGAATGGATCCATCTACACCAGAGCGCTTCCTCGTCAGAGAACAAGAGCCAGATATGCTTCAGCATAGCGGCTTTATTGCAATCTCGGAGCCTCCTGATACCTAATCCTCCTTCATCCTTTTGAAGGAAAACTTCATTCCAAGCTACCTTAGCACCACCCCTGCCCAGGTTCGGACCTTTCCACAGGAATTGTCTAAGGATTTTCTCTATCTGGTCCACCACAGTTATAGGTAAAACAAATACACTATCCCGGTAGGCTTGTATAGCGTGAAGAACTGACTTGATAAGCTGAAGCCGACCAGCAAGAAAGAGGAATCGGTGAGTCCAAGACTGAACCCTTGCAATGATACGATTGACAAGGGCTCAACAGTCTATTTTGCTTATCCTCGAAGTGATTATGGGAACCCCCCAGGTACCAAACTAGCAAGCTCCCTTCTCAAAAGCCCAACTCCAAGAGTATACCATCCCTTAAGGAGGGTGCGCCACCTGCCAAAAAAATTTCACTCTTGCACGGGTTAGGACAAATGCCACTCCAATAGGAAAAGACATGAAGACCTTCCTTAAGGAGAGCCACCGTAGGAAGGTGAGTCTTACAAAAAAGGAAGACATCATCCGCAAAAAAAGAGATGTGAAAGATCTGCTGCCTTACACCTCTAGAAGAACTTGAAATCAGGCCTCGAAGAGTACCTAAGAATGATCCTTGAAAGCACCTCCATAACCATGGTGAAAAGGTGGCGAAGACCTCGGCCGCTCGCAAAGAACCCGTGGAGCTCTCCATTCAAAATAATTGAAAATTTAGGTGTGCGCACACAAGTCATAATAAGTTGTGTCATAGACTGCGGGAAGCCAAAGGCCAGCAACACACCTTCGAGAAAGTCCCAATCCACAATATCATAGGCTTTCTTGAAGTCCACCTTTATCACACATTTAGGGAGATAAAGGTTGAGGTGGAAGCTAGACAACAACTCCTAGGCCAGCAAGATCTTATCCCTAATCCGCCTGCCTTATACAAAAGTAGTCTAAAAAGGGCCTATCGTGCTCTTCAAAGCTAAGGCCACCTGATTAGCTAGTACCTTTGTAATACACTTGTAAAATAGTGTTGCAACAGGCGATAAGCCTATAATCCTGCACGGAAGTGGCGTTGAGCACTTTAGGAACCATCACCAAGATGGTATTGTTAATCTCCCTTAAAAGTTTTCCAAAGGTGAAGAAATCCATCACTGTAGCCGTGACTAAGGGACCAATGGTGTCCCAGTTTTCTTTGAAGAACTCCGCTGTGAAACCATTCGGTCCAGCCTTTCACCTAGGCAAGGAGAAGATAGTGTCCCAGATTTCCAACTCTGTAACCTGCCGAGCAAGGAGCGCAGCCTAATCAACCGAGAGTGAATGGTGGATAACCTCCCTCAGGTCCTCCAGCGAAGGTCTAACCAGCTCCCCTTGCGGTGCCAAGAGGTCCTCAAAGAACCCTACAAATCGACATTGCACCAGCCATGACTCGGTCACCAGGTTCCCCAAAGAGTCAAGGACGGAAAGGACTCTGTTTCTCAAATGTCTTTTGTTGACATAATGGTGGATAAACTTGGTATTGCAGTCTTCCTCCTTGAGCCATCTGACCATGGACTTCTGCCTGAAGAATGACTCCTCCGAGGCATGCAACTCTGCAAAGATACGCCTATGGTCTTTTTCCACCTCAGCAAGGTCAACAGAAAATGGATTTTGCTGCAAGCCTGCCTGAGTGGTCTCCAATGTCTTCCGCGTATCAAGAGTTCTGGCGGAGATATTAGAGAAAAAATCTCTATTGAGCTGCTTGAGCTGACATTTAAGAGTCTTGAGCTTACAAACAAGCCTGTACATAAGGACTCTAACCCCCAGCTCATCCTAAACTTGCAAGACAATCTCGTTGAACTTCGAGTGCTTCATCCAGTAGTCGGATTAAGCACCTTCACCACCATAGGCGAGTGATTCAAGATTCCCGATGCCAGGAAGGAGGCTTCCGAGTAAGAGAGTACATACTCCACTTGGCGTTTACTAGAACCCTGTCGATCTTTCTTATTTTCCTAGAAGGCCCCAAGGACGTAGTCCAAGTGTATCTAAAACCAACGAACCTTAGGACTTCCAGCTCAGCCTGCTCCAAGCACTATCCAAACTCATCAAAACAAGGGAGCCAATCTTCAGAGCCACCAACACGGTCCGATGGATCCTTAATAGCATTGAAATCCCCCAAGACAAGCCAGGGAGTGTCTTGGAGATGGATGCTTCTGAAAATGATATCCTCCCAAAAAGGTCTCCTCAGCGAAAAGGAGTGATCTCCATAAACAAAAGAGATATAGTAAGCCACACCAGAATCCAGGCTTTCCAAGTTCCCATGAACTGCCTGCTTAGTGACTGAGAATGCTTCAAACTTAACCCTTACAGGATCCCAACCAACCCAAATTCTTCTCCTAGGGGAGAAGTCGTAGTTTGCAATCCAACACCGATCCCTCAACTGACCTTCGGAGATGGAGTTGAAGCGATCCTGTGGCACCTTAGTTTCCAACAAACCAATAAAGAACAAGTGGTTCGATACAATGAGATTACGAACCTCCGCTTGCCTAGTCGAGTCGACAAGGCCTCTAATATTCGAGCGCCCTATATACATATGTACAAAAGAGGAAGAGAGTAAGGGTTACCTCCATTTCGGAGGCTTGTGGCATCTTGGAGGGGGAGCCGCACGGGCCGACGGAGGAGGCGAGACTAGGGAGAGAGCCAAGAGTTTGTCCTGGATAGTCTCCTCTCTCCTCCTTAGTCTCCTCTCTCCTCCTAGTCAGAGGAGCCTTCGGCGACAGACAAGGCGAGAAAAGATCATCATCTGAGCTACCAAGGTAGTTGGCTGACCCGTTTGACTCCGCTTCACTACCCAGGTCTGCTACCGAAACATCAAGAGGGTAAATGGGATCTTCCTCCACGGTCGAGCCAGAAGCATCCACCTTGGTGAGGGATCGAAGCCCACTTTGAGCCCTACAGGTAGAGGTTAAGGGCAAGCTCTTAAGAGCTGTTGCTTTCTACTTGAGTGATTGCCCCTCGTCTCCAAAGCTAACCAGATGGGTCGAGCTCGTCTCCTTAGGAGGGGAAGATTTCTTCTTCTTTCCCCTAACTTGTTTCCAACCCAATTCAGCCTCACTAAGATCTACCACCAACACCGGAGCAATCTTGGGGGGTCGGGCCTCCACGGGTGGGGAGGGAATGGCCCGAGCCTACTGCTGGCCATGCACCGCCTTCGGACCAGCTGAAGAGGCCGCACAAGTGTGTCCAAAGGAGCCACACTTCAAGCATTCTGTTGGCTTCCACTCATACTCAATGGTAATAGGCCGAGCCACTCCATTAAGTCTTACCTTGACCGAAGAGACCCTCGGCTGATTAAATTGAAGCTCAACGCAAACTCTTACAAAGGAAATCATTCCAGTTTTCTCCGCGCGTTGATCAATAAATAGAGGCTTGCCAATGGTACTCGCGATGGTGCTAATTACTGGGGCTGTCTAGAGGTCAAGAGGTACGTTCTTCAAGCGAATCCACATCGGCACCGTGTTTTGCTTTTCCTTCTTCAACTCTAGAAGAAGCTTCCATTGTTGCAATACAAGTGGAATCCTTGCAACCGTTATAGGTTCATCTTCCAAAATCTTCCTTCTGAACAAGGGGTCAGGGATGCGGAAGAAAAAGAAGCCCTGGTCATCGACGAAGACCTCAACAAGCTTCGGTCCCCAGCTATACTTGAGCGAGAGCTCCGTGAGCTAGAAAGGTAGCCTCCTTCCTACATAATACCCAACAAGACACTCATGCCATTTGAGATCCACCGCATCCAGCACCTCTTCAGGGAGATTCACCATAAGGACATCATCCTCAAACGAGGGGGGAACAAAGGTAAGGTCATAACCTTTCGCTGCAAGCTTCGCAACATTTGCCCACATCTGGGCAGTCGGGGCCTCTGAGTCCCTCACTTGCTTTTGCGAGGCTTGGGGCCGTTTGGAAGCCGACCTTGCTCTGCTTCATCCTCTCGAATGCCTATCATGAGCCACATCCTTGGGACGACCAAGGTCTGTAGTCTCCACTACCGCAGGAGCCTTGCCGGTGAGCAAGGAGGGCTAAGCCTCCTTGTTTCTAGTGAGAGGGCTAGAAGCCTGCTTAGTTCCAGCTCTCAACTAGGCCGCACTACTTGGCTCACCAACCATAGAAGATGGAGCAGCCATAACTACAACAAGGCCAAGCCCACTACCACCCGAACCCTCTACAGTACATCCATAAAGAGAACCGTAACAAGCAAGAGGCTAACCGGGCTAAGGCGAGTGCTGTTAAGACCAAAAACCCCTGTTAGAACCTCGGAGAAGCAGTGGCCAAACACTCCAGGGAGCCCGAACGGACTGACACAGCCCCGACTCGAAAGGAAGAAGAACCCCGACCAGGGCCGCAGCATGGCGGCGCTTGATCGGGACAAAAGAGGGTGCTGGGACACCTAACAACCCCTTCGCGGAAGGCCGGAGTCGCACCGGCAACCGTTCGAAAGGGGGCAAGGTCGCAGCACAACGGGACTTCACCGAGACGATGGAGGGTGCTGGGACACCTAACAACCCCTTCGAGGAAGGTCGGAGTTGCACCAATAGCCGCACCACCAGGAATCGAGCAGCGCAGCAGCAAGGCGATTCACGGAATGAAGGGCAGCTCGGATCTCATAAAAGAGAGGAAGAAGACTGAATCTGTTTGGTGAGGAACGAAGGGCTTACCAGAGGAGGCGAACCCCCAAATTTCATGCCAAACAAAGGCCTGGAGCAGCCAGATCGAGCGAAGGATTAGCCCACGAGAATAGGGAAAAACGCAATAGAGGAGAGGGTGATGAATAGTACACCGATAAAAGTCAAATGGCCCCCCACCAAGAAGCTATGTTAGTATTAGTATTTTGCAAATACTAAGCTATGACATTATTTGTTGCTAATTATAGTTGACGTAATATGGAATAATAATGTTATAAATCATATAATGTTGAGGCCCATTATTAGTATTGCTAAACAAGCATTTTCTTTATTTGAGATTAATTTGGTATATGTACCGTTCAAAGCAATAAAAGGACAGAAAATTGTTGATTTCATTACAGAATATCCATGTGTTCAGATTAAGGAATAGGAATATGAAAATGAAAGTTATATGCAAGTATTCTCATGGACTCAATATTTCGATGAGTCTTATGCAAGTAACTTCTCAGGCATAGGAATATTGATAATCTCTCAAAAAGAGTATAAAATAAAATTTATTTTTAAATTGGATTTCACTTGTTCGAATAACCAAGCAGAATATGAAGCATTGATTATTAGTTTACAAATTTTAGCCAATTTGAATGCACAAACTCTCAAAATAATGGGAGATTTTTGCTTGGTTATTAAACAATTGAAAGGAGAAGATCGATGTCCCAATGAGAATAATGAGAATATAATTATATATTATGCTTTATTTAAGGAGTTACTTGACAACTTCCTCAATTGTGACTTCATTCGTATTTCAAAATATGAAAATTTAGAAACCAACAAGTTAGCTCAAATGACATTTATCTAATCTCAAAAAAAAAAAAAAAAAAAAATTGGCCAAAGTAATAGTCACAGAAACAAGAATTCTGCCATCAATTAAAAATTAAAGTATAATGGCTGATGTCGATTTGACTACAAATCAAAAAGGATTGGAGAAACGCATTTATCTGTTATTAATAAAATCCTAATTTTTTTTTTATCAGTCCTACTCTATTCCTACTCTACACTCACTTGCAGACTTGTGCCCTGCCTCTTGCAGGGCGTGAGAGTCGCAACCCACTCTCAAACTTACGCGTCCCTACCCCCATCCCCCCTAAGAAGGTGGGGATTTGAACCCCTCACCTCCCCCTTCCATGTTGGAAGGGTGGCCACTGGGGCGAACCCCCAGTGGTTATTAAAATCCTAATTGAAAGACAAAGAAATTGAAAAGACAAGCATTAAAGTGTGTTCTGCTTGGAGATGAGCATTGTTAAGGGATTATTATTATTATTATTATTATTATTATTATTATTATTATTATTATTATTATTATTATTATTATTATTAACTTAACATGAATCTATATTGGCTATCGCGAAAAGTGCATGAAGGCAATTATGGTGTACATCAGGTTAGAATAAAAATGAAATGGTTATGGATAAGTGTATTGAAATTCTTAAAATATATCATGAAAGTACAATCGAGTCTTAGAACTTTCAAGAAGTGTAATTAAGTCTTAAAACTTGTCAAATTGATTTAATCAAGTCCTTTCATTGTTTGTAAATTTTGAAAATTTTAGGATTCGATTGCACTTTCACGATATATTTTAGGACTTAATTACATATTTTTAATATTTTGGAACTTGATTACACTTTCGTGACAAATTGTAAGATTTAATTGCACTTTTTGAAAGTTTTAGGACTCGATTGTATTTTTATGACAAGTTTTAGGACTTCCAATGTAATAATTCCAACCGGTATTGTGTCGAAATAGTTATTTTTACCCATAATAGCTTGAGATTGCATTAAATATGCAAGAGGGAAGTATAAAAGAAGTCTAAAACCTATTGCAATTGTATCATTTTAGTTTTAAACATTTTTATTATACAAATTTAATCCTAAACTTTTTCTCATTCTTGCCATCGAGTCAATCCAGCTAATTTTGATTGAAAATCGCTACTGTGGATGCCAGTCATCTTATGTGGCATAGCCGACACTAACGTCAATATTTTTAAATATTATTTTAATATTTTTAAATTTTCATAATTTCTTTTGTTTTCTTTTGTTTTCTTTTTATTATTTTTCTTTCTTTCTTTTTCTTTCATTTTGATCATCACTCAGCTCTAATGAGGGCCTTTGCATCCTCACTTACAGGTTAAAATATGTCTCGAGTTTGAGCCCGAATATTGATTTATTAAACTGAATTTGTTGAGAAAGAATTTCCAAAATGGATTAGAATTTCTCCATTGAAGAGATTTCCTAAATTGCATAAAGGAAGGGGCACAAAGAGATATTATATGTGGATATTCGTATTTTCAAGAATGTGGATAAGAACATGCAGTCTTGCCGTTGAGAGTTTGTTTTTTTCTTTTTTTGTCTTACTCGAGGATTTAACCAAAGTCAAATGGACTCTCTAACTTTGACCGCATCGTGGAATCCTATATAAATTGCCCAACAAGGGTGTTTTTCCTGGTAGCGACACAGATGCTAACATCCTCAGAGCCACACAGTAAAACCGACAGATAGAGCCCCGACAGAACACATAACGTTCTCAAGGTTCAGCCGCACAAAGAGATCTGACGCAGGTTCTAATTTTGGTGCTATGATTTTACGTCTAAATTGAGTTATTTATTCATAGACACTTTGGGTTTGATATTAAATCTAGGTATGTAAAACACTCGAGCGTATGAACGATTGTAACTTTAATTATTTGATTAGTAGTAAATTATTTGCTACTGGCTTTCTCCATAAATATAGGAACCTACAATCAAACCAAATCATATAAATTTCTAGTATCTTTATTATTTCTCGTTTATTTCTCTAGTTCTTTCTCATTGACTTAATTATAATATCCTGTCATTTTCGCAAATTATTTTATCGACAATTAGTATAAGAGCTTAAGAATCCAATTTTTTGAATTGTGATTGAAGGCTTTCGCTTGTCTAATTATTATCAAGAAATTATGCTATTGCAATTATGTTTGGGGCAAAAGTTGAGATTGAGAAGTTTCATGGGAGGAATAACTTTGGGCTATGGAGCGTCAAGACGCATGCACTATTAACAACCGAAGGTTTGGCTAAGGCATTGGATGGCAAAGAGGAGTTACCGATTCTAATGGAAGCCGCTAACATAGTAGAGCTAATGGAGAAAGCAAAGAGTATAATTTTGTTGAATCTGTCGAATGAGGTATTAAAAGAGGTGGCCGAGGAGAAGGATGTCATAGCATTGTGAGCAAACCTTCAAGGACACTATGTAACGAAGGGTTTGAACAATCGCCAGTACATGTTGAAGAAGATGTTTCAATTTAGATAAACTAAAGGTATGTTTATCAAATAGCACTTGGATGAACTCAATAAACTAATGATGGATTTGTAAAACGTCGATAAGATACTTGATGATAAAGAACATGATATGATGTTGTTAGCTTCTTTACATGAATCATGGGAGCATTTTGTTAATTCACTGCTGCAGTGGCATACTATGATTACGTTAGAAGAGGTAAAATCTGCTTTGTTCTCTAAGGAGTGGCAGAGAAATTTGTGAGGTGACAGTTTGGTGTAGGATATAACGTGGTGACTAGTGATTCGGGGTGGAGATCAACATCAAGGGCCTAGTAGCAATAAAGGTAAAAGCATATTGAAGTCACGTTATAGAAGGTCTAAGAGACACATGAAGTGCTTTAAATGTCACAAGGAGGGGCTCATTAGGAGAGATTATCTTAAGCAAAGAAATAGATGTGATAGCAGAATGCCACAAGCAGTGTAGTGAACGTTGCCAAGGAGAGCATCAATGATGTAGACGTTGTCTTGTGTATTACTATCTGCTCGTCAGGAGACGAATAGATGCTAAATTCGGGATGTTCTTATCATATGACGCCTCATAGGAACTGGTCACTACTTATCAGATTGTAGATGGTGGTAAAATTCTCATGAGGAATAATGCAACCTGCAAGGTTATAGGGATTGGAACAGTTCAGATTTGGATACACAATGGGGTGGTACATACACTAACAAACGTGAGGCATGTATAGGAGCTCAAGAAGAACATTATCTCTCTTATGACACTTGATAACATTAGGTGTGGAAACTCCACTGAAAGCGGAGTATTGAAAATCTCTCAAGATGCCATGATAGTGATGAGATGAGAGAGTGAATACTCTCTATCATCTACTAGAAGAGACTATGACAAGAGCTGTTGCAGTTTCATTAGGTGAGTCAAACTCTAATTAACTCAATTATGACATATGCAGGTAAGGTATATGAGTGAGGTAGGTATAACGATGCTAAGTGAAAAAGGGTTGTCAAAGGGACAAAAAACAAGGAAGTTGGACTTATATGAGCACTGTATCTTTAGGAAGCAGTGTCATTTTAAGTTTATTACAGCTTTTCGTTCGGCCAAGCAACTAGTTGAGTATATTCATTCAAACATCTTAGACCCTTCTCTGATTCCTTTGAAAGGAGATGCTCAATATATGCTAACATTTATCGACGACTACTTGAGGAAAGTATGGGTATAATTTCTAAAGCACAAATTTGATGTGTTTGGTCGAGATAAGAAATTTAAGGCATTGATAGAATAGCGGTCAATAAATAGATCAAGTGCCTGAAAATCCATAACGGCATAGAGTTGTGGTAAAGATTTTATTGAGTTCTACAAGAAAGAAGAAATTATGAAACATCGCACAGTATCCATAATACCACGGCAAAATAGTGAAGCAGAACAAAAGAACAAAACTTTACTTAAGCGAGCTTGGTGTATGCTTTCGCATGCAGGACTAAGTAAGAAATTTTGGACCGAAGTAGTGGACATGGCATGTCACTTGGTTAATTAATCTCCATCATATTCTATTGAGTGGAAGACTCCTGAGAAAGTATAGTCGAGGAAACTTGTTAATTACTCTAGATTACAAGTATTTGGATGTTCTATGTATGCTCATGATAATGATGGTAAGCTTGAATCAAGATCGAAGAAGTGTATGTTTTTGGGTTATACACATGGGATGAAAGACTACCAACTATGGTGCATTGATCCCAAATCATCTTATTTTCTAATCAACAGAGACATGATCTTCAACAAAATAGCAACGCTTTAACAAGGGAGTCCTAAGACATAACTAACAAAGCAGATATATCATGGTGTCAATAATGAGGTAAAGCTTAAGATGGAGATTCCAAAGAAGACCCTTGAGGTCTAAGGTAGAGATTTTAAATGAGGCCGCTGTTGAAGTCGGTGATACCGAGCAACTAGCTCAACCACAACACATTATAGCCGTAGACAAACAAATGAAACAAATTAAACCACCGATATGTTATGGTTATACTGATATTACTTATGCATTGATTATAGATGACAATGTGGAGGCAAATGAGCATTCGTCTTACTCTAAGGCGATGGCTAGTAGTGAGTCATGGCAGTGGCTATGGGCTATAAGTGAAGAGATGGAATTACTCCATCGGAATTAGACAATGGAGTTGGTCAAATTACCCAACAGCTAGAAAATTGTCAAAAGTAAATGGGTCTTTAAACAAAAGGAGGGCATTCTCGATATCGAGGCAACGAGATATAAGGTGAGACTTATGGCGAAAGAGATTACACGGCAAGATGTAGGAGTGTACAAAAGAATCTTAAAATGCCTGGACCGCTCGAAACCAAATTGGAATCGACAATTCCTAAGGGAACTAGGCCGGTTCTAGGTTCTGATTTATTGGAACCAGTGGATACTGATCCAATTCTTGATTCTAGGTGTGGAACCACCTACTGGCCCAAACTAGATCAATAATATATAGATATATATTTATTTTTTTAATAAAAATTTACAACCAAAAAATATTTAAGAAAAATAAAAACCCTAAAATTATTAATCTGAAACTCAACATCCATTAATTAAATGCTCATTTTTTTTCTCACTCTCACCTCGTTTGAGTTGTCTCTCTATCTCTCATTCACAGCCTTAGCTCCCAAGCTCAATGCCCATTGACTCTTAACTTTTAATATGAATCCAATATTTTTACTAATCTTGCAATTAAGATTAAGGAAGAAATTTCTTTCTTTCTTTATTTTTATTTTTTTTTGGCTTCACTTTGGCTTGTTGGAAAATGTTACACTGAGTCCATGAAACTTGGTGGACTGGTTCCATGGACCTACCCGAGAATCAGACCAGAACAACGGTCTGGTTCTCGGATGAATCCATTGAACCAACGGACGGTTTTCGATTTCAATTTTTTGGAAGTGGTCTTTAACGGGTGGTTCCCGATTCTAGGATGGGAATCACCTACCCGAACCATGCTCACCCCTAACAAGAGGGCATTAACTACAATGAGGTGTTCTCTCTTGTGATAAGACATACTTTTATTTGTGTTTTACTTACCTTAATTGTTGCACAAAATCTCAAGCTAGAGCAACTAGATGCGAAAACAATTTTTCTTCACAATGAGTTGGAGAAGCGAATTTACATGAGACAACAAGAAGGATTTGTTATTCTAGGTAAGGAAGGATATGTTTGTTTATTAAAGAAATCTTTGTAAGGGTTGAAACAGTCTCCTAGGTAGTGGTATAAGTATTTTGATACTTTCATAGCTAGTTAAGACTATTCAAAAAGTCAAACGGATAGATCTGTTTACTTTAGGAAAATGGAGGATGGTTCTTTGCTATATATGTTGTTTTATGTTGAGGACATGCTAATAGCAACTTAGCATATGTCTAATATTGATGTACTGAAGATGCAATTGAGTGCTGAGTTTGGGATAAAAGATTTAGTTGTTGCAAAGAAAATATTAAGTATGGAGATTTTACATGAAAGGACTGTAAGAGTTTTGTGTTTGTCTCAAGAGAAATATATGGAAAAGATTGTAGCACATTTTAATATGCAATTAGCGAAATCAGTGAATACATTTTTACCAAAGCACTATAAACTTTCAAATAAGTTATCACCACAACCTAAGGAAGAGGAGGAGCATATGTCATGTATTCCTTATTTTAGTGTAGTGGGTAATATTATATATGCTATGGTATGTACTATACTTGACATTTCACAAGCTATGAGTATAGTTAGTCGTTATATGAAGCATCTTAGTAAAATTCATTAGAAAGCTATAAAGTGGATCCTCAAATATTTGAAAAGGAAAATAGATGTGGGTATAGTGGACCAATGGGACAACAATGGCAATGAGACTAAGGCCCTGCATGGTAACATTTTTTTTTTTTTTTTGTTTATGAACAAAAATTTTGTTTTTTTGTTCCCGAAAACAAAAAAAGAACAGAAACGCGTTTGTTTACGTTTTCGTTCAAAAACTGTTTTTTTGTTCTCGGAACAAAATTGGAACGAAAAAAAGAAACAAAAAAAAGTTACTTTTCTTTTCCAGAAACACTTCTTGAAGAACAATTCTCTCTCTTTCTTGTCTTCTCTTTTTTTTTCTTCTTCTTTTCTTCTTCTTTTTTCTTTGGCCGGTCGCCGGCCTCGGCCATGGCCAGCGATCGGCCGTCGAGGGCCGGCGATGCCGTTGAGGGTCGGCAACCTCGCTGGAGCGTTGCTGGCCCCCGGCGAGGCCAAGCGTAGCCGGCCCTTGGAGAGGCTCGGCCTCGCCTTGGCTAGGCGAGCTCGAGCTCACCCAGATCCGGCGAGGCCGAGCCTCGCCATGGCCGGGCGAGGCTGTCGGCCCCCGTCGGCCGATCGCCGGAGGCCGGCAATAGGCCAAAAGAAGAAAAAAAGAAAAAAAAGAAAAAAAGAAAAAAGAAAGGAAAAAAGGAAAATAAAATAAAAATATTAAAAAATTAAAAGAAACAAAAAAGAATATAAATTTACCAAACGTGTTTTTATTCATTTTTTATTCTCGGAACAAGTTTACCAAACGCGTTTTTCTGATCAAAAATTGTTCCCCGGAACAGAAATAGTTTTTTCTATTTCTGTTCCCTGGAACAATTTTTGAACAGAAATGTTACCAAATCCGCCCTAATAGTTTTGAAGATTTTGATCACACTGGTGACTTGGATAAGTGTAGGTCTTTAGTAAGGTACGTATTTAGTAGGTGATGCACTAAGTTGGAAGGCGTCCTTAAAGGACCATGTTATATCTTGTCTTCAATTAAAATAGAGTACATGGCATTAACCTTTATAACAAAAGAGGCAATATGGTTAGGAAGTTTGCTCTTGGACTTTGGGTTAGATCAAAAAAGTGTTGATATACACCGTGCTAACCAATGTGCGATATATCTAGCATATAATCTGATTTATCATGAGCGAACAAATTATATTAACATCAGATACCATTTCATTCGATATGTCTTAGTGAAAGGTAAGGTTGTCATTAAGAAGATAGCAACAGGTGAGAATCCTGTAGGCATGATGACTAAATCTGTCCGTTGGCAAAGCTCAAATCTTGCTTGAGTTCAATTGGCACCTATAGAGAGTGAGCATCCATTGGGGCATTGGGAGAGCAGCATAAATGATAAACACTATGACTTGACTTCAAACGTCGAATCAAGATAGACAATTATTAAAATATGTCTTGAGTTTGAGTTTAAATATTGGTTAGTTAAATCAAATTTGTTAAGATAAAAATTTCAAAATGGATTAGAATTTCTCCATTGAAGAAATTTCCTAAATTGCATAAAGGAAGGGGCACACAAATATATTATTTGTGGATATGCGTATTTTCAAGAATATGGATCAGACATGCAGTCTTGCCATTGAGAGTTTGTTTTTCCTTTTCTTTTTTTCTTTTTTTTGGTCTTATTCGAGGATTTAACCAACGTCTAAGGACTTTCTAACTTTGACCGCATTGTGGACTCCCATATAAATTGCCGAACAAGGTTTTCTTTCCTGGTAGCCACACACACGGTGACATCGTTGGAGCCATACAGTAAAATCGAAAGACAAAGCCGCGACAGAACGCACAATGTTCTCAAGGCTCGGCCGCACAAAGAAATCTGACACAGGTTCTGATTTTGTTGTGTGATTTTACATCTGAATTGAGTTGTTTATTCGTAAACATATTAGATTTAAACTTAAATCTAAGTAGAAAAAACGCTCGAGTGTGTGAGCGATTGGAATTCTAATTCTTCAATTATTATTGAAGCTGTTGGCTCTCCCTATGGATGTAGATATCGACACTCCGAACCAAAGAGATAAATTTATGGTATACTTATTTTTTCTTTTTCTTTTTGTAGATCTTTTGCATTAACTTATGTGCAAAATCCTATTTTTTTCCACACATTATATTTCAATAGTCACAATGACCTCAAGCCCTCACTCGAGGCCTTCATGGCCATGCCAATCATGAGTGAGGCAACTCTCGCCTAGATCTAGCGAGAGCCTAGATGAGGGCCGCAACCCTAGGCAAGGGCTGATGAGAGCTTGTTGGTCCATACCGATCAAAATGAAAGGAAAAGGAAGAAAGAAAAAATTGCAAAATTGTAAAAATTATCCAAATTAGCGTCGTCAACACCGACCATGACATATAGGACAATCGGCATCCATGTCAGTAATTTCTGGCCAAAATTGGCCAGAATGACTCAATTGGCAAATTATGAAAATGTTTATGACTAAATTAATACAATTGAAAAAGTTATAACTAAAGTGTCACAAGTGCAATAGGTTAAAAAAAAAAATTATATTTTTCCCAGCAAAAGGGTGTAAACAGTGGAAGATATATGGATCGATTCAACACGTTCCCGTATCAATATGAAATCACATCGTTAACCCATGGCCATTTAGAAATTGGGCTATAGATGTAATCGGTAAAATCTATGCCCCATGGACCAAAAGGAATAATTTCATTATAGTTGCATCCGGGATTAAAGCGGTTTCTTATAATAAACATTACTCAGAAAGCAGCGGAGTTCATACAGTCCATTAGTATAGGATCCCTGAAATAATAACTAGTTTTGAGTAAATTCGATGTTTTGAATTCATGACGGTTGCTATAGGTGAAATCTCATGCATACATATGCATATATATATGTATGTATATATTATATAGAGAGGGGGAGGGAGAGAGAGACGTGATAGCAACCATTATTTACATTTGTGCAGTGAAGGAGAGATGACTCGAATTGTTTAATGCTCTATTTAGTAACATCTACTGAAGAAAAAAATTTCCTGTTTCACTCTTTTGTTTTTTTTCACCATGTTGGTCGTTTCCTGTCTTTCCAAGAGGAGCGAGCATTGAACGAGATCAACAACCTGCGGAGAAAGGTTCACGTACACTTGCTAGACCCATGCGTGCAGAATAATTTCATATGCTGTGAACATTGCAAAACGTCAAGGTATATCTTCAAGTTGCGCGGGTCAAGAAGACTCTATCTGTCAATTTGAAGACTTTTTCTCGTTTAAATTGCAGGAAGCACGGTCGATTAAAAAGAACAAGCAACTGAAACAGAAAGTATATCATCCACAAGAGGAACACTATTGTTGCTGATGGAAACGTTGTTAACAAATTCCGGCAACATGCCTTCGGCCTCTAGAACTTTGTTATCGCCATCCGAGTTCACCATCATCAATTTCCCTCGACGTAAAATCATCATCTTCATCTGTGATTTACCAAAACAAAATGACCACCTTTTTACACTGATGATACTTTTAACCAAAAGGAGAATGCATGGCAATATGTCAGCGACGAAGAATGCATGGCAATATGTCAGCGACGAACAAGTAATACTATTCATCGGGAAGTAATCATACGGTTCTGGAGGGCAAAGGCATGTTGTTGGAATCTGTTAACAACATTTCCATCAGCAGCAATAGTGTTCCTCCTGTGGATGATATACTTCCTGTTTCAGTTGCTTGTTCTTTTTAATCAACCGTGCTTCCTGCAGTTTCAGCAAGAAAAAGTCTTCAAATTGACAGATAGAGTCTTCTTGACCCGCGCAACTTGAAGATATACTTTGACGTTATGCAATGTTCACACGATATGAAATTATTCTGCACGCATGGATCTAGCAAGTGTACGCGAACCTTTCTCTGCAGTTCGTTGATCTCGTTCAATGCTCGCTCCTCCTGCAAAGACAGCAAACGACCAACATGGTGAAAAAAACAAAAGAGTGAAACAAGAATTTTTATTTCTTTTTTAAATCTTCATCTTGTCCCGTCAAGATTGTTCTGGATTGAACTTTTTTTCTGATTGCTAATTAAATGGATTAATTTTTACTTTTATTAAGTACTTAACTAAAATCTTATGACTCATGCATTCAAAACTCCTCATACTTTCATAATATGTAAATATGGACAAGTAAATTCATATATAATTTACTCATAATTTTCTAAAACTTGAATAACACTTCAGATTTTGATGGAAAATAAAGAAGAAATATTTTACTTTTTACACAAATGTAAACAAACAAACCTAAACAAAGCTTGGAGGACGACAATGAATACAAAGAGAGAACAGATGCAATCTGCTTCAACTGTTCAGCACACCAGAAAGAGACCGCAACATCAAGCCGTTTTATATATTTTTGAAGATTACTAAAGTTGCCCATCTTAGTTCTGAAATTCGTGGTTGATTCATCTCTCTCTCTGTCCCTCGTCCCCCCCCCCCCGCCCCCCCCCCCCCCCGGGGCTCCTTTTGGAAGTTCTGAATCTAGGTGCTTTCATATCCTCTCTAGCTGTTCTTTTCAAGTTTTGATCACCGTCCCCATCATAAGAAAATAGATCTCAACTTTCGATCTAATTTTAAATTTCTATATATTGCATACTTTTAGCAGGAATTACAACAAAATAGGCGTCCCTATGACGGATCATGACCAAGACATAGTGATCTCTCAAGAGACGATCAAAACCTAAATGTGCACTCCGTCAAACACCCCCCCCCAACTGAAACACACACACCACATGTAGGATCAAATTGCACATCCAAAAAAAATGTCCTAAGTTATTTGAGTATATCTATGCGATGCATCATCTGATGTTGAATTATAGACTTAAGAAATTAATATTTGAGTAACTGGAGCTGGAGAAATCACAGAGCTTGCCAGTGGAAGAGAAGATGATGAGGGACACATCAGCGTCACACAGAATGGAGAGTTCCTGAGCCTTCTTGATCAGCCCTCTTCTCCTCTTCGAGAATGTCACCTGCCTCGCCGTCAAGTTGTCTATCTTCTTTATCTTTATCTTCTCTCTCGCCATTTTCCTTGTTTCTCTTGTCAAATTCCTTCTATGACAAATAAAGGGGGAAAAAATCAGAAGAGACCCAGGTCAACAAACTAGTGGGTAATTCACCTAGAGCTAGACATGATAAACCTGGAGATGATATCAAAAGAGCAACACAAAGATCTTCAGTCAAATGGTAAAAATTCTGTGAACACCAGAAAACTCTAGGAAAATAGTAAACCAGTTCAGATCCATGAGCACAGCAAACAAATCACACCCGCGAAAAAAAAAAAGGGGGGGGGGGGGCCCGAAAATGCAAAATAATTGAGGGAAGTAGTGAAGATCTGTAGGTTTTGTGATTTCTCTTGATGTTTTATTTTTTCTTGGAGCTGGGTGCCGGGGGAGGGGGGGGGGGTGTGGTTTACCTTGGTCAGATATAGAACCAGATGGGGTTTGTTTGTCGGATCACAGCAACTAAAAGAAAGCCACCAGCCAGAGGAGAGATGGAGAGTGTTAAGGATTCGAGAATTGAAACGGGGTCTTCCCTTTTATTCGCCAAAGAGGGTATCTTTCCATGATCATCTTTTAGTATTTGACATTTACATTTAGCTTTAAAAAGATGGGAAATATTCTTGATTTCCCACATTTGAATGTTTCGATCTCTTTCGGCACCTAAAAGGTATGAACTCGTTTTTTTATTATATATTTTATTTTAGGAAATATTTATCTAAAAAGTCAGAAACTTATTATATGTTAGCCAATTCAATCTTGAACATTTTTAATTTGCTAATTTAGTCTTAAATCTTTTAAAAATTTCCCAATATAGTCATCTCAGCCATTTGGCCGAGAAATACTTATGTGGACACAACTAGCAATGATAAACAAGTTTTGCTCTCTTTTAAAATTAAAAAAAAAAAATGAATTTTTCTTTTTTTCCTTTTATTGTATTTCCTTTTGTTTTCTTATTCTTTTGTTGGATTTCCAAGCAAAGGGGTTGTTAGGGCCTTGTTGACGGCTAGCGACCCTTGTTGGCCTTTGTGCCCTTGCCTAGATCTTGGCGAGGGTCATTAGGAACATAGCAACCTATCAGCTAATAAAGGAAAAAGGAGAAAGAGAAAACAAAAAAGTGTCCATATCAGTGTTCGCCATGTTACATTGAATGACCAGTGTGTGCATCAATAATTTTCGGTCAAAATTGGCCATAAAACTATATTAGCAAATTATCAAAGATTTATAATAAATTGACCAATTGAAATTAGGACTGAATTAACCATTGTATAATAAATTTATGACTTTCTAGATAATTTTTCTTTTATTCTAGTGAAGGATTATGCTCCTTTGAGGGATGTGATCTCCTGACCATATTTACATATGATTATTGCATTCTGGAGAGATCGAGTGAACTCTCTTCTTCATTATTTTATATTCTATGGCTATTAAATAAGTTCATACTGTGGCTTCTTTTCTTAGTAAGAAGACTAAGAAAAGAATATTAGAACATGATCATTTTGTTTTGGAGACAGAATCTCTTAAGTAACTTATTGGATTTTGGATTACGTATTTATTTGCGAAAATCACTATTTTTAAGACAGTGTCTTTGATACGCTTTGCCCTACTTTCTTTCCCTACATTTTTCTGATTTTCATCACTTCTATTTGAATGCCCAGGAGGTATGAATTGGCTCACTCGTTTCTAGGTCAATGATTTTGTAAGTTCTCAAGAAACCTTAAGGTTTATAGCCATTGACACGTAATGTAATATATCTCAATTATTGATTAAAACATTCTAACGATTTCAATAATTACTGGGGACACGTGCTATTATAATAATTGTATTATACCATTAACTATCCTCCACTTGGTGGCTTTTAATAATACTATAGGAGCTTTTGGGAAAAATGAATTGATGCAAGACCTCCCATGGACAATTTAATAATGAAAAAGACAGAAAGAAACTAACACATTGACTTATAAGGCATTTTCTTTCTATATACACAAAAGTTATTTGAAGTGAAAACTTCCAGAAATTTTATTAATATTTGCCATGTGGCAACTCAGTTAGACTATGTACTCACCAACCTACTCATGCAAAATCTTATCTTATCTTATAGTGGAAGTTTCAAGAAATTTTACTAATATCTACCACTTAGTGGGAGAAGGATATTAGAAATGCAAAAAGTTGTGTACAACACTTATTTTAGTGTCAAAAAAATTTTTCGGATCACTAAAATGTCACTTTTAAAATTAAAAAAACGATCACTTAAGTGTCAACTTCGATCTGGATTGTCAGAAATCTGACGTAACCATATTTTGTCAATATCTCAATCCTACATGGCTCACTAGTATGCGCAATCAACATATAACCCTTAAATGATATTGTGTAGCAGATTAAAAAGTGATTATTTTAGTGCTAGTTGTCATTAAAAAATGATCATTTCAGTGCTAATCATTGTAAAAAATCAATTGCTTCAATGCCAGTCTCATTGAAAAAGTGATCGTTTCAGTGCCAAAAAATATCACCTCAAATAAGATTTTTAATTATAAAAGCCATCTTCGAAGGCACTTTAGTAGTTGTTTTTTCTTCAATTTGGCACTTAAGCATTTGGCAAAAACTTTTGGTACTAAAGTAAGCATCATAAACAATTTTTGGCATTTCCAATATCCTTCTCCCACAATTAGCATTAGAGGGATAGTCCATGTGTTCACCGCCAATCATAGATGGACAAAATAAGTACAGAAATGATGTGAAGACAAAGTTTAGAGTATTTGTTTTCTGAAATTATCATAAGTAACATGATAGGCAACTAAACTTAAGCAAATCAATTTATGTTGATTTTTAAGGCTCTGTTTGTTTTACGAAAAAATAAATAATTCAAAAAATATTTTTTTTGAAAATAATCATACGTTCTGCTTGAAATTATTAGCTAAGGAAAAGTTCTCATTTATCAACAGCAATTTGTATTTAAACATTTCCATGAATTATGAGTATATTTTTCGCCCATTCATTCTTGTAAATAACACAACAATTATTTTGAGGAAAATATTTTTTGAATAATTCATTTTTCATTAAATAAATGCACCTAAGAGGCAATAACTTTAATATTAGGATTCAGACAAGCGACCAAACTCAAGTAAACTATCTTATCTTGATTTATAAAATGCGAAAGCATTTTAAGCAAATTTAAAAAAATTACTTCATTGAAAATTCAAGCAAATGAAAGGTAACTACTGCCTTAACAAATGAAGAATTCCAAGCTAAAAATAAGTATCTCAACTTAGTAACATATGTAACATATTAACATTAACTATTATAAATTCAGTTACAATCTCTATATATTTCTGAAATTTATTATATTATTATTTAAATATAATGACTGGAGTAATTTTATAAGTACTTTTTAGTAATCGTTGTTCTTATTCCCCCTTGAATAATATAGTGAATGGGATTATCATCATCTGAATTTAGGAAGTATACCCTTCGTAACTTTAGAATCCATGACAGATTGTATGCACCCACATTAACAGGACAAAAAGTGGAATAGTCCCAATAGAAAAAAGATGGAAAAAGTACCCAAAAAATCCAAAATCTATTGCACTTGAACTAATTTAGTTCTAAACCTTTCAATTACACCTGTTGAGTCATAAACATTTTCACAATTTGCCAATGTAGTTCATTTGGCCAATTTTAACTAGAAATCGCCAACGTGAACCATTCTATGTGACAAAACCTGGACAAATTTCACATTTTCCTTTTTATTGGGGCTGGCTAAGCTTGTGGTCCTCACCCACTTGCAAGGGTCAAGCCCTCACCAAATCTGGCGAGGGTGACCCTCACCTAGGCCATAGGGTGGAGCCTTTGCGACTTCTAGGAAGGGCTCAAGCATCATAGCTTGGGCAAGGGCTCAACCTTCGTGGCTGAACAAGGGTCGCCCTCGCTAGATTTGGCAAGAGGCCTACCTGTATGAGGGCTTGGCAACCTTGCTCGTGACCAGCAATTGTCTGGGCAACAATCGCAACCATCACCACCACCAGCAGGTGGCGAGGGCTTACAAGACCTCTCCGGCAACTAGCAATGGTCGCTATGAAAATAAAAAGAAAATAAAAAGGAAATAGAAAAGAAAAATATTTAAAAAATTATGAAATTTGTCTACGTCAATGTCATTGTACCACATAGACAACGGGTTTCATTATATTAGCAATTTTCGGTCAAAATTGGTTGTATGGACGATATAGACAAATTGCAAAAAGGTTTAGGACGAATTGGTACAATTGGAAAGTTTGAGATTGAATTAACACAAATGTAATAAATTTAGGACGTTATGGCACTTTTCTTGAAAAAAGACAGTCGGGCTACTAGTCATGCAGTTGCAACTCAATGGTGACTCCACCATGGAAAGAGCTGCTTCTTTCTTGCTCCTAGCTTCATCGTTTAGTAGTAACGAGTGGCATGCATAAGCATTTTTAGTGATAGGGGTTTTGCTCTAGAGTACCTTGTATAGGATTTCAAACCTATCCCCCAATATGTAGAAAGGGGCAAGCCCGGAAATGTTCAATTTTGAAACTTCTACTGATCAAGAAATTAATTCTTTCAATCCTTTCATTGAAGCTCTCTAAAGTGATAAGGTAGCCTATTAGATACACCGAGTTAGAGAGAAACATAATTCATTTTCAACATGCTATAGTAATTAGTAAGTTCATACAATATCATGTGGCAAGGCCACTATCTTCAATACAAATAAATTTATAGAATAATCAGGAGTTACCATTATTTGCATAAAAAATTTGTATAAATCCATTTAAAAATCAAAACTACATACGTCGGATGAAATTATTGTTGCTATATGCTCATTCATTGATTTAAGTTTAACCAAATAATTAAATAAGATAATAAACTTTGCTCTTCGTCGTAGGAAGGAAATTCTGCGGGCGTTTGAAGAACCAATTCGCCCGCAAAAGTTAGAGCTGTGAAAACAAACGATTCAATGGACATACCGCAATTTATGGATGAAGAACCTATTCCCCGCAAAAGTTATAGCTGTGAAAACAAACGATTCAATGGATGTACCCTAATATATGGACAGAGCATCTTGTCTGAAAGTTGCCTCGCTAAATTTCAATTTCAAGATGCTGGAAGATTACGATGGGTCCATCCGATTGCAGATACTGCAACTTCACAAATGGCGGCACGAGCATGAACATCCGCCACCCTGTCCCGGAGCTGATCTCATCGGTGCACTTGTCTATGATGGTACGTCGAGACCTGACCCTTGGCACTGCCCGTACGAGAGGCGGAGGATCCCCGTCCACTCATTCAGCGTCCTTTCGAGTCCTCGAAACGGCATGAAGGGTCTAGTAACTCCCAGGTCCTTCAAAGCTTAATTCTCTCCATCCTTGGGTTGACCGTGGTCCGAATTGAGCCAATCTAATATCTAATTTAAATATCAATTCGCACAATATTAGTCCTCAATTTTTGGGATCTAAGATCAACCCAATTAAGTTTGAGATTGAGAATCGAACCAACCTTATGGATTTGGTCCGATTAAACGCCAATGCAGAATCAATCGATAATTTTTTTTATTTCATTTTTTGTATTTTCTAAAAAAATAAATTTTTTATTTCAAATTACATATCCATCAATAGGGGCGAGCCACAAGATGAGAGTGATTCGTGAGACGAGCAAACAAAGGCAAGCCATGAGGCAAGCAGCGAACAGCCAATGTTGCTCATGAGTGAAAAGGGTTTCTAATTAGGGCTTTATTTCCTTCTAATTTACTTGGCAACGAGTGAGGCCAGCAAAGAGAGGAGAGCAGCGCGAACATTGAGCAGCAAGCGGCACAAGCATTGAGCAACGAGCGAGGCTAGTGTCACTCGGTGAGTAAGGCAAGATTGCTCACAAGAGAAAAGTTGTTTCTTTCAAGTAAAAATTGAAGAGGATAAAGAAGAAAGAAGAGGATAAAAAAGAAAGGAGAACAAGAGTATTAGAGGAGGAGGACATCGTTTGATGCTGTTCAATGATGTTCGATGCTGTTCAAGTTAGGGTTTATTCTTTATAATAAATATAATAATATTATAAATAATATATTAGATATATAATATATAATATAACTAAAATATATTTTATATATAGATATATATTTATATATTTATATATAGTGAGGGTTGGTCCGAGTTAGATCAACCCTAAATTCTCATGATTGAATACCAATCTATACAGTACTAGTCCAAGAATCTTAAGGCCAAATATCGATCCAGTCCCTCTGGGAATCGAACTAGGATCAGTAGGGTTGGACCAGTCCAAGGTTGCTCTAGTATTGACTTTAAATTGATACTCACCCCTATCTGTCCTTTTGAGTCTACAAGAGGTTTCTTACTCCAGATATTGATTGTGCATTGACCCTCCGCCCTTCAAAGCCCTTTATATTCCGTTTCGGCGTGAGATCAGGAGTATTATATTCTGAGAAGTCTTTCTTTTGATGGTCCAAAAAGAAGCTTCGATCTTCTTGGTTGTCTACATTTCATTGGCCTCGTGCCTTGGCTTCTCGCTTCTTTCCTTGGGCATGTCCTCAGCAAAATCAATTCGTGGATAGATTCTACTGCACTCAGTGACAGTGTTGCGCTGATTCTTTTCGTTTTCGTAATGCCCTTTTTGCTTAGTTCACGGACCGGACTCGAGAATCCAATTAGTAAAAGAAGCCATAAGTCTACCCAATAACCCATTTCTTGAAAACCCTAACATTTATTCTACTAGTGCGAAATGCAACACTTTGAAAGTAGCTATCTCTTGTGTGACAAACGTGATCATTTAATCAAATATAATATATTTAAATTCCAAACACAAAGGAGATAAAGATATGATAATGTAGAAATATAGTACACGTCAAAGAAGAAAAATTCTTATATTTGAACACATCCATTGGGTAATGATTTGCTTTCAAAGAAGAATCCTCAATTCAAGATTTATTGATTAATACATTTTTAGATTTCACAAGTTGGACAGGGATTAAATTTGAATTTACTAGTCACAATCGATGCCATCTTCACGTTCTATTGGTTCCGAATATTTCAACTTCATTGTTATGTCTTTTGTCTTTGGAACCCTTGAAATTCCTTTAGCGTTCAACAAAAGCAAAAAAGTCCCGTCAAAATTTAAAGTATTATCTAAATTTCCACCAATTATGTTATTCTACATGTCAACATTTATATTCTACCAAATTGCAATATTTTAATTGAGGAAAGGCAATAAGTAAAAATCAATTTAGATATGCCCATGTATTTGGATATGGAGTTAGTTGGCCCCCTCGACTGAGAATAGCTAGACAATGATTCAAGAAGCTCTCCCACACAAAGCTGTTAGAAATGCCTCAAAGATGGCCAATTGATGCCTCCTTTGGTCCGCCAATTCCATCCTTAGCCAAAAGGGTCTATTAATTCCTACTTTTTGCATCGGGATTTCTACATAGGTCTAAACTTCAAATCTCTACGTAGGTCTAAACTTTAACGCCAAAAGGGTCACCCTCCCTCCTCATAAAAAGGGAAGAAAAAAAAAACAAGAGCATAGGCATCATTCGAGCAAAATCAATCCTATAAAGACATAGTTATCTCAATTTCCCGCTAAAATTTTTTGCTCCTTTCCTTGGAACAATATACTTGCTCCGGTTAGGAATCTTGGTGGATCTGGACATCTTCTTTCGAAGCCTTGGTGAAAATCTGGTCCCCTTGGCTGATGTTGCAACACTCTTCTGATGAGAACAAATGTACTGCATTAGATGTTTGCCCCATCTTTTCTCTGAGTCTTCGTGAAGTGCTGACTTGTAACAGGAACTAAACTTGTCGCATTCTCCGCTATATTAGACGTTCGCCTCCTACTCGTTGCAATCGCATTTGTTTGCCTCTACACAAATGTATTTGCACTAGTAATGCTTGTACATTACACATGAGAATGAACTAAAGAGCTATTTAACTGACTCTGAATTCATCATTTGTCGTGGGACTCTTCTTAATTGGCTGATCAGAAGGGACACTCTTACCACTTTGCTTCTTTGGGATTAAAAAAATTCTTTAACTTAAAAAGCTACATTGAGCAAGAAATTGTTAGAACCTTTTAGGCTAATACCTGTTGAACCTTGATACTCATGGATCTGCACAAATGTTGTCCAACCTTGAAAGATATGCATCTGCATAATATGCGTTGAACTTCCAAGAGGACAAATGTTGAAGTGGATTAACTACCCACTTCAACACAAAACAAAAACTATATCATGTTTGACAAATTTATTGCCGCATGATAAATACGCAATCAATCTAGTAATATAAAACAATCATATTTTTGGACGTCAAAAAATGGAATCAAAAGATAAGTCTCAAATTTCGAGAAATGGCTGTATAGACAAGTAATGTTCTAGAATTAGTTCAACATAGTAATTATTAATACAACCCTAAAATGGCAAATGCACATTGGTAGTTGCGATTTTATTCAGACTTAGAAAAAGGATCATGATATTGAAAAGGAACGCTTTCTTTGGGGAATTCCCAAAGATTTTGTTTCTGTAAATGGATTCTCTTCATGATTTGGAACTTCACAAGTACATTGAGTACCAGAAAATGAAACTTGATGGACATACTAATCGGATAACCTTTCCTGCAGACCAGAAGGCAGAAAACTCAGAAGTTGGACATGTGAAATTCTGGTTTTATGAGAAATTTTGATGCTCGAACAAATAGTAAATGACGGGGAAAAGTATCTGCGTATTTACCGGCATACAATATTTCATCCACCCTATGATCTCACTGCTTTATCATTTTTATTTTATCTTTTTGGTACACAGCCTTATCATTGCTGAATAACAAATAAGCCTTATAGCGATGAGTTTAACTTGTTAACATATATACACACAGACACATACACATGTACACACATATACATATACAAAGGCCAATAAAAAATAGTTAGACTAACTTCAGGTCTGAGACGGAAAGAGAACAGACCTAAATCCTCACAAAAATAATACAAAAATATCATAACAAACCTCATGATAATAAAAGGAAAATTCCACTTTACACGTCACGCTGAAAAAGACCTTACAATGCGAACGAAAAAGCTAGCTGACCTTTCAACTGATGAAGAGAGCAAACTGATGCAAAATTGGCTTTACCCGTAAAGCAAGAAATTCTCGTGAATACGAATGGTTGGGAAAGTGCGGATAATATGTTTCCATTTATCGTCCTTCTTGAGGCTGATCTCCCCCATTTTTATTTTAACAAGGCTGATCTCACTGCCTTATCATTTTTATTTTATCTTTTTGGTACACTGCCTTATCATTGCTGAATAACAAATAAGCCTTATAGCGATGAGTTTAACTTGTTAACATATATACACACAGACACATACACATGTACACACATATACATACCCAAAGGCCAATAAAAAATAGTTAGACTAACTTCAGGTCTGAGACGGAAAGAGAACAGACCTAAATCCTCACAAAAATAATACAAAAATATCATAACAAACCTCATGATAATAAAAGGAAAATTCCACTTTACACGTCACGCTGAAAAAGACCTTACAATGCAAACGAAAAAGCTAGCTGACCTTTCAACTGATGAAGAGAGCAAACTGATGCAAAATTGGCTTTACCCGTAAAGCAAGAAATTCTCGTGAATACGAATGGTTGGGAAAGTGCGGATAATATGTTTCCATTTATCGTCCTTCTTGAGGCTGATCTCCCCCATTTTTATTTTAACAAGGCTGATCTCACTGCCTTATCATTTTTATTTTATCTTTTTGGTACACTGCCTTATCATTGCT
This sequence comes from Eucalyptus leucophloia subsp. euroa, assembly GCA_017140325.1. NCBI lineage: Eukaryota > Viridiplantae > Streptophyta > Magnoliopsida > Myrtales > Myrtaceae > Eucalyptus > Eucalyptus leucophloia. Next base: position 30,972,157 of record CM029473.1, read on the forward strand.
GAATAACAAATAAGCATTATAGCGATGAGTTTAACTTGTTAACATATATACACACAGACACATACACATGTACACACATATACATATACAAAGGCCAATAAAAAATAGTTAGACTAACTTCAGATCTGAGACGGAAAGAGAACAGACCTAAATCCTCACAAAAATAATACAAAAATATCATAACAAACCTCATGATAATAAAAGGAAAATTCCACTTTACACGTCACGCTGAAAAAGACCTTACAATGCAAACGAAAAAGCTAGCTGACCTTTCAACTGATGAAGAGAGCAAACTGATGCAAAATTGGCTTTACCCGTAAAGCAAGAAATTCTCGTGAATACAAATGGTTGGGAAAGTGCGGATAATATGTTTCCATTTATCGTCCTTCTTGAGGCTGATCTTCCCCATTTTCGTCTATTTAAATAGGTTTTCTACTTGAATGGTTTTCTAGTAGGAGTAGATTGCCTTAAAAAAAAGAGGTTTTCTATTTTAGATACAACTCTCTTCTATATAAGAAGTGGGTCTACTCTATGAAAAGTATCCAAGAGGAGTTTGTGCTCGTGAATTACCATCTAAGTGATTGAAGTCAAGAAAATCGTGTGCTAAGATTTTGTGTAATTCCTTTGTGAGATTAAGAAATTATTTCATAAAGTGTGGTTAAAAGCCATGTGAGTTGTTGGTTCTAATTGGAGGCTTAGAAATACTTAAGAGTGTTTGAGTAACTTAAGAGTGGCTATAATCTCAATTGTCTCGCTTGATTTATAGTTTTGTGCCTCTCTTCCCATGGACATAAGTCACATAGATTAAACCATGTAAATCCAGTGTCCAATATATTCTTTTTGTCTGTATATTTTATAGTTAGATCACTTGTTATCTGCAACAATTATTATTATAGTTAGGCTTAACTGAGTTGAAGCGAATCGATAGTGACAAAAGAAGGAAAAGTGAATATCAACAAATTTGATGGAAAGGACTTTTATTTCTGGAAAATGCAAATTGAGGATTATCTTTACCAAAGTAATCTACACTTACCCTTAAATAGGAAGAAGTCAAAGTTGATTAAAGATTCTTATTGGAGTTTGATAGATAGATAGACGTTGGTGACATTTAACTAACATTGGCTTGTAATGTCGCATTTAACATCATGGAAGAGATAATCTTTCTAGGTTTGATGAATGCCCTGTCAAACATGTATGAAAAGCCCTATACAATTAACAAGGTCTATTTAATGCAATATCTGTTTGACTTAAAGATGGATTAATGTGCATAAATTGTTGATCATATCAATGAATTTAATGTGGTCGTTAATCAATTTAATTTAGTTGAGATTAACTTTTAAGATGAGGTATGTGCTTTGTATCTATTACCCTTATTGCCTAATAGTTTGACTATTAATGTTACTATTGTTGGTAATTCGTTTGGGTCAATAGGGTTGGCATCTAATGGGTGAGGACATTAGTATGAAAGAATTTGGTGCACTCGTGCTTGCTACTTTAGTAGGTGAAGGTTAAGGAAGAATTAGTACTTGTGTTAGCAAAGTAGTATAAACTTGAACAAATGTAGTAAGTTTAGAATTGGTGGTGCTGTCTATTAGAGTTGTGGCAAGAGGAGACATCTTAGAAGGGATTCTCTTAGGCTGAATAACAAGAAGGGTGAGGGAATTAGAGTTGAGTATGCCGATGATGTTGCAACTATAATTAACTGTAAGAATTGAGCCTACCGATAGTGTTGCAACTAATTAACTAAGCATTCTTGGTTTGATGGATTGATTATAGATTATGGCTTTTGGTTTCATGCTAAATCAAATGAGAACCGATTTACTTCTTATCATTGCATGAATAATGGTAAAGTGTAATTGGGGAACAACACTAAGTGCTATATTTTGGGTATTGGTGATGTTAATATCAGAATGCATGATAGCATGTGAGAATAGTGACATGAGTATGACATTCTCCAAAATTGAAGAAGAGCATGATTTCCTTGAATGCCCTACATTCAGCTTACTATTGGTATACTTCATAAAATGGAGTTTTAAATGTCGTTCAAGGGTTGAAAAATAAATAAATAAATAAATAAAAGGTTGCTTAAGGTGTCCTAGTGATAATAAAAGAAATCAAGCATAGTGGTTTAAACGATCGCTTACTTTCCATAACATAATACAAATGAATGAAATGTGAAGTAATGTCTTGTAGCTCATCATTATTTATGCGAATAAATCCATTTGATAAATTCGCTTCTTCGCTTTTTCTTAAGCATGCAAATTCGCCTCCTCATTTGCCAAAATCTTTTTAATCACAATCATGTGGAATCCTAATATTCCTCGTTATGAAGATCTAATAAAATCATAGGAAAATAAAATCCTGCGTGACTACTTGGAAACACAACCTTAATTTTTCTTTAGAATAGGGCTAAGAATGGCCAAATTCACTCATATTAGATATTTCTATAGACAAGTCCTATCTATCCACATATGGAGGGATTATGAGGGAATTGTGCAACTTATGAAGAAATTATTCCTCTTTTTCATAGATACCCTTTTTTAATCTCAAGTTGTAAGATCATAAGAAAATATGTCATTAAGCTATATTACAATCCTTTTATCTTGTTAGCATCCAAACAACATCTTCACTAAATTTTTCCATTTGTTTTCTTTTCTTTTCTTTTCTCTTGTCATTAGCAATCCTTTACATTTCTTGTAATCACTACATCCAAACCAGGTGTTTATACATCCAAACCAAGTGTTTATACATCCACACCAGGTGTTTATCTAAGAGATAAGTGTACTAAAAGTTTCAAAACTTTTCACGAAAATGTAATTGAGCCTATGTCTTGTCAACTTGGTGGAATTAAGCCCCTTCGTTAACTCCGTCAAATTTGACTAATGAAAAATTTCGAAGAGACATTTGTTATTACTTTCTTAAGACATGTGGTATCAATGTGGCACACCAAGCGCAACAGCAGAAAAATAATTTGAAATTAAACAAAATGAGAAGTGATGGAAAACTATAAGGAAAACAATTAGTGAATAAAGATAAAAAAAATTATACTATTCTTCTTCTTCTTTTCTCATCGATGCACAAGTTAGGAAAACTTATTTTTAATCTTCTTCTTTCATCTGCTTAGCTCATCAATTACAAATCTAAGCTACTAAGAGCACAAACTATATTAAGAATCTTGCATGTTAGATCGGCCATGGAAAGAAGCTCGAAGACGCTTAAGTGGCCATGACCATGTCAAGCTATAGCAGCCATGGCCAAGCTCGACAAAGCTTGAGTGGCCATGGCAGCATAGCCATGGTCGCAAGCTTGAAGAAGCATGGAAGCTAAAGCGACCATGGTTGAGTTTGATGAAACTCGGAGCAGTTATGTCCAAGAGCTTGACAAAGTTCAAGTTGTTGTGCTACAAACTTGACAAAGCGCAGGTGACTATGGCCACGAGTTTGAAGAAGCTTGGACACTAGTGCGGCAATGGCTGAGCTCGACTCTTGAGCAGCCATCACCTAGAGCTTGAAAAACCTCAAGTAGTGATGATGGCGGTGCCATTGCAAAAGTTGTGGTTAGAGGTGAGCAGTTCCAAGTACTATATAAGTTTCATCTGATACCTAGAACCTATCCACCAGAATAGGTTCCTTGTAGTTGGAACATGGAACCTACCATGCATACCATAGAACTTGGAACCTACCATGCATTCCCTAAAACTTAGAACATACCCTGTCACAGGTTCCAATGTCGATTCCAAGTTCTACCTAGGTTTCACATGTATTATTAATTGAACAATTATAATGAATCATAATCCTTCATAACCACCACTTGCTGCTACACTCCATTCACCATAACTTATATTGAGACAAAATCTTAGTCATAAAATGGAAATTCATACTAATGGTTTCACATCATACACTCGTCATCAAACACTATGAAATTTCGTAAGATTGTGTGAAGACAGAAACCAAGAAAAACACAAAAATTTGATTTAGGTTCCAAGTCATGGCTACTTAGAAAATGTAACATACCACTCAAAATAGGTTCTCCAACTTCTAGAATCTAGAACCTACTCTGTATACCTTGAAACTTAAGACCGGATAGGTTCCCACCAGTCGCTAGTCTGATTCTTCAGTACCAAGTTCTACCTTAAAACCATGCTCACCCTTAGTAATGGTGGCAAGATGGTCGAGCGTCCTTATTGTTGTTTTAGATTTTTAATTTTTGTATTTTCAATTCTTATATTTTTTTCTTATTTCTTTTTACATCCAATTTTTTCTTATGTAGCAATTGATGGGAGTAAAATAATTAAAAAAAAATGACATCTCCATAGCCAAATTAGAAATTTTAGAACTTTTAATATACTTATCCCTAACCAAAATGAGATGAGCTTTTACATCGTGATACTAATCGATAATCCATGAATAAATAAAGTGGGAAAATAGGGTTCCTTAATCGAGCATAAATCACCATAACTTATGAAAAATGAGGAGACAATCTCAGCAAAAGAGTATAAATGATCATAAATTTTTTTGTTGATTCCACAATAGTTTTTATAGTTTTAATAAATAGAATTAATAGCCGACATTAATAATCTAGATCTGACAGAGAAGCAAAATGCTTTTCGTTGGTTTTTATCGGCACTAGCAAACGCGCACCCATTGCGTGCATGAACAAAATTGACGTATGAAGCATTAAGCAAAACTACATTGTTAGAAATACTTAAATCATTAAATAATGAAAAGAAAAATTAATGATAAAACTACACAATATACAAAATCTTTTAATTATATATGAAAAGAAAAAAATATTTCAAGATCTGCTGTTTAAGAAGATCGTTGTAGTATAAAAAAGATTGAAATCTTAACATTGAAACTTAGAAGAGATTTATTAATATACTATACATACATGGAAACAATATTTATATGACAAGTAATTGAAGATGTGCTAGGAAGGAAAAAAAAATGATGAGATCTCTTAAATATCGGCAATTCTCTTATATAATAGAATGTATAAATATGCTCCATAGGAATGACAGATTTTTCTGTACAATATTCTAGACTGGATATCTAACCTGTGAAGAAAATGTTTATGTTAGCTTAATTAATCATTGAAGTCACTGCTAGCCACTCGCAGTCTACCATAGTATCAAAAAAATTGACTGAAATCGCAAATTTATTGAACTACAGAAAAAAGACCACCTTAGAGTGTTTGAGAGACTTTCATTTTTATAACAACTTTTACTTTATCAAGTTTGAGCAAGTTTAAAGTTTTGAATTCATAATGGTAATGCAATGGGTGAAGTCTCAAAAAAAAAAAAAAAAACGGAAGAAGAGATGTGGTAGCATCTACCAATGTTTCAAAGGAGAGCCGAATCGAATTTTCTTAGGTTTTTATTAGAAGCATTTACCGGAGGAAAGAGGAGAAAAGTTTTTAAATTTCCCTTTCTTTTGTCCTCATGGAAAATAATTCTATGTTTGGGAGAACTAGGGAGAAGGAAAAGAGAAGTTATTTCTCTCTTTCACAATAAATTTAAAATATTAGAATTTTGCACTCAAATTTTCATTACCCACACTTGGCCCTTTGCCCGATAGAGCGTAAAGTTCACAAAACTTTTCATATTCACCCCTGGTTTTTCTTTCCTTCCCTCCTTCCCAAACAGCACATTGCTATTAGGATGTGGCTAATGAAGTGGCGCCCTTGTAATAAAGTGTAGAATCTCTAACTTTACAATAGCATCTTCCACCATGTAGATTACCAATTCTTATAATCCTTTCCAAATTACAACCATCATCCACGTTGTGCCCATAACTTGTAACCCACTAATTAAGAATTTAATTAGCCTTTCCAAAATATGATTAATCAAGGGGTGCACGGATGTCACTGGCATCAACATATTTGTCAATATAACTTATCAATAGATATTCTGCAATTAGTGGTACATTATTGTATTGAGGTTGTTTAAAGCAACCAAGCAAGAAAATACAGTACAAGTACTTTAGACGAAAATTGTTGCAAGAGTTCCACCTGTATAAGTAGTTGAATCATCAACTAGCTATATGTACTACTGATTTGGAATAATAGTTAATTGCAATCATAGGCTTTAATCCTTTATTGTTATTATTGAAGTCATTGGCATCAATACTGCGTCGTTTGCTTGCAGGACAAAGTACCAGTTGGCCGTCTCCTGTTTCGGATTCAGGAAGGAAGCCCGCAAGCTGATGATATGGGCAGAGAAATTAATGTTCCAAAAAGGTTTCTTAAAATAAAACCTAAGGGATTTGGTTTGTGCAAAATAGGAAAAAAAAAACACATTGAAATTTGCGACGGTAATAAGTTTTTTTTTTTTTGAACAATGACGGTAATAAGTTGAATCGCAGTCAATAAGCCGGTGATGGGGTCCTTCTCGAGCAGTCTAGAAACCTACTCTACTGTCGTTCTTTTTTTTTTTTTTTTGGACAATACTCTACTATTGTTCACACGTCTTTGATTCTTTGTGAGAAAATAGGGCGCCATGTAATGATATCATAGTTGGAAAAAAAATTTAAAAAAAAAAAATCAATCAAAGACAAGTTTTATACACTGGATAACTATTCTTTTAAAAAATCATGCTTAAATTACTCTGATAATACTATGTCCCCAGAGGGAAACCTAAATGAAAAGCTAATCCAACTTATTAGCTGGACACATTTCCTAATCCACAATAATATCAGCTAATTATAACTTCAAAAATAAAAGGATTGGCTCGAAGAAGCGGGGGCTAAAAATTGTTAAACTTTCCAATCATCAAAGCATCTAGAGGCAAACTTAAATTTAATTACCAGAAGAACAAAATAAAGGGCGTCAATATGTAGTACGTATTCATTTTCAATAGACCAGTTCTTCTTGTTTGCTCACCCTAAATTGAGGGATGAGAGCTATCATCATCCAGAGGAGGAATGCTATTGCTGCTGATGGAAAACGTTGTTCCAAGTTTACAGTCACCGATCTCCCACGATGTAAAATTATCTTCATCCGTAATTTGTCAAAATAAGAAAACCACCCATGGATACTGATTATTCCTCTAAAGAAAAGGAGAATTCATGGCAATACATTAGCGACAAACAAGTGATACTGTTTACTGGGAAGTAATCTTACTTCCTGTTTCACTTGCTTGTTCTCTTCAATTAAACGTTTCTCCAGCAATATCAATAAATTTTACTCTTCAAATCAACAGAGTCTTCTCGACCACCCACAGCTTGAAGTTATACTTTAACGTTATGTAATGTTCACAGCATACGAAATTATTCTGCACACATGGGTCTAGTGAGTGTACGCGAACCTTTCTCCTCAGTTTGTTGATCTCGTTCGATGCTCACTCCCCCTGGAAAGACAGGAACAACCAACATGGCGAAAAAACAAAAGAGTCAAACAAGAACAACACAGATGAAGGACCCTTCTTTTGGTTCTTAGAGAAACCCAATGAAAAAATCTAATGAAGAGACCTCAGTCTTGATCAAGAGGCTCAGTTCCACTTCTCTAATTGTCCCGATTCCTCCCTGTTCAACCCCTCCAGATACTCTCCCTTCATCTACCTGAGACAGAAGTCAAGAATAATCTTAGCTGATCTGCGAAGAGGAGGAACAAGGGAAAAAAGACATTTTCGACTCAAACAAACAAGGTAAACATATCCGGGCACCTCAGTTTGTGAAGCTCATCACTCACTTCCTTGTGCAGCATTTCATGTTTGTTGTTCCCTCTCTAAGACAACAAAAACAAGGGCAAAAGAAGGTTAGATCCTCCATGGGAAAATCATTCTAATCCATTTATATCAGTGTTTCAAATGTCTGAATTATACTCTAGGGAAAAAGAATGTAAGGCTTGCCAATCTGAAGAGGAATACTTCGTGTAACAGAGAGAATACGTGTCTCATTTCACACACATATGTCTTCAAGTTTGAAGAGAAAATAGAAGCCTAGAAGGCATATATATAAGCAAGGGATTTACCTGGAGTTCAAGACATGGTTGGACCGTTTTCTCAATGTTATTGCAGTGGATAACATACCTCGTTAGCGTATCCTCCATCCTTCAAAGAATAAAATCTCGATCTAGCCCATTTTGTTTTTAGTATGGTACATGTTTTTTTTTGGTAAGAAAAAAAAAAATCTTTTAGTATGGTACATGTTTGTATACTTATGGTGCATGTTTGTAAAAGTGCCAAACTAGGACTGTAGAATCTTGAATGAAGATGAAATCTTGCTTGTAAAGTACAGGAAATTCTGTCTTTTAGGATACTGTACACATGTGAGCATGTTTGGAAAAGTGCTGTAAAATCTTCATATAGTCCTGTCAAGATTGTTCTGCATTGAATTTTTTTCTGTTTGCTAATTAAATGGATTAACTTTTACTTTTATTTTCTACACTTTTATTTTCTACTAAGCAAAAATCTAATAACTCAGGCATTCGAAATTCCTCATACTTTCATAATATGCAAAAATGGACATGTATATTCATATATAATTTACTCATAATTTTCTAAAACTTGAACAGCGCTTCAGATTTTGACTCAAAAAAAAAAAAATCTTTTCCTTTTTACACAAATGTAAACAGACAAACCTGAACAAAGCTCGTCGGAGGAGGAAAAAGAATACAAAGAGAGAACACATGTAATCTGCCTCAAGTGTTCAACACACCAGAAAGAGACCTCAACATCAAGCTGTTGTAAATATTTTTGGAGATTACTAATGTTGCCCATTCTAGTTCTGAAATTCGTGGTTTCTTCATCTCTCTCCGTCCCTCGCTCCCCCCTCCTTGCTCCTTTAGGAAGTTCTGAATCTAGGTCCTTTAACATTCTCTCTCGCTGTTCTTTTTAAATTCTGAGCACCGCCCCATCATAAGAAAATAGATCTCACCATCGATCTAATTTTAAATTTCTATATATTGCATACTTTGAGCAGGAACTACAACAAAATACGCGTGCCTAGAACGGATCATGACCAAGACATAGTGATCTCTCAGGAGATGATCGACGTACCCAAATATGTACTCCGTCACCACCCCCTCTGCCCGGCCGCCGACCTTACACCCACCCTCCCCCCCCCCAAACACACGCCAAATGGAGGATCAAATTTCACATCCAATAAAAGTCACAAGTTATTTGATTATATCTATGGGATGCAACATCCGAGGATGAATTATAGACTTAAGAAATTAATATTTGAGTACCTGGAGCTGGAGAAATCATGGAGCTTGCCAGTGGCTGAGAAGATGGTGAGGGACACATCAGCGTCACACAGAACGGAGAGCTCCTGAGCCTTCTTGATCAGTCCTCTTCTCCTCTTCGAGAATGTCACCTGCCTCGCCGTCAAGTTGTCTATCTCCTTTATCTTTATCTTCTCTCTCGCCATTTTCCCTGAATCTCTTCTAAAATTCATTCTATGTTAGAAAAAGGGGGGGAGAAAAAGATCAGAAGAGACCCAGGTCAACAAACTAGTGGGTATCTCACCTGGAGTTAGACACGATAGGCCTGGAAATAATCTCAAAAGAGCAATACAAAGATCTTGAGTCAAAGTTTTGTGAGACTAAGTCACCAGGAAACCCTAGGAAGAAAGGAAACCAGTTCAGATCCAAGAGCACAACAAACAAAACACACCAGCCAAAAAAAAAAAATCCCAGAAAATGCAAAATGATTGAGGGAAGGAGTGAAGATCTGTGGGTTTTGTGATTTCTCTAGATTTTTTATTTTTTCTTGGTGCTAGGCGTGGGAGCGGGGAGGGGTTCACTTTGTTTAGATGCAGAACCAGATGGGGTTTGTTTGCTGATCAAAGCAACAAAAAGAAAGCCACCAGTCAGAGAAGGAGAGAGAGAATGTTGGGGGTTCGAGGGTTCGAGAATTCAAAAGGGGTCTTCTCTTTTATTCGCCAAAGAGGGTATCTTTCTATCATCATTTTTTAGTATTTGACATTTACATTTAGCCGGCAAAAGATGGGAAATATCCATGAGAACGAGGAGGAGACCTGAATCAACGAAACCTAGGACTTTAGTTTATTCATTTAAATATCCCGGTGACGGCTAGCGAACCTCGTCGCCGGCCATCGCACCTCGCCTGGATTTGGTGAGAGTCACCCAGTCCCTGATAAACCATCAACAGAAAATCCAATAAAGGAAAAGAAAAAAAAATGAAAATAGAAAATTTCAAATTTATAAAAAAAATGTAAAAATTATATATATCAGCACTAACCGGGCCACGTTGAATGACCATCATCCACGTCTACACCGTAAGAATTACATCAGCAATGTGTGTAGGAGTAATACGATGGGAAACTTTGTAATTATACCAAACCCTCTCTTTATCCCCCTCACTCTTGCAATAGTAGCTCTACTCCTACCGGCCAAGTCTCCTCTTGGAAAAGCATTATCATGGAAAAGCTTGACTAGACCGTAAACTGGATTTCCTCTCGCGCAATGGGGACGGAAATGAGCTTGTAGTTGCTCCCCCACTTGAGGCTATTGAAGAAGGAAAGACTCATTTTGAGCATTGTCTTGTAAAGAGAACCTCTTAGATTATCGGCCACAGAGGATGGTTATTTCTTCTTTAAGCTCTCTAATGGCTCAAATTGGAAGTTATAGAGGTGGGGATTTGGGACACGTTTGTTCTTGCAGAAATGGCACCCTCTCATTAGGTTGGAGAAGGCAAAGATTACCTCTGTGCCTATTTGGGTCCATTTGTACAATGTACCCCATGCCTTGTGGACCAAAATCGGATTAAGTTATGTATGTAGCGTACTTGGAAGACCCTTATATATGGATAAAGCCACTGAACATAAACGGTAGCTATCATATGCTAGGGTATGCATCCTTATGAACTTTAATAGCTCATTTCCAGATAAATTCGTTATTGACGTGGGGAATGATGAGGTCTTTGAGGTGACTATTGACCATAGTTGATTTCCACTAGAACGCGAACATTGTAATTGCTTTGGTCACAAGGATTGTACTGTGGTTAGTAAAGAAGTCTGGGTCCCTAAAGTCAAAAAGAATTGTGTAGCTTCTACTAAAATGTGGTCGGAATCACCAACAGATACTGCCCAAATTACCATCTACAAAAAAGAGATTCTTAGCCGATTGTCCTATCGGAAATAACTTCGTCTACACTAACAAAACCTAATGCCTCGAATGCTCAGCCGTTTGTCCCTGTTGCTTCCCCCCTTGTCTCACCTTCTTCAGAGTTTAAACTAGTCGGTAACAAGAAAAAAAAAAGGTCACACAAGGGAAATAGAGATTCTTACAACTTATTGACCTCTGGGAATAGATTTGCGCTAGTGAAAGTTGATGACCACCCAAGTACTTTTAGTTGTTGTGTTGATGTACCTAGGGTTGATGAGGATGGGTCGATAGAACATCCTATTTTAGAACATAAGGGGCCTTAATTGTAGCCCCAAACAAAAGGAGCTTGTGGAGTTTGCAATGTCCGAAGATCCTCATTTTATTAGTGTCACGCCTCAAATCTCCGAGCATGCGAATATTCCTCAATGGTTATTACGACGTCCCAAGTCACGTCACCAAATCATTCTTTTCATCTTTCAATTAAATGCAAGTAGAACCATTTAATATAAACACCTAGTCAAACATAAAAACAAAGATAGTAAAAACACACCAACATTTCCAAAAGTAGAACTCTTATTTATACACTGTTCACCCTAAAAAGTTTAAAAATTACAAGCTTTTCTATGACAACCTCCTACCAATCCTTCAGAAGTCAGGGTTAACCTAAACTTCACTAACTGCAGGACCAGCTGAAAAGTAACGCATCTCACGTCCACCACAACCGCACATGACGGTTTTCTACACTATAGCCCTAAAAAATAATAAATAACCACGAGTGAAATAAAATCTTAGCGAGTTAACGACGTAATCCTCAATTAGGACGCTGATTCGTCTCAAAGGCACCCTAAACATGCAACACGTTGAATAATCTCGTGGGCATTCTTACCTCGCCTAGGGTGCACATTATTAATTAACGTGTGCCCAAAGCAATACATCAAGCATACATATAATCATAACACATTTCAAACTCTTCCATACACAAAGCATTCATGCGTGTTCCAATTATTACGACCCCTCAGGCCATAGCCAACATAAGAGTTGGCGGTGATCCGGTATAACTGGGCATCATCCTGCTCCATCAAGCACAGCATCACCTCACATACTCATGTGCATCAGGACGGCATTCCATTAGGAGTATTGGTCCAGTCTCAACCGCAACTCGGCATCTAATAAAATCGAGTGTCATCTCGCATATTCATACACATCAAGACGAAACCATTATTACCCCGCGTAATAATACACATGAGGGTCATTATGTGATCACACGAATAGTCGACCATTTGAGCCTATTCTTATCTTTTCACTTAGCCAATGCAGATGTGGTTCATGCTTACTATCGCAAATTTCACACGTAAAAATGCAGTAAAATAATCTCATGTAATCACATGCACATAATTAATCCGTCAAATTTTGAACAGTTTCATTTTAAAACTTCATTGCCTCCATTTAACATGTAAAACATGGCATCGCAACACGACACCTCAAGATTTACCATTTAAATGCCAATTAAACCTTTCTTTAAAAATAGTACTTAAGGTTCATAATTGGGACAATCATTTTCATAGTATAAATGCATAAATATATCCAATAATTCAAGCATAAGATTCTACTTATCGACTAATACATCATTAATTGGCACTAACCATCATTAATTAAGATTAACAGTAATTAATTAAGACTAATTGTTATTAATTAATATAATTGTAATTAATTAAGCTAATTGCGGTTCAATTAATTAAGTTAATTGTAATTAATTAAACTATATGCACTTAACCTTAATCTAAACTACCTTTAAGCATACTTAACACTAAACCATTATTAACTACCACCAACCACCATGATCCATAAACTGATCCTACCCCTAAATGCATTTAACTCCCTAATCAAGAATTAGGAGTCAACTCACGGTTTTCTGGCGATGACAAGCTCACGGCGATAACAACGCGCCAACAATGAGGGCATGACGTTCACAACTATAATGGCAACGCTTGGCGAGCTTGGACTCACGGCCAAGCTAGGCTAAGGCGCAACTCAATGGTGGTGAGCGACGGCTTGAGGGACGGCGACACGAACATCGTGATGGTGCAGGTGGACGGTGGTGGTGGTGGTGGTGGCTCAAGCAACAGCGGGAAAAGTGGGCGGCAAAGGGGGAGCGAAAATGGAGAGGGAAATAAGGAGGAGGAGGAAGAAGAAAAAAGAGAGAAATTGGGGGAAATGGGGGAAGGGTTGACCACTTGAGGGAGGGGGGAGAGAGAGATTTCTCCAAAAATCTCCCTAAAACCCTCTCCTCCTTGCATTATATCCCCTTGTCCTTATCCTCTTCTCTTTTGTTTTATTTTCTTAAATGCCAAAAACCATCTAGAATGGGCAAAATAGACATTTCACAACTTTTCACCAAAAATTTTAATTTTGTCGTTGGGCCCATTTACTTGAATGAGCTTGAATTGGGCTAGACTTAGCTTGGCAGGCCTAATTAGGCCTTCATGGCTGACTTGAGGGGCGTGAGGCCTGTTGATCTTCACTTGGCCCAACTTCTCTCTTCAACTTCCAATTTTCGACTGAATAGTCCTTATTTGGAAATTTAAAGCTTACCGATAAATTGCAGATAAATGAGCGACGTCCAATAGGTTGGTCTTGGGATCCTCAAAAGTTCAATCCCCAAAATCGAATTAGATTTCATGATTAAAATTCGATCAAATACGATTTTAGTACGACCTAAACTTTTGGGTGGCTTTTAAGGGTTTTCGCGCGGTTGACTCGTGGTAAATAATTTTCGATCCATATTTATGCATTTTCAAATCTTAGATGACCCTTGGTTTTATGTAATTACAAGAGTTTAATTACATATCCTAAGTACAAGATCAATAAAAATAGTTTTATAGTCGTTCGCAATGAGTATCATAATCGTGCAAAATCACTCGCGAACCAACTATGTACTTCTGTCAAATCAATTTGTATCTGTTTACTAATTAACTTATAACAGTGCAATATTGTCCCTTTCAATACTTATGGTCAAGTGGTCTATCCCTAATTAAATTCTATGATCTTTCGTGTTTTAATCATTTATGGTCTCTTTCAATAGATTAATTAACTCATGAGTAATTAATTCTAAGTAAATTAGCTATGAGTGCACTGATGAAATAATCATTTTATATATTTCGAAAGGAGTCGAATTTCAGAATATCACACTTATTTTGTTAGAGCATAAAATGAAGGAGGGTGATGCTAATTTTGTCATCAATAATAGATTTCAAGGTTGTAATTACACTCACAACTATACGAGTAGTACACTAGATAGAATTTGGATCTTGTGGAAGCTGTCTATTGCTAGTTTAACAATGAAGGAAGTCTCGGCACAAGTCATGCATTGTCTCATTGAAAGACCTGGAGATAATTCTTTTTTTCTACTTTCTGCCATCTATGGAAGTAATAGTGAAGCTAAACTCAAGGTTTTATGGCGTGACATGGTAACCTTTTCTACTACTAAGTTTGAAAATCTACCCTAGTTACTAATGGGGGATTTCAATGAAACGAGGAACACTAATGAAAGGATTACCTCCACAACTAGATGTGTGGAGGGACTTTTGGTTTGGAGGAGCTGAACACCATGATTGATGAGCTTACATTGATTGAATCTCCTTCCATAGGCCCTTTCTTTACTTGGACTAACAAAAGGGTGGATGGTAATCTAAAAGCAAGCAGAATTTATAGAGCCCTGATCAATGCAGATTGGCAAAATAGGTATAATCATTATTCGGTTGAATTTTTGCTTTCATGTGTTTCTAATCACTCCCCATGCTTAGTACATCTCGACCAACTACTAGGAGGAAAAAACTTTCCTTGAAATTCTTCAATTTTTGCGCATGGTAAACACTTGTTGACAAGACGATATCAAAGGATCCATAATGTTTACAATGGTGAAGAAACTCAAAGCTTTGAAGCAATAACTAAAGCACCAGAACAAATCTCAAATTGGTGACTTGCACTTGACGATCAAGGAGGCTAGGGAAAGCCTTCAGCGAATTCAATGAGAGCTCACTCTAGACCCCGACAACCCAACTCTCGAAATGAAGAAAAGGCACAACTAGAACAACTCCCTACTCTCGGCAAACATAAAGAAATCCTTCTCAAACAGAAATCTAGGAATCTATGGTTTAAATAGGGTGATGGCAACAGCAAGATTTTATTAGCCTCCATGATGCGTAGAAGTGCTCAAAATAGGATTAATCAGCTCTTACTCGATAATGGTTCCATTATTACTGATGAGAGGGCTCTAAAGCATACAGTATGATCCTATTACCGCCACTTACTTGGAAACTCCAGCCATAGTCGCATCCCATATGACAAGCTCGCTTATCAATTTCATGAAGATGTTAGTGCTCTAGTCACTAAATTGTTTATTCAACGAGCAGATATTCACGGAGTCATTAAGGGTTTCAACAATTTCAAAGCTCCCGGTCCAGACAGGTATAACAGCTTAAACTACCAAAAAGCTTGGCCCATCATCGGACATGACATTGAAGATGCTATCATGGAATTCTTCTCTTCAAGGAGAATGCTGAAATCGATAAATTCTACATTGATCTCTCTTAAATTGAAGGTTTCAATTCCATGACGCCTTAGGAATAATCGACCCATTTCATGCTACAATGTCATATATAAAATCATATCAAAGCTGCTTGTAGATAGAATAACTTGTATTCTCCCTTCAATCGTTGGTATCAACCAAACTGCTTTCATTTCTCATGAAGGCTTATGATATGATAAAATGGGATGTTGTTCTCAGGGTTTTAAAAGCTGTTAATACCCTTCAATACTTTATTGATTTGATAAATCAATGCATTACCCCTCGAAGGTTCTCAGTTAACTTCAATGGTGAACAGGTTAGATATTTTGCAAGTACAAATGGGCTCCCACGAGGTGACCCCCTTTCTCCCTTCCTCTTTATTCTGGTTATGGAAATCCTTAATAGAATTGTCATGTGGAAAATTGCTACCTCATCTTTTAAGTTCCATTGACATTGCAAATCACAAAGGATTACTCATTTATGCTTTGCTGATGACCTGTTCTTATTTGCTCATCGGGATGTGAACTCCATCCACTACCTTCTTGATGCATTAGATGATTTTGCCGCTCTTCCTATACTTAGATTTAACCCAAACAAATGTCATATCTTTTTCTCTAGGTTGTCTGAGGATGAAAACACCTTGTATTGGATCACACGCCTTTTTCCATAGGTACCATCCCCATTAGATACCTCGGTGCCTCACTTGTTACACGAAGGACCACGCACACAGATTGTAAGGGCCTAATTAAAAAGATATTTTAGAAAATAGATGAATGGGGCATGAATCATACAGCTACGCATGAAGACTTCAATTGGCCAAATCGATACTTTTTTTCTATTTGCACTTACTGGATGCAAATGTATCTCCTCCTAAAGCAAACTATTTATGAGATTGAAAAGAAGATGAAGCAATTCTTATGGGTAGTAAATGCTGAAACTCACAAATCCCACAAAGTTGCATGGAATGTAGTATGCGCACTAAAAAAGGAGGGAGGACTAGGCCTGCTCGATCTAAAACTCTAAAATAAAGTATTGATGGGTCACATGCTTTTAAGCCTTATCAATCTTCTGTCCACATCCCTGTGGAGTACTTGGGTTCATCATAAAAAATGCATAGGTACTCTCATTATGCAACTCAACATTAAGGGTTGTATGGCTTGGAGTTGGCAATGTATTCTCAAGTTAAGACTTGCCCTAACACCTATTATATCTAGCAAAATATACTATTGCAAAGAGATATACAAGGAATTCAGACAAGAGGGACCTGCCGTGGACTGGTATCAATTAATTTGGACCAATGGTATTAATAAGCATAATTTTATCGGCTGGTTTATTTGTAGAGATAGACTACAACAGCAGTAGCCATATCACAGTGGTTGTTTTCACTAGATACTAAGTGTGACTTTTATATGACTAGTACAAAAGACGGAACCTTTATTCTTTGAATACGCTTGGACAAGCAGTGTATGGAGTAGCATTTTGGCACAAAATGGAATTTGGCATTATGTAGGAGGTTGGAACTTAAAACTTCAATGGATGATTGGGGCCACCAATGGCAAAAACTTGGTGGCAAGACTCCTCGAGCTTTTTTTTTTTTCTTAATGACAATCAATTGCATCTAGATGGAATGTGAACAGTTTAACAATTCGATTGAGCCTCATTTTCTGTTAGCTAGGATTCGAAAAGTTGTAAGAGGTAGGGCGTCACTCTACCAGAAGTGTAATCTTTCTCAGGCAAATGTTTTATTAGCCATATGGAGGCTTCCTTCCTCCATCTTTTTGCATAATTAGTCTCTTTGAAATGCTAGGGGATTCCCCTAAGCTTTTGTACCTCGTATGATCAATGATATTCACATATTTACAGGAAAAAAAAAGAATTACATTGACAAATCATCAAAAGTTTAGGACTAAATTAACCAAATCTTCTAACCAAAAAAATTAGCCAAAATTAAAATTGAATTGGCCACCATATAATAAATTTAGGATTTTTAAGACAATTTTCCCTTTATTGTAATGAAGGATTATGCTCATTCAAGGGATGTGATCTCCAGACCATCTAAATACAAGTATTGCATTTTGTAGAGACCGAGCGAACTCTCTTCTCCATTGTTTTATATTTTCTGGTTATCAAATAAGTTCCTACCGGTTCTTCGGCAAAAGAACAGCCCTAGTGCCAAAACTTGGCACGAAGGGACACTTAAGTGCCAAAACTTCAAAAAGTTATGCTTAAGTGCCAGTTTCGGAGTAAAGTGAATCGCTTAAGTGCCACTCTAGCCAAAATCTGGCCAAATGGCTTACGTGGCAATTTTCCGACAAATTGGGTGCAAAACAGCGTCATTTTGCACGCTGACGTGGCGAGAAAATGCAAAACGACGTCATTTTAGCTCGATATGTAAATAATTACTATAAAAATTAATTAAATTTAATTTAAACTTAATTTTATTTAAAATATTCTAAAAAATTAAAAAAAAAAATTAAAAAACTTAAAATTAAAAAACTTAAAAATAAAAAATAAAAATAAAAAAGAGGGGGGTGGGCTAAGGGAGTGGCTGAGGGGTGAGCCCTCACCGCTGCCGCCTCCCCGCCACCACCGGGAAGGGCTGGCGACGGAGGAGGGAGGGGTCGGCGTCGCCGCCCCCGGCCAAGGCCCGGCGACCCGGCCGATGCTCCCCACCGTCGCCAGCCCTTCTTAGCGACAGCGAGGAGGCAGCGAGGGCTCGCAAGCTCTCGCCCAAATCCAGCAAGGGCTCGCAGGCCCTCTCCGCGCCGGCGGCGTCGCCGGCCCCTAGCTAGGGCCAAGCGACCCCGGCCGATGCTCCCCACCGTCACCGGCCCTTCCCGGCAACAGCGAGGAGGTGGCAAGGACCTGCGAGCCCTTGCCCAAATCTGCGGCGAGGGTCATGACCCTCCCTCCTCTGTCATCGGCCCTTCCGGGCGGCGACGGCGAGGGCTCAGCCCTCAGCCGCCCCCTTCACCCACCCCCTTTTTTTTTTTAGTTTTAAGTTTTTAAAATTTTAATTTTTTAAATTTTTTAGAATATTTTAAATAAAATTAAGTTTAAATTTAATTTAATTAATTTTTATATTAATTATTTACACATCGAGTCAAAACGATGTCATTTTTGCATTTTCTCGCCACATCAGCGTGCAAAACGACGCCGTTTTGCACCTAACTTGCCGGAAAATTGCCACGTCAGCCATTTGGCCGAACTTTAGTCGGAGTGGTATTTAAGTTATCCACTTTACTCCGAAACTGGCACTTAAGTGTACCTTTTCGAAGTTTTGGCACTTAAGTATCCCTCCATGCCAAGTTTTGGCACTCCAGGTGTCCCAAACTCCCAGTTCTTCTTATCTTAATAAGTAGACTAAGAAAATAATATTGGAGTGTGATCATTATGCTGTGGAGATAGAATCTCTGAAGTGGCTGATTGGATTTTGGATTACGTATTTATTTGTGAAAATCACTGCATTAAAACAATGACTCTGATCTCTCTCGCAGCTCTTTGTTGGCTGCTGTTTTGGCCTTCTTATGCTGCTATTTTTATTTGCATTGTATCTCTCTCGCAGCTCCTCCCTCCCATTTTCTCCCCTCCTAGCCCCCTTTCACTCGTTTAGACTTCCTGTCTTTCTAAGTGTAAGCTGGTGCCGAGGACCCCTTGTTGTACAGCTGTATACCTTTTTGTGCAAAAGTTTATATACTTCTTACCTTTTTACCCAAAAAAAAAAAAAAAAAAAACAACTTTGATATGCCTTGCCCTACTTTCTTTCCCTACATTTTTCTGATTTTCATCACTTCTCTTTGAATGTCCCAGAAGATATGTATTGGCTCACTCGTTTTTAGATTAACGTCTCTGTAAGTTCTCAAAAAACCGTTTCTCATCAGATTTGTAGCCATCAACACCTAATGTAAGATATGTCGATTGTTGCTAGAAAACATTCTAACAATATAAATAATTACTAGGGACGCTTTTGCTATTGTAAATATTGGATTATCCCATTAACTATCCTCCAAGCCGGTGACTTTTAATGATACTAGATGAGCTTTTTGGACAAAAATTAAATGATGGAGGAGCTCCTATGGATAATTTTATAGTGAAAAAGACAAAAAGAAACTAACACATCGACTTTTGAAGAATTTTCTTTTTATATTCACAAAAGTTACCTGAAGTAAAAGCATCTAGAAATTTGATTAATATTTGCCATGTGGCAACTCAGTTACTCTACTTATGTTCACCAACCTTCGGATTGAGATACAATAGGAAAGGATAAAGTGGGACTTAAAATTTTAGAACATCCTCCGAATTCTAAAAATTCCCACCAATCATTTGGTAAAATTTAAAATAGGATTGAGAATCTTTCAAAAAAATTTACAATCCTCTTCCGTCTCTCTCTCTCTCTCTCTCTCTCTCTCTCTCTCTCTCTCAGGTCGTGATGCCTTCACTATCTCTCACAAATTGTCGACGCCTTCACTGTTCCACTAACGGTGATGAGCCCCCAGAAGCTCCTCCCTCTTGTGGCCTCTTTGACTGAAAAAACTGCCTCACGTCTGGGCTACTGCGACCTCCGACTTCCGACTACCGCTGCCGCATTGCCCTCGCTGTCTCGCATTGATCATCAGCCCCCTCCCTCTCTTATTCCCTCTTCTCGACCATGTCTCTCAGTGTCTTGACAATGACGACAATCGGGCAGCACCAGCTCTTGTCGGCAGTAGCAAAATCAGCGAGTTAGCAAGAGCAGAGGACGGGGTTCAATCGGGAGAAACTAATAAGGACGGAATGTCGAAATGAAATTGACGACGTAAATGGTCATGATGGTCAATTGGATTTCGTGGAGGAGGAGGAGGGGTCATTTCGATGAGAAGGCTAGTTTCAATGGGTACTCTGTTTCCAGTAATTGAACAATGCGAAGGTTTGGAATCGCAATCGTCTTGTGGGAACGAGCAAGTTGAGAGCAAAGAATCATTTCGTCTTAAATGCGTCACTGCATCACTCCACGTTGAAAGATAAGAGAGCTTGTTAAGTTATTTTTTAAATTTTTAATTCCAGTCCGGTTTTATTCCACCCCCTTACCTAGCTTTCTTATTTGGCAGATTATCCCGGTATATTTAGATATTTCTAGATTTATCCGATCGGGAGGATGTCGTCAAACACTTGGATTCAAATCCAAATTATCAAACGAAACCTTACAATTTATATATTTCCTGAATTGTTACTTTTTAATTTATTGTTATTATAATGACTGGAATAATTATATTGGCACTTTTTTGGTAAAAGTTGTTTTTATTCCCTTTTGAATACTATGGTGAATGGGATTATCATATACTCTCGGTTTAGGAGGTATACCCTTTTGATATATTGTCATATTAATGTTAGAACACTTAACAAATTGTATGCATCTATATTAACATGTCAAATAGTGGGATAGTTTTAGAGCACGTTTGGCAACCGACCAAATAGTGAAATTTTCTATTCTTTTGTTTCGGGAGTGGATTTAGAATAGAAATTCGTTTGGTAAATTTTTTGTTCCTGGGAATAGATTTGGAGTAAAATTAAGGAATACAAAAAAAAGTTAATTCTTTGTTCCCGGAAACAATTATAGAATGAAGCCAACCCATTTTTTTTTCTCTTTTTTCTTCTTTTCTTCTTGTTCTTCTTCCTTATCTCTTCTTCTTCCACCGCTGCCACCACCACCGTCCACCGTTGCTAGTCGCCAATGACCAGTTGGCCGAGGTCCGGTGACCTTGCCGGAGGCTTGCCAAGCTAAGGCAATGTTCGGCGAGCTCACTAGAGGCTCACCCAACCATCGGCGAGGCTCGACCTCACTAGATTTAGCAAGGCTGAGCCTCGCCGGTGGCCAAGTGGGCCTCACCCAAGCCTCCCCCGCCACTGCTGAGCCAAGTGAGGCTCGCCCAACCACCGACGAGCCTCACCTAGTCGAGCGATGGCCAAGCCCAGCTGAGCCATGGCTGGGCGAGGCTCGACCTTGCCTAGGTCGGCAACGCCAAGCTTGCCCAGTCATCAACAAGGCTCGACCTTGCCGGGCCATCACGAGGTCGGCATCACCCGGCCAAGGTGAGGCCGACCTTGTAGCGACTCGGCAAGGTCAAGCCCAACCAGCGCCTGGGCGAGCTCGGCCTCGCTAGATCTGGGTGAGGCTACTTACCCAACCAAGACTTAGTTAAGCCTCGCCCAATTGCTGGCAAGGCTCAGCCGAAGAGGTGCAGCCTCACCAAGGGCCGGTGATGCTCTGTCGAGATCGTCGGTGATGCTCTGGCGAGGTCACCAGCCAGAGCTTGAAAAAGTAGGAGAATGAGGAGGCAAGGAAAAGAAAAAAAAAAAAAAAAAAGAAGAAGAAAGGGGAAAGAAAAAAAAAGGAAAAGTGATAAAATTATTTAAAAATTAAAAGAAAATTGTTTGGAGTAAAAATTTTGAGGATAGTGCAAATGCAATTTTATTCCGGAAATAAAAATTTTAAACAGTTAACAAATATTTTAAAATACTTAAATATTATTCCGGGGAGTAGAATAAAAAAGAATTATTTCTGATCAGAAATTATTTTCTTGAACAAAATAATTACCAAACATGCTCTTAGTATAAAAAAGATAATTAGGCTACTAATCAAGCAGCTGTGATTCTATGGTGACTTTACCGTGGGAAGAGCCACTTCTTTTTTGCTCCTAGCTTAGTTATTTATTGGTGACAAGAGAAGTGCATAAGTCCTCTTAGAGCTGTGATTCTATGGTGACTTTACCGTGGGAAGAGCCACTTCTTTTTTGCTCCTAGCTTAGTTATTTAGTGGTGACAAGTGAAGTGCATAAGTCCTCTTAGGTATAGGGGTTTTACCCTAGAGTACCTTGTATAAGATTTCAAACCCATCCCCTAATAAGTGGAAAAGGACAAGCATGAGATGTTCAACTTAAAAACTTCTATTAACAAAGAAATTAGTTCCTTCAATCTGTTCATTAAAGCTCTTTGAGGTGATAAGACAGCCTATGAGAAATACCAATGTAAAGAGAAACGAGATTCATTTTCAACACGCTATAGTCATCAGTAAGTCCATGTAATATCACATAATGGGTCAATATATTTAATATAAATAAATTTAGAGAATAACTAGAGCTATCATTCAGTACAAAAAAAAAAAAAAAAACTCTATTAATAAGAAATGTAAATGTTAGGATGTACGTTTGAATTATAATAGATAGTCCACATTAGAGAATTGACGTGACATTGAACACTTTTTTTAGTAAATGTAGATTCAATTAGATATCTTGACGGGCTCAAATTTAAGCTTCTTCTTGACAATCACTCCGAGTAAAGATATCGATTTCTACCCACCCTAGAAACTGATTAGCCTGAGGTAGGATCCAGCCCCTAGAAGACAACGCAAATCGCGTGCTATGCACTTCCAACAATAAATTCCTATGAGAATCAAAATTACGCAAATCGAATGTAATGGCTATTGCTCTATGCAAAAGTTAGAACTATTGAAACAAGCGACTCGTTGCACATACCTATATATGGACGAACATCTTATCATAAAGTGGCCATGGTAAATTTAAAATTCAAGATGCTGGAAAATTATGATAAGTCTTTCTGATTGCAGGAACTGCAACTTCACACGTGGCAGCACGAGGATGAACATCCGCCATCCTGTCCCGGAGCTAATCTCATCGGTGTACGTGCCTATGATACGCGTCCAGACCTGATCTATGGGCCGTACGAAAGGGCGAGGATTTCCCCGTCCGCTCGTTCAGCGCCCTTTCGAGTCCACGAAACGGCAAGACGGGTCTAGCAACTCGCAGATCCTTCAAAGCTTATTCTCTCCGTCCTTCGAGTCCGCGAGAGGTTTCTTACTCAAGATACTACCTATCCATTGACTCTTCGTCCTCTGAAGCCCTTTATATTCCTGTTTCGACGTGAGATTAGGAGGATTATATTCTGAGAAGTTTCTTTTGATGGTCCAACAAGGAGCTTCGACCTTCTTGGTTGTCTGCATTTCATCGGCCTCTTGCCTTGGCTTCTCGCTTCTTTCCTTGGGTTATGTCCTCTTCAAAATCAATTCGTGGATAGATTCCAATGCGACTAGTGACGTGTCGCGCTGATTCTGGACCGGACTCCAGAATCCAATTAGTAAAAGAAGCCACAGGTGTACCCAAAAACTTATTTCTTGAAAAGCCAACTTTTATTTTGCTAGTGTGAAAAGCAACACTTCGAAAGTAGCATCTTATTGCGTGATAAACGTTTATTTAAGTTCCAAACACAAAGGAAATAAAGAAATAATGATGTTCAAATAGAGTACGTATCAAAGTTCTTATATTTCCAGTCAAAGACAAAAAGTTCTTATATTTGAACACGTCCATCGGATAATATTTTGCTTTCGAAGAAGAATCCTCAACTCAAGAATTCTATTAACACATGATTAGAATTTTTTTTTTTATCACATGATTAGAATTCACGAGTCAGATAGGGATCGAATTTGAATTTACCAGTCACACATTCAACACCATCTTCACGTTTCATTAGTTCCGAATATTTCAACTTTACCGACATGACTTTTGTCTTTGAAACCCTTGAGTATTCCTTTGGCAATCAGCAAAAGCAAAAAAATCCCGTCAAAATTTAAAATATATATATATATCTAAATTTCCACCAATTAGGTTATTCCACGTGTCAACATTTATGTTTTAAAGTTTCGGATGTTATTCTACTGAATTGCAATATTTTAATTGAGGAAAAGCAATAAGTAAAAATCAATTTAGACATGCCTATGTATTTGGATATGGAGCTGGTTGGCACCCTCGACTGTGAATAGCTAGACAATGCCTTGAGAAGTTCATCAAGATTCAAGAAGCTCTCACACAAAAAGCTGTTAGAAATGCCTCAAAATGATGCTTCCCTTGGTCCGCCAATTCCATCCTTAGCCAAACAGGTCCATTAATTCCTACCTTTTGCATCGGGATTTTTACATAGATCCAAACCTCAAATCTAAAATCGGAAGCTCTACCATTAAATTAGACATGATCTAGTCATATATGCAAAATCTCTCTCTAAAGTTAGGTGTTGGTTTCATCTGATGACGGATGATATGGTTTCACTATCAAGCATGGTAATCCAATGCTAAAGGAGTCACAGTATTCTTGTCGCACATGTGCAGAGATCTCGAGTCAGGTCGCAAATGGATCCCTAACCTACTTGTCATTTGAGCATTTACTACATCATGTACAGAGACTTCGTGGTTTCCAACATATGCCCGTAGAATTTGTTGGGGTCATGAGATACCACATCCATCGTTCCACAGTACCACCTAAGGTTGAATCTTGAGGGTGGACTAATTAAGTTGTCAACTCATCGCTATTCACTCGGGATCAGTCGCCCTCCCTCCTCATAGAAAGGGGGAAAAAAGTGAGAGCATAGGCATCGTTCGAGCAACATAAATACTATAAAGACAGAATGTATCTCACTTTTTCCACCAAAAAATTTTACTCGTCTTTCCTCGGAGTAATATTATTCACATTCTCTCGAAGCCTTGGTGAAAGTCTGGTCCCCTTGGCTGATGTAGCAACACTCTCCTGAGTTGAGAACACGTACTGCGTTAGATGTTTGTCCCATCTTTTCTCCGAGTCTTGGTGAAGTTCTCACACTTGTAACAGGAACTGAACTCGTCACTTTCTCTACTGTATCAAATGCCCACCTCCTCCTTGCTCCAATCGCATCTGTATGTCTGTCTACATAAATATATTTCATTAGGAATGCTTGTACATTGCGTATGAGGATGAAATAAAAAGCTGTACACTTACTCTCGTCCATCTTTTGTCATGAAACTCTTCTCAATTGGCAGATCAGAAGGGACAGTCTTGCCACTTGGCTTCTGTGGGATTGGAATCAATTCTTTGACTTGAAAAGCTACAATGTACAAGAAATTGTTAGAACTATTCTAAGCTAATGTCTGTTGAACCTTGATACTCATGGATCTGCACAAAATTCCAAACTAATATCTGTCGAACCTCGAAACATATGGATCTGCATATATATGCGTAGAACTTCTCCTAAGAGAGATGATGAAGTGTAGTAACTGCGCAGTTCAAAACAAAACAAAAACTACATCATGTTTGACAAATTTATGATTACTTGATAATATATGCAACCAATCTAGTAATTTAAAAAAATCATATCTTTGGACGTCAAAAAATGTAATCAAAAGACTTTAACCCAAAAAAAAAAAAAAAATGTAATCAAAAGATAAATCTCAGATTTCGAGAATGGACTGAACAAACAAGTAATATCCTTGAATAGTTCAACAATGTAGTCATTAATACAACCCTGAAATGGAAAATGCACATCGGTAGGCGAGATTCAATCATATCTTTGGACGTCAAAAATGGAATCAAAAGATAAATCTCAGATTTCGAGAATGGGCTGAACAGACAAGTAATATCCTAGAATAGTTCAACAATGTAATCATTAAAACAACCCTAAAATGGAAAATGCACATTGTAGTTGAGATTTTATGTTCAGACTTAGAAAAAGGATCATGATATTGAAAAGGGACGCTTTCTTTAAGGAATTCCCATAGATTTTGTTTCTGTAAATGGATTCTCTGCATGACTTGGAACTTTAAAAGTAGATTGAGTACCAGAAATTGAAGCTCGATGGACATATTAATCAGATAACCATTTCTGCAGACCAGAAGGCAGAAATTGAAGCTCGATGGACATATTAATCAGATAACCATTTCTGCAGACCAGAAGGCAGAAAACTCAGCAGAAAACTCAGAAGTTGGACATGTGAAATTCTGGTTTTATGTGGAAATTTGATGCCCAAACAAACAGTGAATTACGGGGAAAAGTATCTGCGTATATGTGGGCAATTGGGCATACAAGATTCACCCATCCAAAAATCTTTCCAACTTACTGCGAATCCATCCTTTGTCATGAAACTCCTCTTAACTGGCTGATCAGAAGGGACAGCCTCGCGACTTGGCTTCTATGGGACCGAAACAATTTTTTAACTAGAAAAGCTACAATGAATTAAAAATTGTTAGAATTACGTTAAGCTAATACCTGTTGAACCTCCATACTCATGGATCTGCACAGAAGTCCAAACTAATATCTGTTGAACCTTGAAACATATGGATCTGCATAAATATGCTTAGAACCTCCAAGAAGAGAAATGATGAAGTGGATTAACTGCCCAGTTTAAACAAAACAAAATCTACATCATGTTTTGACAAATTTATCATTACATGATATTATAGGCAATCAATCTAGTAATATAAAACAATCATATTTTTGGACGTAAGAAAATGGAATCAAAAGATAAGTCTTCTTAATTGAGAAAGTGAAAATCCAAAAGTTGAAATTTCCAAAAATATGATTGAGTACCAAGAAATTGGAACTTCATGAATGTAATAATTGGATATCCTATTTAGAAGACCAAGGGTGCGTTTGGTAATGTTTTTGTTCTAGAGAACAATTTTTTTTTCATAAACCCTTGTTTTTTCTATTTTTGTTCCCGAAAACAGTTTCTGAGCATTTAAACGCATTTGATAACTACACAAAATTTCTGTTCTCGAGAGAGAATTGCGTTTGGTACGACCCCATATATTTTTATGACTAAGAATTTCTTTTAATTTATTAATAATTTTATTACAGTTTTCTTTTTTTCTTTTCTTTTTTCTTTTTCTTCTCCTTCCTCCAACTGGTCTCCGGTTAACGACCGGCCAGACAAGGGCCAGCAAGGTCGACCTTAGGAGAGGCTCGCCAACCACCGGCAAGGTCACCCCGAGCCTCACCCGGCCATCGACAAGGTAAAGCCTTGGCAGGGCTAGGTGAGTTTCGGCCTCACCCGACCAAGGCGAGGCCAAGCCTCACCCTGCCACAATGAGGCTTGGGGGGCCTCATCAGTGGCCAACAAGGCTCGAGATGACTAGGCGAGGCTCAGGGGAGCCTCCCCAGCCATGGCGAGGTCGCCAAGCCTCTTCTGGCCAGTCGTTGACTGGCACCAAGGCCAACAACCAATTAGGGGAAGAAAGGAGGAAGAGAAAAAAAGAAGAAAAGGAAAAAAAAAGCTTGATTCTTGTTTCATAAGTTGTTTTTTTTTTTTTTATGACCCAGGGAACCCTGTAAGCCGACAGCCGACGAGCAAACCCCGGGGCGACGCTAGCGGAGGACCCACCACCACGACGTCGCACTTAAGATCCCATGCGGCCAACGGGATTCGAACTCCTCTCCTCCTCGTAAAGGATCATGGGAGCCTTATCCAACTGGGCCACCGCAAGCAAAGTGGTTTGTTTCGTAAGTTGTTCCCTGGAATAAAAAGCAACTTTTTTTTTGCTTCTTGTTTTGTTCCAAATATGTTCCCGGAAATTAAAAAAAAAAAAACTTACTAAACACGTTTCTATTCTATTTCTACTTCTAAAAACAAAAGAATAAAAATACCTGCCTCCAAGAGCATTACCAAACACAGCCCAAAAGATAGAAAACCCAGAAGTTCGAGATGTGAATTATTATATGATAAGAAATTTTGATGACCTAAATCCACTCATCGGCAAAATAATAATACGAAAATATCATATAAACGTTGTGATAATAGGAAAATTACACTTTAAACATTACGCTGAAAAAATATTTAGAAAGTAAGTGAAAAGGCTGGCTGACTTTTCAACTTATGAAGAGAGCAAACTGATGCAAAATTGGCTTAACCCATATAGCAGGAAACTCCCGTAAGCAGGAATGGTTGAGAAAGTGCAGAGACTATGTTTCCATTTATTGTCCTTCTTGTGGTTGGTCTTCCCTATTTTCATCTATATTTTATCATATAATATGTTGTAAATATGTCTTGAGTTTGAATTCAAAAAAGAATCTATCCTAATTCAAGTAGGTTTCCTAATTTGAATTGATTTTTTAGTTAGAGTAGGTTGTCTTCTTTTATTTTTTTTGGTCGAATAGCGGAGGTTGTCTAAAAAAGAGATTTTCCCTTCCAGATACAATTCCCTTCTATGTTAAAAGTGGGATCCAAGAGGAGCTTGTGGTCATGATTACGTGAATTATATTTTGAGGGTTTGAAGTCATGAATATATTGTGTTAAGATTTTGTATAATTCCTTTATAAGATTGAAAGATTATTATGTAAGAAATTGTTGAGCTAAATACCATGTGAATTGTTGGTATAATTGGAGGTTGAGAAACATTAAGAATGTTTGAGTAACTCGAGTGTGATTGTAATCTTTATTGTATTGCTTAATATATATTGGAATTATATTGTAATCACACCAACTAAACGGAGTAAATTTGGTATCCAATTTATTTTCGTGTTCCTTGTATTTTATTTTTCGAGCTTGTTTTCTGTAACAATTAGTATCAGAGTCAAACTTAGCTAAGTTGAAGCGAATTGATAGTGACAAAAGAAGAAAAAGTGAAAATCTACAGATTTGATGAAAAAGATTTTTGTAATTAGAAGATACAAATTGAGGATTATTTATAACAAAAAAATCCACACTTACCCTTGACTAGGAAGAAGTGACAGTCAAAGCTAATTGGAATTTGCTCCATAAACAAAAGTTAAGTATTATTTGATTGACGTTGGCTTGTAAAGTTGTATATAACATCATGAAATGAAAGACGGGTTTGATGAAATCCCCATTAGACATGTAACAAGAAGCTCTCTAGGAACCATAAGGTCTACAATTAGAAAAGACCACCGTGTGCATGAGAGAGTTTTATTTTTTACTTTTGTTCTTATAACATCTACAATTTAACTTTTACTATTTGGTTACTTTTGGTCGATCGGATTTATAATTAGGATAGGACCAGATGGGATAGGATACGAAATTCATGGATTTTGTTATATTCTACCATCATTTGGTGATTGTAATAATAAAATCAGATATATTTACATTATATCTTGTATATTATTTGGTATAAATTGCATATTAATATAAATGAATCAAAAATTTTACAAACAAAAATATTAAAAATCTCTCACCACACTCTTACCTACTTCATTTTTAATTGCTTTTTATTTTATTTTTCTCTTTTCAATTAATTTCTTTTTTTATTTCTTTCTTCCCATTCCATCATTCTCTAATAAAATTTTATTAAATTGTAAATTGTACTAATATACCTAGAATATATAATATATATTTATATTTATATATTGAATTTATGTTATAAAGTATAATTAAATTTGAATATATGAATAAAAATAAGATTAAATTAAGATAAATAAATTTTTATTTTTTATATTGAATTTCTTATATTATAATTCAAATATTATTTATATTGAAAAATAATTTTAATTTTGTTAATTTGATAAGTTTGTTATTCGAGAAAAATAACTTTCCTATTATAGATATTAGAAATCCTATTCACATTCATCTAACCTCTCCTATCAGATAATTTTATCTAATCTATATCCCCCTCATATTCGACTTTATCCTATCTTGAGAAAGCACTAAACGCGGGATATGATAAATTTTTAATTTATCCTAAATTTTATCCCGACTATCAAACACAACCTATCAAGTTTGATAGGTTAAAAGTTTTGAATTCATCACGCTTTGCAATATGTCAAATCTCAAAAAAAAAAAAAATAATAAGTCAGAGAGATGTGTTACAGCCATTGCATTCTTTTATAAATATACCTATGTTCATAAGAAAAGCCAACTCGAATTTTCTTAGTCTCTAATTAGAATTATCTACCATAGGACATATGAGAATTTTTTTTTTTAATTTCCCTTTCTTTTGTGCTCACTGAAAATAATTCTATGCGTGGGAGATCTAAGGAGAAGCAAAAGAAAAGTAAAAATGCTAATAAACTTGAATTCTCATTTCTTTCTCTTTTTCATAAAAATTTTGAAATCATTTGCACTCAGATTTTCATTCTCCACACTTTTCCACTAGCCCAATAGAGCGTAAAGTTCACCAAAATTTTCGTATTTAGTTTTCCTCCCCCTTCCCTCCTTCCCAAACAACACATTACTACTAGGATGTGGCGCCACATTAATAAAGTGTAGAATCTCTTATCATTAAAAACCTAGCTTCTTCAACCATGTAAAACACCAATTCTTATAATGCTTTCTAATTTAAGTTCGAGCTGAATTTTGAAAGGATAGATTACTTATAACCAATTCTAAAACGCCCTTATTTCTTCCAACCATGCTTCTATTAATTGATAGGTTACAAATTATGACCATCCATAACTTGTAACCAACTAATTAAAAATGAAGGAAAACATTAGCCTTTCCAAAATTTAATTAACTAAGGGATAGTATTTTATGTGCATGTGTCATAGGCTTTTTTTTTTTTTTTTTTTTTTTTTTTTTGGTCGATCACAGGCCGATTGATCATAGATAGAGATGAGACGCTTTTATAGACAAGTGCTTCTCATATTATAGCCATAGATCCCTGCTTAATTCTATGATAGAAATTCAATCTACTAACTATGCGCATTTATTATAGGGACACTCTTCCTCCTATTCTCCATCGGAAAAACAAAGATAGACAGGGAATTAAGGAGCCTCACAGTGGTGAAAGTAGACACCACATCAGGACTACGGTTCTAGCTACTACCAAGTAGGCAGGTATAATAGCCTGGATGGGTTAAAAGCCCACAATTTGGTTGACACGTTTTACGGCACTGTCATCAATCATAGGTTGACCCAGTTCCCCCGATTTAGGACAGTGCCGGATTAGTGTACGTTTAAAATATTATCTAACCCTAATCTAGAGAGGCTTACCTGCTCTGCTTGAATTATTTACAATCCTTTGTACATAGGGAACCTTTGGACTATAACATATAGATTTTACTAATATCGACATATACAAATTTAATTAATGTAACTTAACTCCTGGATTCAACGGTACATTATTGTATCGATATTGTCTAGAGCAACTGAGCAAGAAAATACAATATAAATTCTTTAAATGAAAACTCGTTACTGCAGTTTCATCAATATAAGAAGTTGCATCACCTACTAGCTATTTAATAGTTATTTGCAATCACGGGCTTCAATCCTTTATTGTTATTATTGAAGTCACATGCTTCGATACTTTATGGATTGCTTGCAGGAAAATGCACCAGTTGGCTGTCTCCTGTCCGAGACTTCAGCTTCGGAAAGGAAGCCTGCAAAACGATTGTTAGTGCAGAAAGGTTTCTCAAATAGAAACCGAAGTAACATTGTTAGTGCAAAATAGAAAAATAAAAAGTGTTGGAATTTGTGACGATGATGAGTTGAATCGCAGACAATAGGCTGGTGATGGTCCTTCTCGGGCAGTCTACAAACCTACTCTACTGTAACTCACAGGCTTTGATTCTTTGGGAGAAACTAGCGTCCCCCCTTGTAATGATTTTCATAGTTGGGCCAAAAAAAAAAAAGAAGAAGAAGAAAGAACATCAATCGAAGTCGATTTTTATACACTGGACCACTCTTTTTTCCAAAAATCATGTATAAATTACTCTGACAATACTATTTCTCCACGGAGAAACCTAAATGAAAAGCTATCCGGCTTAATAGCCGGACGCATTACCTAACCCCAATAATATCAGCTAATTATAACTTCAAAAATAAAAGAATTGGCTCCAAGAGGCCTGGGCTAAAAATTGTTAAATTCTCCAAATATCAAAGTATCTAAAGGCAAACGTAAAATCAATTAACAGAAGAATAAAATGAAGAGCATCAAGATATATCATGTATTCATTTTCAGTAAATCAGTTCTACTCGTTTGCTCACCCTAACTTGAGAGATTAGGACTATCGCCATCCAGAGGAGGAATGCTATTGCGGCTGATGTAAACGTCTTTAACCGACTCCGAGTTCACGGTCACTGATTTCTCTTGATGTAAAATCATCTTCATCTGCAATTTATCGAAATCAAATGACCCACCCTTCGACAGTGATAATTCTTTTTAAAGAGATAGTGCATGGACATAAATTATTGACGACTAATATCAATTATTAGTAAGTAATCGTACTTCCTGTTTCAGTTGCTTGTTCTGTTTAATCAACTGTGCTTCCTGCAATTCCGGGAGGAAAAGTCTTCAAATCAACAGAATAGTCTTCATATTCACGATGACCTTCACCAAATCTTAAATCTTCATGAGTGCAGCTAATTGAATACGTACTTTAACGTTATGCAATGTTCACAGCATATGAAATTATCATTTGGACAGCCGACCTAATCACGCAATGTTTATAATGAAAGATGCACACACAGGTCTAATTAGGGTGCACGAACCTTTCTCTGCAGTTTGTTGATCTCGTTCCATATTTGCTCTTCCTGGAAAGGGATGAACGACCAAGATGAGGAGAGACAAAATACTGAAACAAGAAGAAACACCCGCGACGGACCACTTTTTTTGGTTCTTATGAAACCCAAAATGAAAAATATTTCTGATCACCAAAAAAAAAAATGAAAAATATTTAAAGAAGAGACCTTATTCTTGATCACGAGGCTCAGTCCCGCCTCGAGTTTCTTCTCTAGTTGGTCCAATTCCTCCATGTTTAACCCCTCCAGATCCTCTCCCTTCATCCGCCTGTAGAAGAAACGGGAAGTAACTCTAATTGATCCACCAAAAGGAGGAAGAAGAAAAAGAAACATGTATCGGACTCAAACAAGCATGAAAAACATATGCTTGCACCTCAGTTTATGAGCCTGATCATACACTTCCTCATGCAACATTTCCCGATTGGTGTTCTCTATCTAAGACAACAAAAACAAGCATGAGAAAAGGTTAAATCCTACATATGAAAATCGTTCCAATTCACTTATATCAGTGTTTCGTATGTCAGTATTATACTTTAAGATAAAGAATGCAAGACTTGCGCATCTGAAGAGGAATATGTCAGTGTAATAGAATGACTTCCCCAGGAAGATATGTGTCTTGTTTCACGAAAATAAGGCACAAGTTTAAGAGAACGTTGAAGGCATATCTAAGCAAGTGATTCACCTCGAGCGCAAGACATGGTTGAACCGATTTCTCAACTTTATTGGAGTGGAAACCATAATACCTCGTTAGCATATCCTCCATTCTTCGCAGAAGAAGGACCCAAAAAAAAAAAAACAAAGGAAGATTTAGAAAGTGAAAATGCTACTCAAAGTATATGCAGAACTCAACATCTTACTTATGCATCTAGTGTTATAAGACGCAAGATTCTCATCTATTTCAATCAAACCCTCTGGTGGGGTGGGCTGCCAGGATTTGTTCCTTATTATAGCATAATAGCACACCTCGCATCCCTAATTTGGTACAGTATCTTCTTTTCTTCCCTACACCCGATAGTACCCTCATTGAGTTTTACATCCCAAGGATCCTGAGATCTAGATAAAGCCTTTAACGTCATGCTTAGGACCATCGTATCTAATGTTATAAGATGCAAGATTTTTACTTATTTCAATCAAGCCAATAAACTTTTCCTTTTTGACCACTAAGCCGGTAAGTTTTGATTTTGTGTTCAATGAAGTCACTCATCTCGAGGGTCAACCATTAACCAACCCAATATCGAACAAAGAAGATGATGCAGCCTTAAGTTGGCTGACCACATGTGATGTCTACAATAAGTCGAGTGACCGCAGGTGAACTTCAGGTAAAAAGTCTTCAAAGGGAAATTGGCATTGCTTATGAACCTGAACTTGGGTGATCTATCCACAATCAGGATGAAAGCTCGGGTGAAACCAAGTGGAGGTCTAAATTGATTGATATTGAACAATTAGTGGATGAGTTTACGGTTCAAGTAGATGAACAAACCTGATAAAAAAATCAACTTGGAGCTTATTGACCTAATTGTGGAAAAGAAAAGATTCAAAGTGCAGTGACCAACATCAAGATTTGTGTGTACAATGCACCGTATTATAATTGATCAAATTTCAGCATAGTCAAATTTATGTACATGCATCATTGTTGATGGGTGTCCAAAAAGAAAAAAGATATATGTTGATGGTATCCTTGGGTTAGGTTTTGTATATGTGACAGGTATTGCCTCAATAAACATAAGAAGATTAGGCCAAGACTAACTAGCTTGCAGTGGCGGGCATCGAAATATAGCAGAGGCAAGATATGAAAGTTGAGTAATTGGGCATGTTTGATAAAGTCTATACCACGTACCAAGGGGTATATGTTGCTTGTTGTAAAGTACGTGTTTGTAAAAGTGCTGAATGAGGATTGTAGAATCTTGAACAAAAGCATCTTGCCTTTAGTATAGTGCATATTTGCTTGTGTTCAGTATTGTAAATGTTTGTAGACTTACCCTACACAAAGCTCGGAGGAGAGAACACATAGATTCTGCCTCAAGTGTTCAGCGCAAGAGAAAGAGACCGCAGCATCAAACTGTTGTAGATATATTTGCAGATTCCTTATGCTACCATTTCAAGAGTAAGACGGAACTCTCTCGGACTCTGTTCCTCTCTCCTTCTCCTTCTCCTCTTCCTCCTAATTCCTAACTCCTTTGGAAGTCCTGAATCTGAAATACGCTGGTGCTTTTCTCTCTAGTTGTTCTTTTGAAGTTTTCACCATGCGTGTCGTCAGATAATAGATCTCAACTTTCGATCTATATATTTTAGGTTCCTATACATTGTAACTTTGTGTGGAATTGCAACAAATTACGTGTGCCTATGACGGATCATGACCAAGACATATTGATCTCCCAAGACACAATCGGAGTACCAAAATATTCACATACACTGCATTACACCGCGAGCATACCTAAGGGATGCATATAATACGATGATGAAAAACTAGAGACTTATGAAGAATTAATTTTTGAGTACCTGGAGCTGGAGAAATCATAGAGCTTGCCAGTGGCTGAGAAGACGATGAGGGACACATCAGCATCACACAGAACGGAGAGCTCCTCGGCCTTTTTGAGCAGCCCTCTTCTCCTCTTCGAGAATGTCACCTGCCTCGCCGTCAAGTTGTCTATCTTCTTTATCTTTATCTTCTCTTTCGCCATCTTCCTTGAATCCCTTCTCAATTTTTTTCTGTTTGTTGAAAAAGGAAGAAGAAGAAGAAGAAGAAGAAATCGGACGAGACCCAGGTCAACAAAATAATAAAAAAGATGTTGAGTCATATGGTGAAAGTTCTGTGAGATCAAGTCACCAGAAAACCCTAGAAAAACAGGAAACCAGTTCAGATCCATGAGCACAACGCACACTCGCACACACAAAAAGAAGAAAGTACCCAGAAAATGCAAGTTAACTGAGGGAAGGAGTGAAGATCTGCGGGTTTTGTGATTCTTCTTGAATTTTTTCTTCATTTTACAAGTCGTGGTTTACCTTGTTCAGACGCCGAACCAGATGGTTTTTGTTTGTCTGATCACAGCCAAAAACAGAAGAAAGCCACCACAGAGAGAGAGAGAGAGAGAGAGAGAGAGAGAGCGTGTTGGGCTTGAGAAAGGAAACCCGGTCTTCTCTTTTATAGCCAAAGAGGGATATCTTTATCATTTACATTTTGCCTAAGAAAGTTCAATGACTATCTTTCAGAACGGGGAGACCAGAATCAACGCAATTTAGGACCTTAACTTATTCATTTAAATATATTGCTTAGCCACATAATAGTGTGTTTTGAACTCTTTTAGCACCTATGAAGTATAAACTCTCTATTCATTTGTTCATTTTTATTTTATTCTGGTGAAGGGTAATTCTCCTTTAAGGACATGTGATCTCTCTGTCATTGTTTTATACCCTACCGCTATCAAGTAAGTTCAAACTTGTTCTTCTTTTCTTTGTAAACAGACTAAGAAGAGAATATTAGAGCGCGAGCATTATGTTTCGGAGAAGGATTTCTAATTACATTTTGGATTACATAATTATCTGTAAAAGTTGCCATACTTGAGATGACATCTTTGATACGTTAGGCTTGTCTTTTTTTTTTTTTTTTTGCCTAATTTTCATCACTTCTCTTCAAATTCCCCCGACATATATGTATCAGCTCATTCGTTTTTTGATTAACTTCTATATAATCTCTCAACAAATTATTCCTCACAAGACTTGTAATCATTTAATAAGTAACGTGATACTTTTAAACTGTTTAAATGTTTCGATGTTTCATATAGGAATTACAATTACATGGGTGTGATTATGACAATTTATTATAAGGATCAACACTTGGACAAATTGTATGAACCTCTCCTCATTTCGAATTTAATTAAGGAGACTTAAAGTCCGTTCTACCGAATTTGTGTGAAAAAGGATGTACAAATGGTATAACTTTGGCCCAAGTTATGAGCAGGAAGATTGGGCACGTCCATGCCATTGCGCATTTATTAGTTAGCCGTCATTTCATTGCTTTGAATTACTCTATTTTTGGCTGGTTACCGTAACTGTCTTACCTCAAAGCAACCGCTTATCATATCAAGTCAGAGTGTGGCCATTTCAGGGTCACTTTTTTATCAGTCCACGTGGCTATGACAGAAAATAATTAATAGCACAAAAGGAGAAAATTATGAAAATGTCAATCACAAGTAGATGCGATTGAGATGCTTACATAAAGAGATTGCTATAAAGATCTTTTCATTTATCATTTTTATTAAATTATTTTTATAAGCTATAATATTTTATAATATCTTTATATAGTGAAAATTAACTCAATAATAGTACCTTTGTACTTTTAATTTGTCACTAAATTTCCTATTTAAAAAAAGAAATTTATTATGTCCACATTCAAGATACTTTTTCAATTTGGGATAGTGACACAAGTAGTTTTTCAACTTTGGTCTTATGTGCAATATGATTCTTGAATTTTATCAATATAGCCCCTTAAATTTAGTATAATTTGCAATGTCGTTATTAAACCTTTAATTAGTTTAATGTGATTCCTAGACTTTTGGTGCAAGTTCAGTTTAGTCTCTGTCAAAATTCATAAACCATTTGTGTTATTTATCCTTTTAACTTTATAAGTTCTTTGGTGTCGTTAAAAATTATAAATAATTTTTTTGGTAGAAACTGCATAAGTGAACTTACATGAACACTAAAATCTGAATCAATTATGAACTAAAGCCTACCTTGTAAATATATATAGTGTTTGATTGTGAATTACATAGGTTGCACCTTTAAAGTAAAACCTAGCTACATACTAATGCAATTTACATTAGTCTCGTATCACCAAGCACGGTAATCTAGTGATAAAAGGTTATACTGTCTTTCCATGAGGTTACAAGCTTGAGTGATGTCATGAACAAATCTCTAACTAGCTTGTGTCTTTTGTCAAATTATGTAAGGAGACATTCTGATTTCGGGCATGTCAGTAGAACTACAACAACATATGTATATAATACACGAATAGAGGTTTACTATACTGGTCACCCCTATGCCCTTTTATTTATTAAAAAAAATCACATAATTCGATATACATGTAATACTAAGGATCACTTTATTATGAAAAGATAAAGCTAGTATTTGTAATAGTTACTGGGGACATTTCTGCTATTATTATAACTCTATTGTACCGTTAAGGGCGTGTTTAGCAACGATTCCGCGTTCCCGTGAACCGATTCCGACAAGAAATGATTATTTTTATTCGTTCGGAACCGATTCTCGAGTAAAAGAACGTGTTTGGTAACCGTCTAAAATTTTTTATTCGGGAATAGAATTGCGTTTGATAACGTGTCCATTGATTCTATTCCAAATTATTTTTTTATTTTTAAATAATTTTCTTCTACTTTTTTTCTTTTTTTTACCTTTTTTCCTTTTCTTTTTCATTTTTTCTTCTCATTTTTCCTTTTTCTCCTATTTTTCTTTTCTTCTTGTGGCCGGTCGTCGGACCGGCGACCGCCGGACGAGGGCCGGCGACCCTCACCGTAGCGTCGCCGGCCCTCGGCGAGGCCCGCCCTCGCCGGCCGAGCGTCGCCGCAGCCTCGCCAGCTGCCGGCGACGCCGCCTCCCGCCGAGGCTCGGCCTCGCCGATCTTGCGAGGCCGAGCGCGCCGCCGGTGGACAGCGGGCCTCGCCGGGGCTGGGCGAGGCCCGCCTGGCCACCGGTCAGGCTAGGCGAGCCCGGCCGGTGGCCAGGCGGGCCTCGCCTCGCCGGTGGACAGGCGGGCCTCGCCGGGCCGGGCGAGGCCCGCCGACCACCGGTCGAGCTAGGGCGAGCTCGGCCGGTGGGTCAGCGGGCCTCGCCAGCCCCGCCGAGGCTCGCCCGTGGTTGGGCGATCCTCCGACGAGCTCGCCGGACCTCGCGGTGGCCGGGCGAGCCGGCAAGCTCGCCGGCGGACCGGCGGGCCGGCGCACCGGCGGCCGGCAGCGGGCGGTGGTGGGCGACGGTCGCGGGATGGCGGAAGGAAAGAAGAAGAGTTTTATTGTGTTGATTCTTTTTTGATTCTCGGACGTAGAATCAACTTTTTTTTTTATTCTCAAATCTACTCCAAAACCGATTCTCGGGAACAAATTTGTTCCCGGAACAAAATTTTTACCAAACGCAATTCTCGTCCCAAACCGATTTCGGGAACAAAAATCAGAATTAGTCACCGTTTGGCATGTTGCCAAACAGGACCTAACTATCCTCCAAGTTGGTGAGTTATAGTAATACTAGATGAAGCCTTGGGGCAAAAACAATTGATGGAGGAGCTTATATGGATTATTTAATACCGAATCGGAAAAAAAAAAATGAATGCATTAGAAGTTCTAAAATCATGAAAAAGCCAATAAGTTCTAAAACTTTCAAAAACTACAATCAAGTTCTAATATTTGTCAAATTAATGCAATTAAATCCTCCCGTTAATTATGTCTAATCTGACTAATGGAAAATGCTTACGTGCTTTTGTCTTCTCTCTCTGACATGGCACTAGTGTTATTAATATATGAAGCATGACACTACAAGAATGTTATTTTGGTCTAAATTCAATTTTTTTTAACCTAAATCTAGTTAAATAAGATTAAAAAGATTTAAAAAAAAAAAACCCAAGCAAGAGGGTCCTATGGACCACCGCACCATCACCAAATAGGGTTAGCCTTGATGATTACTGGTCCTCATTTATGGTTGGCGAGGGTCATCAACCATCATTGAGGCCATGGCGACCCTCGCCAATTGGTCATCTTCTCGGCTTCATTGGCCTTTTCTGGTGATGGTGGGACGGTGCACCCCACGGGAGAGATCTATCCTATGGTTTTTGTTTCCCTTTATTTATTTTCATTAACTTTTACCCTTTTTAATCTAATTTAACTTGGATTTTGGTTTTTTTTTATAAAAAAAATTGATCTTGACCAAAACATAGTCGTTTTAGTATTATGCTTAATGTTTTAGCAAGATAATGACGTGCAAGAGAAGGAAACTAATAAAATAAAACATATTCTGTTTATCAAGTTGGATAGAGTTCAATTGAAGATTCGATTACACCAATTCAATTAGTTTTACTTTCTGAAAATTTTAGAACTCAATCGTATTTTTATGACAAGTTTTAAGATCTCTAGCACACTTATCCAATAAAAAATTAAAATAAAATAAATAAAATAAAAGAAGGAAAAGGACCCTAGAGCTTTCATAATTTTTGTACGGAACACACTTTGATGTTAAAATTTTTCGACGAATCACTTCAATGTCATTTTGGCAAAAAAGAGATCGTGCAAGTATCAACTCCGATTTAAAACGCCAAAAATCCGAGTGCTGATAGTTTAACATTTCTTCTGACCGACATAGCTCACCAGCACAGTGAGTCAGCACTAAGTGACATAAACGATGTCCTTTAACATATGATTGCCCCAGATTCAGCCTCTTCTTCGAACCCTGACCTCACAATAGATGATCTGGGGAAATTTTCAACCTCTTCCTCCGTAACCTCACTATTGTGGTTTTGAGGCAAAATAAGTAATTGAAACTTGCAACAGAGGCCTGCTATTTCATTTGTGTGATTTAATCTCACTGGAATTACAATTTTTATGGTGGGATTTCTAGGATAAATAGTAACAAAGAGCCGAGAGACATGATGGCAAGGTATAACTAATTGATGATAGTGATGACAGCGCCGAGAGACACGATGGCAAAGTATACGATGGGAAAGAAGATGGGGTTGGCATTGGCAGAGTCAAATAGGGATCGAATTTGAATTTACCAGTCACACATTCAACACCATCTTCACGTTTCATTAGTTCCGAATATTTCAACTTTATCGACATGACTTTTGTCTTTGAAACCCTTGAGTATTCCTTTGGCAATCAGCAAAAGCAAAAAAATCCCGTCAAAATTAAATATATATATATATATATATATATATATATATCTAAATTTCCACCAATTACATTATTCTACGTGTCAACATTTATGTTTTAAAGTTTCGGATGTTATTCTACTGAATTGCAATATTTTAATTGAGGAAAAGCAATAAGTAAAAATCAATTTAGACATGCCTATGTATTTGGATATGGAGCTGGTTGGCACCCTCGACTGTGAATAGCTAGACAATGCCTTGAGAAGTTCATCAAGATTCAAGAAGCTCTCACACAAAAAGCTGTTAGAAATGCCTCAAAATGATGCTTCCCGTGGTCCGCCAATTCCATCCTTAGCCAAACAGGTCCATTAATTCCTACCTTTTGCATCGGGATTTTTACATAGATCCAAACCTCAAATCTAAAATCGGAAGCTCTACCATTAAATTAGACATGATCTAGTCATATATGCAAAATCTCTCTCTAAAGTTAGGTGTTGGTTTCATTTGATGACGGATGATATGGTTTCACTATCAAGCATGGTAATCCAATGCTAAAGGAGTCACAGTATTCTTGTCGCACATGTACAGAGATCTCGAGTCAGATCGCAAATGGATCCCTAACCTACTTGTCATTTGAGCATTTACTACATCATGTACAGAGACTTCGTGGTTTCCAACATATGCCCGTAGAATTTGTTGGGGTCATGAGATACCACATCCATCGTTCCACAGTACCACCTAAGGTTGAATCTTGAGGGTGGACTAATTAAGTGGTCAACTCATCGCTATTCACTCGGGATCAGTCCCCCTCCCTCCTCATAGAAAGGGGGAAAAAAGTGAGAGCATAGGCATCGTTCGAGCGACATAAATACTATAAAGACAGAATGTATCTCACTTCTTCCACCAAAAAATTTTACTCGTCTTTCCTCGGAGTAATATTATTCACATTCTCTCGAAGCCTTGGTGAAAGTCTGGTCCCCTTGGCTGATGTAGCAACACTCTCCTGAGTTGAGAACACGTACTGCGTTAGATGTTTGTCCCATCTTTTCTCCGAGTCTTGGTGAAGTTCTCACACTTGTAACAGGAACTGAACTCGTCACTTTCTCTACTGTATCAAATGCCCACCTCCTCCTTGCTCCAATCGCATCTGTATGTCTGTCTACATAAATATATTTCATTAGGAATGCTTGTCCATTGCGTATGAGGATGAAATAAAAAGCTGTACACTTACTCTCGTCCATCTTTTGTCATGAAACTCTTCTCAATTGGCAGATCAGAAGGGACAGTCTTGCCACTTGGCTTCTGTGGGATTGGAATCAATTCTTTGACTTGAAAAGCTACAATGTACAAGAAATTGTTAGAACTATTCTAAGCTAATGTCTGTTGAACCTTGATACTCATGGATCTGCACAAAATTCCAAACTAATATCTGTCGAACCTCGAAACATATGGATCTGCATATATATGCGTAGAACTTCTCCTAAGAGAAATGATGAAGTGTAGTAACTGCGCAGTTCAAAACAAAACAAAAACTACATCATGTTTGACAAATTTATCATTACTTGATAATATATGCAACCAATCTAGTAATGTAAAAAAATCATATCTTTGGACGTCAAAAAATGTAATCAAAAGACTTTACCCCAAAAAAAAAAATATGTAATCAAAAGATAAATCTCAGATTTTGAGAATGGACTGAACAGACAAGTAATATCCTTGAATAGTTCAACAATGTAGTCATTAATACAACCCTGAAATGGAAAATGCACATCGGTAGGCGAGATTCAATCATATCTTTGGACGTCAAAAAATGGAATCAAAAGATAAATCTCAGATTTCGAGAATGGGCTGAACAGACAAGTAATATCCTAGAATAGTTCAACAATGTAATCATTAAAACAACCCTAAAATGGAAAATGCACATTGTAGTTGAGATTTTATGTTCAGACTTAGAAAAAGGATCATGATATTGAAAAGGGACGCTTTCTTTAAGGAATTCCCATAGATTTTGTTTCTGTAAATGGATTCTCTGCATGACTTGGAACTTTAAAAGTAGATTGAGTACCAGAAATTGAAGCTCGATGGACATATTAATCAGA
Organism: Eucalyptus leucophloia subsp. euroa; assembly: GCA_017140325.1. Classification (NCBI taxonomy): domain Eukaryota; kingdom Viridiplantae; phylum Streptophyta; class Magnoliopsida; order Myrtales; family Myrtaceae; genus Eucalyptus; species Eucalyptus leucophloia. Next base: position 31,015,019 of record CM029473.1, read on the forward strand.
TAACCATTTCTGCAGACCAGAAGGCAGAAATTGAAGCTCGATGGACATATTAATCAGATAACCATTTCTGCAGACCAGAAGGCAGAAAACTCAGCAGAAAACTCAGAAGTTGGACATGTGAAATTCTGGTTTTATGTGGAAATTTGATGCCCAAACAAACAGTGAATTACGGGGAAAAGTATCTGCGTATATGTGGGCAATTGGGCATACAAGATTCACCCATCCAAAAATCTTTCCAACTTACTGCGAATCCATCCTTTGTCATGAAACTCCTCTTAACTGGCTGATCAGAAGGGACAGCCTCGCGACTTGGCTTCTATGGGACCGAAACAATTTTTTAACTAGAAAAGCTACAATGAATTAAAAATTGTTAGAATTACGTTAAGCTAATACCTGTTGAACCTCCATACTCATGGATCTGCACAGAAGTCCAAACTAATATCTGTTGAACCTTGAAACATATGGATCTGCATAAATATGCTTAGAACGTCCAAGAAGAGAAATGATGAAGTGGATTAACTGCCCAGTTTAAACAAAACAAAATCTACATCATGTTTTGACAAATTTATCATTACATGATATTATAGGCAATCAATCTAGTAATATAAAACAATCATATTTTTGGACGTAAGAAAATGGAATCAAAAGATAAGTCTTCTTAATTGAGAAAGTGAAAATCCAGAAGTTGAAATTTCCAAAAATATGATTGAGTACCAAGAAATTGGAACTTCATGAATGTAATAATTGGATAACCTATTTAGAAGACCAAGGGTGCGTTTGGTAATGTTTTTGTTCTAGAGAACAATTTTTTTTTCATAAACCCTTATTTTTTTCTGTTTCTATTCCCGGAAACAGTTTCGAGCATTTAAACGCATTTGATAACTACACAAAATTTTTGTTCTCGAGAGAGAATTGCGTTTGGTACGACCGCATATATTTTTATGACTAAGAATTTCTTTTAATTTATTAATAATTTTATTACAGTTTTCTTTTTTTCTTTTCTTTTTCTTTTTCTTCTCCTTCCTCCAACCAGTCTCCGGTCAACGGCCAACGACCGTCGACAAGGGCCAGCAAGGTCCGCCTTAGGAGAGGCTCGCCAACCACCGGCAAGGTCACCGAGCCTCACCCAGCCATCGACAAGGTAAAGCCTTGGCGGTGGCTAGGTGAGTTTCGGCCTCACCCGACCAAGGCGAGGCCAAGCCTCGCCCTGCCACAATGAGGCTTGGGGGGCCTCATCAGTGGCCAACAAGGCTCGAGATGACTAAGTGAGGCTCGGGGAGCCTCCCGGCCGTGGCGAGGTCGCCAAGCCTCTTCGGGGTGTCGTCGGCCGGGCACCAAGGCCAACAACCAATTAGGGGAAGAAAGGAGGAAGAGAAAAAAAGAAGAAAAGGAAAAAAAAAAAAAAAAAGCTTGATTCTTGTTTCATAAGTTGTTTTTTTTTTTTTTTTGACCCAGGGAACCCCATAAGCCGACAGCCGGCGAGCAAACCCTAGGGCGACGCTAGCGGAGGACCCACCACTACGACGTCGCGCTTAAGATCCCATGCGGCCAACGGGATTCGAACTCCTCTCCTCCTCGCAAAGGATCATGGGAGCCTTATCCAACTGGGCCACCGCAAGCAGTGGTTTGTTTCGTAAGTTGTTCCCTGGAATAAGAAGCAACTTTTTTTTGCTTCTTGTTTCTGTTCCAAATATGTTCCCAGAAATTAAAAAAAAAAAAACTTACTAAACACGTTTCTATTCTATTTCTACTTCTAAAAACAAAAGAATAAAAATACCCGCTCCAAGAGCATTACCAAACACAGCCCAAAAGATAGAAAACCCAGAAGTTCGAGATGTGAATTATTATATGATAAGAAATTTTGATGACCTAAATCCACTCATCGGCAAAATAATAATACGAAAATATCATATAAACGTTGTGATAATAGGAAAATTACACTTTAAACATTACGCTGAAAAAATATTTAGAAAGTAAGTGAAAAGGCTGGCTGACTTTTCAACTTATGAAGAGAGCAAACTGATGCAAAATTGGCTTAACCCATATAGCAGGAAACTCCCGTAAGCAGGAATGGTTGAGAAAGTGCAGAGACTATGTTTCCATTTATTGTCCTTCTTGTGGTTGGTCTTCCCTATTTTCATCTATATTTTATCATATAATATGTTGTAAATATGTCTTGAGTTTGAATTCAAAAAAGAATCTATCCTAATTCAAATAGATTTCCTAATTTGAATTGATTTTTTAGTTAGAGTAGGTTGTCTTCTTTTATTTTTTTTTTGGTCGAATAGCGGAGGTTGTCTAAAAAAGAGATTTTCCCTTCCAGATACAATTCCCTTCTATGTTAAAAGTGGGATCCAAGAGGAGCTTGTGGTCATGATTATGTGAATTATATTTTGAGGGTTTGAAGTCATGAATATATTGTGTTAAGATTTTGTATAATTCCTTTATAAGATTGAAAGATTATTATGTAAGAAATTGTTGAGCTAAATACCATGTGAATTGTTGGTATAATTGGAGGTTGAGAAACATTAAGAATGTTTGAGTAACTCGAGTGTGATTGTAATCTTTATTGTATTGCTTAATATATATTGGAATTATATTGTAATCACACCAACTAAACCGAGTAAATTTGGCATCCAATTTATTTTCGTGTTCCGTGTATTTTATTTTTCGAGCTTGTTTTCTGTAACAATTAGTATCAGAGTCAAACTTAGCTAAGTTGAAGCGAATTGATAGCGACAAAAGAAGAAAAAGTGAAAATCTACAGATTTGATGAAAAAGATTTTTGTAATTAGAAGATACAAATTGAGGATTATTTATAACAAAAAATCCACACTTACCCTTGACTAGGAAGAAGTGACAGTCAAAGCTAATTGGAATTTGCTCCATAAACAAAAGTTAAGTATTATTTGATTGACGTTGGCTTGTAAAGTTGTATATAACATCATGAAATGAAAGACGGGTTTGATGAAATCCCCATTAGACATGTAACAAGAAGCTCTCTAGGAACCATAAGGTCTACAATTAGAAAAGACCACTGTGTGCATGAGAGAGTTTTATTTTTTACTTTTGTTCTTATAACATCTACAATTTAACTTTTACTATTTGGCTACTTTTGGTCGATCGGATTTATAATTAGGATAGGACCAGATGGGATAGGATACTGAAATTCATGGATTTTGTTATATTCTACCATCATTTGGTGATTGTAATAATAAAATCGGATATATTTACATTATATCTTGTATATTATTTGGTATAAATTGCATATTAATATAAATGAATCAAAAATTTTACAAACAAAAATATTAAAAATCTCTCACCACACTCTTACCTACTTCATTTTTAATTGCTTTTTTATTTTATTTTTCTCTTTTCAATTAATTTCTTTTTTTATTTCTTTCTTCCCATTCCATCATTCTCTAATAAAATTTTATTAAATTGTAAATTGTACTAATATACCTAGAATATATAATATATATTTATATTTATATATTGAATTTATGTTATAAAGTATAATTAAATTTGAATATATGAATAAAAATAAGATTAAATTAAGATAAATAAATTTTTATTTTTTTATATTGAATTTCTTATATTATAATTCAAATATTATTTATATTGAAATATAATTTTAATTTTGTTAATTTGATAAGTTTGTTATTCGAGAAAAATAACTTTCCTATTATAGATATTAGAAATCCTATTCACATTCATCTAACCTCTCCTATCGATAATTTTATCTAATCTATATCCCCTCATATTCGACTTTATCCTATCTTGAGAAAGCACTAAACGCGGGATATGATAAATTTTTAATTTATCCTAAATTTTATCCCGACTATCAAACACAACCTATCAAGTTTGATAGGTTAAAAGTTTTGAATTCATCACGCTTTGCAATATGTCAAATCTCAAAAAAAAAATAATAATAAGTCAGAGAGATGTGTTACAGCCATTGCATTCTTTTATAAATATACCTATGTTCATAAGAAAAGCCAACTCAAATTTTCTTAGTCTCTAATTAGAATTATCTACCATAGGACATATGAGAATTTTTTTTTTTAATTTCCTTTCTTTTGTGCTCACTGAAAATAATTCTATGCGTGGGAGATCTAAGGAGAAGCAAAAGAAAAGTAAAAATGCTAATAAACTTGAATTCTCATTTCTTTCTCTTTTTCATAAAAATTTTGAAGTCATTTGCACTCAGATTTTCATTCTCCACACTTTTCCACTAGCCCAATAGAGCGTAAAGTTCACCAAAATTTTCGTATTTAGTTTTCCTCCCCTTCCCTCCTTCCCAAACAACACATTACTACTAGGATGTGGCGCCACATTAATAAAGTGTAGAATCTCTTATCATTAAAAACCTAGCTTCTTCAACCATGTAAAACACCAATTCTTATAATGCTTTCTAATTTAAGTTCGAGCTGAATTTTGAAAGGATAGATTACTTATAACCAATTCTAAAACGCCCTTATTTCTTCCAACCACGCTTCTATTAATTGATAGGTTACAAATTATGACCATCCATAACTTGTAACCAACTAATTAAAAATGAAGGAAAACATTAGCCTTTCCAAAATTTAATTAACTAAGGGATAGTATTTTATGTGCATGTGTCATAGGCTTTTTTTTTTTTTTTTGTGGTCGATCACAGGCCGATTGATCATAGATAGAGATGAGACGCTTTTATAGACAAGTGCTTCTCATATTATAGCCATAGATCCCTGCTTAATTCTATGATAGAAATTCAATCTACTAACTATGCACATTTATTATAGGGACACTCTTCCTCCTATTCTCTATCGGAAAAACAAAGATAGACAGGGAATTAAGGAGCCTCATAGTGGTGAAGTAGACACCACGTCAGGACTTCGGTTCTAGCTACTACCAAGTAGGCAGGTATAATAGCCTGGATGGGTTAAAAGCCCACAATTTGGTTGACACGCTTTACGACACTGTCATCAATCATAGGTTGACCCAGTTTCCTCGATTTAGGACAGTGCCGGATTAGTGTACGTTTAAAATATTATCTAACCCTAATCTAGAGAGGCTCACCTGCTCTGGTTGAATTATTTACAATCCTTTGTACATAGGGAACCTTTGGACTATAACATATAGATTTTACTAATATCGACATATACAAATTTAATTAGTGTAACTTAACTCCTGCATTCAACGGTACATTATTGTATCGATATTGTCTAGAGCAACTGAGCAAGAAAATACAATATAAATTCTTTAAATGAAAACTCGTTACTGCAGTTTCATCAATATAAGAAGTTGCATCACCTACTAGCTATTTAATAGTTATTTGCAATCACGGGCTTCAATCCTTTATTGTTATTATTGAAGTCACATGCTTCGATACTTTATTGATTGCTTGCAGGAAAATGCACCAGTTGGCTGTCTCCTGTCCGAGACTTCAGCTTCGGAAAGGAAGCCTGCAAAACGATTGTTAGTGCAGAAAGGTTTCTCAAATAGAAACCGAAGTAACATTGTTAGTGCAAAATAGAAAAATAAAAAGTGTTGGAATTTGTGACGATGATGAGTTGAATCGCAGACAATAGGCTGGTGATGGTCCTTCTCGGGCAGTCTACAAACCTACTCTACTGTAACTTTCAGGCTTTGATTCTTTGGGAGAAACTAGCGTCCCCCCTTGTAATGATTTTCATAGTTGGGCCAAAAAAAAAACAAGAAGAAGAAGAAAGAACATCAATCGAAGTCGATTTTTATACACTGGACCACTCTTTTTTCCAAAAATCATGTATAAATTACTCTGACAATACTATTTCTCCACGGAGAAACCTAAATGAAAAGCTATCCGGCTTAATAGCCGGACGCATTACCTAACCCCAATAATATCAGCTAATTATAACTTCAAAAATAAAAGAATTGGCTCCAAGAGGCCTGGGCTAAAAATTGTTAAATTCTCCAAATATCAAAGTATCTAAAGGCAAACGTAAAATCAATTAACAGAAGAATAAAATGAAGAGCATCAAGATATATCATGTATTCATTTTCAGTAAATCAGTTCTACTCGTTTGCTCACCCTAACTTGAGAGATTAGGACTATCGCCATCCAGAGGAGGAATGCTATTGGGGCTGATGTAAACTTCTTTAACCGACTCCGAGTTCACGGTCACTGATTTCTCTTGATGTAAAATCATCTTCATCTGCAATTTATCGAAATCAAATGACCCACCCTTCGACAGTGATAATTCTTTTTAAAGAGATAGTGCATGGACATAAATTATTGACGACTAATATCAATTATTAGTAAGTAATCGTACTTCCTGTTTCAGTTGCTTGTTCTGTTTAATCAACTGTGCTTCCTGCAATTCCGGGAGGAAAAGTCTTCAAATCAACAGAATAGTCTTCATATTCACGATGACCTTCACCAAATCTTAAATCTTCATGAGTGCAGCTAATTGAATACGTACTTTAACGTTATGCAATGTTCACAGCATATGAAATTATCATTTGGACAGCCGACCTAATCACGCAATGTTTATAATGAAAGATGCACACACAGGTCTAATTAGGGTGCACGAACCTTTCTCTGCAGTTTGTTGATCTCGTTCCATATTTGCTCTTCCTGGAAAGAGATGAACGACCAAGATGAGGAGAGACAAAATAGTGAAACCAGAAGAAACACCCGCGACGGACCACTTTTTTTGGTTCTTATGAAACCCAAAATGAAAAATATTTCTGATCACCAAAAAAAAAAATGAAAAATATTTAAAGAAGAGACCTTATTCTTGATCACGAGGCTCAGTCCCGCCTCGAGTTTCTTCTCTAGTTGGTCCAATTCCTCCATGTTTAACCCCTCCAGATCCTCTCCCTTCATCTGCCTGTAGAAGAAACGGGAAGTAACTCTAATTGATCCACCAAAAGGAGGAAGAAGAAAAAGAAACATGTATCGGACTCAAACAAGCATGAAAAACATATGCTTGCACCTCAGTTTATGAGCCTGATCATACACTTCCTCATGCAACATTTCCCGATTGGTGTTCTCTATCTAAGACAACAAAAACAAGCATGAGAAAAGGTTAAATCCTACATATGAAAATCGTTCCAATTCACTTATATCAGTGTTTCGTATGTCAGTATTATACTTTAAGATAAAGAATGCAAGACTTGCGCATCTGAAGAGGAATATGTCAGTGCAATAGAATGACTTCCCCAGGAAGATATGTGTCTTGTTTCACGAAAATAAGGCACAAGTTTAAGAGAACGTTGAAGGCATATCTAAGCAAGTGATTCACCTTGAGCGCAAGACATGGTTGAACCGATTTCTCAACTTTATTGGAGTGGAAACCATAATACCTCGTTAGCATATCCTCCATTCTTCACAGAAGAAGGACCCAAAAAAAAAACCAAAGGAAGATTTAGAAAGTGAAAATGCTACTCAAAGTATATGCAGAACTCAACATCTTACTTATGTATCTAGTGTTATAAGACGCATGATTTTCATCTATTTCAATCAAACCCTCTTGTGGGGTGGGCTGCCAGGATTTGTTCCTTATTATAGCATAATAGCACACCTCGCATCCCTAATTTGGTACAGTATCTTCTTTTCTTCCCTACACCCGATAGTACCCTCATTGAGTTTTACATCCCAAGGATCCTGAGATCTAGATAAAGCCTTTTAACGTCATGCTTAGGACCATCGTATCTAATGTTATAAGATGCAAGATTTTTACTTATTTCAATCAAGCCAATAAACTTTTCCTTTTTGACCACTAAGCCGGTAAGTTTTGATTTTGTGTTCAATGAAGTCACTCATCTCGAGGGTCAACCATTAACCAACCCAATATCGAACAAAGAAGATGATGCAGCCTTAAGTTGGCTAACCACATGTGATGTCTACAATAAGTCGAGTGACCGCAAGTGAACTTCAGGTAAAAAGTCTTCATAGGGAAATTGGCATTGCTTATGAACCTGAACTTGGGTGATCTATCCACAATCAGGATGAAAGCTCGGGTGAAACCAAGTGGAGGTCTAAATTGATTGATATTGAACAATTAGTGGATGAGTTTACGGTTAGGGGCGAGATGAACAAACCTGATAAAAAAATCAACTTGGAGCTTATTGACCTAATTGTGGAAAAGAAAAGATTCAAAGTGCAGTGACCAACATCAAGATTTGTGTGTACAATGCACCGTATTATAATTGATCAAATTTCAGCATAGTCAAATTTATGTACATGCATCATTGTTGATGGGTGTCCAAAAAGAAAAAAGATATATGTTGATGGTATCCTTGGGTTAGGTTTTGTATATGTGACAGGTATTGCCTCAAGAAACATAAGAAGATTAGGCCAAGACTAACTAGCTTGCAGTGGCGGGCATCGAAATATAGCAGAGGCAAGATATGAAAGTTGAGTAATTGGGCATGTTTGATAAAGTCTATACCACGTACCAAGGGGTATATGTTGCTTGTTGTAAAGTACGTGTTTGTAAAAGTGCTGAATGAGGATTGTAGAATCTTGAACAAAAGCATCTTGCCTTTAGTATAGTGCATATTTGCTTGTGTTCAGTATTGTAAATGTTTGTAGACTTACCCTACACAAAGCTCGGAGGAGAGAACACATAGATTCTGCCTCAAGTGTTCAGCGCAAGAGAAAGAGACCGCAGCATCAAACTGTTGTAGATATATTTGCAGATTCCTTATGCTACCATTTCAAGAGTAAGACGGAACTCTCTCGGACTCTGTTCCTCTCTCCTTCTCCTTCTCCTCTTCCTCCTAATTCCTAACTCCTTTGGAAGTCCTGAATCTGAAATACGCTGGTGCTTTTTCTCTAGTTGTTCTTTTGAAGTTTTCACCATGCGTGTCGTCAGATAATAGATCTCAACTTTCGATCTATATATTTTAGGTTCCTATACATTGTAACTTTGTGTGGAATTGCAACAAATTACGTGTGCCTATGACGGATCATGACCAAGACATATTGATCTCTCAAGACACAATCGGAGTACCAAAATATTCACATACACTGCATTACACCGCGAGCATACCTAAGGGACGCATATAATACGAGGATGAAAAACTAGAGACTTATGAAGAATTAATTTTTGAGTACCTGGAGCTGGAGAAATCATAGAGCTTGCCAGTGGCTGAGAAGACGATGAGGGACACATCAGCATCACACAGAACGGAGAGCTCCTCGGCCTTTTTGATCAGCCCTCTTCTCCTCTTCGAGAATGTCACCTGCCTCGCCGTCAAGTTGTCTATCTTCTTTATCTTTATCTTCTCTTTCGCCATCTTCCTTGAATCCCTTCTCAAATTTTTTCTGTTTGTTGAAAAAGGAAGAAGAAGAAGAAGAAGAAGAAGAAAAAGAAATCAGACGAGACCCAGGTCAACAAAATAATAAAAAAGATGTTGAGTCATATGGTGAAAGTTCTGTGAGATCAAGTCACCAGAAAACCCTAGAAAAACAGGAAACCAGTTCAGATCCATGAGCACAACGCACACTCGCACACACAAAAAGAAGAAAGTACCCAGAAAATGCAAGTTAATTGAGGGAAGGAGTGAAGATCTGCGGGTTTTGTGATTCTTCTTGAATTTTTTCTTCATTTTACAAGTCGTGGTTTACCTTGTTCAGACGCCGAACCAGATGGTTTTTGTTTGTCTGATCACAGCCAAAAACAGAAGAAAGCCACCACAGACACAGAGAGAGAGAGAGAGAGAGAGAGAGAGAGAGAGAGCGTGCTGGGCTTGAGAAAGGAAACCCGGTCTTCTCTTTTATAGCCAAAGAGGGATATCTTTATCATTTACATTTTGCCTAAGAAAGTTCAATGACTATCTTTCAGAACGGGGAGACCAGAATCAACGCAATTTAGGACCTTAACTTATTCATTTAAATATATTGCTTAGCCACATAATAGTGTGTTTTGAACTCTTTTAGCACCTATGAAGTATAAACTCTCTATTCATTTGTTCATTTTTATTTTATTCTGGTGAAGGGTAATTCTCCTTTAAGGACATGTGATCTCTCTGTCATTGTTTTATACCCTACCGCTATCAAGTAAGTTCAAACTTGTTCTTCTTTTCTTTGTAAACAGACTAAGAAGAGAATATTAGAGCGCGAGCATTATGTTTCGGAGAAGGATTTCTAATTACATTTTGGATTACATAATTATCTGCAAAAGTTGCCATACTTGAGATGACATCTTCGATACGTTAGGCTTGTCTTGTTTTTTTTTTCCTAATTTTCATCACTTCTCTTCAAATTCCCCTGACATATATGTATCAGCTCATTCGTTTTTTGATTAACTTCTATATAATCTCTCAGCAAATTATTCCTCACAAGACTTGTAATCATTTAATAAGTAACGTGATACTTTTAAACTGTTTAAATGTTTCGATGTTTCATATAGGAATTACAATTACATGGGTGTGATTATGACAATTTATGATAAGGATCAACACTTGGACAAATTGTATGAACCTCTCCTCATTTCGAATTTAATTAAGGAGACTTAAAGTCCGTTCTACCAAATTTGTGTGAAAAAGGATGTACAAATGGTATAACTTTGGCCCAAGTTATGAGCAGGAAGATTGGGCACGTCCATGCCATTGCGCATTTATTAGTTAGCCATCATTTCATTGCTTTGAATTACTCTATTTTTGGCTGGTTACCGTAACTATCTTACCTCAAAGCAACCGCTTATCATATCAAGTCAGAGTGTGGCCATTTCAGGGTCACTTTTTTATCAGTCCACGTGGCTATGACAGAAAATAATTAATAGCACAAAAGGAGAAAATTATGAAAATGTCAATCACAAGTAGATGCGATTGAGATGCTTACATAAAGAGATTGCTATAAAGATCTTTTCATTTATCATTTTTATTAAATTATTTTTATAAGCTATAATATTTTATAATATCTTTATATAGTGAAAATTAACTCAATAATAGTACCTTTGTACTTTTAATTTGTCACTAAATTTCCTATTTAAAAAAAGAAATTTATTATGTCCACATTCGAGATACTTTTTCAATTTGGGATAGTGACACAAGTAGTTTTTCAACTTTGGTCTTATGTGCAATATGATTCTTGAATTTTATCAATATAGCCCCTTAAATTTAGTATAATTTGCAATGTCGTTATTAAACCTTTAATTAGTTTAATGTGATTCCTGGACTTTTGGTGCAAGTTCAGTTTAGTCTCTATCAAAATTCATAAACCATTTGTGTTATTTATCCTTTTAACTTTGTAAGTTCTTTGGTGTCGTTAAAAATTATAAATAATTTTTTTGGTAGAAACTGCATAAGTGAACTTACATGAACACTAAAATCTGAATCAATTATGAACTAAAGCCTACCTTGTAAACATATATAGTGTTTGATTGTGAATTACATAGGTTGCACCTTTAAAGTAAAACCTAGCTACATACTAATGCAATTTACATTAGTCTCGTATCACCAAGCACGGTAATCTAGTGATAAAAGGTTATACTGTCTTTCCATGAGGTTACAAGCTTGAGTGATGTCATGAACAAATCTCTAACTAGCTTGTGTCTTTTGTCAAATTATGTAAGGAGACATTCTGATTTCGGGCATGTTAGTAGGACTATAACAACATATGTATATAATACACGAATAGAGGTTTACTATACTGGTCACCCCTATGCCCTTTTATTTATTAAAAAAAATCACATAATTCGATATACATGTAATACTAAGGATCACTTTATTATGAAAAGATAAAGCTAGTATTTGTAATAGTTCTGGGGACATTTCTGCTATTATTATAACTCTATTGTACCTTTAACTATCCTCCAAGTTGTAATAAGTAACGTGATACTTTTAAAATGTTTAAATGTTTCGATGTTTCATATAGGAATTACAATTACATGGGTGTGATTATGACAATTTATGATAAGGATCAACACTTGGACAAATTGTATGAACCTCTCCTCATTTCGAATTTAATTAAGGAGACTTAAAGTCCGTTCTACCAAATTTGTGTGAAAAAGGATGTACAAATGGTATAACTTTGGCCCAAGTTATGAGCAGGAAGATTGGGCACGTCCATGCCATTGCGCATTTATTAGTTAGCCATCATTTCATTGCTTTGAATTACTCTAGTTTTGGCTGGTTACCGTAACTATCTTACCTCAAAGCAGCCGCTTATCATTTCAAGTCAGAGTGTGGCCACTTCAGGGTCACTTTTTTATCAGTCCACGTGGCTATGACAGAAAATAATTAATAGCACAAAAGGAGAAAAATATGAAAATGTCAATCACAAGTAGATGCGATTGAGATGCTTACATAAAGAGATTGCTATAAAGATCTTTTCATTTATCATTTTTATTAAATTATTTTTATAAGCTATAATATTTTATAATATCTTTATATAGTGAAAATTAACTCAATAATAGTACCTTTGTACTTTTAATTTGTCACTAAATTTCCTATTTAAAAAAGAAATTTATTATGTCCACATTCAAGATACTTTTTCAATTTGGGATAGTGACACAAGTAGTTTTTCAACTTTAGTCTTATGTGCAATATGATTCTTGAATTTTATCAATATAGCCCCTTAAATTTAGTATAATTTGCAATGTCGTTATTAAACCTTTAATTAGTTTAATGTGATTCCTGGACTTTTGGTGCAAATTCAGTTTAGTCTCTATCAAAATTCATAAACCATTTGTGTTATTTATCCTTTTAACTTTGTAAGTTCTTTGGTGTCGTTAAAAATTATAAATAATTTTTTTGGTAGAAACTGCATAAGTGAACTTACATGAACACTAAAATCTGAATCAATTATGAACTAAAGCCTACCTTGTAAACATATATAGTGTTTGATTGTGAATTACATAGGTTGCACCTTTAAAGTAAAACCTAGCTACATACTAATGCAATTTACATTAGTCTGTATCACCAAGCACGGTAATCTAGTGATAAAAGGTTATATTGTCTTTCCATGAGGTTACAAGCTTGAGTGATGTCATGAACAAATCTCTAACTAGCTTGTGTCTTTTGTCAAATTATGTAAGGAGACATTCTGATTTCGGGCATGTCAGTAGGACTACAACAACATATGTATATAATACACGAATAGAGGTTTACTATACTGGTCACCCCTATGCCCTTTTATTTATTAAAAAAAATCACATAATTCGATATACATGTAATACTAAGGATCACTTTATTATGAAAAGATAAAGCTAGTATTTGTAATAGTTACTGGGGACATTTCTGCTATTATTATAACTCTATTGTACCTTTAACTATCCTCCAAGTTGTAATAAGTAACGTGATACTTTTAAAATGTTTAAATGTTTCGATGTTTCATATAGGAATTACAATTACATGGGTGTGATTATGACAATTTATGATAAGGATCAACACTTGGACAAATTGTATGAACCTCTCCTCATTTCGAATTTAATTAAGGAGACTTAAAGTCCGTTCTACCAAATTTGTATGAAAAAGGATGTACAAATGGTATAACTTTGGCCCAGGTTATGAGCAGGAAGATTGGGCACGTCCATGCCATTGCGCATTTATTAGTTAGCCATCATTTCATTGCTTTGAATTACTCTAGTTTTGGCTGGTTACCGTAACTATCTTACCTCAAAGCAGCCGCTTATCATTTCAAGTCAGAGTGTGGCCATTTCAGGGTCACTTTTTTATCAGTCCACGTGGCTATGACAGAAAATAATTAATAGCACAAAAGGAGAAAAATATGAAAATGTCAATCACAAGTAGATGCGATTGAGATGCTTACATAAAGAGATTGCTATAAAGATCTTTTCATTTATCATTTTTATTAAATTATTTTTATAAGCTATAATATTTTATAATATCTTTATATAGTGAAAATTAACTCAATAATAGTACCTTTGTACTTTTAATTTGTCACTAAATTTCCTATTTAAAAAAAGAAATTTATTATGTCCACATTCGAGATACTTTTTCAATTTGGGATAGTGACACAAGTAGTTTTTCAACTTTAGTCTTATGTGCAATATGATTCTTGAATTTTATCAATATAGCCCCTTAAATTTAGTATAATTTGCAATGTCGTTATTAAACCTTTAATTAGTTTAATGTGATTCCTGGACTTTTGGTGCAAATTCAGTTTAGTCTCTATCAAAATTCATAAACCATTTGTGTTATTTATCCTTTTAACTTTGTAAGTTCTTTGGTGTCGTTAAAAATTATAAATAATTTTTTTGGTAGAAATTGCATAAGTGAACTTACATGAACACTAAAATCTGAATCAATTATGAACTAAAGCCTACCTTGTAAACATATATAGTGTTTGATTGTGAATTACATAGGTTGCACCTTTAAAGTAAAACCTAGCTACATACTAATGCAATTTACATTAGTCTCGTATCACCAAGCACGGTAATCTAGTGATAAAAGGTTATACTGTCTTTCCATGAGGTTACAAGCTTGAGTGATGTCATGAACAAATCTCTAACTAGCTTGTGTCTTTTGTCAAATTATGTAAGGAGACATTCTGATTTCGGGCATGTCGGTAGGACTACAACAACATATGTATATAATACACGAATAGAGGTTTACTATCTTGGTCTCCCCTATGCCCTTTTATTTATTAAAAAAAATCACATAATTCGATATACATGTAATACTAAGGATCACTTTATTATGAAAAGATAAAGCTAGTATTTGTAATAGTTACTGGGGACATTTCTGCTATTATTATAACTCTATTGTACCTTTAACTATCCTCCAAGTTGGTGAGTTATAGTAATACTAGATGAAGCCTTGGGGCAAAAACAATTGATGGAGGAGCTTATATGGATTATTTAATACTGAATCGGAAAAAAAAAATGAATGCATTAGAAGTTCTAAAATCATGAAAAAGCCAATAAGTTCTAAAACTTTCAAAAACTACAATCAAGTTCTAATATTTGTCAAATTAATGCAATTAAATCCTCCCGTTAATTCTGTCTAATCTGACTAATGGAAAATGCTTGCATGCTTTTGTATTCTCTCTCTGACATGGCACTAGTGTTATTAATATATGAAGCATGACACTACAAGAATGTTATTTTGGTCTAAATTCAATTTTTTTAACCTAAATCTGAGTTAAATAAGATTAAAAAGATAAAAAAGAAAATGATATATAAAAAAAAAAAAAAAACCAAGCAAGAGGGTCCTATGGACCACCGCACCATCACCAAATAGGGTTAGCCTTGATGATTACCGGTCCTCATTTATGGTTGGCGAGGGTCATCAACCATCATTGAGGCCATGGCGACCCTCGCCAGTTGGTCATCTTCTCGGCTTCATTGGCTTTTTCTGGTGATGGTGGGACGGTGCACCCCACGGGAGAGATCTATCCTATGGTTTTTGTTTCCCTTTATTTATTTTCATTAACTTTTACCCTTTTTAATCTAATTTAACTTGGATTTTGGTTTTTTTTTTTTTTAAATGGATCTTGACCAAAAGATAGTCGTTTTAGTATTATGCTTAATGTTTTAGCAAGATAATGACGTGCAAGAGAAGGAAACTAATAAAATAAAACATATTCTGTTTATCAAGTTGGATAGAGTTAAATTGAAGATTCGATTACACCAATTCAATTAGTTTTACTTTCTGAAAATTTTAGAACTCAATCGTATTTTTATGACAAGTTTTAAGATCTCTAGCACACTTATCCAATAAAAAATTAAAATAAAATAAATAAAATAAAAGAAGGAAAAGGACCCTAGAGCTTTCATAATTTTTGTACGGCACACACTTTGATGTTAAAATTTTTCGACGAATCACTTCAATGTCATTTTGGCAAAAAAGAGATCACGCAAGTATCAACTCCGATTTCAAACGCCAAAAATCCGAGTGCTGATAGTTTAACATTTCTTCTGACCGACATAGCTCACCAGCACAGTGAGTCAGCACTAAGTGACATAAACGATGTCCTTTAACATATGATTGCCCCAGATTCAGCCTCTTCTTCGAACCCTGACCTCACAATAGATGATCTGGGGAAATTTTCAACCTCTTCCTCCGTAACCTCACTATTGTGGTTTTGAGGCAAAATAAGTAATTGAAACTTGCAACAGAGGCCTGCTATTTCATTTGTGTGATTTAATCTCACTGGAATTACAATTTTTATAGTGGGATTTCTAGGATAAGTAGTAACAAAGAGCCGAGAGACATGATGGCAAGGTATAACTAATTGATGATAGTGATGACAGCGCCGAGAGACACGATGGCAAGGTATACGATGGGAAAGAAGATGGGGTTGGCATTGGCAGAGAGGAGGAGGACGACATCGTCCTTGGAGAGGGGCGGAAAGGGAGGGAATCGACGGAGCGCTAGCGCTCGCGAAAGGGGACGTAGAGGCTGAAGCAGGCGCCAATGAAGTGGTGGAGCTACGGTGAGAATAGGAGAAGATGAAATTGGTGATGTCGAGAGAGGGGTTTTGTTGGGGGGGAAGGGGAATGGGTTGCGCTTGCTGCAAAAAGTGGGGTTGGAGCTGTAGAAACAGTTTTTGGGGTCGATTTGGAGCGGGTTGGCTGCCATTGAAGATGAATCATCACTTTCTGAGAGCTTGAGCTTCAAGCCAAGCAATCTCTTATAAGATTAGAGAGGGAAATGAGAACGAAAGGGAATGAGTTACACATTGCTCAAGTTGGACTTTCCTTTCTATAAGAAAACTAAATAGACATTAAAATGTCATAAAGAAAAAAGCTACATCAAATGAGTTGTCAGAATTTTGTCGCTCAAGACACTTAAAATGATTATTTTTTTCATCAAAGCGGCATTAAAGTGATCCGATAAAAAGTTTCGACATTAAAATAAGTGCCTTATGAAGGTCATGGTACTTTTAGTGTTTTTTTTTAAATAATAATTAAAAAAAACAAAAATCTCGCACATCGCCTTATGAAGGATTTGTTTTTTCTTTAATATACACAAAAGCTAAAAGGAAAATTTAACTCATGCACGCAATATCTTATCTCATCTTATACGATATTGTAAAGTGAAACCTTCAAGAAATATGAATAAAGTTTGCCATGTGGCAATTTAATTAAGACTCCAAGTGTTCCACAGCCAATCATAGAGTGACAGAAAAATGTGATATGAAGACAGAAAGGACAAAAAGTTTAAAATATTAGTTTTCTCAAAAAATGCTGTGCTGACTAAGTAGCAATTCGAAATATCATAATTAACATGATAAGCGACCAACTTAAGCAAATCAATTTAAGTTGATTTAGAAAAAAAAATTAAGTTGATTTTTAAAAGGCAATAACGCTTAGATTACGATTTAGGCAAGCAACCAAACTTAAGTAAGCCAACTTACCTTAATCTATAAAAAGTAAAAGCATTAGGAAGATTTCGTCAAAATTTACTTAATAAAAAATTTAAGCAAACAAAAGTTAACTACCGCATCAGTATGTGATGGATCCCTGGCTAAAAAATAATCATCTCAATTGATATGTGTAACGAAATAAAGTAGCTATCGTTAATTCAGCTACTATTTACATAAATTTCTCAAGCCATTACTTATTATATTATAATTGAACGGGAAAAGGTGTTAAGAAAAGTTCTAAATTTATTGTATTAGTACCAATTTAGTTTTAAACCTCTTGATTCAATGGCAATTTATTCCGAAACCCTTTCACTTGGTGTCAATTCAGTCATTTTGGCTAATTTTAGCCAAATATTGCTGACGTGAATACCGACCTGCTTACAAGGCACCGCCGTGTTAACGTGAACAGTTTTTAATTGTTTTTTTAATGATTTTATGATTTTTTTTCTTTTTTTCTCTCTCTTTCCTTTCTTCTTCCTTTGTCGACCATCGGCCATGGCCATGTGGGTTGGCCTTACCTAGCCATAGCATAGGCAAAGACGATGCCCGACGATGTTGCCCTGGCCTGGCGAGGCCAACCTTCGCCGAATCCCGCCACAACCAAGCAAGGCTAGCCCACCTAGCGATCGCCTGTGGTCGGTGGCTAGTCATCAACAAAAAGAAGAAGAAAGAAATGAGAGAAAAAAAACAAAAATGGAAAAATATTTAAAATTGTCCATGTCAAAGCTAGTAGTGCTACATAAGTTGGTGGGCATCCACGTTATCAATATCCGGCCAAAATTAGTCGAAAGAACTGAATTGGCACTAAATCAAAAAATTTAGGACTAAACTAGCACCAACGAAACAAATTTAGAACTTTTCTGACGCTTTTCCCCAGTAAATGAAATTATCTTTATCTCAATTTAGGATGAATACCCTTTTCATATACTGCCATATTAACATTTGGATGTCTAACAAATTGTATGCATCTATATTAACATGACAATAGCTATCAGAAAAGTGTGCATATGAAGGAAAATTACCTGATCAATCATAAACTTATTGTATGGATAATGATTTAGTCTTAAATTATTGCCAATTTAATCTTAAATTATTATGAGAAATTCCAAGGTATTTCTTTTGGTCAATTTTTTTCGAAATCACTTGGTGACAATTTAGTTATCACTATTCGTCTAACGTGACATGCCGCAATGTTGATGATTTTCGATAAAAATTGACTGAAAGAACTACAGTAAAATTTGATGTAAAGGTTCAAAATTAAATTAGTAAAATTAGAAAATCTAAAACTGAATTAGTTTCGGTATCATAAGTTTAGAATTTGTTGAACAATTTCTATCAATCTATTAAGAATACCAAATTAGAGACAATCGTAATCACTTTTCAATCTTACGTGGCACAATTTTTTATTCTAGTTATTAGCAACAATATGTATATCACGTGGTGGGGCCACAATTTTTAATGCACAATAACTTTGAGAAAATTTGAAGAACAAATTCTTCACAAAAGCTACAATTATGAAAACATTCAGTTCAAATTTTGCAGGGTATTTAATGGGCACTTAGGCTGCATTTGGCCGTTTGAATTCAGATTGAAATGAGATAAGATAAAAGGTAATTTGAAATCTTTTACATATTCCTGAATTGTTAAAATATCTAATCGTATATTTAGTGCAACTTAAGATATGATTTGGAATCTTTACAAAAAATCTTTGATAATTTTTAAAAATCCGCAACTAAATATAAGATTTGAAAATCTTTGAAAATCCTTCTCATATGAAAAACTTTGAAAATCTTTGAAAATTCCATCTCTGACTTTGCTTCGGTAGCATGTGAGACTCAAACCCTCTTGACCACATCTCTGGAAAGTGGACCACGGGAGGATGACATCTCTTAATCGACACGAGTTCATGTAATTTTGGGACGACCTTGTGAACAGTAGGAGGCACTTCATGTGGGTCGTACAGCCGAACTCCATTGCCGAAGAAAGCGGCTAAGAGAGGCAATAGCAGAGAAGGTGTGCGTCATGGGTTGGGCTCGCAAAAGGAGGTTCTACACCACTGTGCTGTTGCAACATTCTTGATGCTGGAAGTCGACGCTCAAGATTGTGGTTGCCAAGGCGCGTTTGGTAACGATTCCGTTCCTGAGCCGATTCGATAAGAACCGATTCTTTTGATTCGTTCCCGTGAACCGATTCCGAGTAAAAACACGTGTTTGGTAAGAATCGTTTAAAATTTTTGATTCTCTGGAATAGAATTGCGTTTGGTACCGTATTAATTGATTCTGTTCCAAATTAATTTCTTTTGATTTTTAAATAAATTTTAAATAATTTCTTTTAATTTTTAAATAAATTTTAAATAATTTCTTTACTTTTTTTACTTTTTTCTTTTCTTTTTTCCTTTTTTTCTTTTCTTTTTCCTTTTTTTCTTTTTCTTTTTTCTTTTTTTTCCCTTTTTTCCTATTCTTCTTCTTCTTCATTTGGCCGGTCGCCGGACCGGGCGAGCCGCGTACGAGGGCCGGCGACGCTCACCGAAGCGCCACCAACCCTCGACGAGGTCGGCCTTCGTTGGCCGAGCCTCGCCGGGCGGTACGGGCGAGGCTCGCCTAGCCCCGCCGAGGCTCGGCCTCGCCGATGGCCAAGCTAGCCTCGCCCGGCCTCGGCGAGGCCTTGGCCACCCGGCGGGGGCCGGGCGAGCCTCGCCGATGGCCGAGCGAGCCTCACCGGCAGGCGGGCGAGGCTCGCCCGGCCATCGGCGAGGCTCGACTCGCCCGATCCGGGCGAGGCCGAGCCTCGCCCTAGCCGCCGGCGAGGCTCGCGGGCCACCGGCGAGGCCGGGCCTCGCGGATCCGGGGCGAGGCCGAGCCTCGCCGGCGGGCCGGGCTTGCCTCCGCGAGCTCGCCGGACCTCGCCCGCTCCGGCGAGCCTCCGGCGATCTCGCCGGACCCGGCCGGCGGCGGACGGCGACGGCGGCGGACCGGCGACGGCGGCGGCGGCGGGGTGGCGGCAGCGGCGGCGGACGGTGGCGGGCGATGGCGAATGGCAACCGAGATGTTGAAAGAGAAGAACAAGGTTTTACCGTTTTGATTCTTTTTTTCGATTCTCGGACGAGAATCAAATTTTTTTTGATTCTCAAATCTTGTCCAAAATTGTTCCCGGGAACAAAAAATTTACCAAACGCGATTCTCGTCCCAAACTGATTCTGGGAACAAAAAATCGGGACCAAGATGTTGGGCAAGTTGCCAAACAGGCCCCAAGAGTCTAATGGTGTGCTGGATGTTCCTCGTCAACCGGCAAGTGAACAACCAGATCGTGAGCCATGCATGAAAGGTTAGGCTCAATGTGAAGGACGTATGCCTCTAGGGTGGAAAAGATGATCTATGCAAGCCTAGCACGACAATCGTCTCTGGGCCCCTTTTCACCCTCATTCATTGGAACTTAATCGCCGGCCAACAGTGATGATTGGTGTGGTCAAAGGTGCTGGCAATCGTGCGGTGGTCAAAAGCGATAATGATCGGTGAATTCGGTGGTGGTCTTTGGGTGGTCAAAAGTGATAATGATCGGTGAATTCGGTGGTGGTCCTTGGGCGGGCATGTTGGGGAAGCAATATATGACGTGTCACTTTATCACTTTGTTAAAAGATAAAATATGAATTTTTTAGTCAATTTTTAAATTTTATATCCAATCCAAGTTTATCTCACCTCCTATACCGGATTTCTTATCTGACATTTTATCGGATGTGTCTGGATTTATCCAGTCCAAAGAATGTCACCAAACACCGAATAGAATAATTTGTCATCCTATCCAGACTCAAATATGGACTACCAAACACAACCTTATATGTAAACATACATATGGAGTAATTGTTCAAAAATTCTAAACTTATATTATGACAATTAATTCAATCATAAACTCATCAATTATATTGATTCCATCCTAAAACTTTTATCGATTTGCCAATATAGTCATTTCGATTAATTTTGGCCGAAAATGGAGGACGTAGACGTCAGTAGTCATATGTGGCACAGTCGGGGCTAACGTGGATAATTTTTTAAATTTTTAATTTCTTCTTTATTTTTTGTTTTATAGTTAAGGGGCCCACGAGGGTGAGGGACTACGAGCCCTCATCGGTCGTGGGCGGCAAGGCTATTGGCCCTTAACAGTTAAAAAAGAAAAAAAAATGTAGAAAATATAAAAATTGTTCATGTCAGCACTAATTATATTATGTAAAACGGTCGGCATCCACCTCGATAATTCCCAAGCAGTTTGAGACTAAATCGAGTGCTATATAATAGATTTATGACTTATTGGATAATCTTCCTCACATGCACATTGAATTTCAATTTCGAGATGTTAGTACAGTATTTCACGTCTTTCCAAATACACATTGTGACTTCACACTTCACAGCACAAGCATGAATGTCCCATGTCCTACATGAAGCTGATCTCGTTAGCATCTCAAAATCACTTCTCAATCATTCATACATGTGAAATATGAAATGCATCGACGTCCGAAATAGATCGACACATCGATCAATGAAAACATGGTACAGAAGGGGGGGCATCCTCGGCCATGCAGCCGAAACGACTAAAGTGGTCCGAGGACCCCTATCTTATTTAATGTTCCTTTTGAGTCCGCGGCACATTTTATTCGAGATTCTAGATACCTATGGACACTTCGTGCTTTTATTGTTCTTGAAACGACCGAGACGTTCCATGTACTTTAGCTTGCTCAGCATCCTTTCGAACCCCCGAAAGTTTTTATCCTCTATCGTGCTCGATTCGACCGAAACGTTCCACGTACCTCTCGGCTTATTCACCTCCCTTTTGAAAAGACTTGATGGGAAAATCTTTCAACGATACGCCTTCCTCGAATGCCCCCTTACGTTCCAGTATAAGAAATGGATAGGAGGATTACATTCTGAAAAAGGTCTTCTTCCGATGGTCCAAAAAGGAGCTTCGGCCTTCTTGGTTGTCTAAATATCATTGGCCTCTTGCCTTGGCCTCTCGCTCCTTTCCTTGGGTTATGTCCTTTTCAAAATCAATTCGTGGATAGATTTTGATGCGACTGTTCAAGTTGTTCCGTTGGTTTAATCCGTTTTTGAATGCTGGAAAAACAAGATTGTTTGATTAAATCAACTATACTTAAGTACCAAATACAAGGGAATAAAGAAACAATGATTTGCAATAATCATATTAACAATCAGCTAATGTATCGGTCCAAAAGAAGATTCCTTGATTCAAGCTTTCTCGATCATGACACAACTAAGGTTCACATGTCCGGATGGGTTCGAATTTGAATATTCTGGTCACGATCAAGCCCATCTTTGCACCCCATTGGTTCCGGCTTCCTTCACTTTCTTGGTAAGATTTTTGTCTTTGAAACCATTGTTTGCTTGGCATTAGTCCAGTGCAAAAAATTCCGCCATGATCCCAAATATTATCTGAATTTTTAAAATTTATGAAAAATATATGTTGTTCTAAGTATAAATATTTATACATAACGAAAGTTTCGGATATCTTAAGTTAGAGGAAAAACAATCAAGGCGCGAGAATCGCAAATTAATAAATAAAACGCAAAATGTAAAAATCAATCGAGATCTATATTTTTGGATTTGGAGCTAATTCTGTGTTGTCGCGTGACGGGCACCCTCTGATGGAGAATAGTTAGAGAATGCCTTGAGAAGCTCGTCAAAGATTCTGGGAGCTCTGGCTTACAAAGCTGCTAGAAATGAGGCCTAAAAAGATGGCCAATCCAGGCCTCAGCTTAAAAGGCCTATAAAATGCCTACTTTGCATTGGGAACTTCCAAATAGGTCCAAGCCTCAATTGCAAATCTGAAACTCTGTTATCAATTTAGAAATAATTCGAGTGAACTACTCAAAAGATGCATAATCTCTCTCTGAAGCTAGGGTTGGTTTCCATTTGGGGGTGAGACGTAATGTTTATTTAATTTGGGGAGCTATCATTTCCTTCTTACTCTCAATTCGACATTTAAATCGAAATAAGAATCCAACAAAATTTACTTGGGTACAATTTACTATCAACAACAGGTCATGCTAACAAGCATTGCGGGGGCATTTATTAAGCATATTCTTTACTTTTGACCATTTCATTAAAAAAAAAATTGAAGAAAGCAAGAGATCAATTATTGCCATAAAAATCTTCAATTAGATTATGATTTCGCTGTCGAGCAGGGTATTTTAGAGATAAATGAGTGACGGTATCCACGTCGTGCATAATGTCATAACTTCTAGCCATGTTGCGATAGAATTTCTTGCCAACTAGTTTCTCGAGCATAACTACATCATGTGGATAAACTTCCTAACTTGCAATATACAGGTAGAACTAGGGTGACGTGACCGTATCCTCCGTTCCATAGATACAGCCCGATATCGAATCTCGTGAGGGGTGGGATTGCGGTTAGCTCATCACAATTCATTCGGGATGGGCTGCCCCCTCTCCCTCCTCGTATAAAAGGAAGAAAGGTAAGAACATAAGCATCGTTCGAGCAAATAGGTATCTCAATTTCTGCCAATATTCTTTATTACTTTCCTTGAAATCATAAAAATGTTCCGGTTAGCAATCTCGTTGTAATCATTCATGAACAAGAAGGCATCACATGAAATTACAAACTATGGATCTTTCAGCAATTACACATTTAAATTGTCCCAAATTAGGTCGAACGGTTAATAGCAAATCTAGGGGCCCGTTTAGTTCGGCTTTGGTGAAATGCCATTGGGAGAATGCAAATACTTTTGAGATAAAGGGGTTTGCGGAAATGTTACACCATTTGGTAAATTGTAGCATTGAAAGGCAACTTAGCATAAACACCATTTGGTAAAATTCACCTTTTAATTGACTTTTGCTATTTTTTGTTTTTTATTTAAGTCAGAAATTCAAATTCTAGCGGCCAGCCAACCGTTGACCAACCATCGGCCAACTAGATTTTGCCACCAGACCACCGTATCTGGCAGCCTAAGGTCTCGGATGACCAAATCTGGCCTCAAGACCGCCAAATCTAGCCACCGGACGGCCAAATTCGACGGGTCCCGCCACCTCGAGCGGTTGTCACCGGGGACGCAAGACCCCCACGCGGCGATGACGGCTGCCGGAGAAGCCGAACTCTCAGGGGGTGGGGAAGATGAAGAAGACGAACGGAGAAGAAAGGAGAAGAAGATGAACAGTGAACGGGCATTTCCGAAATGCCAAATGCTCAAAACTGGTTCTCCCTAGCATTGGACTTTCAGCATTGGGAATGCTGACATTTGGCCAAGTAGCTTTTGAAAACGGTTGCCCAACACCAAATATTTTCCCTAAGGGGCTTTGGGAGCCCAAAGCTCCTTGGGAAAGCTGAACCAAACAGGCCCATCAAGCCTCCAAAAACGAGCATTGTGTAAGGGCACTAGAGAGAGTGGTAACGTAAGAGTAACAGGCCCAGTCGTGTGTTATTGGAATGCTGGTTCCAACACATCTGAGCCTCCCATAACAAGAATTTGATAGCTTCTCCTATCAAAGAAACTTCTCCCGAAATCTCCAGATTTCTCGAATATCCTTGAGTTCTTGATTTATATGGATAGAGGGTATAAATAGAGGGCCCCAAGCGAGCCACACTGTGTCATCCCGATAAGATCAGCATTTGACAAAGCACCAAAAGGAGTTCAGCAATAAGAATACCAAGAAAATCCGTGGAATGATAAGGAGCTAAAACCAAAGTGTACTCCAGGAAATCCAAGATGAAACAAATTGGTCATCTAGTAGAAACCACACAAGAAAATGCCAACACCACGAGAATAGTGGTGGATACTTGTAGACAACTCAGCCGTCATGGAACAAAACATAATTTATGACAAACAATCTATTCCAGAAAAAGATCGAAGAAACATTTGCACAAGTAATAAAGAGGGTACAGTATAAAACTACTAAGATGCATCAGAGGAATTCGAGAGCCTCAGGCACTCACTCTGGCACCTCCTAAGACAAATATCATTCCAAT